>JACAXG010000119.1:939120-1641507 GCA_018881555.1 Amblyornis subalaris | reverse complement strand
CAGGGACATCCGTGCCTGCTGCAGCTGCTATTGCTGCTATTGTTATTGTAATTGCTGCTGCCTTTGATAGTAGAGATGTTGTTCACACGTTTCTACTATCTCACCCTTCAATAAAGATGAGACTAATTCAACAATAAAACATCTCTGGGACATCTCTCAGTCATCCCAACCCCTTTAATCCCGGCACCTTCCAAGCTAAACAATGCTGTGATTCAATGATAATTCCACCATTGGAGAAGCAGAGTCGCTGAAGAAATCAATTTCATCAAATACCTCCAGGGATGTAATCCAAAGCCAAAAGTTCCTATGCTTACTGAATAGACAGGTGTCCTGGGTTAACCGAAAAAGGATGTATTCTATCACCACCAACATATTTCCTTAATAAGCTGGGTCATTTGTTCCCTGAGACTGTGCTTATGTGAAGTGGTGACACCTTAACTCAACTGAGCTAACCTTTCCAGCCAAGTGCAAGCACCACCCATCCTGAGTAGATTATCTTGGTTAATGGCCCATTACCGAACTGATAAGCATGGACGAATAGAACTTTGTAACCATCTTGTGTAGATTATCTCGGTTAATGACCCATTACCGAACCAGATAAACACCAACCAACAGAATGTCAGAAACTGTTTGCTCCCTGAGACTGGGCTCATTTGAGCCCATTACCAAACCATCCAATAGAAGTCGGGAACATCCCTTTCCATTGTGGAAATCCCTGCCCCTATGGGAGGTACCAGCCAAGAAACACGACATAAAAATAGGCTTTGGGATGGGAGAGAACGCTGGTCTACTGGACTGGACTACCAGGACGGGACTACCAGACGACTGGAAAGCCAGAGGATTCCAAGCCACCACGACTGGACCCTTCATCTCTGGACAACCACAGGACAGGACCACCTCCACTGGATACTCAGCGGACCAGGCCTTTCTACAGGACCAGTACCTAATTGGACTATACAGCTACCACCCTGGTCAATGGGGTACCAGGTTGTACCGTGACTCCGTCAGTTTGTTTAGACTGGTGTTTCTGTATTCCTGCATTTATTTTAATTTTTTTATTAAAATTGTAATTCTGACCTAAATCTCTCTCGAGGTATTTGTGTGGGGTTAATTTCCCCTGCTGGTTTACAGTCAAACCAGCACAATAGGACTGCTTGGTAGTTTTGCCTCTGGGTAGCAGTGTTAACTATTTCCAAACTTCACAGTATGCAAGTGCCAGGACATCAAAGGGACCTCCATGAGACCTGCTTACCCTCTTGCTGTGTATATTAGCCAACTCAATGGAAAATAAGAAGCGACACACCACAAATGCTTTCTGCTCTGCACCCAGGGCTGATGTGTGACACAGTGAGGGGGCAGAAATAGTCCATTGTCAGGCGATGGGAGATGCAATACCCTGGTGATACCTGATAAGGCCATGCAGATCTGGCATGGCAGTATGTTTATATGCTCCATTACCTGCCAAACCCAAAAGAAGCAATATTCCCAGTGTAGCAAAGCCCAGTTTTCCATGCTCTTTTCCAAGGTAAAATCTACAAGGAAGCAAATTCCGTAATTTCAAGGACATCTGTGAAGCTAAACTCACAGCAGAATGTAAATAAAAAAGTAGAAAAAGCCAGATTTGCCTTGTTATCCACGCTGCCTAAAGCACTATTTATAAGTGCCATAACTAGCTGGCTGAAGCATCCTTTGATTAAAAACCTGGAGGAAAAGGAGGAGGAAGAATGGCATGATGCCAACACGAAATATTTCTTCTTTCCAGCTAAGACGACACAAACACAAAAGTTAATGTAGCCACCAAAAACTGCCCATCGCATGCACTTCATTGCTTTTTAGTCTATTCATCCTATCAGCTTAACTAGAGGGTTAATTAAAACTCTCCTCAACCCAGAGGGTTTTTTTTAAGATACTCCAGAAACTAGGTGTAAGAGACAGTCCGAAAATCCCTCATCGGCCTCACGGTCATCAACAAGGACAGAGGCTGAAAACCCTAAAAAGGAGGTGAGGACCTGGCCTGGCCGAGGTGGGATGTTTGCCAAGTGTTACCTCTGGGTGCGCCCAGTGAGGACTGGTTCCCCCTTCCCCCTGTCGGTGCAGCCACTGAGGACTGGTATGCATTCCTGAGGAAACTAGTACAGATCGTGATAACCTGTCCTATACACCCACTATGGATTTCCTCACCTCCTGGCAAGTTGTCTCCTTCCCCCTGTGGGTGCACCTGCTGAGGGCATTTCTGAGGACTTCCTCACCTCCTGGCCAGTTGCCCCCCTTTTCCCCCCCGTTTTCAAAAAATACTATAAAGGGACTCTCTGAATTGACCATGATGAGATCTCCCCATGGACAACGGCAAGTCTATTGGCAGGACAATGAGGACTCCGTCTCGTCTCTTGGTAGCTATTCTCCCCCCTTCTCTCTCTTCCTCTCTATACTTTGTTTCTTTATATCCCTTTCTCTCTCTCCCCTATTGCATAATCGCTTTGTTGGCACTCAATAAAAGTGCACTGTTGACTAAAATTGAAATCCCCTTTGTGTCTTTTGCATTCTGAGATAGGTGATCGAACCATCACGACCCCCCGCTTTTATTAGTGGATTGTGACACTAGGTGAAAATTTTTCCTTCATGTCAATCAGTGGACTTTTTTCTTATTTATTCTTGGTTTTGGGGGGTGCCCCAAGAGAAAGATGAAAACACAGTTAATCCCACCACATGCACCTTGCAGAGGCAAGGACAGATGAAGAGATAGTCACCAGACTCCTATGCCTTCCTTGGAAAGGGCTCTCAGTGACCTCATTTCCCCAGACAGCACTGAATTCCCCTTGCAAACTTTAGAGAGAAACCTTCTTATTTGGGACAGAATCGAAAATATTATTTTCAGTCCCTTACACACCCTCTCCAAATAGCTTGCTTCCCTCTCCCCCCCCCTCCCCCAGTTTAATCATCTGTTCTGTCAGTTTATTAAATTCTCTGTAAAGACAGTGACATCTCATGCAGGAAACCTGAATTTGTGTGGATACAGGGCTGCACCTGCAAGAGCAGAGATGGCGACTGGAAAATGCCGGAAGGGAGATCCCCAAGGGTGACTCACAAACATGGCTGAATTACTACCCAGCAGAAACTCGTTTATTCACCCAGCAATAAAAATCGAGGCTCACATTGCACTTGTCTGAGATTAAAAAAATTAAAATTGGAAGCAAGGCTGGGCTCACAGGGTATTTCTGAGTGTTAGAGGGGCTGCTAAGTGCCAACTGAAGCCCACCAATGTGTGGAAGGAGGCAATGTATAATTATACCTGCAACAAGTACCTCTGCAGCTGTCACTGTGTCAAAGTGCTTGGTGGCAGTCCCACATTTCCCACCAGCTTCCAGGGTGAGCCCAGGATCCCTGCACTCAATGAAGGCAGCCCCAAGCTTTGTCTCAGAGCTACCTGACAGCTGGAGAGTAACTGGAAAACACATAAAATAGAAACTGCAGCAAATGCCATTTGAAAAAGTAAATAGCTGTGAGGTCCCAGCACCCCCCACCCCAACACCCAGACTTTTCAGTACTTTCAGTTCTTGATGTGTTCTTTCAATTATGTTTTGTCTGGTAGAATTACCTGGAATGCCCGTGTTATGCCTCACTCCCCAAAGAGTCAAGAAATCTTGGGTTCGTTGGGCTATATAACCTGACCCGTTATCTGTTTTGTTTTCTTGAGGCAAGCCTATCACAGCAAAACAGCCTCGCCAGTGTCGAACGACAAAATGAGATCCTTCGCTAGTCATAGGAGTGGCCCAACCCATGGCAGAAAAGGTATCCATGGTTACATGAAGGTGTTTGAAGAGACCAAAAGGGGCATAGATAGTTACATCAGTTTGCCATAACTGCAGAGGCCCTAGGCCACGAGGATTAACCTCAGGACTCAATCCACCAATCATACCCTGTCATTGTGGGTAGGTTGAAACGATTCCTTGAGTATTTTGTAGTGATATTCTAAATTGTTTATGTAAAACCTTTGTGCTTTGGTGAAAAAACTCGTGAGCCCTTCTGGCTTGACTAAACTTATCAATATTGGGGGAAGCAGAGGCTCAAAGTTGTGCCACCAATTGGTCAGCCTTTTTGTTTCCCAAAGCCAGACTTTCCATTAAACCAGAGTGACTCCATATATGAGTGATAAAATAATCTTGCTTATGAGAATTAACTGTCATAGCTGCACAAATAGTTGCCACAATCACTGGCTTTGTGTTTCTTCCAGTAATGATCGTTCCATGCACTCAACAACACCTACTACGTAAAGAGAATCAGAAACGATGTTAACAGGATCATTTGGCCATTTTTCAAATACTCGGATAACAGCATGCAATTCAAGAACCTGCAAAGAGTCTCTTGGTCTCTCAAGGATTTCACTGAGCCACTCGCCTTTGTTCTGCCAAGTCAAACCTGCTTTAGAAGTCTTTCAACTGGCATCAGTGAAAACTGTGAGGCCTTCTACAGGTTGCTTTGAAAACCAAGGCAGTTCTTCGACTTGTTGATGTAAAGAAAAGAATTATGAAGGGCAAAATGAGTACTAATGAGACTTGAAAAATTCAACAATGCCCATTTAAGGTGTCTGAATTCTGCAATGCCTACAGTAAATAATCCTTAGTCAATGGAAGATGAATATTTCAGGGTTCCATTCCTGCAATTTCTAATGTTCGTTTCCATTCCTTGACCACAATTTTTGCTATAGTCTTCATTCGCGTAGTTACAGATTTACTCAAATTGAACAGTAAAAACACCCACTCTAAGATCTTTAATGGCTGCATAGCCTGGCCATCCCACTGCATCAGTATGGCCATCACATGTCTTTCTTTATTCAACACAGCCACGGACAGTGGCAGGGTAGGAGACCAATGATCTGCAAAGGAATTACCCAATTTAGTAGCAATTTGAGTTGTTTTTCAGTCAGTTTGCACAGCAAATTTGCCTGACCTCCCCTTTTCAATAACGGCATTAGGAGCTCAAGATCTTCATTAGTTATGCCACAGATACTACAAATCCACTGTACGTCCCCAACTAATTTTTGAGCATCTGTCAAAGTCCAAATTTCTGTACAAATTGTTAATTTTTGGGGCTGAATTTGGGCTTCAGTGATAAACATTCCCAGATATTTCCATGGGGCTTGTTGTTGGACTTTTTCAGGGCTAATTTGAAGGCCTACGTCCCACAATTGTTGCTGTAAGGCAGGCAGCAGGTCTGCTATGTCTATATGTTCCCCTGCTGTCAAAATATCATCCATGTAATGACAGATAAAATACTGTAGGTACCGTTTTCTCAATGGGGCTAGGGCCCAGGCAACATACAGTTGGCACATCATGGGAGAATTACGCATCCCTCGTGGCAACACAACCCATTGATACCTTTTGCTGGGTCTGCCTTGTTAATGGATGGCACCGAGAAGGCGAATTTTTCACTGTCTTCCTCGTGTAGAGGGATTGTAAAAAAGCAATCTTTCAAATCGATAACCAGCAGTTGCCAATTGACAGTTAACATGGATGGCAAGGGCAGACCAGCTTGCAGGGGTCCCATTTCCTGCATCACAGAATTAATGGCTTGAAGGTCATGTAATAATCTCCATTTCCCAGACTTCTTAGGGATTGCAAAAATGGGTATGTTCCAGGGAGTTGTAGAAGGAATGATATGCCCCCTTTTCAATTGATCTTCATCCAATTCATTAACAAGGCCGAGCTTTTCTTTAGACAGCAGCCATTGATCAATCTATATTGGTGTCTCGGTTAACCATTTCAATTTTAGGATTGGCTGCCCTTCAATGGCCACCGCTAAAAACCCTCATTGGTGAGACACAAACTCATCTGGCTCAGAGCATCCCGTCCCAACAGCCAGATTGTTGTATCCATCACGTAGGGTTTCACCTGGGCACAAACATGCTTCTTCCTCAATTCACACTGTTAAGAGGGTTTTACTAACTTGAGTCATTCAACCACCCCCCCACCCCCATAACTGGTGTTTCCAGAGTATTCAGAGGCCATGTTGCAGGCCATGCAAATGAGGGAACAATGGTGACATCTGACTCCGTGTCCAGTAATGCGGCTGTTGTCGACAAGGTTCCTTGATCGAGGTACTGAAAAGTAAGGGGTTTAATTGGTTTATCTCTCAATAATGGTAACGTGAACATTACCTCAGGGATTCCTGTCGACCCAAACCCCCTATTCCCTCTTTGCGTGACCCCTTGTCTAGGGACCTGGGCCTTAAAAGGAACTAACTGGTCCAATCGTGTACCTTTTGGAATTTGGATAGGTGTTCTCAATGTTTGTACCATTATCCCAATATTGTCCAAGTAATCTGCATCAACCAGACCCAGCAAGACAAAAATGCCTTGCTTTGATGTGGATGATCTCCCTATCAGCAGGGCACTAAGACCATACCCCAAAGGCCCGTTCACTGTTGATGGAATGACTTGTACATCAGTGTTTTCTAAGGTTATTTCTATTGCTGTTGCCAAGTCCACTCTGGCACTTCCTGCTGTTGCTGAGTTGAGGACATCCAGGCAGCTGCCTGGTTGTGGGGGGACATTTGTGTTATTGCGCGTCCCCCTTTTGCTCTCCGTCCCTCGTTTCCCAACGGCGTTCCGTCTTTCTTGTATTTCAATCTGCATTTGCTGGCTTGGTGTCCAAATTTATCACATCTAGCGCAATTTCCTGAGAAACCAGTAGATGTTGCTGTTGTCTGACTTTTCCTTGCAGCTTTCGCTTGGCAGCACGCTTTGAAATGTCCGGGTTTACCACAGCTGAAGCACTTCTGGCTAGAATCACCTTTTCTTTGTTGGACCTGGGGTTTAAGGGCAACTGCTAGTGCTTCTGCTAGGTAACTGGCTTTTTCCTCTGGAGTTCCAACCCTGGAGCAAGCCTCAACCCTGTCCACCAAATTGGCAGTTTGAGGCAAGGTTTGCAAGATCCTCTTACAAGGAGGGTTAGCATTTTCTACAGCCAATTGCTTTCCCAAGGCAGTTTTTACATCTGGTGACATTCCTGGAACTCAATCAAGTGCACCTTTAAGGTGATCTATGAAACTCATGAAAGACTCCTGTGCCTCTTGCTTAACGGTTGTATAGGATGGTGACGGAAGTCCCATGTGTCTGGGACGGCACGGAATGCCTCCCAAGCTAGCTGCTGAGACTGCTGCAAAATTGCTGTATGTAAACGTGCCTGAGTTTGCGGGTCAGTAAAAGGCCCTTTCCCCAGCATCATGTCTGGGGTGGCAAACTGCCGAGGGTCTCCTTCAGGGAGTTCAAGATTTCCAACTACAGCAGCTTCTACACCCCTTTCCCAGTCCGCTTGCCATAGCAGTCTCCGTGTGGGTTTTAAAAAGATTTCTGCCAGCTTTTTACAATCAAATGGAGCCATTAAACCACTAGTAAAAATGTGGTCCAGCAAGGTTTGCACATACGAATTAGTTAATCCATACTGCACCACAGCTTTCTGCCCTTCTTGGATGAGCTTCTAATCCAGCCCCACCCACTAGTGTTGATTTGGATTACCGGGGGTAGCGATTACCAGGAACACTTGTGGAATAAACTCACCCTCGATCAGGGCTTCCCGTATAATCCCTTGCCACCGCCGAGCTGGTTTGTCGGGCACAGGGTGGCTCGGGGATCTGCGGTCAGGGCTTTCTTTTTTCCGCTCTGGGCCTCGAGCCAGGGGATCAGTCAATCATCCCATTCCCCGATTCCGATCTAATTTTTGCCCCGGCTGAAATTTCCCCTCCGCCCCTTCTCGCTCCTGCTGTTTTCCCCCCTTCTCTGTTCACCAAGCTGTTTCCTCAGCAGGAGTCACAGGGCGGACGGACCCCCCAACGGGGCCTCCCCCCCCCGGAGAGCCGGGCCTTGTGATCCTCGCTCTGGCTAAAGCGTGGTGAGTCAGGCAGTGAGGGGGGTAGTGGGGGATATACGCGACCTCCTAGAGCTATCAGTAACTCTTCAGGGGAAACCGCAGGACATTTCGTAGGTAATCCTGGCGACTGTGGGGGGGGCGGCTCATCCACTTCCATTTTTTCTGGTTCTGGTGCGGGCTGCAGAGCTTGTAACTCCGTTGCCGGGGGTGCAGAAGGCAGGGACGGTATAACTGGGTCTGCTCCCCCAAAGAATTTGCGTGCATACGTCGGAAAGGCAGCCTCAGGGCCGCCTGGCTCTAGACGGGCCACTGCCCCTGCCACAGCTGTTTTTTCGGCTTCAATTTGTCTTAGCACTATTATTATTGTCTTCCATACCATGCTAAGTCCCTTAGTTTCTATCAATCCATCACTTACAGGAGCCCAGAGAGAGATTCCCAGCCTCTCCCATTCTAAGGCGTTGACAACACTCCTGAGGGTGGCAAAAAATCCTCTCTCCCGACTCCATCTTAACAGTCTTTTCAAGACCTCTGGGTCACAGGTAGTTTCTCTCTCGGAGAGAATACGCTGGAGGACCCTAAAGGTGTCCTGTTCTTCTTTTGACAGTCCCTTCCCTACCCTCCAGCCCCCAGTCGCTCACTGCTTCGGGTGTACTCGCTGCAGTGTACTTTTTCCGGAGCTCTTTTCCCAGGAGCTTTCTTCTGCTCCTGGACTCCGATGGAGCTGTCCTCCGACTTGGAGGTCCAGTGGCAGGCTCCGACTGGGGCCTCCCACCTTTTCACTCCACAGAACTCCCCTTCAGTATTCAAAGGGTTTGCTGGTCTGTTTCATTATCGCAGCGCGTTATCACGTCGGAGTCACCAGCAAATGGGAGCTCAGGAATTCTGGACAACGAATCAATTTGATTTCGCAGAAGACCTTTATTGTTTACATAACACTCTACTTATACATTTTACAAATACTGTACACACGATCACGCATTATTTGATTGGTCCCTCTATCTTGTCCATGTGCTCTGCATGCACTTTCTAGAAAATGTGATTGGTTCTAGTCCAGTGCGACACAGTCTTTCTTTATCTATTTCTTGCTGTCTTAGCATTCTGTTCTTCAGCTTTTCTTTTCTCAATTTAGTACAGTTTACATTTCAGTAACCTTGATGAATTCCTGAGGACTCTGATAAGAATAACTAAAGGTGGTTTGGCTGGGGCACACTTCAGGGCTCAAATACCTTACAACATATGCTGGAAAAGACACAGTGCTTACTAATCCAAGTGTTTTGGAAAAGCCCTTGCTTTGCCATACACCTACATGTGTAACTGTGGAGCCAGCCCACCTGTGCTGTGCTCACTGAGCTAGCTTGGCCCTGACACCACTCAATTAAAGTGACACAGAGTTCATGCTGAAAGCTACAAAACTATATACAAAACCCATCCATGACCTGAAAGCATCAGACATATGAGTCTGTGGGTTTTGCCCTTTAAAAGAGCCCAGGACTATGTTTATTTTTTGGTCAAACCCCACTGTTTTCTAGCTGAGTGAATACATGATGAAGAGTTTTGCAAGCAGGGCCAGCTCTGCCCTTTGCTGGACATCTCACCTGGAGATGCGTTGGCATTTCATTTATCCTGCTTGTCTCACAGCCAGGTTCTGGCCAGGACAGGGTTAATTTTTGCAGCAGCCAGGAGAGGTAAAGCCCTGGCATTATTCAGTGCCACCTCATGCCATGGACATAGGGTGGTGCCGTTGCTTGAGTGGTGCACGGTTGCATCACACCGGGATCCACGTGGTGAGCAGTCACATGTGGATTGTTCACGTATCTTGCACACTCTGCTATTAGTACTGCTGTTACTGGTTTTCCTATTTCTTCGCTTTTTCTAGTAAATAGTTCTTATCTCAAGTTTTTGTGCCTCCAGTTCTCCTCTCCATCCTGCTGCAGAAGAGGAAGGAAGTGAGTGAGTGGTGTGTGGTCTGGGGTGTTTCAGTGGGAACACTAAATTGTGTGGTGAGCAATCACATGTAAATAGTTTGCCTATCTTGTACACTCTTAGTATTGTTGTTACTGTTCATTTTCTTATTCCATTGCTATTTCTAGTGAATTGTTCTTATCTCAACCCGTGATCTTTAGCTTTTTGTGCCTCCAATTCTCCTCTCCATCCCACTGCAGGGGCAGTGCGGGGAAAGTGAGCAAGCAGCACATGGTCTGGGGTGTTTCAGCAGAAACACTAAATTGGTGAATACCATTCCTAAACCACAACATCTCAGAACGTGGAAATGGTCTTCATGTTGACTCTCAGCCATTTAAATGAAGGTGACAGCACAGATGGTAAGGTTTCCTTCAAGAGGAGAGAGGCCATCACAACTGAAAGTGGTACAACCATGCTGTTTCATGAGCACAGCCAAATGGTAATTTCCTACATTTACAAGAAAAGTCAGTATAGCAATTACAGAAGGTTTGGTGATAACATGAACTTGGCTACCACCAGCAGCCACACAGGCTTTCAGTCAGTTATGGCGAGTGAGTTTTTCTTCTTGCATATGTCTGCCCTGCACAAAGAATAAGTGCTGCCAGGATTGCTAAAAACTGACACCAGGCCAGGATGCTGCCCTTTGACAGTGCCCTAAAAGCCCCAAGTTGGAGTGAAAATCAGACCTTTACTTTGCTAGACTTTGGATCTTGAATGGCACCACAGAAGGGATGCTCAGGTAGGTCACAGATTGCGAAACAGCCTTTCCCCTCCAGGACACATGTTCAAGCCTTGCTGGAGTCACTAATGATCAACCACTCTGGCTTCACTGCATTTGCAAGTACGTTTTTTGTTTCACAGGTTGGCTCTGTGGTGCCTTGCTGCACGACTAGGTCACTGGGCTGCCTCTGAGTTGCCTGGACAGTCATCCCACCATGAACTTTAGTGCCTAGGGCTTGTTGTCCATCTCAGGAGGAATCTGCTGCTGTCCTGGACTCAGCCCAGTGCAGAAGAAATGGATTTAGTGTTGGACAAGGTCCTAATTTCTTGAGATGAAGGGTCTTTCACAGGGCAGTCTCTGCTCCCTCGCAAAGGATGAGGCAAAGCTGCCTCTTACCCATCCAACAGACACAAATCCTGAAATCACCTCAGAAGTATCTCTAGGGTTTTTTTAATATCACATTCCTGGATCTATTGCATGACTTTCACTGCCCTCACCTTGTCAGTCACTGAGTGCATCCCTACTTCATGTCAAGAAGCCGAGGATGAAATGTCACTTAAAGAAACACCTTCAGCAGGAGCTCAGAAGGGTCCTGGCCAATTCATGAAGCAGTCAAGAGATAATAAAACCAGTATTTCTTCAGACCATTGCTGCCTTGAAGTACCTGTCTGGTGTCAGCCAGAGCCAGTCACGGGTTGCCTGCTCCATGCTGTACACCCAGGAGCAGGAGATGGAGGTGGCACATGCTCCAAAAGTCAGGTCTGAGCTGTGGTGACACACTGAACCCCAGGTTGGTAAAGCATCAAAACAGGCTGAAGAGAAGTCAGGGGAGGCTGACACATGGCAGTGAAGGGATTCAGAAGACAGCCCTGACAGCTCCCTGAACACAGCTGTGCCAGGCAGAGCAATGCTTTCACCCTGCAGGGATCAGCTCCCAACTGTGACTTTCTCTGCAAACTGTTTTCTGGATTTAGAGCTACCGAAAGTCTGTTAGGGAAAGCCCTCATAATCCCCTGATGTCCCTGGGATACAGAGGTAAAACTAGAACTTCTTTCAACAAAAAAGAAACTAGAACGCAATGAATGCAGAAAGTTCAGCTGTTCTCTGAGGAAAACAGCAGATTCACCCAAACTCCAGGGTGTACCCACGGAGGGAAGAGTACTTTTCCATGTCTCCTAAAGCTGCCCTGGCAGGACAAAAATCTATTCATAATTAAATCTATGTTTGATGCAATACAAGTAGGGAATTCACAGAGGAATTTACTATCAAATAAGTAGAACATTTTTGCAGGGTGAAAAACCTGTTCTAGGCACAGCCCTGGTGGCCTTTGCCATGATTTTTTTGCATTACCTCAGCAAAGCAGCCCCTCTGGCATACAGCCAGGGAGAGGACACAGCCCAGCTGTCCACCTGGGAAGTGGCCAGCTCCCAACCCTTATCTTCATGGCTGGGGGTTAGCAAAACTTCAGGCTTTGCCAACTCACATGCCTGGACCAGGGCAGAGGGGTCAGGAGCTGCTCAGCCACCTGCGGCCCGGTGCCCCAAGGTCAGGGTGGCTGCAGATGGAGTGCGAAGCCCAAAACCCCACCAGATGCCCAGAAGGCAACTTCCAATTTCAAGTGTCCAGCAGCACCAAGAGCTTCCCAGCCTGAGTTTCGGGCTTCCGCACTCCTGCTGAGGTCGGTCAGTGCTGAGCAAAGCCGCTGGGGAAACCCAGGGTGTGTGTGCGGTAGAGGGCAAAGCCCCCCAGAGTCCTGCCAGCTGGGTTACGAAAGCCATTGCAGGTCCCCATGGTACAGGGGCACTTGCACAATCAGCCAGGGCCAGTGACGCAGGCACAGCTGGATGCTGGCCAGGGCTGTATGGCCACCAGGATGTGGGAGCTGCATGCAGCCCTGCCTCCAGGCAGCCCAACCAGCATGCCATGGCTGAGCACACCCCCGGGGAAAAGTCCAGTCCTGGGCTTGGCTGCCAGCTCCACCATTCCAGTCCCTCTTCAATTACAAATATACTGGCTGGAAACTGATGACTGGCAGGTTTCTTTACTGAAGCACCAAGGTACCATGAAACTAGGGTAATAGAGCATGAAAAATAGAAGTTGCATTTATTTCCGAAGATGAACATTAGCATCATTTCACCTGAGGAGTGCAGTGCCCAGCCAAGCATCTTCGGCATCCCTACGTCAAAGACCACAGTTCTCCATCAGTATCCATCACTTTGCTTTTCAAGAGGAGTCCAGACAGTWGCAATGCAGGCAAAATGATGCTTATGCCAAGAAGATTGTCCTTATCTTAGCCTAAGATATCCCAAAGCAGTCATTGGGAAGGAGGATGGATCTTCAGTCCCTTGGAGCACGTGGCTGAGAACAGCACTTGCAGGCCACCCGTGAATGGGCATCAGGGAGGACCAGGGAGGACCAGTGGCAATGACTGGTGCTACTGGGCAGCCCCAGACCCACTCCTGCTGCCTCTACATGCCTGTATGCCAGGAAGTGCATCACCACCAGAAGCCCCACAGGGGCACCACTTCCACTGATTCAGGCTCTGTGCAAATCCCAGGCTTTTCAATGGCACTCATTCCACCAGCCTCCTGTTTGCCTCAGGCTCTCAGACGAGGGAAGTGAACCACTCCTGCATCACTAGCTGCTCCAGGTCTTTCCAGCAGGTCAGGAAACGGTAGCCCTGCCAGGTCTGACCTTTCTAAGGTTCCCTGAAAATCATGTCACCATCTGACAGCTGCTCAAAAGCCACAACCAGGTCACAATGACATCCTAAATGGATAATATGTCCATTTCTGTCTATCAAAAGCCAGACTAAGGGCTGAATGGAAATGTTTGCTGAATGTGCTAAATGCAAATGAATGATACTCCCCTTGTTCAGATACAGGTAAGCATTGCAGCACAAGTGGCTGCAGTGGCTCCAAGGACAGCTATTCACTGCTTCCCTTCAAAGCCACTAACACATATAGAAGGAAATTAAAATGGCTTTGCCCCAAAAAAGGCAGGTAGCAGGTCTTTGGAGTATAAATAAGTATTAAAAAAATTACTAAGTGTCAGAAAGTAGATTCAGAGAAGTACTGAGCGAGTCAAGCCAAAGTCTGGCTGCAACATGTAGAAGTCCTGGAAATTTTGATTCCACAGGCAGACACCTCTTAGACAGACACCTACTTCTAAATAGGAAATACTCTATTTAATCATCCCCACTGTAGTGTATATTCATATCTGAGAGGAAATGACATGCATGTTTCTTTAACAAGATGTCAGAATTGTTACTAACATTCCCTCTTCCTTAGCTGCCTGGAACACTATCATCTGCTGCCCAGACTTGCTGCTACTCATTTCTCAGCAAGAGAGATATTCGGTTCAAGTGGCAAAGCTACACTTCGTGAAATGCTTTAGTGACTGAAATGCTTGACTAATGAGAGCTGAATGCTTTGGAAAGCTATCTCAGCTATCTATGACAATGCTGCCTGTTTTAAATACCCAAATCTCTGCCCTACTTCACCTCAGGTGAACCTGTTGCAGGGCAGCCTCCCTCAAACTTACCATGATCCCCATGTCTGCCACATAGTCCTGGCTCCCAGCTTCATCCCGGGTGCCCAAAACCAAGGTGAGGCAGGGAGGGGAGAGCAGGCAAGCACTCCCAGCCTGCTGTTCAGGGAGGGAGGAAGCCCCACAGCAGGGTGGGGAAGTAAAGAGCTCCTGGTGATGTGACAGGGAAAAAGGGCATCCTGGGGGGCACAAGGCATCCCACAGGAAAGCAGCCAGCACCCCAGGTGATGACATTGCTCATGGGAGAAATCAGGTGTTGGGATATGCGTGCACCACGAAGTTCAAACCCACCATGCTCACAGCCATCTGTAGTGTGCAGCGTTGAACTGCCACAGGCTTTCTCTCGTTAATCCACCATGACACTCCAGTGATTACTTTCCAGCTCCCCAGGGATGGTAGTTTCCTTTCAGAGCATGCTTTTCCAAGCTGAAAACGTCAGCAGTTAGAGCAGCAGTACCTAACATAGCACAAATGTTTTCCTGACACAGGGATGACCAGTTAGGAGGAAGCGACTAAAGAGGTGGAAGGATCATTATCCTCAGATCATTACTAATCCCAAGGAAGTGGAGTTTGTGGAAATCATTGCTTTTACTACATGCTGGAAAAACTTCAGTCAAAGCCATATTTTTTAATAAGTCACAACAGCCTGCTGGTCCTGGGATTTCCACAGCATTGGAAAAGGATTAACAGTTTGGGCAGGATGTTTGAAACATCAGCATCTCCAGGGTAAGAACAGGTCAAAAAACTAAGAAAAAAGCATTTCTCACAGCCTATGCACCCTTTGACCTGGACCCCTTCTCTCCATTTGCTCAATGTTCCCAGCTTGTGAAAACATCAGTCATGCAAATGGGATAGCTGAGATCAATTCTCGAAGAAACTTCTCTCTTTTCACTAAGTCACACGTACCTAAAATTAATCCTATCTTTTGTGTATTTTCAGAAAGATATTATTTTCCATGGAAGGCTAATAGGGCTTTTGAAATCACCCCAAGGAATGCCAAGCAAACACTGATTCACATTTCGGAGCTAAATCACCCCTCTCACCAAATCCTGGGAACAGAGCAGTATGTGTGGAAAACAGCTTTGTGCATCATCAGCAACTTTTGGTTCTTTTACAAATGCCTTCGTTATTGTCACACAAGCATGGGCACACATGGCTAAGGAAAGCCACCACTCAAAAGAGCAAAGGCACATTCAGTACAGCAGGAGGCAGGAAACCTTCTGTCCTTCCTCCTTGGAGATCACATGAAGAGGTGGTTTGGCCTAAACCCAACTACTTGAGTCATCAGAGAAATGAAGTGAATAACAAACATTGCACTGCCACTCATTAGTTACTTAAGGACTGCTGAGCTTGCTCGGTGGTGAGCAGCTCCAAGAAATCTGCTGGAACAGGGGGTGAGGAGGATGAGCAGCCAAGTGGTTTCCCGTGGGGCAGGAGGACAGAACAGAAAGCCCTCAGGGTAAGATGCACCTGAATGCCAGCAAATGCCTGACAGGAGCTGAGGACTTGGAGCTCAGAGATGGGCCCAGCTGCCTCATCTCCCAAGCAGGACACAAAGCCAGCAGCTTCCCTGTCACCAAGTCTCTAATCTGCCAGGAACAAAACCCAGGCTATCTATCCCCTTGGCCACTCGTGTGAAGGATTTTCTTTGCCAAATCCCACCAGAAATGGCAGGGCCATTGGGACAGTTCATGGATTCCTTGGATCACCAATCACCCTTTCTGTCCAGAAGTGTTTGGTCTTCTGGAAAGGGGGGAAAAAGCTGGTTACAGAGGTTCATGTACAACAAGCACAGAAATAAACTCTTAGTCACAAGTTTGCCCTTCAGATGAGGATGCCCAGACTTGAGAGCAGACAAGCCCAGCAAGGAACCAGGGCTCCCAGTCTTGCATGGCAGAGAAGCCCGTCTCTTCTACACATATATAAAGGGGAAAGGATATGAATCAGTGTAGTGAATGAAGGCATGGACTTCCCAGTGATTATCCAGCAAAGAGGGACATTTAATACAAGTACCCAAGGCTTTTTATACTGTACTGAAAACAAGACCTTTTATACTGTGCTAAAAATAAGGCTTCTTATACTGTGCTAAAAATAAGGCTTTTTATACTATGCTAAAGATATCTTTGTTAACCTTCTTGTTAATCAAACAAATACACACTGACCAATGGAACATTCTGTGTTGCTGCTCACAGCTTTTTTGACCAATCAATATCCTGATCAGGTGCTGTCCATGCGAAGCCCATGCCACACATCCTTCCTTCTTCTTCCTGTCCCAGAGCACCTTTCGTGAATCACCAGTGAGCAACAGTGAGCAAGTGACTTTTACTTATCTCTTAAGACTTTTTTTGTCTCCCACAAATCAGAGTTAAAAGATCTTCAAGGAGTGGTCCATGTGTCTGAAAGCAGAGAAATCTGAGCTCCAGCCTTTTCCCTCACAGGCTCTCCAGCTGCCTCTCCCCTGTGCTACACGCACTTTTTGCTGAGGGCAGGCAGCACAGCTGCTTCATTTTACAGAAAACAAAACTGAAAAAGTTAGTGGGGTACTAATTACCTACCTGTTGTTTAATTATCTTTCTCGGGTTTTTTACTTTGTTTAAAATCATTTACATTAGAGTATTTCACTTATGGAGGGCTAGATGAGCCTACACATAGCCAAGTGTAAGTTTAAGCACTGAGATCTAGGACCCACCTTTGAAATTGCAGCTGCTCTATACATGTCTTTTTGAAGAGAAAAACAGCATAGAGAGAAAAACAGCATAGAGAGAAAAACACTGTCAAGTAGAGGGCTTGTGAGACTACCACCATCTATGCTTTGATGATCAAAAAGGAAATGAGGAACAGATAGATAAAATTACAGATGAGAATAACAGAATTAGCACAAGCCTCCAGCGATGAAATAGTGATGAAATCGGTCAGAGCCGAGAGGGTACAAAACATCAAAATGGTACAAGGGATCAAACCCAGCTCTAGAAATGAGACAGGAAAGTCTGAAGTGAGGAAGCAAAGCAAGTAGAGGATGGGCAGAAAGAAAACTAACTGGTACCTCCATCATCCCAGAGGACTCTAGATAGTCTCCCAAGTTGTCTCTGAACCCCTAACTAGAGCCTTCCAAAATCTGGGCAAGAGGAGTGGTACCAGGTGATGAAAGAAAAACAGTGCACCTGCCTTCAAAAGGGCAGGAAAGTTACTTGCACTATGAAAATTGTGGTGGGGAATGACCTGACAACGACAAATGTGGCTGGAATGGAGAGTAACGCACAGAAAGACAAGAGCAAATTTGTGGTAGGCTGTGTGCAGGAGACAGCGGGGAAGAGTTGGGTCAAGGAGAGGCTTGAGGAGAGAGCAACAAAAAAAGATTTAGAAGACAAGAAGTGAAAAATGCAGGTTTATTTTTACAGGTGAAAATAAAGAAAGACCAGGCAGGCCCATGAAAAACAGTCTGCAAGTAGATTAAAAGGCTGCTAGAACAACAACAGCGATCAACCAATGTTGCCCAAGACAAGATGCCCCTGGAGAAAGCAGGATCAGCTGTTTTGCTTAGGAAAGACAAGTATCTAGAAAGTCAGAGCTCTCACAACATCCTACTGGAAAAGAGGAATCCCACCTTTCTGATGGGACTTGCATTTACATCCAGCCCTGGAGGCCAGTTTAGCCCTTGTAGAGGTGAGAACTCCCTTTCCCCTGTACCCAGAGGCATGCCTGCATCTGTGCCCAAAACCAAAACAGACACAGCTTTCTGGAAGCTCAAGGAGGTTGTGAAATCCCCTTCACTGGCAGCTTAGAATGAGGTCACATCACCCACACAGGCAGCAGGGCAAAGAAAAAGAACAGAAGTAAGATCCTCTTCAAAACCTGACTTCTGCTCAGTGGTGAAGCCCAGCCTGTGATGCTGCTGAACTGAGACAACTCTTCTGAGGCTGCTCTGGAATGGTCTTTTTTAATGTTTGCATCATACTTTTGAGGATCACCATTCATTCATATCGATCGGTTCCTGGACTGTCTGGCAGTGGCAGAGCTGCGTTGTTGGCTCCATCTGGTTAATGCGACAGGACTGGAAGCACCCTCAGCCTCCCCAGTGCTCCTGTTCCTGGGTGCCCTCCCAGTGTCCCCTATCCTGTTGCATTTGGCTGCTGGGGCTTGGGAGCCCAGCAAGAGAGGGACACCCGCAGCACTCAAATAAAACCTTCCACTCTGATGATCCTGGAGGTCTTTTTCCACCTAAATGATTCTATGATTCTCTCTTGTCTCCAGAGGATGGCTATAACCACCCAAAGCCCAGTAGGCAGCAAGCTGGAAAAAAAACCCTTGACAGTGGCACTGGAATACAGGGATCAACTGCTGTGCCCTAATGTCATCTTCCTGGCAAGAGAAAGCCTGAGGAAAAGAGGGATAAGTCAGGGGTGCTTAAGCAGACCCAGGTCTAACGCCATGCTGCCAGCCTGTCCTAGTTCCTGCAGCAGCATCCCTCACAGACGGCATCTGCCTCGCCTGAGCCACCTCTGTAGTTTGTCAAATTCATAAAAAATCCAGTATTTCTCGGGGGAAAAAAAAAAAGTCACATTTGCAGAAGCCTGTTCAGACTAGCTGCGGCAGCACTGCCCTAATTTCAGCACAGGAATTTGGGCTGCCCTTGGCCCCTCAGGCCCGACACAAGGCGCTGGAGCAAAGAGGACACGGGAGGCGGGGGGAACAGCACCCAACCGAGAGGCCCCCAGATCCCTGCTTTGAGGACCAGACGCCCCTTATCAGGGGTTGCTCCACTGTTCCCCCCCAACCCAGTGCCTCGCAGGGGATGGCACGTGCGGGATGCTGCGCTGGGGAGTGTCCTCTCCACGTGGTCCTGGGGACGGGGATTGCGCGGGGCTCAACGAGGCAGCCCAGTGCCTCTCCCTAGTGGTGCAAAGGCCCGTGCGGCTGCGTACGGTCCCTCAAGCGTTCCCAGCCCCGCTCTCCTCGCTATCCCCAGTCTCCTCAGCGGGGCAGGGCGGCCACGAAGCCGTGACGTCCATGGAAGCAGAGGCCGCCGCTAGCTGACGTCACAGGCAGGAAACCTCCGCCGGGCCAGACCACTCCACGGCGGGGCAGGGGAGGCGGGGACGGCCGCGGGGCGCGTTCCTCCCGGCGCAGCGTCCCCCGTCAGCGGCAGCGGGAGCCGCGGGACGACCGGGGGAAGCGCCGCCCTACAAGTCTCCGCGGGGGAGCTCGGTGTGCGGACGGCGGTCTCGGGGGAGTGTGTTTGTACGGTGTCCTTCCCCCTCCAGTGCGGGTGGTAGTGCCCAATGTACGCACAGCGCGTGGCGCCGCCGCCTGTATAAGTGCGGTCGCCGGGCGGGTGCGGGAGCAGTTGCGTTACTGATCTCGTCTGGTCCCGTCCAGTCCCTTCCGCTTCTCCTCCGTCCCGCCGGGAGCATGTACCAAAGCCCCGCGCGCTGCCTCTGCTCGGCTCTGCCCTCCCTCTGCTGCGCCCCCGCCGTCCTCTCGGCCTCCCGCCTGCCGCTACAGCAGCCCTTTGCCCCCCCGCCGCCCCCCGGCCTCGCCTCCCCCCGGGCAGCAGCGGGCGGCCCGGCCGCCCCGAGGGCGCTGCCCCGCACAGGTGGGTACCGAGCGAGGAGGGTGCGGAGCCGCCTCGGGAACCGCGCGGGGTCACAGCCGGGCGGCCTCAGTCACCGGACGGCTGGTGCCGGGCTGCTGCTGTTGGAGCAGTATCTGGGCTGTCCTGCCCACATCAGCGTATTCCTTGTTCCTTCGCCAGCCACCTCTCCGGGATTGGATGGGCCCCTGAGCTTTAAGGCAGCGGTCATGGCGTTCGCCCATCCGGTGTGAGCGGGCGACATCCCGCAGCATCGCGACAGGCCCTGCCTGACAGCCCAGCGGGGCTGCAGGGAGTTCTGGGTCGGTGTCCCCCAGCTGAGGGATAGGGCACCCTCTGTGCCCACACAGAGGCCCGGTGCTTGGAGTAAACCCAGGTATCGGGGGAGTGACCTATCTGGTGAGCGAGAGGGTCAGTGTCCAGATGCCGCTGCCAGGAGCGGCATCTCGGATACCTGAGCTGTCATCTTCCAGCGCTGCACGTTGGGTAGGATGAGCTTGACTCACAGCGGGGTTTTTTCACTCGAGGCAGTGTGTGGGAAGAGACCAGTTTACCTTCCGGCAGGCAGCAGCAGCCATCAGGTCCTTACTTGCCTGTACCATTAAATAATTACACCCTGTTCTTCATTCCCCAGATGAGACTTGGAAAATGCCCGTGTCCTTGTGTGCCTGTGTGGGCAACACCTTGGCGTGTGCCGCACCCCCTGCCCTCTGTCTGCGGCCAGACCCGGAGCAGGGGAGTGATGCACCCGCCGGACCCCTGTGGGTCAGATCCAGCCTAAAGCCACCTCTGTTGACTCTGGCCATGGCTAAAAATGCACACCCGGAGTCATTCCTGCTGAAAGCTGGGGCAGCAGGGCAACAGCTACCATTGCTCCAGACTGCTGCTGGTGGGAGAGGTGATAAGCCCAACACTCTTTTTTATCATTGAATGGTTTGGGTTGGAAAAGACCTTAAAGGTCATCTAGTTCCAGCCCTCCCTCCGTGGGCAGGGACACCTCTTACTAGACCAGGTTGCTTAAAGCCTTATCCAAGCTGGGCTTGAACACTTCCAGGGACAGAGCAGCCACAGCTTCTCTGGGCAATGTGTTTGGGGCTGTATTACATAGCTGGCATACAGGAGATCCACTTTTCCCTACTGCCCTCAGCTGGGGTGAAGTGACTTCATTCCCCATAGCTGCTGTTACAGGAGGGGTGAAAAGCCGGATTTGGGGCAGGGTGCTTCTATTCCTCCTGTTGAAGCCGGGCCAGGATGCCATATGGCAGGATTAAAGTTTCATGGCACTACAGGGAAGAGGAGTATGTGTGTCTGAGTGCTGGCAGAATCGAGCTTGTGATTAAAGCACTCAATGAGGAGAAAGGTTTCCAGAGCTTGTGCCAAATACTGGTTCTGTATATTACTGGAGGCAGGATTTGAGGTTCCCTCTTCTTTCTGGGTGTTGCCTGTTGAGAACAGGCAGCTCCTGCCTTGCTCTAACAAGCTCTCATTGCTGTCCCAAAGAAGACTGTACATGTAGTATGATACTCTGTAGCACAGGATTTGTAACATGGGGATGGTCCCTATCAAGTTGTTCCTAGAACTGGGGTTCCAGGGAGGGCATTTCTCGCTGCTGCCGGCCTCTGGGCCTGGGGGCTGATGCAACTCCAGGCCAGGCTGCAGATGTGTGGAGCCATTCACCTGGCAGGGAAAGCCCTGTGGTAAACAAGGGGGAGGCTTCTGACTGAAAGTGGTGCTGGGAGGTATGACCTGAAAGGAAGGGAAATGAGAATGTTGTTCACTTTACCCAAAAAGTCAGGGCCCTGGCTCCAATACCGCTCTGCAGCCCTCATCTCTGAAGCAAAGTCTTTAAAATAAAATCTCTGACAGCTTGTTGCATGAGATCCTAGAAATTCATCTCTTCTGTGCTGGATGATGCAAGGAACCTTCCAAATTTACACCCTGTTCTTACATTTAATTCACCATTTGAATTCTTCCCTTGCCCTTACTACACTGAGGTATCACCCTAGCTGAGAGGAAAGTGCTTTTGTGCTTTTTGATTTTAAGCACCTTGAATAGTAATTGCTGAGCTGGTGTTCCCTGTTACATTACACCAAGAGAATCGCTTTCATGTTCACTACCCACTGCTACAATGCGAGCTCAGGAGTCTGCTTGTTTCTCTGCTTGCACCAGCACCACAGTGTCACAGCACTGGCAGCACACATTATCCCAACAAGTTACAGGTCACTTAACTGGTGACCTTGAACTTGCCTGACTGCTGTGGACATGGTTCAGCATTGCAGAAATAACCAAATGGATTTTGTGTTTCGAGTTCTCATATTCAGGTTGTTTGTCTGGCCCCTGTTCTGCAGAACACCTCCGTCTGTGCTGTCATGATTTCAGCACTTTGGGGATAAAGAACCTGTGCAGATCAGCAGTCATCTTGAGCTGGAGTCTTCCCAAGGAGCCCCCTCCTTCAGCCAAGAACTCTCAAGCCACCTATACTATGAGTGAAAGTGTTTAATTTACAGTCCAAACCCTCTTTCACACAATCTTTCCTGGGCCTTCAGAAGAAGACTGAAGCTCTTTTTCCTTCCTGAGACATGACTGACTTTAAAAACTGTCAGATCTGTTCTGGGCCATAGCACAGGTTAGGCTATGCTTTATGCCCCATGGATGCCCCATGATCCCAGGGATGATGAGATTTAGACAATACTCCGGCTTTGTTTGCAGCTTGAGGTAGGTGGAGGCTGAACTTGATCCTTGATCCTTTTTCAACAGCTGTAAGCTACTCAGGGTTTTACCAGCAGACCTTTGGCTCCAGCTGTGTTACACCTACCTTGTCCCTTTCAACATCATCCCTCTGATTCAGGTCAAGCTGCAAGCAAATTAAGCTCTTGCTAATGGCTTCTTGGAGGGTAATAATTCCCCAGTATTCCTTTGGAGAGCCCCACATGAGCCATGTTCATCCATGGCATGGCAAGGGCTGTACTCAGCTGCTGACAGCACCCCTGATGCAGCAGAAAACACCATGTGGTTATCTCCAGTTGCACTTAGCTGTGGGTTGTACCTACCCTAAAAATAGGTGAGTGGCTCCCTGTGGAGCTGCTGTTAAAAGCTCTATTGATTTCTTTGGGTTTCTGCATGGCTGCCTGGCAGCCCTGATTGTGTGTAAGCTGCACCCTTCTGTATTGAGCACAGAGTGTGCTTTCTTTCCTGCTCCACATCCCCTCAGAGCTGTGTCAGGGTCCTGCTTAGGGATTTTGTGTTTTCTCTCACTTTTAAATGCCATTTCTTCTACTTCAGCAGTACTTGGCTTCTTGACAAGAATTGTAAACTGAGAAAGACTGCAGAAACCACAACACTTTACACAGTTTCCCTAGAAAGACATGCATGTGAGCCTAAGATCACATCTCAGTTTGAGGCATTCCTGGTAGTTTAACTAAAAAGATGGAGATGAGGAGAAACATCCTACATCCAATCTAAATTCCCAGTTCTCAACTTTCTTAGAACTGTTCAGAAGCACTGTTCCATGGGCTTACACATACAAAACTAAAGCAATTAGTTTTTAGTGTCTTTAAATGTATCCATTTTCCTGAATACAAGGACATGAGGCTTATACTGCAGTCTGTCTTTTCCTCTTGAGTATGTTTATCGAACTGTTAGGGTTTCCATCTTCCTGCCTGCCTCTCTAGCCTGTCATTATTGTGCATCTGTCACCAGCTCTAACAATGGGTAATGCTGTAGTTCAATCTGAACATGCGGGTGTGTTGGGTAGCACCCCAAATCTGCCGCAAGATGTGAGCATGAAATGACAAATTCATCCTCTTCCTTTTTAAAGTAACTCAAATGTACAAATAAACTTACTTAAAAACCGCTGTGGGCCAACAGCAGTGCAACACTGAAGTTCTTTTGCTCAAGATTCCCTTTGCAAAAGGCATTCAGAGTAAATAAGTAAGTTGAGACAACAACAAAACTCGGTCAGCGTTGCCTCTTATGCAAGTTGCTGTGGTGCAAGCACTGCCCTTCCTGCCAGGGTTCGAAGGAGCAAAGCCCTCTCCCTGAAAAAGAGTTGGAGAGCTCTTGAGGCATGCACAGTGTAGGAATACCACAAACTGCATAAGCCAAAGGGCAAAGCAGAACAGCGACACGTGCACCCCCATCCCATGGCATCTGTGACCCCATGTGGGATGGGGGGACTTCCCTGTGGGAGACACGGGGCTGGGTGACAGCCAGCTGCATTATCAGGGAGAGGTGGGGACAGCTGCTTGTGTGCAGGACATGCGGGTGAGATGGCCAAAGGAACGGCAAGTGTGGCTGGGGCCCAGAAAGGACTGTAGGGAGTGCTGGAAGGTGCTGAGCTGGGGCACAGCACAAAGGAGCAAGGAGATGAAGGGAGGAGGATGAGGGGGATGAACATAGGGATGTGAAGGGGAGCTGAAGAAGCCACCTTCTCTACTCTATATCCTGAGGTCTAAGCCAGTAGAAGCATCTGGCTGCTTCATGCTCATGAAAACATTACTGCTTTGAGGATAAATGAAGCTGTGATCAGAGATTCCTATTAAATATGAACCTGAGGTAATGAGTCACCCTGCTGGCTGCTCAGCAGGCAGGAGCCTTCAGCCTGGAGGCATCCCAAGTAGGCACAGGGTACCAGGCCATACAGAGTGCCAGCTCTATCAGAGGCAAATGCTGTGCATGAAATAAGGAGCAGGCAGCATTCATCCACCTGCTGGACTCTCTCCTCTGTGAGCAGGGAAAAAGTATGCTCTGTTGTGTTTCCTACAACATGTGCGGAGTTATTCTTTGCCCTTCTGTTCTGTATGAAAGACTTCTTTATTGCCTTAGAACTGACAGCAGCATGATCTTAAACCAGGACATTGGCAAGCTGCAGGCAGAACTAACCCTATCTCTCCATCCTTATTTTGTCTCAGCCTCAGGAACAGGCTCTTGCACAACCAACCAATGGTTGGCACTGCAACAAGGCACCCAAGTGGTGAGAAGAGTCATGGTGGACCATCTCTAACACGAGTTTTTCTCTTGCAGTGTGTTACATGGGAAACAGCACCAGCCGGCTCTACAGTGTGCTCGCCAAGACGCTGAGCAGTGGTACCGTGTCCCAGCACCAGGACTGCCTGGAGCAGCTGGATTCAGCACAACTGGATCCTATAGACCCCAAGGATTTGCTGGAGGAATGTCAGATCGTCCTGCAGAAGCGGCCGCCACGGTTTCAGAGGAACTTTGTGAACCTGAAGAAGAACGGTGCCAGTAACCACCGGCCCATCCGGGTCATGCAGTGGAACATCCTYGCCCAAGGTAGGAGCTGCCTATGAGCTCAACGTATGACCTTGAGACCAAATGCAGCAAGGAAAACCCTGGCAGAGCAAAGGGAGAAGGGTGAACTATGTGAGGTACAACTGACTGAGGGCTGGGGGAGTATTTTGAGCGCTTGAAGTAGTGGCTTTCCTTCTGTCCTATAGGAAAGGAAAAAAAAGTCTCTCCTTGCAACTCTGATGCCAAAGGTAGCCCTGAATTCCTGTCCTAACTGAACACAGTGTATTCAAAAAGCTGCAACTCATCAGTTTTAAATAGTTGTTAACCCCAGAAAAGACTCATCCTTTTCCTAAGGTTTTTCTTTATAAAGTTCCTCTACAGTTTCTGATTACTTTATTGGTGAACTATCCAGGAATTCAGATCTGCTGCAGGAATGCTTAATTCTTAAAAATARTTTTAACTGGTAGCTTTGAATCAAGGCTGTAAATTCACTTGTGCAACAGCCTCATCTTAAAATCTTTTGGGGTGGGAAATTCCCCTCATAGGGATTGCCTTAGCCTTGTGCGGTTGAGTCACTCCTAACCCACTTCATTTTATTTTGGCTTAAGTTGCAGCAGCCACATGTGGAAGTACTTGTCCTTGTGTAGTGGGAAGAGGGGGAGGAAGTCTTTAATATATCTTGTATCTGTAAAAGAAACTTAATTTTTTTGGAGTGACTCCAGTGGCTTGAGAAGGGGTTCTGACACCCATTGGCAAATATAGCACCCTTAAAGTCACCAGCTACTCCTGAAAAACCCATGACCTGCATGTAAACTGATAAAACCTGGAGGATGACAGCCTGTCTCAGCTACTTTTGGGTTTTTTTCTCCCCCCTCCCTGCTAATTGCAGCTCTTGGGGAAGGCAAAGACAACTTTGTTCAGTGCCCCATGGAAGCTCTTAAATGGGAGGAGAGGAAGTGCCTCATCCTGGAGGAAATCCTTGCGTACAAGCCCGACATCTTGTGCCTGCAGGAAGTCGACCACTACTTCGACACCTTTGAGCCGCTCCTCAGCCGCCTGGGCTACCAGTGCACTTTTTTCCCGAAGCCGTGGTCGCCGTGCCTGGATGTGGAGCGGAACAACGGGCCAGATGGCTGCGCCCTGTTCTTCCTCAAGAAGCGCTTTGAGCTCATCAACAGTGCCAACATCCGGCTGACGGCCATGAAGCTGAAGACCAACCAGGTGGCCATCGCTCAGACGCTGAAATGCCATGAAACTGGGAGACTCTTCTGCATTGCTGTCACCCACTTGAAAGCCCGCATGGGCTGGGAGAGGGTCCGCTCTGCACAGGGCTGTGACCTCCTCCAGAACCTGAAGAACATCACCCAGGGAGCGAAGATCCCCCTGATCGTCTGTGGAGACTTCAATGCAGAGCCAACTGAGGAGGTCTACAGGGAGTTTTCCAACTCCAGCCTCAATTTAAACAGTGCATACAAGCTGCTGAGTCCCGATGGACAGTCGGAGCCCCCCTACACCACCTGGAAGATCCGGCCCTCAGGAGAGTGCCGGCACACACTGGATTATATCTGGTATTCCCAGCATGCCTTGAATGTGAACTCAGCCCTGGGCTTGCTGACTGAAGAGCAAATTGGGCCCAACAGGCTGCCCTCATTCAATTACCCTTCGGATCACCTGTCCCTTGTGTGTGACTTTAGTTTTAATCAAGACCCTGACAGACTGCTGTAATGTCTTGTAATGCCACCTGGTATTGCAGTGTCCGAACTCACTACTCTTTTGTTTTAGAGAAAACCTTTGCAGCTGGAAGCTATTGAAAGATGAAGAAATACTGTTGACTAAGCATTATTTCAGGTACTTGTTTGGAGTTACACTTGCTGTTCAGCCTTCATTAATGTGCAGCCTTTGAGGGAGGAAGAAAGAAGCCAGTGTCTTTGTAGTGGTCTTCTTGCCATGTCAGGGTTTGAAAATCAGAAGGCAAATGAGCTTTATCCTTTCACTAAGCCCCCTGTTTAAGGATTTAATCCTCTAATGAGTGTGGAGGCCTTAGTATTTAAATCAAAACACTTGTGTTTGTAAAACAACTTGCCCTGACAGCATGCTAATTTTATTTATTTCATGTTAAGCTTCTGCAAGTACCAAAGGGAGTGAGGTTCAACCACCCAGTGAGATTCTCTTAAATCTTTTTCTATTGCAGTATGAAGGAAGTTTAATGCAGCTTAGAGGCAAAGCTCATATTAGTGTGGTCTTGTCATTTTTCCATGACCTGAGATGAGAAATTCATTAGAAGTGAATGGATAATGGCACGGTGTGAGGAAGGCCCCCTCCAGTAAGAGTAGGTGAGGAAATAGAGGCTGACTATGACCTAGAGTAATACCTTCAGTTTTCCAGAACAATGTGCATGTGTCTGTCACACACATATGGTGTGTAGGTATGTACACAGTGATTGTACCTTCATTTCTTCTGTGCTTCCCTCTGAAGGACACAGCTAACCAGGGACTATTTCTTCCTCTGCTTTGAGTATTACTTTTCTAAATGGTTTAAATTTGTAATCTTGTCAATCTTGCTGTTTCCATAAAGGGCCAGTCTTAGTGTTGAAAGATTTTCTTTTATTTATCTTCAGAATCTAAAGCTACACTGGAACCTTTTATAAGATAAAATTTATTTATTGAGAGAAGTTGGTGATCCTCCCTGTGATTGGATATCATACAGCAGCAGTGTTCAGGAGCCTCTTGCCATGGCTGAGGGGAACTCCGGCCAAGCATCTGGGGTACAACAGAGCTGTTAGTATAGTAACTCACGTGATGCTCATTGGTGACATAAGAATTGCATATATGGATAGTAACTCACGTGATGCTCATTGGTGACATAAGAATTGCATATATGGATTGTAAACATGCCTCTATGCCGGAAAATGCTGTAGGAAGAGAGGAGGGAAGAGAGACAACAGTTGGAGTTGGGCTGACATTTAGATAGTTGAGAAAGACATGGCAGGGCAAATAAAGCAGTACTTCCATGTAAAGCAGGGCGCATAGTAACTCTTGAATGTTCCTAGTGTTTATTAATAAAACTCTTTGGAAAAAAGTACTCTTTTTTCAACTCTCTTGCTGTGTTTTTCACTTCTCTGTCCCAAGTTCCTGTTGCCAAGGAGGTGACCTGTCTCAACTAGTTTGAGCTTCAAATTGGTGGTGATGCTTCCTGTTCCAGACCTCTTTCCCCCCACTCCTGACTCTAATCTCAAGGTGGCATGGCTGCTTTGCCTTCATAGCACACACTCTTTCTCCAGCTTGAAATGTCCAAATTCCACAACAAGTCTGTAGGGAAGGGAGTTACCCTTAGCTGTTAAGCTGCTCTCTTCCCTARTTAGAGATGAAACCTACGCTGTATTAATGTAAATATTTCCCTTTCCGACAGTTGTGTGAAGCTACAAACCTAGCCAGTCCTGCAAAGCAGGATGCAAGAATTCCTCCCTGAGGGCTGCTAAGTGTGCCTGGCAAGGCTGGCCCTTCACAAGAGGCAGCTGTATCTGCCACTTTCTTCTAAAATCTCTTTTGAAGAGAAGAAACACCACAGGTATGTGCTTTACACAGCCCATAAATTACTGTACTTGCATTGCTGAGAAGTGAAATACGAAGTCTGGTGACTGGAAGTCCCAAATTCCCACATGAACACACTCCTTCTCAGGCAAACAAATGAAGTGCTGTTGCACAGCTGTAACACATTCTGCACACGTTCCTGACCCTTGCAGCAGGAGGGCAATGATCTGCTTCCGAGCAGAGGTCCCTTTAACCAGCCTGGGATTTATGTGAATTTGATTTTCCCCAGACAGAAAGGATTTTACAACAAAGGAGACAATGTCCTCGGTGAATACTCTTACCCAGCTGATGCAACATGCCAGCAACTCCTTCTGCTGGAATTTCAGAAAAAGCAAATTGTGTCCCTGGAAGCCAGAAGCGTGGCACTTTTGGGGGAGATTTTGGGCCAGAGATGCAACACTCCCACTGCCCCATAGAAAGACAGACCTCTGAGCATTGCTGCTGTTAAGTGTTTCATACCAACTAGACTGTGACAGCTTCCTCTTCATGGTGCTAGCTGCCCTCAATTGCTCTCAGAGGGGGTGAGATGCAGTGCTTCTCCTTTAGGATTATCTTCTCTTAGGACCTTCCCTCAAATGGTTTTGCAAGAAGTAATACAAGTGCCCACTAATGGGTCTGTAGTCATCTGCAGCTAAACACTTCTAAAAGCAACAGCACAATGTAGACCTATAAGATGGTCTACAAAAAGTCACACCAGAAGCTGGAGTTTGCATCCAGACTCTTTGGCAGTTTCTGGAAGAAACTGCACTTGTGGTAGAAGGCCCTGACTTGAGACCGAGGATAATAATCTACTCAGGTCTGTATTTAAAAACAAATCATAACCAAAACCCCCACCACTCCCACCTAAAAGCCCACAATTTCATTTCACTTTTATATAAGCAGCTCCATTTTCCTCGGGCCAGTCGAGGTGTCCATCAGCATGGCAGCTTCCACACTGCCAGGGCACAGAGCCAGAGGCCCAATTATGGGAGGTTCTTTACCAGTAGGAGCTGAACTATCACAGCTGCAGAATTCCCACTCTCACAGTGGAGTATTTGGTATCTGTACGATTCTTAAGACATTTTAACTCAGATCCTTGCTTGCAATACTAACTCCTACATAAGAAACCAAACTCTGGAGAAAGAGCATGATTTGTATGATACTACCATCACTGCAGAACCTCTTCTGAAGTGGAAAGGGCTGGGATTCTTCCTTCATCCTGGACATGTAACAGTAGATGTTCACTGCTTCATCTCCTAAACGGTAATTTTGAAGGCAAAGAGGGGTGGAATAATTGAAAAGGCTGGGGATTCTTCCCATCTCAAGGCAATTCTTAATACTGTCATACTCAGAAAATCTCTGCTACAGCCCATTGGTGAACCCTTTCTGCTGTATTTTAATAAAAGGTAGACAGGCTGCAGAAATTAACTGGTTAAGTTCCCTGACAGCTTCCCTTTTATTCCAGAACTTGACATAATTTATTTTGCAGACAGACTCTTTCAGAAAACTTAAATGAATTATTGCTTTTGCTTTGTTTTATGCAGCAAGAGGCAGGCCTGCAGCACTGAAATGCTTTTGCCAGCTATAAATATCAGTACACTAAATATTTTTCAGATGCAGCAGAAAGGATTTTTTTTCCTATGTAGCAGTATGACTCTTGCAGTAAAAATGTCTTCCAAGGCTAAAAAAAGTCTCCACAGATCCCTTGTTTTCATCTTGAATAAAGGCTGCCTTAGCTTTAGCAGTGACACTTTTCCCCCATCCTCAAGCAAGCTGCAGGAAGAACTGACCCGCTTGTTTAATTTGCTGAAAGGCAGAAACTGTTGCAAGCTTATTAAAACACTATCTCTCCTGGAGAACAATTAGATCCCAAGTAGATAGTGTCACTTGGATCTTCTTAGTAAGCTTAACGCCTGCTACTTGAAGTGTCTCTCTGAGGCAGAATTGCACTTAGCATGACACATGCAGCAGGGATCTTGGCTGCATGTGAGGATTGTTACTGTCAGAACAAGCTGAGTATGAACTGAGGCTTCAGGCACCTCTGCGTTTTCTCCTCAGCTCCTGACTACTCACTCATCCCTGATCACCTCAGATGTAATTCTCCAAAGCCCTAAAGTTGATGAAATCAATTAGCAGAAGATCCCAAGAGCTGAGCCTTCCTTTCAGCATGCTTTACCCAGACAAATTGAATTGTGTCAAGGCCCTTTGCTAAGAAAGATGTCAATGAGAGTTAAAACAGTGGTCTTTGGGATGGGATTCCTTTCAACTTTTCTTATTTTTGATACTCATTTTTTTATTCTGAGTTGCAACTCACAGTTGAGATTTTTTTCCATGTGGATTACACAGCATCACCCCTTTCATCCTATAACTTACAACAGTCATTATTTGAAAAATAAAAATGTTTGTATTTATCTGTAAAATCAGTGATACTGTGACTGCATGTCTCAGTGCCTTCTGTATAAAGCATGCTCACTTCACACAAGCTTCATTCCACGCATACATCGAAAAAAGTTACTGCGTGCCAAGGATGAGTTAAGCCTGGACTCTTCTACATGAACCACCAGCTTCAAATGTAAAAGGGAGTCCCGCTTTCAAACATATACAAAACAACAGGTTTTTCAATGGGATTGCAAAAGCCTGGGAGTATAGCTAGATACTATTTCAATATTCTAGTGTTCCTTTAATCTGTTTCAGATGTTACAAACCTGACCAAAGCTCCCTCATCCTGAGGTCACATCTTCCAACACCACCAGTAAAAACATTACTAATTCATAGAATCGGATTAAGTTCCCTTTCCACTTCAGTTATGGCACATCCTCGCACAGATTGAGATTCTCACAGCACTTAATGAACTCCTGGTAAATGTCCTCTGGCAGCCAGTATCATGTGCCACTCACTAGTGGCGGCCAGGAGAGAGAGCCAAAGGACCATCACCAGTTCCATGGCAAGATGCAGCATGGGCAGTGTCTGAGAGCTGTCTACAAGCTGACTATCCCACCATTAGTGGAGATGCATGCCTTCATTCCTCTAGTTTTTGCAATTACATAATCAAGCCTTGGCATTAAGAGAAGGTCATCAGCTGGAGATCCTTATCTATTTCCAGGAAGGTAGTCTGTCCCCATTTGACTTCCAGTATATCTAAATTAGATGTTGGAAAGGTCTTAATTACAAATGCTCAAGGTAGACACTTCACGCTTTTGAGATACAGCATCTTTCACATACAATCAAAGAACAACCATTTATTTAGAAAAGGATTTCTTACAGACTGAACTTACAAATGTAGGTTTAAAACCACTTTTTTCTCTCTTCTTGTCTTTTGGCTCAGATTTGTTCCACCTGCCTCTCTTCACATTCCTCCATCTCTTTACCCAGAATATTAGTGCCGCCCAGACTGCCAAATTAATCGAGCAATTGCCCAGCTTCCCCTACTTCCCCTTCTGTCCTTTCTTAGCAAAAAAAAAGTCCTTTCTCCATTTCCTCCTGTGAAGGGGTCTTTGTCCTCTACCCCATGCCAGAAACAGTTTATGTGTAAGAACCTTGGTTCCTTTGCGTTGCTGTAGGTGAGATTGCTGCCTTCTACACAATTTTTTACCTGCTTCAGCTCCGTTTTGTTCTTAAACTCCACTTTGCTGCTTAAGAGTATGAAAGAATACTTTTTTCAGAAGCCTTTCAAAGTCCCCCACATGCTGGCCTAGCTGTATGGAGCTATTCCCACATTTCTTACCAGTCGAAGGGAAGAATGGGGCTTGCTGCTAAGACCCTACAGGTAACTTGGTTCTCAGCACGTAAGTATTTAATTCTGATGTCCTTTATTACTACAGAAGACCTCAGTTCCAGGCATCTGTTAAAATTGCTCCTCCAGGCATGAAGTACTGGAACATGACTCCAGTCATTTAGACTTCGATCATTTCAAGATTACCCGAGCTCCTACTCTGAAGACTTTCCAGGGCAGATCACTAGGAATTGAGGGTCCAGTCAGCACCTGACTACCCACAAGCTGATGTGCCACTGTGGTCCCCATGAATAGAGGGTAAGCTGTATTTCTAGCCATGTGCATGGACTGGAAATATGGAGCAAGTGTCTGGTGTAGCTGGAGGAGCAGTTAGGTAGTTCATAGAGGTCATGTGTACACTCACCATCCTGAAAGAGTGTAAGAGAACTAGACCCCTGTCAGAAGTTATCTCACAAACTACAGCAAGCTTCACAGGTATTTTAACAAAAAAATATTTGTTCTATATGCATACTGAGTGAGAGAGCTGGTCAGCCCTTTGGAGTAGTGAGGAGTCTCAAAATTTCACACTGTATCATCTATATTAGGATGAATGCCTGGAAGATTGCAAATAAGATAAGAAGGTTAATAGGTTAGCAGAAAGCAAGAAGTAAAACACAAAAAGCAGACCAAACACCATTAAATTTTCTTTCTGTATTTCAGTAAAACCTACTTGAATACACTTTGAAACAAGAGTACAACAAAATAGAATATACTTCAAATGTTGAATATACAAACTATTATAGTTTGTTCTGAACACTGGTACTTCCCTCTTAACTTCAACTAAAAAGAAATTTACAGGTTTAGAACTACCTGACAAAAGCTCATGCTGGGCGTGACCTTTAAAGTGACAGAGTAGAGCTGAATCTGAAAGGTATGCAGACATGTCAAGGCTAAGTGAGAGACAGGCATGGTACAGCAGAAGGCAGAAAGCCTACTGCTACTTTGTCCATGATTAAGAAATTTAGACAGACTTTTAACTACCATACAAAATATGTTACATGTCATTCTATAACAATACTGTGCTAGGTACAAGGTTTTTAAAAAATTTGTTTTAATAAAAAAGCTTTACACAAACAAGCCATTAGCTTATTTCAAGAAAGATAACTGAAAATCAGTCTAAGGCTTTCAATTTGAATCTGCTTAAGCTGTATGATACAAAAATCCCTCTAGGCCTCTGTCTTCTTTTAGAAGCTCTTTAATCTCCTTTATTTCACTTCCTACAATACCTAGTAGCATAGTTTTTCACATAGCACCAGTTGAGTACTGTGGGCACACAGTAGTAATCGCTGGTATGCACATAAAATGCATCAAATTTGCCATTTGTGTAACAATGAGACTTTCCTCTCCCCCTGAAAACTACAAACCAAGACAAACGTCTCACACAGCTCTCTCTTAGTGTTCCAGGTCTTAGTGTAACTTGGTAACCGGTAGCGTAGTGAATTGTTTGGTCCCTTTTCAGTCCCTCTCACTTTTCCTCTCCATAGGTTCATCTGTTTCCCAACTGGAAGAGGCAGTTTTTGTCAGCATATCCATGTGGTTCAAAACCCACGGAAACATGGGAAAAATTTTTTTTTTCCAGTAAGTCTTCAACATATGCATGTGTATTAGCACTCCAAAACTCTCCTTTATGAGTTGGTGGTGGCATCCATATCCCTCCCCCAATTACATCAGCATATTCAAGACCGTAACAGTCAGAAGTCCATGCTGGAAGCAACCTATTCTTCATTTCTCGCATGTGATGATTCCTTCTGTTTTCATTGTTACAGGAAGGGCGATAGCTGAGGGTGTGCTAACTACTACTACGTGGGTCACAGTCTTGCTTCCATCTGCCGGCTTCTCCTCTTTTACCAGCTGCAGTGTTTTCACTTCACATTCCTGTTTCGAAGCTGCTGTGTCTGATTTAACTTCTGGACTTTTGAGAACTGCACTGATCACCCTGGGAGGAGGAGTCTGGCCAGAGGCCTGCTGAGCAGGCACCGACAGTCTCATTACTGGTGTCCCATGAGCTATGGACACTGGGGTTAGTGCTCTAACAGCCAACGGGGCTCCCACAATGTTGATACTTCCTGACCCAGACAGGCCCGTTTTTGTTTGCAACTGACACTGCGTGAGTTGCGTGGCAGGGATCGTTATGATTTTGGCAGGCTGCATTGTGATTTTGTCTCCATTTTCAGCAGAGGTTGGCATCACAGTAGGGATTGTCTGGATTACTACCTTTGGAGTTGTTGTTGTGGTTGGACTTGTGTTGGTTATTAATGGTGACCCTGCATTTACCGACTGCACTGCCACAGTTGAGATTTTCTGTCCCAGAGAGGTCATGACAACGGGCACTTGCATTGCCACACGAACAGTCCTACAAAATAAATGTGTGTGTTTAGGCCAAAACACAGGGCACCATTACAGATGAGAACAGAGACAGACAATTCTAAGAGAGACAGGTTTTTAATTGGTTCTTACAAAAAAACCCAAAACAAAAAAACAAAGGAAAAAAATGAAAAAGCCAAACCAGCAAACAAAGAACACAACCTCAAACCTTTTGCACATCTAGCAACAGGACTCTGGAAACTTAACAGCCCCATTAACACAAACCTGGGAGTTGTTGTTGCTGGGACAGTAGCAGTGGTAGTTGAGGGATGAGACGGCGATGTGTCATGCGCTGGCGAGGCAATATTCACAACTCTGGTGACTGCTTTTTCTGTTCTGGTACAGCTTAACTGAGAGGAACTTTTTCCTCCACGTGCAGAGGTTGCTGCTTTTAGAAGGTTTTCTGCAGATAAAGACACTCTTTCCAGCGAATTTTCATCTGTAGACATTGACAAATCTTCATTGCAGGACTCACTTTTGTCATCATCTATGACAATTATGTTTTTTGGCATCTCCTTAAACTGATATACAAGCCTCTGTCCCTCAACTTTTGCCAAGATTCCTCTTTGATAGTAGTATCTGCAAGGAAAATACAATTAAGTAGTAAGCAACACAGTGACAGATTTTAAAGAAAACCTCATTCTTTGCTAACAAGAAAATCTGAAGTAACCACAGTAAAATCTACAATGTGAGAGGGTATGGAAAGAAGCTGAGAGAACACACTGGCAAAGCATCTGAAGAATCAACCTGAAAAAAATCTGACTTTTCAAATACTCCAGGAATTAAATTGCAAATTTACTGGTAACATAAAAAGTTATAGGGACTACAAGACTGAGGGCTAAGTCAGCAAGAGGGCAAAGCTTTTAAAATTTCAGAACGGTTATATTTCTATAGGCAAAATTAAGAATCAGATTTAAAATTGTAGTAGATAACTTAAGGATCTAAGAATTTTTTACCTCAGAGCTCTTCCCATAGTCTCATAGTTCATGTCAGGTTTGTTTTTATGTTTTCCCCAGAGTTTGGAGACAGCTTTTGAATCCACAAGTTTAAAAATTCCCTTCTCTCGCTGAGTCCATTTAATATATCGAGGACATGTATTTTTGTCCTGAAGAAGGTCCAGAAGGAACTCCCATAAGTATGTTGTATTTCCTATAATCAGAAAGCATTTAAATGTTAGAAAACCAGTTTTAGAGATAACAGAAAGTTCTCCATAATTAGGTAACTCTGCATGACCTGCATTACAAGCAACGTTACACAGAGGATGTAATTGGCACATATTCATTCATTCTGTTACGTTTAGTGAAGCTTCCATAAATACTTACATTCTGAAAGGAGCTAATTCAAGTGATCTGCTATACAACACAGGAGCCTGTTCAATCCAATATTCATTCTCAGTTCTTGAAAGAAAGTGTGGGAGGGTGTTCCCAAGTCACTACCTGCATCTGTTCAGCAGGATGAGAGCTCAGAATTTTCTTCTCATATTTGAGTAAACAGGGCATGAAAATGCCAATATATTTTATGACACTGAAGGACAGGAGGATATAAATAAGTAATTTTTAAAAGGCATACAACCTGCAGCAACAAACCATCTCAACTGTGGTTAAACTTGTCCAGGATCTGGGGCTCTCACACTAACTGGTGACCCATGTTCTGACCCTTCCCAAATATACGTTGCAGAGTGACCAACATCCTTCTAGGTGCAAAGCCAGTCCAACTTCTTGAAAGTGAGTATTAATAGGGTAGAAATCCCATGTACCTTTCTGTAATTAGGGGGATATAAAATGAAGTCAGGCTAAAGAATTTAATGCACTTGTCGGGTATTCAAGAGGTGTCCCGTCTTCACGGGAGAAGCCCCAAAAAGGGGTTTGTGACAGTGATTATCAGGATGCCATAGAACATAACAATACAGGGGCTGTCTGCACTCTGACCAGACCATGTGCATCTAGAAAAAGGGAAGAGAAGCCAAAGAAAAAAAGCAGATCACATTCCAATTTGTATAGCTGGAGAAGACTCCTCAAGTTTCTGAGAAGGGAGAACTAAGACAGATCCACAAGAAAAATAATCTCAGAACATTAGTAACAATTCTTTACTTCCAAGGACATGGATCAAATTATATTTTTGTGTGTGTGTGAAAAAAGGTCATTAATTCCTGAGATTTAGTGGCCTACCAAAGCACTTGTTATGTCATGCAAAGACAATTAAAATAAATTAAGGCAGATTAAAGACCACTGTTGCAGATATCGAGAAGTCAGCTATCTGAAAACCTCAATGGGTAAAAAAAATCACAGATTCCATCTTCTGGAAAAGCACCTCATAGAAAAAAACTGTACTCTATGACGTGCTCCAAACAGCAGCAAGTACTGACTCAAGAGCTACCAAAATCCAATTAGATTTCAGAGACATTTCAATAGGACCTGTAACAGGGAAGAGTCAACAAGAGAACTCAGGAATCTTTAAATCAGCCTAGATTTGAGGGAATTAATCCCCGGGATTTTATTCCTTAGCTCCTTAGAAGGAGAATTTCTGGGTCAACCACCAAATGCTGTTAGGTCTGCAACAGATATTTTGCAAATAAGATAAGTGGGCTCCAGGAACTTCAAGAGAATAAATAAACTGTAGGGCACAATTAAATCAGATTTAGAGCTGCCTCACTTTGCACCAGAAAGTACCAGTTATGCCCAAAGGAAGGAATGCCAACAATGGATCCCCTTTCCAAATGTGCACAATCATCTGTCCTCCTCCATGACTTAACTCTGATAGTACTCAGCTGTAGAGTAATTCCTGGTTTTCCAAAAACATGCTGCATATGAAATAGCAAGTGATTTTTTAAAATAAGTAGCAAAAATTAAATTCAGTAACAAAATATTTTGCCAGACATCAAGAAAAAAAAAATTACTTTATTGCAGTTGTAGTATAAAATATGGAATGAGATACTTCATGAGAACAGGAGACATAAGAAGATCATTAGGAAGGTCCATAGAAATAAAATAAATTTTTAAAAAGGCCAAAAAATCTCCTGAAAACCACAAAGCACTACCATCTCCCACTTCATAAACCAAGCAGCTTAGAGCTGAAATCACCAGTACAAAAACTAGAACAGACAGAAATACAGGTCTCCTTTTTCAAATTATTTGTGCAGGAAACTAGGACCTGGGACAATTGACAAGTACTATTCAGGTAATGGAAAGCTGTAATAGTAAAATCTGAAATACCAAGAAAGTCTAAAGAAGCCTAAAACCCAAAGAATTAAACAAGATGTATTTTTAAATATAGCATATACAAAGTCTGCCATCTTCACTGAAGTCCACTGCTACACCAAATCCAAAGCAACAGTGGGCACGGCACAGAAGTTTACAGTTTGCACTGGTTTCCATGAGCTGACATCTCCATGAAGTCAGTCCCATTCCTCCTTGCCCTACTGACAAACATGATGACTCAGAAGCTGTAGCTAGATAAGGAATTATGTAAATAGCAGAGACCTTGCTTTCAAACAAATCTCAAAATAATAGTGGAGCTGACCACTGCAGACTCTTTCAGCTAGCATGCTGCCACTCCAAGTCACTAGACTTTGTTACTCCCGGCCATAGCAACATCTCCAAACAACTGTCAGTGCACTAAGTGGAGAAGAGATCCACATTTTTCACCTGAAGCCAGGAGAAGGGGTGATACACTGCATGCTACCTCAAAGGTAATCTGTGAGCAAATGTCCCAATCTGTCTTCCTGCTGAATTAATACCAGGGGCTTGGAGTCCAAGAAAGGAACCACTGTTTATCAAGAGAAATATTAGGAAAGTAGGACTCTCCTGCACATAATCCTCCACTCAACCAGCACAGAAACACACCATTCGTTTTTCCCCTTAAAGTAAACTGAACCTATTAGTCAAGGAATATAGTCCCACTGAAGTTTGTCAATCAACTAAGCAATCATATTTCCAATCATCACCTTTCTAAATGCTCATGTGCTGCCTCTACCTGAGAACAAGTCTTACAGCAGTAGCTTAATAAATTACGTGTGTAGCACTAAGTTGATACACAACACAGAAGACATCACAAATCAATAACCGCAAAGCAAAGCAAATAAAAAATGAGAAAGCCTATTAACTGTAGAGGGTAGTAGAGGAGACTCTTAGAGCACATCCTCGTGCTAGATCTTGTGCAAACAAATTTGAAGACATTGAATAAAACTGTGATGAAGTTAGTACAATCTCATCCATCAAATTTTTAAAGATCTGTACCTTTCCTGTGACAAATACCATGCACATATACTGCATATTTTTAAAGACTCATTAAATGGAAAAATATACCTTTGCCTTCTCTAGGTTTCTTCTTTATACCTAGATCTGGAGACCCATCAGATAAAGTCGATTGCTGAGTCTTGGGTTTACGGCCAGCTGCACATAAAACATGGGGAAAAAGAAGTATTAATCATATGCAGAGCAAAATTTTATAGTTTGCCTTTGTTGAAAGAAGCAGTTCGTGTATTCTTTTGCTGCTGTTTCCTTGCTACAAGCATGGATAAACTTAAATTCTTAGATTACTACTGCAGATCCAGTTTAATTATCATTTGGTTGCTTACTTCATAGGTAGATTTAACTCAATTTCAGACAAGTTAATATGCATTTTTATTAAATCTAAGACTCAYAGATCTTGGATTTATATCACTTTATCACTATGTTGCATTTATTTCCCTCTATTAAAACAATATTCCTAAAGTTATGTGAACTGTATTGATGCCTCTAATAAAACTGCTAGACCAGAGAGAGAGCAACCTTACCAGGTGCCAACCTCTCATTTGATAGTGAAATGCTTAGAAATCAAACACTGTTCTGAATTGTTTCTCCTCCACGACAGGCCAATTAGACAGGAAAGATACAAATTTCACAAAGAAGATCTTATAATGATTTTGTAAACTGATTTATGTTTTTTTAAGTTAGCATTTACCCTGTTGCTTCATTGCATGAACTCCAAGTCTATCTGCTCTCCAAATATATCCATATTTCAGACACCAGTGGTTATCCACCACGGAAGTCCTCTTTGAATCCTCTATCCCTCCTCCACTTTGTGTTAAAATACACAACACAGAAACCATCTTCCTTTATGGCTTGGCAAAGCCCATTCCCTTGCTCACTCTTTTTTCTTGTTGCAGTCCCATTTTCTAAGAACTCACATTTCAGACTCCTGATCAGACCATCCAATCTGTCCCTATCTGTATCAACTGCACAATCCAAAAATAAATTTGGAGACTGCTCCTATGAAGAGCCATATGTACCTTTTTTCTTTTTCACTGGTTCATGGATATCAGGGGAAATTGGAACAGGAGATACATCCATTTGTTCAGATTCCTCTGTTGACACTTCCACCACAGTTTCTGTGATCACATCAGGTCTCATGGCTGCATGGATAAATTCTGGGGTGGACACACAAGGAGGGACAAAAACTTCCACTACGAGAGAAGAAAAAAAGAATATCCGATGAAGTTTCTACGTGATTATTTTAATGTATCTTACATAAAATTATTTTAAACAAAGCATATGCAATGGTGTAGCAAGTTTCTGCTCCAAAATCCTGTCACCTTGAAAATCAATCCAACTCCTCAAAACTACTTGTGAGTAGTTTTAGGCAAAAACAAGTATCACACCAATATTCTTTAGAACTCAACTTTAAATTAAACAAATTAGAGTTTCATCTTTGATCATTATTCTGATCTCCATTTCCTATCTTGCAGCTTTTGCATTTCAGTTTGACCATTATTTCATCTAACATATATTAAATAACTTCAGAAGGGACTTCAGCTAAAGTAATCATCAATATTAAGTTTTGGTTTTTTTGACTGGTAACACTTTGCAACACATTGTATTCAGATATTCTTTCTACAATAGAAAGATTAGAAATACTTCTCCCTCAAAATAACTCTTTATGTTAGCAATTTAAGACGTCAGATTCACAAAACCCAGAATGGCTGGGGTTAGAAGGGCACCTGATCCAACTCCTTGCTCAAGCTGGGCCACCTAGAACTGGTTGCCCAGGATCCTGTACTTTTTAGTATCTCCAGGGACGGAGTCTCCATGGCCTCTCTGGTCCATCTGTGCCAGAGCTCCGTCACCTGCACAGTGAAAAAGTATTCCATGATGTTTAGGGGGAAAAATAGTTTAAAATATGCAGTTACTCAGATATCTCTTCCCAACAACCTCTCTCAGATAAATGATTTAATCTCTAAGTATACTTAGAGGGTTGCAGGGTGGAGAAATCTTAGAAAACTCAAACAAATCAGTAGTTTTTAAATAAACAGGCAAATGTTTTAAACAGCATACAGCTCTCCACAGAAACAGGTTTCCCATTTTGCTTGTTTTACTGATTAGTAGAAGGAGAAATGGCTCCCAGAGCAGAGACTGTGGCTGACATACCAGGACTCCTGGCATCTCTCAGGCAGGTAGGAGACTCCATATGAAGCAAGGCCTCTGCAGCTTCAATTGTCTTATCTGTGCAGTGCACATTACTGCCATGAACTGATGCTTCCACTGCAGAAGGATACAAAAAAATTTATGAGAACAGGTTACTTGAAGTCCACATGTATTCCTGTACAACTGTACTTCTCAATCTTTAACGTGAAAACCACGAGATATCAGATGTCTTCACACCTTTTATACCTTCCCATCAACAGAAATATCTAGGGAAGACACAAGACAAAGCAGAACTGACATTGTCACTTCCTAGATTAGATTTCTGGTTCAAAAGCAAGCTCCCGACTTCCATGAGGTRTTCAAGAGCTTACAGAAAGAGACTGAGATTTGTCTTCTGCCTTCAAATTAACCAGAAAAAACCAGATTGTGATGAGGATGGTTACAAATTAACACAGCAGAACAGAGAAGTAGTACCATCTCCAACTATTATCCCACTAAAACCTAAAGGTCACCTCTCTCCAAATTTTCAGTCTATTGGATAAATATGTATGTAGATATGTCTTCGTATATCTATATGCAAATACAAGATTAGTTTGCAAAACATATATCCTGTTTTGATTTTTGACGTTAAAAATAATTGTGAGTTCGTTTTAGCAGCTTGGTTGTTAAAAAAACCACAAAGCACAACGAACAGTATAAAGGGTGTGTTTTTATGCAAAAACTAAGGGAAGAAGGTAAAAACAGTTCTTTTTTTCAAGTTCTGAAAGTTTAGGAAAACTAAGTAATTAATCAAAAATAATGTAACTTCAAGAGAGCACAGTTAAGTTTGATACAGTGCAGATCACAGCACCCTGAACACAGCAGCAACACTAAAAAAACCCTAACGTACCAAGTAAAACTACAGTTCTATTCATAGCCTACTCCATATTCCTCACCCTTGCAAAGGTTTTGAAAAGCAGTGACTGCAGAAACACCTGTTGCCCATCATCCACACTCTGGCCAAGGTAGCTGGCTCTCTCCAGTTGCTCTTTCCATTTATGGCCATCTGCTCCAAGCTGAACCACTCCAGCAAGGCAGCCAGTAACCAGGAGATCTATCTTTAGCCTAAGCAGGGTCACCTATCTCCAGTGCCACAGAACTAAAGAGGATTTGGGAATAATTCTCTACGAAAACTTCATGGCACCCATGCTGTTACTGAAAATATCTAAGAAACAGCACAAGGTTTGTTTAGTGAAAAACAGGGAAAATAACGTCAGAGTTGCTTCCGACTAAAGGAAACACCAGATACACACAGATTCTGTACAGGCTCGCATGAAGGTAAAAGCCTTCCAGCATACCGCAGTTTATTCAGATGCAGGGATTGAAAACTTGAAAAATCTACTAGCCAGCAGATTAAATATATCAACCAGAAGCTGAAAGTGGATGAAATCTGGAAGACGCACAAATGTAGAATTTTGGGTGACTGAAAGTTCTTGCTGAACCAACCTGCTGCCCACCTGCTGGCTGGCTGGCTGGCTGATGGGATTCCCACCACAGCCTATTAGCTATAGCCTGGGATGCTATTTAGAGGGCTTTATCTTTTGGAACAGTAGATGCCTGATAAAGCTGACATTCCAACACTGCTTCACCCCAGCCTGTGAACAATAAAAGCCTATCTAAGAGCACAGGAAAATCAGGAAAGGGTCTTTATTGTGCACTCTGTCCTTTGGATAACCAGTGGCAATCAGCATGAATTTTCTGCCATGAGCCCTTTCCCCAGCTGCAAGCCCTGGGTGCTCCCCATGCTTGGCCAAGTGTTTCCTTCCCAAGCAGCAGTTTGGGGGCATGCAAAGTCAGAGGCTGAACACCTGCACTGCAATAGAGTGACCCTGAAGGAAACCCTCTGTCTAAACTTTTCTCTTCCTAAATAAAAGCTTCAGTTGCACAGAAATTGATGACTAAGCTTCCCTCATCTACCCGATAAAAATTTCCACTGATTATCAGAATACAGGAACAATATTCAGATAGTCGTCAAAATTCTACAACACTACTGAAATTAGAAAGTTCAAACCAGTATTTAATATATTATTATTATTCTAATGCATGCAATAAGATTCAAAGCATGTCAGCAAAGCTTCTCCAACTAGATAGCTGCTTCTGTGCCATTAGGTTCAGTACATAAAGGACTTTTGTAAAGAAATTCAAACTTAGTTGACAAATTTGTATTGTAAGAGGGTACTGAATTCACTACTCCTAAATGCTTAAAAGTATACAAAATTTTCCAATAGGGAACAGTTTAGATGCTGCATCACAACTAAGAGGTACTTAACGGAGGGCATGAACAAGGCAAAAAAGATAGCAGAAAGCCATCTTTGTACTTTTCCAGTACTAGGGCATTCTGCTGAGGGACCAGAGTGGAGGGAAAGGATATACAACTAGCATTAGGGACTAAGACTGCAAAAACGTAACAGCAGAGCAAAGGAGCCACTCAACCTCTCCCCTAAGTAACTCTTCCACTTCCAATAAAAACCGCACTATCTACTCCTCAAAAGCCTCTGACATTTGAAAATACACACTTCACAGATGTTTTTCCAACATGAGCTACTTGGGACTCCACTAAAATTGTCACCTAAAAAATATCAAGCAAAAAATAGTAACACTTCTGGCTTTGCCTGGAACAACACATGCTGTCTGTCTATCATGACAGCTAACAAACTAACCTAACATTGCCAAAAAGACAGCTATTAAAACACTTACTAAATTGAGTGCTATTACCAAGTTTCAAGTCTTCCCAGCTAGCTAGTTCTCCTTTAACCAGTACATGGTTTTAGCCTCAGAAGCATTTGTCTACCTAGTGAGCATCAGTTTACATTTGCTCACAAGCAATGTTACTGTGCCAACACTGTGGGAAGAAAAAAGTACAAATTTGTATCTCAACAAAAATTTATGTAAAACATCCTTCTGACATGCTAGAAAATGTTTTACAGAAGACAGCATGTCAGAGTGCTCAGACAGAAGACATACTGAAAAATACAGCTAAAAAAGACATCTTAAAAGATGAAGTGAGAGAACAGGCTCTCTCAGAGAGGGGATGGGACAAGAAAAAATGAGGCAGCTCTTCTTGCAGATGCCTGGATCAAGTGTCATTAACTAAACTACACTTGTATCACAATACTCGGTAACACTTCTCACAATAAAAATGGCGGAAAAAGCAAATCAAAGGAGTAGGATTCCGCAGTTCAAAAAAAGACAACTTTCCAAGACTGTGATACACAACTGCAGTATCACAATGGGCAGAAACATCTCTAATCAAAGAATGACATGTATCACCCATTTCTTTTAAAATGCCTAATTCTATTTCTATTATATTTATGCTATCAACTATTTACAAGACCCCAAAGCTAAACCAGACTGTACTGCTTGAGTAAACAACATAAGGTGTAGGTCTGTTATATTATATAATCATTTCACGGAGAACTGTGGCTTGCCCAAATGAAACAAAGTAGTTTATGCAGATGAAAGCAAATTTTCTAGACTTTGGTAACTGAGTAACATGAGAACTGCCATTTAGTGAACCAGAACACATCAGAACTACCACCACCACGCATCTTTCATTCTTCTAAACCAAATCTCATCTTACTGCTCTTATGAAGACATCTGAGTCCTTGCCACTTTATTTTAAAATATTTCATTAAAAATTTTTGATCTGTTTAGAGAAAAAAAATTCTCTTAGAAAACAATTTCAAATCTAAAGTGTAAATAGATAACTAGGCTAGTTGATGCCTGTCTTCACTGCTGGCTTAGTATCTTCTAGCTCCACTTTCTGCCCAAATAGTGTGAACAGTAGATTATTCACGATTCTCAACAACTGTTACAAAATATCAAACTTGGTAATTACATCTGACAGGGCTGTACTTTAGCTTTACAAAAAAACCCAGTGACAACATATCCATTTGGTAACAATGTCCCCCGTTTGAACATAAGACTAACAAAATTAATGAAAACAACTTACGAGAGGAAAAAAAATGAACTGAAATTTTCAAAATGGTACTCTTTTGCTCCGCAGTACAGGCCCCCCCCCCGTTTTAATCTGAAGTGCTATCAATGTCTCATTTACAAGGCCAACACTTAACTGTAGCACCTGCAATAGCTTACCCTTTAATACTATCAGGCAACCAGAGCAACATTTTAATGAAGAATTCACAATTCCAAGTATGGAACTCAGTCAAGAGTACACATACAACAAACCTCATTAAAGTTTACTGGCATTCACATGTTTGTTGTACCTCAGAATTTGAAAGACTGCAGTAAACAGCAGTGGAAGTTAGTGCTTAAGCCATGTTTTAATTAAAAGCAGTTGGATTGCCTCTATAGATAATACCCAGAAATCTTTCTATATGCAAAACTTGATGGGAAAAGAAAGCATTTTCAGTTTACTGCTTGTTTTATGAGAGACATTTATCAGAAACTGAAGAACAATTCCTTGGGTTTTTCAGTATTTCCCTAAGCCTGGCTCTGTTTGTTCAAAAGATTCTCAGCTGCACACAATTTAAGGATGATGCATAACTCACTGCATAAAGGCAAATCAATAACAAAGATGAGAGCAACCATCTCAAAACACTTGTTTCACTGTGAGCTGTATGTTATCAGCCCACTATTGACAGAAATATTAGCTACAAAGCCAAAATATATCTTTGTAAAGTCATTTAGGAGTTGCTCTTACAACTGGCAATTAAGATAACACTAAGCAGTAACAATTTTGGTCCATCTTACTTCCTGCAGTTATCAAACAGTTTTGTCAACACTGAAACCAGCGGCCATGGGAAAGGGCAACATATAATTATTATAACCCCTTAGGATAAAGAATTCCTCATTTAAATCCATGTGATATCATCTACATACAGAAGCAAATAAACAGATATGGTACCCAGATAGTATGATGATGATGGGAATACTAGACATGTATCTGTATCACCCAGTGCAATGCAAATATGGAAAAAAAAGAAGGAATGAAGTCTGCTGTGCTAAGGACATCAAAAAGAGCAATGCAAAGGTCATTCGTTATTTATCTAAGGGCTGGCTCACAAACAATCTAGTTACAGTGACTTAAGAACGTGTTGACACAACGACCAACTACTTAAACGTTCTCTATTCACCGACAATCAAAAGTAAAAAACAACTCACTGAAATCTGCAGCAGTGAGCCCTGCAGAAATCGGAGATGTGTTCTACTGGTGAAGTGAAGCTATTGCTCCATTGTAGACCCGAGTGTCCAAATGCTTAGGACCTACTCCCCTTCTCTTATGCAGCAGAGTGGGGTATTTTTGCGTGTCTGGGGTTTGGGTCACTCCCCTCCAAAAAACTCTGGGTGTTTTTCCACATTAAATAAAATAGACAATGATGAAGATTACGTGACTTGGCCCCTTTTAAAAGAGTATCTTAATACACTGGTAAACGACAGRGCATTCACCTTTACGACACATTTATGCCCGTACAATCCTACTGCCATGTCAACACAAAGCTACTATTAAGCGTGACTCTTCGTAAGATCATGTGCAGGTACTGCACAGTTCATTACCTATAACGCTCTACACCGTATTGTTTATGGTTCCAAGGACTACTTTTAGACGTTGAGCACCATGTTGTAAAAAAAAAAAAAATCAGAGCTGGTACAACTTCTGTTAAGAACTGAATGCTTGACATCGCATTTGAGGTTTGCATCAGTTGKAATCTTGCTCGTTCTCCAGGGCTCTACCACACTTCAAAATAAATCCTGGGATCACAGGAGTATCCTGTTCTCAGACAGATTTAACAAAATGGAAAGGGGCCAAACCATTCAAGACACTGAACGCAACCCCGAGAAAATGCTACAACTCTGGTAAACAGCCCTTGTCCCGGCAGCGGCTGGGCCTGGAGGCTGCAAGGTCTGACGGTGCGGAGGATCGGCCAGTGGAAGCGCTGCACCTGCAGGGGCCAGCGGCAGGGAATGGCATTCCCGCGGCCTCGCGCATCCTCACCCGGCCGTGGCCGCGGGGCTGCCCGGAGAGCCTGCTCGGCCCGGGATGGCGCTGCCGCCAGCCCTTCCCCCGCCCGCCGGGGGCGCCCGCAGGCAGATACGGCCACGTGCGGCGGCGGCGCGGCCACTTCCGTGTTTACACTCGGCTTCCCTCCGGTGCCGTGCGCGGCGCCAGCACCGCGCCGAGCCGCCACGCGCCCATTGGCGGCCACCGCCCCCCGCCCGCCAACGGCGGTGGCCCCTCCCCCGCGCGGGGCCCCGGGGGAACGCGCCGCTTCCGCTACGCGCCGTGCGTGGGGGAGGGGGCGCCACCTCCCCCCCGCGCCGCACACGTGGGGCCGCGGCGCCGCCGACGGCGCCTCCTCCTGCCCCGCCGCCAGCGCAGAGTTTAAAAGGGCACGGGGGGCAGGCGGCCGAAGAGCGGGGGATGCGCGCGGGGTTGCGGCGCCCGGGAAGGCTGGGCCGCGGCCCTGCGTGCGGTGCGCGGCGGCGCTCGGCCTGCCCGCTCAGATAGCGTGGCAGCGGCGCCTGGAGCTAGGGGAGGGCCGGGGGAAGCGGGAGGACAACAGCCTCACGCACTTCCTGGTTCTCGTCCCAGCCTCCCAAACCCGCAAAACTCCTCCGCGTGCTCCGCCGCAACTCCCGGCGCGGTGGCCGCGGTGTTGCACCCCGCGCCGGGGGGGCAGGTGTTGCGGGCCGGCCGCGACCAAGGTGATCACTTCCTGATTGCCCTCCATTGCCTCCCTCCCGCCGCTGGAGCGCGCCGTGAGCCGCGGCTTCCCTCCGCCCTGGCCCGTCCCCGCTCCCGCCCGGCGCGGCATAGCTCACCGGCTCGGATGAGGAGGTCGAGCTGGTTCGTGGGCCCCTCATGCACGGACGCCGCCATGTTTACGCTGCCGGAGCGGCTTCACATTGACGGGCAGGCGCGCGCAGCAGCCGGCGGCGAGGCGCGCTCCCGCGGGCGGGCGGAGCGGTCACCGCCACGGCGCGCGGCAGCGGCGGGAGCGCTTCCTGCGGGGCGGCGCGCGCGGTCCTTCCGCTGCCCGCCCCAGACAGGAAGTGCAGCGCCGGCTCCCGCCGCCGCCGCCGTAGCGCGGGGCCGCCCGCGGGCGGAGGGAGCCGCCGAGCCCCGCCGGACACCCCACAGTGCAGGCAGCGCCTTCTCACCCCGGCTACTCGCACGGCCTCAGAGGCGCCCGAGGCACCCGCGGGCAAAGACGCAGCGCAGCCCGGCCGCCTCCGCACTGCCCCGAACGCCTTCCCCTCCATCTCCGCAGCCCTCGGCCACCTGCACCTCCGTGCCCCGGTGATGCTTCCTGACCGGGGCACACCGCGTACCAGGATAAGCCGGCAGTCCTCACCGAGGCGGCCACTGACGCATTAACTAACAGATTTCTCCTAACAACTCCCTGGGCCACCTATGTTAGTAACAACTCGCAGAAAACCTCAGTCCTCCGTGCCTGCACTCCACCTCGTCTCCTAAGAGTAACAGGGCTGATTCCAGTTAGCCAGAGACCCCATCCATCCGTCATCAAATCTACTCTCTGAGAAGACTTGTGGGGTGAAAAAAGTTTCATTGCTCTCTTAATTAAAAAAACCCCAAACCACCTACCACCACCTTTTAGGTTCCGTCCTCTCCTCCCTGAAGAACACCGGCTTCAGTAACACCACAGCATTCCCTGCCGACCCCTGGGTAGAGGCACCAGTCAGAACACACTCTCCACACTTCCCACCACAAGTCCCTGTGCTGATTACTCCCAGGGTAAAGCTTCAGAGTTGCAAGCAAAGAGCAGCTACACCAAGAAAAGCAAAGTATGTCATACACAGAGCTATGCATGGAAATTACACACAGGAATTCCTTCATTAACACCATACACACCTGACTAGGCCTACATTGTTAAGATAAGGATCAAGCAAACACCTGCTGCCTACAGAGAATTCCTTCAACACAACAGCTTCACAGCTCCATGAAAAGAAGGTGAAGGGCACAAGCCGCAATCTGACAATACAGAATCTCTTCCCCTCTCAAGTTTCAGTAGGCCTGAAACAATTTAGAAGCAGTCTTCCCCAGCAAAGAAATCATAGTATCAAAGAAAAAATAGTATCCAGCAAAAATCACCTCCAGCTGCTAAATTCAGTGCTTCAAATGTTTGACAAATCCTACTCCTCCCCTACAACTCTCAAGGCTTTTTAGGAATACATTTTCAGGACTGTCTCTATACATAATATTTATAATACAGAAATAAAAAGTCAGGCATTTTGTAGACTGCACTCATCTATTCCTGCCTGTGAGGAATTAAATTTGCTCATCACCTGATTAGATAATGAGCAAGACCTGCAAGTAAGATCATTCATTCTCACAGCCAGGACACGGCATGTTGTAAGGGTAGGTCTGTGCTAAAGTTGTGCCAGCTAAGTTCTTTCCAGCCAGAAGCATAGACAAAAAAAGGCACCTAGCCAGCTGTGACAGCACAAAGCTCTCATGCAGATCCAGCTTTGCCAACAGCAGAGCGCTCCTATCAGCTTTTGTTATTCAGAGAGGTGGAACAGCAGTGCTAATAAGAATTCCTTCCATCAGCACGTTTCCACTAGGGGACTCTGCTGCATTCTCCATCAGAAATTTTCCTAGTGGAGATAAGCCCAAGGACAAGAAAACGCGTTTTATGTAGGCACACACTTAAATGTGCAATAAAACTTCACAGTTCTTCATTAGAACATCCTCAAATTGAAGTAGAAGCCTTACACAGTCTAGTTTAGCAACACAGTAGATTCAGACTACATACAGAGCMCTGCAACAACCATGTACTCCTATCACTTTATCCTGTGTACCTCTTGTTGTTACAAATTATAATTTACCCACACTTCAAGCTGTCAATTCCACAGCAATAAAATAAAGTTTAAAAGTTTGTCTGTTCAGATCCATATCAAAAGCTGTACTGAGATACTAAATACCTTTGAAGATCCACACCCATGTCCATAGAAGTTCACACTACCATACTTTGGAAAAGGTGCACTCATAGATTTTCCCCTTTTTTGATCGCTGTGTAATTCTGTGAGGATTGTTTACTAATTGCAGCTTTCAGTCACAAACTGAAGCGTTTGACTCACACCCAATGAAGTTTTGCCTAAGATGTGTGGACTCCTTGAATAAGTGCATGCAAGTAATCAGCGTTGTGTAACTTTTGACAAACCCCATAGGTCCAAAATGAAAAAAAAAAAGAGTATTAAACATGAAGCTCTTGGTTTAATACCAGTTTCTTAAGTAGCATTTGTTTACTACTGCGAGCACGGACTTAGCACAGTGTTTTGCCAGTTCATATGAAATGGACTTGAACAGCTGCACACAGTGTTTTGATTCTTCCCCCTCTCTAATCATACAGAGAGAATATCACTGTATGCTCAAGGGATTCCAATCAGTTGAAAAGAATGTGACCCCATGCACTTTCAAGATTAATATGCAAAGAGCCACAACAAATCTATGAAGTGACCATTTTGACCTGTGGACATCTCATCTATATAAGTACAGTATTAAAGCATAATACTGTCTTTAAGGAGGAATGCAACTTTCTCCAAAAGTCCTGCAGCTTCATCTGTTTAAATTATATGATTTCTAGTATTTTATGAATGCTAATTGATTTATCATGCTAATAAAATCTTATTATTTCAGGGAAAAAGAAACAGTCAACAGGAAAAAGTAAAAATGCACTTAACTTTTTAATCTCTTTTAAAGCCTTTTTTTTAGGCTAACAAAGAGGGCTACAAAATCTATTCAGTGGGTGGCCCAATGAAGCAAGAAATACTTACTGTAATGGAACAGGGCCACAGGAAATTGCAGATGTAGTTCTATTTCTCTGGCATGAAAAAAGTAAAAGAAAAAATGTAGAGGAACAGATCCCCAACCAGCATCAGTCTTCGTCAGACAGAAACATGTTTATTTAACCTAGTTTATTGTTGGGGGGGGGGTGTTTTGTTTGTTAGTTTTTACTGTTAGTATACAGAGACTAAGCTTTATTGTAATTTTTTAAACCACAAATTCAGCTGTAAAGATAGCCAGGTAGACGTACATGCTACATTTACCATCTGCCAGGAAAAAAAAGAAAAGTCAAAATGTTTAATATGCTGGAAAGCGACTCTTCAAAACTATGCTTCTACTTACTACATTCCTGTTTGTGATAAGTCTTCAGTAATTTCAAGACAAGTGAATTGTATCTTGTATAAACACAGGAGTAAAATATCTATCTGCTCATGCTTGCTGGTTAAGGGATATGGACAATGTTGTTCACATTAAAGGAACTGTGTCACTTTTTCTCTGCAATATACACCAGTTAAACCTCATCCTGATTCTTTTGAAAGACAACTCAAGAAAAGCGGCTGGATGTGACTAATTGCATCCAAGACAGCAGATGTGAATTCAAAATATGAAAAACTGGTGGGTTTCAGCAGATTTACAGAAGTGGATTGGAATAGGACCATCCATTATCTTAAGCATCTCTTTGAACATTCCTCAAAACTAATAGAGTATTCAGTGCCTATAGAGGAATTGTCAGTCTCCACACCCATAGTCTCCCTATGCATACAAAGCTGCCTTTCCTACAACTCTCACAAATATGATAAAAACATTATTTGATAACAGACTAGTTTCTCTTGGAAAACTACTTCACAAGCATTGTAGCTTGAAATGCTAGAAGTACAATCTTCCAATGGCACCTTTTTCCTCTGACAGCAAATAATTAACCAGAAAGAATAAACCTGTGTGCATTTAATTACTTTTAGCCACAGAGGATTCCAGTTGTATTCTAGAAGACAAAGCTACCCTGAGAAAAGGCAATCATCATAAAGCAGTTTCTTACAGAGGTGATTTGTTTGACTTTATTTAAGTAAGTAATGGAGGACAGATGGCAATCTAAGGTAGTATCTGCAGTTTGCGTGAGAAATTGCAAATGATAACAGAGTTAACAATCCTGAAATGCCAATCACTCCAAAGCTTTTAAGGAATTTCAGAAGTCCAGGCATGCCCTGACCCAAGTACCCAAACCATCTACTAATTTTAAAGTTACAGAAAGGTCAGTTTTACCCAGGATTCTAAAGACATTCCCATCTAATAATTACAGAAGTAGTTGGTGTCCTCAACAGCAGGCCATCAAACTGTTGATAGCTATTACTACATTGCAAGGGTAACAGTACAAAGAAACATTTTTAACAGTAAAATTCCATAAAACATACAAGGAAATGCAGCCATTTGTTTTATCAGCACATCAACATCATCATTACCATCCACTGTGGATTCCATGGTAGAAAATTCCCAAATAGCAAAATAACCATAAAGCGTCCCTGGAGGAACCAGGGAAATACTGAAGAAAAGGGTCCATGACTATGCCAAGTTTTATCTTCTTGACTACAGCACAAGAAGTCTAACAATACCAAAGCCATGTCTCTGTCACAATCTGCACATTTAAGTGGACTCAGGATCCTGATGTCACTATTCATACAGCAATTAGTGATTCCAAACAGAAAAACAAACGTATTCTTAGGATTTGATACTACCTTTGACAAACAGAAAAGCAGTTAATGAAAACAGCAAGTGTCTACATTCCAGCATTATTACTTGTGCATGCAGAATAAGAAAACTCATCTGTTTAGAAAAAAAACCCAAACAACCCACAATCAATCAATATTTACACTTCCCTGCTTTATAATGAAATTCTTTCCTTCCAGGGCAGTCTATTAGACAATGATAAGTCAGGTATTTGCATAGTACTTTATATGATTTTACAAAATTAACAGTATTTGAGACTGGTAACAGGCTGACATATAAACTATGCCACTTGTAAGCAATTTCCCTGTCGCAGACGTATCATTAAGACCTTAAGACTTTTCTGATAACAACAAACATCTATTCTATAAGCCTACTGAATAATTTTAAGGACTCAATGTCCTGCTCAAACGCATATGGCTTTACTCTCATCCTACAGTTTGTTGTCAACTACAATCTACTTTTTAATATGCAGATCACCTTTAAAAATTATTACTTTCAAGTTTGTCACTATATTTTTGATCAATAAACACCACTAACTCTTGTGCACTCATACCACGATGGGTTTGGATGCCCCATCGCATTCTAATTTCCAGGTAACAACCCCCAGATTTTTCAGCTTACATTAGTAAAATGCTGTGGCTGAGTCTTGAGAGTAACATCCTACAAATTCTCACACACAGGTGCAACTGGAGTTGGAAGTTTAGAGGAGAACCCATCTGTACATCTGAAGTCCAACCCATAATGCCCTCACTAGCAAGCCAGTGAATTAGCCTCACATCAGCCTCAGAAAATAAAAATTATACCTGAAATGTGTAGCTACATTGGACTTTATTACAAAATAGTTAGTTTTGCAGCATACTTTTGGTATAAATGGAGCACTGAATGCTGCAAGGCAGAAACCTGAAACCTAGAAAGAACCGGACAGCACAACCAGGCTGTTACGGTTACATTAAAATACTATCGTCCATGGAGCAGTTGTAGAGCTCTTTTCCTGAATTTCCCAAAAAAGGGAACACCAGCAAAGATGACATAAAATCTAAGTTGCAACTGCAATTTTTTTTCTGAATTGAGAATGTTAGTGAGAACAGATGTGTACGCCCTTGGTGTAACTGCTCCAAGCACTATACAATAGTACGTGCAATAGGAGGGGAATCATTTTGCCTCACTGTCATCAACATTTAACCAGCAAAAATGCAATGGGTTTCTTGGCAGAGTGAGGATTCACACAGATGCAGCAGCAGCAGCATAGTGTGAAGAATAAAATTAGCTCACATTCAAAGGGCAAACTCTTAACCCATTAAAATTAATAAAACCCATAAAATTAAATCTCGCAGTAGAGCAAGCAGTTTTATCTTGTTTTTACCTAGCGAATAGGTTTCATCTTAGCTCTTTGAGGAAGACAGTATCAACTTAAAATGAGTGTTTAATCGAGTTGTTAGAATGTCCAAACTTGTTTTTTTTGTTTTATTCAGCACTGTCCTCTAAAGCAAATGCTCTCTCTGCATGTATAAAATACTAACCAAGCTGTCAGTGTAAAGACATGAAGTTCAATCAATAGGGTATGTCAGCACTAACAAAATGTATATCGGATGTTTGTGTTAACACATTTTTCCTGAGAGACAGTTTAATCAAATGTCTGGCCAGAGTGAATTATAACAGTTTTGTCTAACCTTTACAGACACATACCAATAATCACAAAGGTAAGATTCTAACATGATCTAATGCTGAGTTCTTAGTACATGCTATTTAACTGATGAAAACTTATCTGAGAAACAAAAGAGTTCACAGGCTCAAATTCCCATAAAAGACAGTTTTAACCATAATAACGGAAGACATATAAAGACAGAAAGAAGAACAGGCAATAACTAAAGACTGGACATACATATCCAAAGCTGATTCCCAAGGTGGTAACTGTGTAAGTAGTAATCTGAAATTTCCTCTGTAAAAGAAGATTTCCTTTAAAGTATGTTTTTCGTTTATCCATTTGTTTAAATGAGGGGAGGAGTTAAACCTAAACCTAAACTCCCTGTTGATTCAACCTCCTCCCTCCTTAAGGATGGCTACCAATTTACATGATAATTTCAACTGAACTTCCTGGTCTTTGTAGCCCGGTATTTTTTGCATCCTGGAAAGGCTTATTTTCAGATATGCATTTTTTTCAAGCACATTTTCCACCCCCTGTGGCACAAACAGTTTTAGAACCAAAACAGATTTTCAACTTATACCACAGTGAGGATTTCTGATGGGATGTGAAATTAAAAAATCTGGTGACAGTTCACAAATTGAATATTTCAATGTCTTGAAAATAGTACCTCTTTAATCTTGAAGCTGTGCCAAAAAAATAAATCCCAAACCTGTACTTGTTGCTTTGATGATTAATAAACAAACAAGGGGAAAAATTCTATTCATATAAGATGTTAGATTCACTAAATCAATTAAATCAGGATCCACAGTGGCAATACTTAAATACTCATGTTTTAGTTAACTAAAACAATAGGCATCATCCATGTCTAAGATCTGCAGACCATGACTGTGTTACCTTCAGTACTAATCCTACGGTAAATCCCAGAATTAGATTATCCCATTATTGCTCCTACACATCCACATTATGGATTCTGTGTGGTGACTATAAATAAACAGAACTGTAGCAATTGTTAACTTCAGACTGACTGCTTTTTTAAAGACGGCAGCTTCTGCTATTACGCAAACTACGAAGGTTTTGCTGAATAAATCCTAAAACTGAAGGGCTAATTACTTTTAGGACAGAAAACTCTGTGGGAAACGAAAGCCAATAAAATTTGGGTATTATTAAAAACTTGTTAAGGATGTGTCTTTTATCATACAAACACTTTCACTGTTGCAGTAAATAAAATTTTAAGGCTGTAACTCAGTCCTCAATAACCTCCAGGTACTGCTCCCAAGAATATAACAAACAGGGAAAGAAGTTTAAACACTATGTCAATCTAAAGTTTATTTTCCCTCTCAATCATTACCAAAGGGACTCACTACTTCCACAAAGAATGTCATAAGGTCACCTGAAATGACCAAAATTTCTACATCTTGTGGTTTTTTAGAAAACTCCTTTTTCTATTCCAAGCAGATAGGCATTTTTTTTCTGGAATAAAAACATTAACTTGAACCATTAAGTATTTCTTGTTTGCTAAAAGACACCTGTGTTTTACTTTTGTAGTTAATGGTTTAATTTTATAGTTAAAGGATTAATTATAAATAATGATCCTCGATTAGTGAATCAAGATAGATAAGTGGGAAACAGGCTGGAAGGATAGGCAAAAACTCCCATACTCCACTAGAATTAAGTACAAATTCATCAGTATTTATAATGATCATATACCATATTTTATTTGAATTGTGGTTTCATAAATGCGAGTTTTTAAATCAAAAACAACATTGCAGGTCCTGATTCTGCCCTTGGCTCAGCACTGACTGTCCTTACAGTTCACACACTATCAAATCCATTCACAGAATAGCAAAACACAAAAAAAAACATTCAATGCACAGCACAAATTATCTCTTTAGTGCCGTAAGTAAATCTTACCACAGCAGCTTCCTCACAACATTCTTCACACGGGGTACTGATCCCTATCTCTGAAGGCTAGAATAATGTTACATTTTACTAAATTATGAAGCTTTAGATTAACTGCAAAATAGGCTGAGGCTCTTGGAATATGTGTGTTGTAATGCTACAAACCACGTAAATCAGTAGTAATTTGAACTGCCAATGAATGGTCACAAGAAAGGGAAAAAAAACAGGTCCATGGCCAAGAGTAAAGATCCTAACAAAGGCAGGTGTATTATGAGAATATGGATCCTTTTCAAGTACTGCCAAGACTTCTTTAAGATGGGGTTTACTATTTACCGTGATGTCTGTAAAGTCTAGAACCACAAAAGGTATTAAGTCTACTCATTCTTGGTGCAACAATACATTTATCAAATAACATGAAAATTTTTGTAGCAATTAGTCATTTATGAAGTAGAATCTATTGAGACTACTTTAGCAACATTAGGTTTTTCTTCTAAGATGTACAGAAATCAAACCGTTGCACCTCTCTAAATAAGGATCATTAGCATAACAAAGGTATGTACTTCAAAAAATTTACACCTTAAAATGCTCTTTAAACATTATACCTTGTTTACTGCCTTAGCCTGCTTTCTCATTAACAATTACCATGGCACCTGTTACCACTTCTCCTACAATTAAACGGCTTCCTACTCACAGCCCAGTATCTCTTCTCCTACAAAACTAAAATTAATAAATAACACATTCAGGTTCATTGTCCTGCAATTCATTCCTAATAATGGTGCATTACCAAAATGAATGTTGGGGTTTTCAAACTTTCTCTCCACCCATCTTACCTCTCTGTATGAGCAATGAATTCAGAAAGACCTGTGCCAAAACATGTTGGTCAAAACATATGCCCCACAAGACTGCCTCCCTCAGAACAGCCTAAACCAAGCACTTCTTTCACCAACACTGGACACAAGTTCTGTGCAAGAACCACTACTCGTTGTCATGTATACACCATGTATACATGTATGTCATGTATACACCATGAAAACGACACTGGATTAATAGTGTATACACTACACAAATAATAGTGAGAAGTTGGACTATAGGAACCAGTGTGCATTCATAGTTGATAAAATCTTCATTAATTTTAATTTCTCTTCCACTGTAAACTGGCTTTTCACTGCCCATTAATTCTTAGATCAAAACCATTAAAACAAAGATTTAAATATTTTAACAGACTTTAATATTTGATAACATTATCATACTAAAATTTTTAACGACATATTAATGTCAAACTGTTAAAATAAAAAAAAAGCAACACAGAAAAAAACCAACAAACTACATGCAGTCAAGATACATCTCTTACCATCTCCAGCCACAAACTCACCAAATTATATATCAACTGCCCTACAAATTTTAAGACTATACTTTCAAATATCAAGACTTGGAAACACCCATGTCTCTTTCTTCGAGCAGGAGCTTAATAAAACTATTCCTATAGAAGAGCTACAAGTTTTTAATTGTCACTTCCCCCAATTTATTATGTCTATAAAATTATACTTAAAAACATAGAGTTCATTTGCAGTAGCTCTTTATCCTAAAAGAACTGCTCTGTTCGCCATTAATTTAGCCATTAATCTACAAAAACCTTCCAAGAAACATATTTCATGTTTAAAAAACAACTTCTGAATACAAAAACCTCCAAAGTATAAGCTCTTAAAGGTTTTCAAATATAAACTTAAATTGTAAAATTCAGTTTGGGAAAAACACCCTCACTTCTCACTTACCTTAATCTTTAAAGTTTTATTACCATAGTCAAAAACTAAATTAAAAAATACATATTTCATAACTTTTCTTTATGTTAATTTTACATTTCAGTAAACTAGAATTGGAAGTATTGCCCCAAAAGTTGAATCATTAGTTCATGCACACCTTATGAAGTTGATGCATGTGATTTTGACCGCAGTGCTACAGGATAACATCCAAATTCAGAAGGATGTACGAGCAATTGCATCCACTGTTTACTGAGAAATTTGCATTGAAATTTACCTAATCTACTGGGAATGCACACAGACTTACTGGGATGCCAAGCTAAGCAGCTGAGACAGTCTCTCTCACCTTTGTTTTGCTTTCCCGACATCATGAATTTAAACTCCAGCTCTCAATTAGGCAGCCCCAGCATAGGAAGATATTCTACCCATGTCAAGTGGGTCTCACCAGTTCAGTAATGGAGTGCCCGAGAGGACCTGCCCTTTGGTTGCAGGTCTATGTACTCCCTACCCCAACACCCTGCTAATCCAGCAGAAATTAACCCAACAAAAGGACAGAACAGTTGAGGGTCTCCTTGCTATTTTTTTCTTGCAAAATCAGCATAGTGAAATGGCTAAAGAAGTTCAACAAGTCTGAGAAGGAATACAAGAGAGCAAGTGAGAAAGGAGGACAGCAGGAATCGCAGCCCAACAGTCAGATCTAATTAGGCTGCTACAGCAGCACAACTTTTGTTTCCTCAGACACTTTAAACATACTTTGGTGCCCCTCAGAAAGTGCAAACCTCCTCAGCATTTTCTCTGGAGAGAGTGTACAGAAAGATTCACGCTTATCATTAAATAGTTCAGCTTTAACACCAAAGCTCCACTCTTTTCTTCATTCCTAACTTGTTATTTCACAGATAGAAGAGTTCATTTCAATCTATTAGGCTTTCTGCCCATAAAGGGACAGCCCAACATCATTCCCCCTAGCCACACCTGCCACCACACCAGCAATAAAACCACTCTTTGACCAAAAAGGCACGATAGCAAGGAATGGGCAGGAAGGGTAAAGAGTTGGAAGATGGGGTAAATAGAGCCACACAGTTCCTATTTTCAGCTGCCCTGCAATTATGTGGCTCATGTTCTAACCAGCTTTCTGGCTCAGCTGATTTTTAAAAAATTCAAGTTTAGTTGTCTAGCAAACTCCTTGCATCAGTATGTAGCAAAGACAAATGAAGATCTGTCTGCTCATGAGGGAAGATACACAGGGTTACAATGCAGCATCCTGAACATAAGGTGACATTTATACCTGCCAAGGTAATCCTGTCACCACTGCAGCCTAAGCAAAACTAAACTTGGAGGAAAGAGATGTGAACCCAGGTCAGGATCTCCATCCCATGTGTAAGCACAATGTCACATTCCTTGGGGATTTCTAAAAGTACAAAAACCTCACGGAAGAAAAAAATTAAGTAAGTCTACCTGTTTCCACAGTTTCAGTCTCAATTTCTTGTTCCTCTGCTACATCTTGCATCAGGTAAGTCTCGTCATCATAAACCAGGACCTGAGCAGCGTAACCCTGTTCTAGTCTGGCACTAGGAACTGGCTCCACAATCACTGCTGGGAATTCAGAGACTGGCTCATTTTCCTATGGAAAGGAAAAAAAAAGGAAAGAAAAGAAAAAAAAAATGCTCTAAATACTGCACTACTTTACTCTACATCAGCATTTTCCTCTTATGTTCTTACATATTTTATGGAATAATGATAATAATTTTAAATATTTTTACAGGAAATGTTCTCCTAAAGCACCAGATTAAAAGAATAAAAGATGGCTATCAGCCATCAGAGGCAGCTTCCTGAATCTCAAAGGTATTTTCCTGGGTTTAAGGACTTCAAATTTAAAGCACCAGAGAGCTTTAAAATATTAGAAAAGAGCACACTTTCTAATGAAGACACTGAGCTGTGGGAAGTGTTTCTCCTCCCTCTGCTTGATGAAACGTAAAAAAAAATTTGCATGTGCACTGCAAGATACCTACATCTGACCCATGTCTTATGAACACACAAATTTTGGGTTAAGTGCAGAAGTTATTACCGATGAACTGACTACTTCAAAGCCCATATGCTTATCTCTACTTATTTAAGGATCAAAATGTCTGTAAAAGCATATATAAACAGTTATAGTGTTGCAGAAATAGAACCCTGCCAGATTCTATTTATGAAAACCTACAGGAGAGTAGAATATATTTCTTATTTGTTGATAAGAATGCAAAATATGAAAGAATATGTTGTGTTGGCTAATTTTAAAACAGGTCCTTGTATTGCTCTGTTCAGCTTGTTCTATACCACAAGACACATCTGAGATCTTTAAGGAAATACTTAGTATAGAATATAATTTTGTAAACTCAGTCTACAGTTGTACTGCAGACTTCCAAACTTCCTGCTTCCACTTCTCTGTGGTAATAAAATCTTCTATTAAAAGATATTTGAAAAATGGCTGCGCTCTTCCTCCTTAGACAACAATCTCAAATCCATTTCATTTGTTCTCATAGCAAGTTTACAGTGAATTTTTAAGATAAAAAGTGCAAAGTTTGACAGTAAATAAATGCTATTTATTTTTCTAACCTCTTGATTTTTTATTCCATTGCTGTCAAACTCCAGGGCAGGGCCTCCAGTGTCAATCACTGCTGATGTCATGGTGCATCCCCTGAAGATTCTTTGACAACTGTTACCTCTCTAGAAGACAGTAATGCTGATAACCTCAGGATATCAAAGGCTGGAATTCACAATCCACTGCTGTTAAACAGTTAGGCAAAGGTTGCTGAAACACAAAATAATTTTAAGTTATTTGCATAATTTATACTCTAAAGTCTTCCAATGTTTATGAAATTTCTTGTATGCTACATCTCTACCTGAAAATAGGGCAGCAGTGAACACAAGAGATGCAACAGAATGTGCTGACCTTGGTGAAGTTAACAGTGAACACTGACATACAAAACAAGTTTCACACTAACTTTTAATACTAAGAGAACACAATTTCAGTTTGGTTCTTTACAACTTTGGCCAGAGTCATTAATTTCTCACTGAGGTCAAATACAAACTAATTTTTTGAGACATACATACATTTCAGTTAGTGCAGCTTTTCTAAAGTTATTGCTTTCATATTAAATTATCAGATTATTTTTAATTACATTTTCTTCTTTGCTCTACAACGTTCATGGTCGTTTCATAATGCTTTCAAACATACTGTCTTTTTTCACTTACGCATATCACAAAGCTAATTTCATTCTCATGCAGAATATTAATGTAAATAAACAATCATATACTAGACCATGTCTACTGGATATAAATATTTTACATACTATAATCCTGCACAGGTGGCCAAGTAACTGCCAAATTGTAGCAACTGAAAACACTCAATACTCAACATCAGGTTCTCCCAAAACCATGTTATTTCTGTCTCCTAAGTTACAAGAGGTTTAGATTACTTTTATGCTGATCTATCTCTACATGAATCACCAATTTCCTAGAGAAATGAAGATAAAGCAATGCAGGAACATAAATGATAATAATCCTCATTTTCCAGTTGCAGCAGAAATTCTAGTAAGGACATTAAAGACGAAAGTACACAGAAGAATGTGTGAGATGCTAAATTTCAGCATTCATTAAAAGAATGGTATCTTCAGACTGAATACATGGTATAGTCCAGGCAAGGAACTCAGTCTTTATATAACAGGATTTGAACTTCATACTGACATTCAGTCAGCAATGTTCTCAAAACTCTACCACAGTGGAGAAAACAGCAAGCCCACTGGTCAGCAAGTGGGAAGGTAGAAGAGTTTCAGTTCAGGCTGGTTTAGAAGTTCTAAGTTAAAGCAAATGCTTAAACACACCCGCACAGCTACGTGCGAGATCCTCACAGACATGGCTGTTTTTGAATGGACCAGCTAAGCATTTGCCCTCTTCCCCTTCCCTAAGTAGAATGTCTCCATGGAAGTCTTTTGCTTCTCTCTCAAGTTTCAGCAGAACACTGAATCTACTCCCCATCCTCTCTCAAGGAAGTCCCAACTCATTTGATTCCTGTAAAAGGAAAAAGGTGCCTGGTCATTTACAAAAATCAGCTCAGAAATTCACAGCTCCCACGTCTAAGTGAGACAAAAAGGCCAAAAGACAATTGGACTCAGACTCTTAAAGTAAGAGATGATTCAGGTTTGTAAGAGACCAGGCTATCCTCAGTCATACAATTAGCCAGCATAGAAGCTGGTTCAAAGTACAACTAGTTTTGAATTACAGAACAAGCAGAAAGATTAAAAATAAAACAAAAAAATGCACACTACAAATTTAATTCCTCTCTGGATAGACACTTAGAGCAAAATATAGAGTAACATCAGAGGAGAAAAAAATAAATTTAACACTTCCAAAAGAAATTACCAAATCATGTTAGTTACAGTTCTGACATCCACTCCTTCCCAGTAATGGAAAATTAGGAGAAAAACTAGTTCTGAAACATTTGAAATAACCCTTACAACCACAAAAACAGCTTTGCTGCATCATCTGTTATTTTTGTACATATCTCATGGGAAAACAAAATAAGTCTACGTGCTCCCATCACCAAATAATTTTTAAAAAAACCCAACTAAACTAAAAATCCTGAATCTGGAATACTTTGCCTCAACAGCAAGAAGTTTCTAACTGTTTACCACTACAAAACACGCAACAGACTCAATTTTTTTTATAACTTTCACTGGTCAAGAAAACCAATTACAGCAAGTCTTCAGAGTCTACAGGGCACTTATCATAAAGACTGCAAAATACCAGCTCATTCACATATTGAATAGTACATTTACCTGACCTACATTATGTGTCCAAGTGTGTGCCTACGAGAAATCCGAACTGTTCTCGTATGTTTCTGGCAGAAATCTTAACACCACTGAAAATCACAGCTGTGATGAACACATCCCACAAAAAAGAGTATTTTAAGTTGATCCCCGTGTGCATAACCACCTATCAAGCTAAAAGGGAAGCAAACATGCAGCGTAACAGAATTAAAGATAATAACTGAAAAACAGTGTGGAAAGGATGGCAGAGAGTGTCACCTCTATTAGGCCAGAGTTCAAGTGAAGCTATTTAGGACTGGCTTCAAAACAAAACTCTAAATATAAATCTGCAAGTAGTTTTAGCACACTTTCATTTAATTATAAAACAAAACAGCAAAAAACCCCTAAACCCAATGCTTGAAAAAAGATGCCCACACATGGAAAGAAGACAAACATGCAGAACTCTGGGCAGCAGTGACCAGAGGCAGCTGCTCCCACAGCAATCAGAACCACCACAAGAGTACTTGGAACAGTGTCTCCCTTTTATTCAGCTGGCATCCCAAATCCTGAGGCGAGATTTATGCAGATACCTACACAGATGCAACCGCAAGTGCAGGACTGCAGGCAACAGTGGCATCACACACAGCTCTTCTTTTAAAAACAGCCTTCTTTTGGTTTAATCAAAAAGAAGTTAAGAAAGTTGGCTTGAAAATGAAGTTAGTTATACATGCAGAAATACACTGGCCAAGATCACTGCAGAACCCCATTAACAGGAACACGGCTTCCTAAGGGCACTAAGGTGTTCTTTCATAGGCAGAACCTCAAATTTAGCAGTAAATGCCACTATCACTCTGATACATACAAGACACGGCATAGTCTGCAAAAAAATTTCATGTTGTCTGAAAAGTCTGTTTTAAGACGTTTTCCCAGATAATTTTTACATCTCTGGCTACCTGATTCACACTGGCATGTGCAGAAGAAATGCCAAATTAGCTTTCTTTTTCTGAAACTCAACAAGTCTAAAAACTGAAAAATTCAGTTATTGAAAAAGCTGGCTGAGCAGAAAAAAAAATAAACTTATTGCTAAAGAATCTGGGAGTATACTCAAAAAGAGGATACAAAGTACATCTTTGCATCCACAAGGTCAGGACAACACGGAATCCATGCAGTTTATAACAACTTACAAATTACAGTAATCGCTAAAAGTTATAAAAAAAAATCCAAATAAGGAATCGGCAAAGTAGCCCTGACCACACCACCATACTTCATAAGCTTCCACACGAAGAAGCAATAATTTTATTCCTGAATGCACAGAAATTATTATGCTGGATCAAATTAATGATGCATCAAACCCAGTAAAAACTAGAAGACCTCTTTCCATACGTATTTAATTTGATAACCTGAGTATCCAAAGTTTGCTCTGAAACCTCAGTAGCTAAAGCTGATGAGCCCCAAAACATATAAGCTTGTAATCACTTAGAAACTATTAACGTTCTGCAAAAAGCTTTGTGGCTTCAGCAGGCTTCTTCTGGACCTTCCCGTATTTCATCCAATTAGCAGGCTCTCTTCCCACTGCTCTCTATTTAAAGATACCCTGAAACCTTCTCTTCCCTCTGACAGAAGTCTCATACACTTACCCTTACTTTGTACCTCTCTTTCCAGCGAGTGGATTGTTGGTCCTTAACAACCATTTCCACTCCCCCACAAGCCAGAGTAGGAAGGAATTATTCATCGTTTTACATAATAAAGCAGCAGAGACGATTAAATTAAATGGTGAGGATGTGGGTTTAAAAAACAAACCCCAAAACACACACACTAAAAGGAAGCAGTGCACGCAAATTCTTTAATTAGCTTTGATAGGCTATTGTAGAGGTCAAAAACTTGTAAGATTTAAGTTAGACAGCTTTATGAAGGTAAAGCCCCTGAATGGCTTATCAGACTATAGAACATAAAGAAGTGTGTACAGTCTACAGTTTAGGGACCTTCTGAACTAGGTATTACTGAAACCTGAGAGATGAAAACAGTATGTAACGGATGGTGCCACACAAAAGAACCATCCTTATCCCAGCACCCACATGAACTGATCCTATCCACTATCTGAGATGGAGCAAGAGGAGGAGGAGGAAAAGCAATATGGATCAGACCCAGAATCCATCTCACAAACTGACTGTTTTTAAACTGGCGGTAAGGTTTTGCTGTCCTTGCTAAAGAAATTAAATGATTAAAGAAAAGTCACAAGGAAGATGACAGCGACCAGCCATAAGGGAGGGAGTATGCAGAATGAAGAACTGAATTATTTAAGAGGGGAAAGAAAGACAAGAGGGAACACATCCAAAAAGGTAACAAATAAACACGAACTGGGCTCAACCAGCGCAACGTTTTACAGGCAGAGTATAAAGAAAAATACGCCAGACTTCTGTTGTTTATCCGTGGTGCGAGAAGCGCAGGGTGCACAGCGATCCCAGGGACGAGGCACGGGAGGAGCGAGCACGCATGACAGCGAGTGTCCAGCACGCCCGGGCTGCCATATTCTCCCGACGCCCTGTGTAAACAAGGCGCTACCCCTCGCTCCGCCGCCGCCCAGCTCCAAGCATAGCCCGGCCCGGTCCGGGAGCCCACAGCCACTTCGGGCTGCGTTTACACTGACAGCGCCGGACATCGCCCGCCGCCCCCTCCGCCGGGCGCAGACACCGCGGGGAGCCGGGCCGCGGGGAGCAGGACGGCCCCCGCCCCGCGATCGCTCTGCCGCACCCCGCGCGAAACCGAAAGTGCAGCTGCGGAAGGCGGTGGGTGGGAGGTGCCGCCGGAACGACCCCCAGCCCCGCCACCTCGAGGCTGTCCCCCACACCCCGGCAACCCTTCTGAGCTGAGCTGGGCCGGGCCGGCCCCGCGGCCCCTTCGCTGGGCGCCTGCCGCCTGTCAGCACCCGCCCGCCGCGGCGTCAGGAGCCGGCGCCGCGCCCTTACCGTGCCCGTGCGTCCGCAGGCCGCATACGTCGCCCGCCCGCGCCGGGAGCAGGAGGCGGCGGCGCCGCCCGGGCAGAGCCGGGCCGGGGCCGGGCCGGGCCGGGGCCGCCCCGCGCGGGAGGGGCGGGGGCGCAGCGCGCGACCTGCCCGGCCCGGCCAGCCCCCCTCCTCCCCCCACCGCCGGGCGCGCGGGTGCTGTGCGGGCATGCGCGGCCCCTCCGCGCCTGCGCGGGGCTCAGTCGGGCCGGGGTGCCTACCGGGAGCGGCTGGGTTGGGAGCGTCCTCACGGAGCGTCCCCACGGAGCCCATCTTTCCTCCTTCTCCCGGGCGCCGTGTCCTGAGCCGGAGGGAGTGCGTGTTCAGGACGCAGGGAGCGAGGCTCAGGGGAAAGCGCCGGGGTCTCGCTGCCCCTCCGCTGTGTCGGAACAGGTGCTTGCGCCTTCAGCTCGCTCCCAGCCCGCGGGCGCGGTGCTGTCCCGGCACCGGTTCTGCTGGCGTGCGCAGGAGAATGAGCTGTCTGTGTGTCTGGCCAGCTGCGGAGCCTAAGGCGTGTAGAACCAATTCCAGGCAATACCCTGTCAAGGAAGTGCTGTAGTGCAGGCCTCCAGTTTTACACCGCCACAGCTGCCTCACAGAGCGCATGGGTTTGAAACCAGTCTAATTCGTAATGCGGGTTTTGCTGTTCCCTTGGCAGTACGAGACACACTGTCAGACTCTGCTCACTAAGCAAGTAAGCATCGAGACTGTCTTGATCTAGCTTAGTCTGAAGTTTTGAACAGAGTTGTTCTCATTTACAAGTACTGGGTATAGCCATTATGCCTTTCTTGGCATTTTATAGGCATAAACAGAAGAGTTTTAGCTGAAGAGGAGGCATTACATTTTCATTACAGACAGGAAGAAAAACACATTGCCAAGGAGATTTGCTGCAATGCAAAGCCACTTTCTGCAAGGAGCTCTAAGATGCAGGTTTCTGTTCAGACTGATTCAGGCCTCCATGTGCCTTTACATTGCAAGCGGCTGATTTTAGGATCTCTCTTCTGACAGGAGCCCTCAGCCCCAGGCAGCGCACACAGGTACTACTGTCACACTCCCCTGGTCCTCACCTCCATCTGTGTGCAAAAGTACCTCTCTGCTACATCTCAATTTCCATCTGACCATCCACATCTACTGCTCCTTTGGCACTCTGTGCCTCTCCTGCTTCACCAAGTCTGATTTCCAGTCCTCAGCTTGTCCCTTAGGCATGTTCCCACGCACTGCTCTACTGCTCTACCTCCTCTTCCTTATGCATTTGAACTGAGTATTTCTCTCCTCTGCATTTTCAGGACATCAGCTTCCTTTCCAAAGGAAATAAAATCTTTCAGGGATCTTTAGGCTCTGGAATCTGCCCGACTTTTACAGGTTACATATCATTTGAGTTTTCCAAGATAAATACCATGGGCAGTTATTTTACTCAAACATCTCCCTGACCATAAAGGTAGCCCTAAAAATATCAGTCCTGTGCCCTGAAGCATGGAAACATTGGTGATTCTTTCTTTCCAAAAACATAATAATAGATGGTGCTACCAGGAGCCTCTTATGTAAGTGGCCACTACTGAGGTGTAAATTTAAATGAGCAGTGGCTTTGTAGTAAAGCACACATCATAGCAAAATTGAACTATTACCACACACTAGGCCTGCCAGACATGTAATAAGGCATACACTTGGATGTCGTCAATTACAGATTTTGCTACTAGTTTATATTAACAAATAACAAAATTTCAGTTGTCTGTCTGCTCTTTAAAAGATAAGAGGTATCACTTTTAGATCTTTCATTTGTCTTTAAAAGCAAGACTCAAACTATATGGGGAAAAAAGTTACAATTTATTAACAATATAGCTGACATCCATGTTGCTACTAGAAATTGTAGTGTATTATTTTAATGTGCTAGCATGCAAACTGTGTAAAAAATGTAACAAAATTATAAAGTTAAAATCTCGCTGACAGTGGATGCTGGGAGATAGCAAATGACAATTATAAAATAAATGGGGAAAAAAGAGCAAGTCAAGAAAAGGGGTGTATTGGGAGGAAAAGATTAAAGAGTTCCTGGCAAAAATTGCCTTGTTATAGACTGGAAACATGTCCAGCGGGATGGGAATTTTAGTCCTCAATGACAGGTTTTTTGCAGCTTGGCAGACCTAAGTGCTGTCAGTTTCCTTTTTAGTGCTTAATTAGTCCTGACTTGATGTGCTCACTTTTGGGGGTTGAATTTTGGGTTTTTTTTCCTTATTTTCTTTCCATGGGTCCAAGTTAAAACTCAGAAAAAGAAGAAAATCTCTTGCCTTGATCTTTTTCATGGAAAAGAGCAGACAACTTCATTAACACACAGACCCATTGTCAGCTGAACAAAAGCCATATAAACCAAAGCTGCTTTGCACATCTCAGTAGCTCCTTCGTGAGGTGACATGGCCATCACTTAGGGGTGCTCTAAAAACAGACTTTAATTGGTCCCTTCTGTAAAACTGGTGTTCATTTTCCTGCCGCCTGGCCTATGCAGCCCTCTTAGGTTTTCTCCACTCTCTGTTTGGATGCCACAGAACATACTGGCTGTTGCCTTGTACATTACTGAAGCTGTCTGTGCCAGCAGGAGAGAAATCTTGGATGGGCTGCTTGTGATGGATGTTTTGTTGCACATATTTGTCGCAAAAGTGGTCACTTCACTAGCACAACTCTGAAATATTTGGGTGGTCTTGCTTGTGTAAAAAAGTATGTGCAGACAGGTTTTTTTGTAATGGAGCAAATTGGACAGATCCCTAATGGAGGCAGCTATTTTGACACACTACTGATAACTGGAACAGGTCTTTAGTACCAGTCCCAGGCAATGCTGCAAATGCTGAGTCTAGAAAGGGCCACCGGATATCTATTTCGTCCATGACAAAGGGACAAATGTTTCCTCAAGTCATAGAATCACAGCATGGTTTGGGTTGGAAGGGACATTAAAGATCATCTAGTTCCAAACAGCTTCTGGAGCTATTTTTGCAGGGATATGTAACCTAACTAGAGGTCTATGTTGATTCACATATTTCTATTGCCAAGGATAAATACCAGATAAATAAAAGTTTAATCTGTGAAGAATTCCAGTTCCAACAGAATTAAGGCAAACTTTCAGACTTGTTGCAAGGTTTCTGTGCTATGAAGACACATGACTAGTCTCAGCTTAACTCAAATTTACTTAACTTCCTATCTACCCCCTTGATTTTATTCATACTGTAGGCTCCTAAAGCAGCTTATATTTTACAGTAAAGGCCTTTAAATTGCATGTCTGAGCCTAATCTTTTCTGAATTCAGTACCTCTCATTCGTAATTTTCCCTTGATGACATACAAGTTAGAATAAAATAAAATAAAACAAAACCAAAAAAACCAAATACACCCCCTCCTTTCCTTAAAGCTACAATGCTACTTTCCTTGTAAAGTAGGTAAGCACAAGAAGATTCTGATCCTCAGCAGGGGTTATAACACCACATAGGAGTTATGTGATTGGAGCTGGGAAACAATGCAGTGCTGAAACAAGCTTGCTTCAGGCAGGATTTTATTATTGAATAAGTTTATCTTGCTTTTAAGAAAGAAAGAACTACACAGAAATAAAGGACAAACTGGTTTGTTGCTGTATGTTAGACTTTAAAATACAGCAGTTGCAATATTTTAGAAAGAAAAAGAATAAATTAGAATAAGTGTGAAAGAGGACTTTATCTCATTTCCACTCAGAAAATACATGGGATGTACATCGCATGTGGGCTTTCTTAATTTAGATGTAGCACGAAACAGAATGCCCCCTTCTTATACAGGGAAACCCTTTGGAAACTGTGGTGGTTTGCAAGAAGAAATTCCGTACAGAGACTAACTAGTTTGTTTTCAATAGTTTTGGTTTAAAGAAAAAATAAAAAATAATTGTCCTCAAAGACATTTTTGTTTTTCATAGCATAATATTTCAGCATTGAAAACTACCTTTTATTTAGGAACAGCCAAGCTCTGCAATTCACATGGACAGTGGCAAGTGAGGATCTCTCAGAACTGGTACAGAACACAAGACTTTGGGAAGAGACATGCAGAACAGGAATGGAGTGGAAATCAAGCCAATAAGGATTTCTCATAAAGTAACAACTTCAGACACTTCAAAGTCCTTGTCTCTTTGTTTATAACTAGGACCGAGTACTTTGTGCAACCTCCTGCTGCTGCCAGTACTTGTAATAAGTGAAAAGGGGTGAGACTGCAGTGATTTTGATTTTATAGAACTTCATTAATAATTTTAATGGAAACAAAGACACTCACATCCAGCCTCATTGTGTTCCCATCGGCAACAACTTTCAAGCCTTAAACAGTTACTCCAGGTTTGGCTCCTCTTGTATTATAAGAGCCTCAGCACCAAATACTTTGCACTGGAAATTAGTCACCTACTAGAACAGTAGAATGAAAAGTATCTGTATGGTTTGGATTTTCTCCAACACACAATTTCAAAAACGCAAAAAATACCCTCAAGCCAGTTTTCTCCAGAGGAAAAAAAGCATACATTATCAATTTCTTCCTGTGTTGTTCAGCTCTGGGTTTTGGGAATGAGGGATTCTTTCTCTGTTCCAGGCTTTAAGGCTTTAGTAATCATACTGCTTTTAACTTACTGCCCTCTTCTGCTTGATAATGTGAGTGCATGTTGTCCAATGGTTAATTATTCTCAATTAGCCCTCACTGGAGAATAACATTTCCCACTAACTACTGAGAAAGGAAACAGCCTTATGCAGGAAGAAAGATGCTAGGAAAAAAAAAATCACATTATGGGATGGTGATCAATGAATCTCCATGGGCCTCAGTAGTTAAATTAAATTACAGAGATAGAAAGAGGAAATATGATCTTGATACATATTACTGTCTCTCCTCTTCCACATATTCTCTATATTTGCACCTTTAATTCAATTGATTTGCATACCACAGTCAATTCTGAACTGAGAAGTTAAAGGCATGGGCAGCTGAACTTCCTGAGATGAAACACAGCAACTATAGGAATGTATAACACTTTTCCTAGGGCACAAGCAGAGCTTGCAGGTATATTTTTTGAAATATCTCTAAGTCATGAAGGTTTTAAAATAAGGAAAACTATTTATCACTAAACAAGCAAGACTTTTAGGTAATTAAGAGACCAGATCTGTACATGAAGCTGATACAAATAATTAACCAACCACACGAAGAAGGGTTTTGTATTCCTCAGAAGTTTTCCATTTGTTATGCAGGAGCTGTTGAGCATTAACCAAAAACAGCCTTTCAGAGCTTGCTAAAGCCATCATTTGACTTTGATAAAATGTCAAGAGGAAGTGGAGAACATCTGCAGATAGATAAACCACAAGCAAATCATGCTGTTTAAACCACCTGTTTAATTACCTGTAGTTCAAGTAAATAACAGGAATAAGTCAGCACCAAACTCTCTAATTTTAGCCCTTCTTCCTCTCCAGTAAAGTTGGAGGAGGCAAAATCTCCTGCAGCATCCCAAATAAAGGAGTAAAGCTCAGAATGCAGGAGAATCCAGTTACCCATGATGATGATTGATGACTGTCGCTCAGGGATGGAACTAATTTCCATCATCTTGCATACCTTTCATCTTCTGCAGCAGGTGAGCAGGGCAGGAAAGAAAAGCCACAACCAAGAACACAACCACACAACCAAGAAATACCTTTCCTAAGAGCAAAATTGTTTGTGTGGCAACAGGGATGGCACTCCATGGAAATGTGCCAACCCATGGGCACATGTGCCAGAAAAAGGGAGCTTCTATGTCCTTTTACACAAAATTCCTTCTGTCCCTGCTTGTCTTCCCTCACACTACATGTGCCTGTGTCTTTTCAGCTCTCCTCTCAGTCTCTCCTAACCACCCACAGAGAGGAAACAGCTCCTACAGGAGCTGATTGCAGCCACTATAGCGCTACAGAGCTGCATCATACATTTGCTCATCTGCTGGCAAACTCTACAAGTAACTTATTTTAGTTACCGATCTCCTCAGTCATCACTCAGCTTGTAGGAAYTTTGTGTCCCTCCCAGCTGCCTGGTAAAACAGAAATTGAGGTGGCTAGTTGGCTCAAAATTTTTGAGGGAGAGAGGCCAACAGGTGGGGAAAAAAATCACGGCATAATCTTGGCTTGGCTGGAGTTCATTGGGTTTTTGTCTTTGTTTTGGGTTTTTTATTTTCTTTTTTGTTCCAGAAAAACAGATAAAAAGTAGTATCTTATGACATCATCAAAGTTTGCTGCACAGACGTAAGAAATCTCCATTAAAGTATTTCACTCTCATATTTTCCAAGTGCTGAGTACCATCTTGCAAGTTTGAATTAACTTTTTTGGTACTTGTCTTATGTTGTGAAGAAGCAAATGAAAATAAAATTGAATTTCTGTATTTACATCAACACAAGCAAAGAGTAAACCTGAAACTGTTAGATGGACTTCATCTGTCTCCAGAATTTTCAGCTTTGTGAATAGCTGCCAGCAGCAAGAGGCTGTCACCCTTCACAATAACAAGCACTAGAGGGAGGTGAAATGCCTTGCTACCTGTTTTCACAAATACTTGCTGACAGCAAAGGAGCAATATGCAGTTTGGACAAATTCTGGAATCTTCAGCTTTGCTCTGGCCTTTGAAGTGTATTCTCAAGACCAAACCTTTCCCCCTCATCTCCTTTAGTCTTGCATTATATCTGTTGTCTGCTGTGGCCTTGTTCTCCTTAATGATCCATTTCAACAATACCCTTTCGACATTTTCTAGGGTTCATCACAACCTTTGTGCAGCAACTCAAAAATTCACTTTTTTGAGAGTGAAGGACAGAAAAATATCAATATATGTGGTAATTAGACTCCATACTAGCAAGACTGACAAAAATAATCGATGGCCAGACATCTGAAAATTGAAAATATCTCTGTTGTTACTCTAGGAGAATCAAGTGCTGAAGCAGACCACGCTGTGCTACATGTTCAGCTAGAGTTCATAATATATTCCTAGTTTCTCTGGCTTTCAAGAGTAGTGTCTTTATTTTTAATTAAAAAAACCCAAACAAAATAAACAACAAAAGAGAGGAACTTTGACATAAAGGGTATGTACAGGCTATCTGGGGACTTTCACATTTGTTTGAAATTGGAAGGTAGAAAAGCTTTGGAAAGCTCACTGTAGTTTGTGATTCAAGCCTTCAGGCAGCTATTCCAGAGGGCTAACATATTTTACCGTGTACCAGAGTAGTTCCAGAGATGAAGCACCATTCAGAAAAGCCTACAGTTTCAGAAACCCTACTGCTAGATGCAGCTAAAACAGCTTCTTTCACTAGGAATTAGTGAAAATGAAGAAATAGACGTTTAAGAGCATGCATCCATCACAGGATGATTAATCTACCAGATAAATAAAGATAGACTCTTATCCAACAAAATACCAGTCTAAGACTTTTATTCCAGTAGCTTTGTCTACAAAAATTGCTTTTAATCACAGTGGCTTTATCCTTTAAGCAGAAGGCTGTCATTTGTCTTCTTGAAGCTCAGGAGCTTGCTTTTGCCTCTTCATTATTCCGGTTATTCCTAAGTAGGTCGAGGGGCAACAGGCTTTATTTTTGTTGGAACACTATTATAATTTGCTTTATGATGGGGGAAGGAGCATGTGTTGTTTTGTGCCATGGGTAGGAGTGTCATAATGCTGTCATTTCCCTTTCAACATTTTCCAAAGTTCTGCTTGAAAAGAAAAGAGTCGGACACGCCTTATGAAACACACTTTCTATATAAATAGTACATCATATACCTTATTTGGCCCTGTTTTAGAAACATTGCCATTCTGTGATGGCTGCAATGGGGGTCTCAGTATTTTGTCTCATATATTTGTCTCAGCTACCCGTGCACATAGCACAATGGAGGGTTAGGAGAACAGTGCCATACAAACCCATTATTAGTAATAGATGCATTCTTTATGAACCTAATACTAAGAAGACAAGATTCTTTAGCTATTCTGTTCTTCCTTAGTCCCTAGGAATCCTTGTCCATTTGGACACCTGTTGCATAGCCCTCCGCAGGAATTTTGCTGGCCATCGGTAGGTGTTTGGAGAGGAGCTTTGCCATAGCCTAAAAGGCTCGTGATTTGTACCAGTGTTCTCCCAAACCTCCATGTTGTTACACCACCACCACATGCCACTGCCAAGACAGAACAACGCAGAAAGACCACAGCAAGCTGAATGAGATTTGGGAGGAGCAGAGTCCAGCAGCCCCAAGGAGGAGCCATCACTTCAATACATGATGACAACACCAACCAGTGCTATTTTGATTGTCATGCTATGAAGTATCTATTACTACTACTTGCAAACAGGTTTTCTTCGCAAAGCAGTAGCCTTAAAAATGTTTACTCCTGAACATTATTGTGCAAGGAAAGGTACCATCTGAAATATTTATGCAGGGAAAAATTAGATCTTGTACAGCCAGATGTCCTATGCTTACAATCACAAATCCAAACTCAGGAGTAAACAGGTTGTAATTTTTCCTGTGATCTAATTTAAAAATGCTAACAGTTATTTGTAATAAGATTTTTGACTTGCTTTTAAAGCCTTTTGCTTACATTTTAGCATGGAATGTTACAATGGTACAACTATGCACAACAGTTTGGACCAAAAGTAAGAAATCAATGTACGTATCTTGACAACAAAGACCTAGAAGGAGTTCACCTAGCATGGTTTAGTTAAGTCTACTGCTTCTCTTAGCACATGTATTTAGGACGTGTTGAGTGGTGCTCTGATGGTTGGACTGGATGCTACTTTCTACAACAGAGATGTTAGTCACAGAAGCATCTCTCTAGGCAACTTAAATAATTTATTGCAGCACTGAATACTGGTCCTAATGACCAGTGTGTGGTGGAACAAACTGCATAGTTTCTTTTATGTCTCCAAGGAAGAGCATGAGGTTTCACACAGGAATCAGCTGGTTGATTGTCAGAAATATTTCCATTAAATTTTTCAAAGGCTTCCACGCTGCTTACTGGGAAAAAGAAAAAGAAAATCTGATTTAGAGGAAGCAACAATAAATGATGTTTAGCAACAGACACGATCCAGTAGGTCTTTTTCTTTGCAAACATTCAAAGCACACTGGAAATTTGACGGCACGTTATCAGTTCAGTGAATTACAGCATATAAACAGTGCTGCTGTGTAAATCATGCTTGTCTGAGGGCTTATGGAAACTTGCTCTATGGCCACCACCAAAGCCCAATGTCAAGGAATCCCTCACGTTCATCCACATTGCTCAGGCATCAGTGAATTCCCCTGCTCGCTGGACACATTCCAGAAGTCTTACTTCTACAAATAGTTACTTGCTTAACTTTAAGTACAAGATAAACCAATTGTGTTTGCTGAGATTACTGATATAAGTAGCTTCATAGCAGCATCAATTTGGGGCCAACAGCCACACACAGTAGAATGGCTTGTACATCCTTACTCAGGCATGCTCTGAGCATCCACTTAAAGTTCTATCTGAGGATTTAGTCCACTATTACTACTTCTATCCCTTCACCAAACAATCGGTATTTTTTAAAATACCTTGACTGGATAGTGATTTTATTCTCACATCAACATTCTTTTTATTTCATTTTCTTTGCCTTGAGTTCTTTAAAAAGTATAATGTGTTTTAATGCAAACTCAGAGTTAAGCTTCATACTCCAAAGTGTTTACAATCAAAACTAACACACAAAAAAAAAAAAAAAGAAAAAGAAAAAAAAAGAAGAAGAAAGAATTCTTTCCTGACTGGGAATGCAATATGGTTCTTGACTTGTAAATTGGTAAAATAGCAGCCAGTAATCTTCTGGCGCTAAATAGTAAAATGTTTCATGAATCTTTTTCCCCTTGCCAACAAGCTCAAATTAAAACTCAGCAAGAGGTCTTTTGTAACCTTGCACTGCTATACTCATAAAAAGTAATTTTTTCATCGAAAAGAGTCCGAGCAGTTAGAGCAGAATTGAGCGGACCTGTACACTGGTAGCAGATTAATCTACTTTTTCATCTATTTTCAATTTGTTCCATCAAAGATACTTCCACACCTTGCCTTCCCTACCACCCCCACCCTTTTCAGTTACCATCTCTGCCTTCATTAACTGAGTTGGCTGCAGAGGGTATTTGTTGTCTAAATCAAAATCTGGAATAGCAATGCAACAATTTGTAGGATTGCCAGATGTTTACAATGAAAAAAAAAGATTCCCAACTCAATTGCTTTCTCTATATTATGGCATTTATACTTTCCAGAGTGGAGAGAATTTCTTGGTAACTTGGTCTTCTGATATGGTAACCTCAGGTACCCTTAGCTTTCAATTTGAGCAAAAAGAACAACCTTGAGAGGCAGATGCTTGCAACTTTTCTGACAATAAAAAAGAAAAGCCAACTGAGAAAGACACTAGCAAAATAGAAAGCATATCATATTCAGTACTTTTCATTAGCACAAACTGAAAGTGCAGAGAGACTAGTCATGAAAAAATGTATTTAAAATAAAACAGTCCAGAAGGCTATTGCTTTATTGTACAGAACAATAATCCAGAAGTCCAGTAGCTATATAATTTAAACCAATTGTCCAAAGAACATTTTTTGCCTAGAAGAAATCTACAACTCTCGAGTCTTTATCCAGTTTGCGTGGGACTAAAWAAATAAAATAAGCTATAAATAAATATGCAGCGTGACAATTGATATAGGATTTGCTCCCTAGCCTGTAAAAAATGCCAGCAATGGTTACCAAAATATAAGAAATACTTCAGTAAAGTTCTTTTTTTGTTGAGAGCAGAAATACAAATTCACCATAACAGTGCATGTACACTTACCACATGCTGCAATTGCCACTAACTGAGAAAAAAATATAGGTCAAGAGCAGGAAGCCACATGCTGCAATGTACTGTGTACCTTTAGGGGTCTTTAGCAATTTCTTCAGGTGTCTTCTCCTCCTCAGAAACTGAAAATGGAGACAAAACACGCATGAGAAACATTGGAAACAACTTACTCAATGACAAATAGTTAAGTAAGTTGTTTTCTTAAAACAACTGTTTTCTTCCCTTTGGACTAAAGGGATACAATTTACAAAGCCATATTAGGTGTACAGACATTTTTCCTTTTAGCTTTTTAATTCTAATTTTACAAGGGTTTAGAGGCTAAACTTCTAAACTTCTTTGGAAATGTCCACAGTGATTTTAACACACATTTTTCTTTGCATTCAATTGCATTGTTCAACTTCAATAGCAATATGAGATTGTTTATAGCTGCATCGAAGCACTGCAAGCTTTATTCATACCACATGCTCTATATTTTTCTTTACACCAGTGAAATTTAAGAACATTCTATCTTTCAAATTAAGTCAGATATTGAAAAAATGTGTTACATGCAGCACAAGGGCAAGTTCTTGTTCTTAATGAAGCTCACATCCAGCCACTTACTGAGGAGGGTACTGAGCTCACCACACTGCCACGATCCAACTAAGCAACACCTACTGCACAGTACATAATTTCAAAATGAGATTTTCTGCTAATACTGTGGTGCCAAACACAGCCATCACGGGCAGCCACACTGCATCGCTTGAGTTCTGCATGATCTTGCAGCTGGTTCAGTGCACACAGTCACCAGCACTTTTCAGAGACAAACATTTCAGACCCAGCTGGACTCTTGCAACTTCTGAAATTTGCCACGACTCCTCAGCATCCGCGTCCTGGCTCTTTGAGACTGTGTCAGAAATCTCTTGAGCTGCTGAAGCTACTCCTTCCTTGTCACTGTCTAAGTTTTCCTCATGGGCAGAAGAAGCTGCAACAGCCAAGACTTCACTCACAGTTTCTATGAATCAAATTAGAGAGATAATTGTCTTCTCTTCACCATCATAAATGAGGGCGAGCAGTCAAGGCTCATAAAGCATGAAGTACCTGCCTAACATATATGCTTGAAGTAACTGAAGACAACAGGATCTATCAGATGATTACATTTTATCATGCAAATAAAACTTTGCAAGTGGAATTCCAGGGGGAGTTTACCTCTCTCCAACCCTGGGGCAGGAAACTATAAACTGGAGCTATTTTAATTTATTTAGACATAGGCAAATATTCTTTAATGTGTATATTATCTCTTGCAGATACTCTTGCTTTATTTTCTGATTTCTTTCAAATTCATAGGACCTTACATCTGCACTCCACATAACCTTGGGAACATAACATCATGGGTAGTTTTAACGTAAAAATATCCTAGCATCAAGCTGAAGATTCAGGCTGCAATGATTGCCAACTAGCCATTTTTCAATACTCCTTTAAGCATAAAGCAATCTGTCTCTACAAAAAGTTTGTAATAGGTAATATTTAGTAAATAGGCAATCTCTGTACAGATACACTCTACAGGGAGACTGAACACATGACCCAAAAGTTGCATGTTAAATTTTAGTTGAGTAAATTCTCTCTTACCATGTTCTTCTAACCCTCCTGTCAGAGGTTTCCATCATCACACTCTTCAACTGCTCAGCAGGAGAAGGTTTGCAGAGACTTTCTTGTTTCATCCTACACTAAGCTACATGTCTATTAAACAAAGCTAATTAAACAGCTTCTCTAGTTCAATAAACACAGTAACTAGGAGTTTTATAGAGCTAGTATCCCATGCCTTTCCCCAAATACCACCTTGCAGCTAGTTAAATACAGCATATTCTGAACATCAACTATTTCACTTTACTTTTCAGAAAGCTGACTGGATTTCGAAGAAGCAACAGAAAAAAAATGCTCAGGAATTGTTACCTTTGCCTTTATATGGAAGAGCTATGCAATAGAAATAGTCCATTTGAAATTTGGAAATTTAGATATGTTATAGTAAACAGTACTTGATGTAATGCCATATATTTGCTATGGTAACAAGTTGCTGGGTTTCAGTTTGTAACATCACACATTCAGCTTATATTACCAAAAATTCTTTCTCTGGCTGATGGTATTTAATCTTTCTTTATTTTCTTTTCTCGTGAGTGTTTTAATTTCTTTTGCAGTAAGAATAGTAGATCAGTAGGCAGCTAGAGGGAGCAACATGATTTTTTTCTGGTTTTAACTAAACCTCATTTCCTTTGGATGGGAATTGTGTTTATTTGTCATCTATAGGAATACCTGTCTTGAAACCAAACATTAACCACTTGTACTGAAAAATTTGTCTCTGGTCTGAATTATCCTTTGTGGCTATCAGAAAGGCAATCTACTGCAACAAAATATGGTTTCCTCCCAAGGTGTTCATCCAGGTCTCTGTGGAGTAGCTGTCACTCCCTAAAATACAAAGGGTCTTGTTGAGGGAGGCATTGCATTTTGAAAACCTGTGTCTGTAGAATGACTGTAGTATGTTTATATATGAAATTGCCCTTGGTTAGAGCAGAAATCTCCAGCTGGTACTTTTATTCAAGTGGCTTTCCCATCCATTCCTTGAGCACATGTGGCTGGAGTTCTGTAGGAGCCACTTTCCTGGTGCCATAGCTCTTGGAGAAGAGAAAGATGGCAGTACCTGGTGGTCTCAGTGCACATGTTCATGGCAGCACCAGCAATGGCGCCTTGCAATGGGTCATTATCCTTAAGGCATTATCTCCAGCAAAGTCCCAGACTGGCTGATGAAGATGATCTTGGCATTGGTTCTTTGTCCTATTATAAGCTGTCCAAGTGTCTTCTTGTGCTTTGGGCACCATGAAATCACGAAGCAGTCTACAACGTCCTGAAGCCTACCCTGAGCAAACAGAACAAATCTCAGTGTATTTTTTGGTGGTTTGGACATGTCTTGGAACAAACATGCTGTATCCTATTCACAAGGCCAACACATTTTTCTCTGTCCAAGGGGAATTGCTGTGATCCCAGGGCAACGCCGGATGAATGATGCCCTGGCAAGCTGAGAATGAGTGCCCTGCCTATGTCAGATTTGGGACTGCCACATGGGTCCTTCTACACGAGAAACATCAGGCATACTGCCAGAATCCCTCACATCCTCCCCAACTGATCAGCTGGTAGCACAAAATTTAGGAATTTCTCCTTTGTGTTTCCCTGGATGTTAAATTTAACCCCAGTGCTATTTCACACCCTCTCTCTCTTTTTTTCTTCTTCTAAGTCTGCATGCATTTCATATTTTCTCAATCTAGTTTAATCTCCTGCAGTTGTTCCATGTAAAATCCTGCAGTAAGAGCCTATTTCATACAAGATATTTTAATCTCTGCCTGGTACAATGATGACTCATTTTCCATAATCCTTGGATGAAGGGTTTTCTGTCTGTTCAGTTATTGCAAAGTTGTTAATAAGCCTGTGATGAAACTCTGCATCAATTAATGGATGTAGCTGAAATCACTCCTAACTTTTGTTAGTTCAAATACTAAAAATTTAAGCTTCTTTCTTTTTTCAAAATAGCTGTAGAGGAGTTATAACATCTTAACTGGTTCTGTGTTGTTTCCTGAATGATGATCATTTTGAAAACCTGAAGTCCCTGCATTTCCTCATGCAGAGATGACTATGACCCATTTTGTCTACTTATGCCAGATTTTTCACAATTTCTACAGGCTGTAACTGAACAAAATAATCTGCATCGTGCAGCTGCTTCTGTGCAATGAGGACATGTGGTATTTAAGTGCCATTCATATTATGCTTTCCACTGAATGCCCAGCTGATTTATTATCCATACAGAACAATACCACTCCAGTTCCTTAAAATCTTTACCAAAACACCCACTTGCAGCATTCCTGCCAAATGGGTCTCAGTCACATGATAATTCCATCCTGACCTGTACAATTTAAAACCTGCGAAAAATGGGAATGTTCTTAGTTTCCTTTCATATCCACACAAGTGGGGCTCATTGGGCTCTTTTTTAAATCTGTGCGGGGAACTTCCCCCTGAACACACATATCCTTCATCAAAAGCACTGGAGTTAAATGGCTTCATAATTTTCCTGTTTCACTTGGTGCATCATGCTCTCCCTCATCTTAGTACGATATATTACTCTACAGAATATACAGAGTGTTACTCTACAGTATACAGACGGTATACTTCACAGTTTCATACAAGGTATTACGTTGGTAGCAAAAATCTCAGCCTCTGTGTGTATTACTACCTATTTTTTTCTGAAAATTTGATTTTGTTTTTTCCTTAGGCTTCTTCACCGAGTATTTGTCAATTTTCAGTTTTCCCCTGGGATAAGTAGCTACATCCCAGTATTGCTGGTTACAGCTTTCTTCAATTTTGCTAGGCATTTATATATACCATAGCACTTACAGAGCTGCATTAGGAGCTTAACTTTCTCATGATTTCAACAAAAGACAATGTAAAAGAACTTCAAGCCTCAGAGGAATCAAACTAATCACGTTTACTAACTGTAGGCAAGGGGCTTTGCATATTACATCAACAGCTGTTGCCAAAGCACTCAAAGGGATTTGGACATACCAGGGATTTTGAGGACAAACATCCTCAAGGCTAGTTAGAGCCCCAAAATACATCCACTACACAACCACCAGTGTATAACATCTGTGTAATATCCACTGCTTACCTTTAACAAGGAACCCCAAACAAAGCTACAGGCATTCCCAAGTCATCCTTAGCTCCTCTGCTTTAGGAGATAACCATTTGGAGAAGAAATGCATCCTCCCAAATTTCACTTGCAGGCAGAGAACATGACTGGGAAACATTACACAGGCACCTAACACAATACCAAACTATTTCTGTTGTGAAAACACATCTGGTTTGAGTTAATACAGAAATGGAAATGGATTTTACAGACAAAAGGAAATTGTGTTTTTGTTTTGAAAGCTTGTGTTTGGTTCCTGTTTTGTTTTTTTTGTAAATAAGGCAGCAGCATTAGGAAGCTCATGTAGCTTACTAGCACTAGTTCCAACTAGAAATACAATTTTTAGGAAACTATCTCTATCATTTCAGTGGAAAAAAAAACCACCAAAACCTGCTTCCTTTGTAAAGTAGTTATTCCTGCAGTCTTTAAAGACATTTTTTACTCTTACAAGTGCTGCAGTTGCAGCCCTGAGAGCGAGTGCAGGACTATACATTTCTGTGCACTCACAGGAGAACAGCAAACAGTCCAAATACAGGGTGATTCTGCATCTTCATGATGGTCAGTTTGAATGGTGTGAATATTCATGAGCTCAGCATTCCCCCAGCAGAACAGAGAGGCAAGATAAGCAGGGACTTATGTGCCCTATGTGACTGACTCATCTTTGCTCCAGCTGATAATAAAAAATAACACACACAGATTGACTTTCTCCTGCTAACGATAAAGGAAACACCGTGCATGTGGATTGATGTCCAGAATCCAGATCCTACTGCTTGCATAGCCTCTTCCCCCATAGCTTTCAAGCCTTTAAAACACACTTTCAACTTTTGTGAGGGAGTTTTTACGCAGAATCAGCCTGGATTTTTGTCTGGGATTCAAAGCTCTAGTGCAAAATTTGGCCAGCTCACACTGGCAGTCATGTTGTACCGCCTGGTAGACAACATGCTATAGGATGACCTTGAAGCAGGGAGGTGGAAGGGATGTAAACTAATTTGTATATTTTATTTTTAAATCTTATTGAATTTTAAACTTTCCCCTTGTATTTTTAAGTGGCTTTGTAAGTATGTTTTCCTTTTTTACAATACAGATGAAAAAGACAGCTGTTCCAGTTTTAAAATAAAACTTATATTCCGATTTTTCCCCTGCTTGGGGAGAGGTGGGAATTCCTTCCCACAGGACCGAAGTTTTATAACAAGACAATACAAGATAACCACAACCTTCTCAGGAGCATAGTCTATCTTTTTTTCCCTCAGTTTTGTATTTCCCTATCAATACATTTAAAACGATCATATTTTGATTCTAATCCTAATTCTTTGATTCATTTAAAAGTGATATTTCCAGTTAGAAAAAAAACAACAAAAAAATTTAAACAGGGACTGGTTTCCTGCAATTTTAAAAGATATTTAAAAATATGCTTTCCTGAGTGAAGCATTTCACTTAAAGCAGTATTCTTCATATGATTTTTTTTTCCTAGGCAATCAAGATGAGGCTGGTATCTGTAATGCAGAACACCAGTTTCAATTACTTTAAAAATATTCTTTGCAGAAGAATTTGGCTTTATAAAGCTAAAATAATACAAGTTAGCCAGCATAATACAAATGGAATCTGCCTGGAGCACACGAACCAAAGCTCGAGTACAAAACAAGGCTTTGATATTTCAAGCTGCCTATAACATAACCAATGTCCCCCCAAAGGGGGGAGGGGAAGTAAAATTTAATTGTGAAAACAGAAACAGTATTTTATTTAAAGTCTTTTAGACACCATCTTATCTTAGAATGTCATGGTTTTTTTTACATAAAGCTTCCTCAGTCAGATCCACTGAGGGTCTCAGGATGTTGCCCGAAATGTTAAGACAAGCAGAGCGAAATATTCACTGTTCCTTTTCATAGTTTAAAGACCTCGTAATGGAAAACTGGCAGTGGAGTAGAATTGACTTTTAAAAAATCAAAATTCTGCCACGTTTGAAAAGTAATTCAAGAATGTATTTGAGAAAAACTGCGAAATAGAGCACAAGAAGCGGGGGTGCTGTCTCCCTCAGATCTAATCCAGGGGAGAAGACAACAGTAGCAGTAAGAAACTGTGATTCCCTGTAAGAGCAATTTCACATATTTTAGTTCCATCATCAGCCTTAGGGAAAATGGAAAGGGAAATTGTTCCAAATCCTGAGGTGGTGATGACAGCTAAGGTCCCCTTCCATGCTTTCACCAGAAGCCACCTGCCACCGCAGGCATGGCTTACTTGGGTTCAGCACCTCCTCCCTCTGTTCACGGGGGCTCAAGCCACATCAATAGGAACAGGGGGAAATAATAATCACCGAGGCAGTTTGGGACAAAATAGGCAAAGCTATGCAGCTGTCCCTGTAACATGACCAAGTATCTCAGGTGTCATTGGCCAGGAAGATACAGGAGCTCAGCACGGAGGGCTTGCAGATACCCACCAGAAACATCCCATCACCAGTAATGTCACTCAGGACCACCTGAAATGCTCTCTCTGTCCTCACTGGCATTTTATTCAGTGAACATTTAGGATGCCAATCAGCTAGAGCAAGTTACCCAACTTACACCTTGGAAAGGAAAAGCACTTAACACCTAAACATTGGGCTTAAAAAGGAAAAAAGGTACTAGGTGGTTGACCACAGACCAATGACTCTCTGTGACACTGTGAAATCGGCACTTGAGCTCCACACAGAAAAAATAAACCACTCAGTTCAAYATGCTAAACAGAGTCAAGGAAATAACAATTATTTAGAAGAGCATTGATTGTTTTTCAGTCTGATCAGTCCCTTGAATGCATAGGATAGGAACCAGTGGCTGGCAACTGCCAAATTGTTTGTGGAACTGCCCTGGCCCAACCATGCCATTGTTTGGACACAACGTGAAGACAGCCTCAACCTCAGCCCTCCCTATCCAGCAACACCCCACGAGAACCCATCAGGCATCAGGAATTTTCTCCCTTTGGCAATTAGCTCCCTATGGCAGCTATTCCATAGGATAGACCTGCACCAGAGGCTCAGAGCCTTTGGAAAACTGATAAGCAAAGGAAGGCTGGGATTTCTAATAACCCTGCCACTATACAAATATGACATCTTTTCCTTTTTGCAAGCCATCCACAAGTAATCCAGATAAAAATCCATGAGATCCAGCTGAGAACATAAACCATGGCATTGTGAAGCACATTATTAAAATTTGTGAAGCACAGAATAAAAATTTTCTTCACTCCATATAGAAAGAAGAGAAACATGTTCAGTCAACCAAACATGTCACAGGTTGTTTGTGCCTGATGTAGGTCACTAGTTCCCAAGAAAAGCCTCATTAGTTCATACTAATGACCAGAAGACTCACTTCAAGAGAGCTTATTCTACAATGGATGATTAAATAGATTCAGAGGTGCCTGTAGTGGTCAGAATAAAAGCATAACAGGGCATGTCACATTAACCCAGAATAATTTATAAAACCTCATATAATTTCAAGTATATTGTTTTATATTCTGTAACATGGATTTATAGCAATGAGAAGTAACTCACATTGTTTGTTTGTTTGTTTTAAACATAGAATCATTTTTAGTCACTCATTGGAATGGATCACAAGGAAAACTAGTACAAGTTAATATAAACAGTGTATATGAAAACACACTAATAATTTGATGTATTAAATATTTCCGGAGTTTTAGAAAAACTTCTAATTAGGTTAGACATTTTCTTTAACATTCTTCATAGAAAGTAATGCACCAAGTTTTACCCACTTACATAGTTTTCAAAGGAGCAAAGTTGTTTTTTGAAAGGATGTTTTTCTCTGCAATGAGAAACATTGCCCAAAAATTAACATAAAAATCCCCATCATTCCCATTCTAGTTTGATCTGCCACCACAGGGGAACAGAAAGGAGTCCCTGTTGCCACCTTTTCTCTAAAGTAGGACACTAACAGTACTCCTGTGGGTGTTGTATTTACAGGAAATTTTCAAACACAGGTAATACTACTTACAGTAAATTAAATGCTAACAGGTTTTGTTGTCCAAAGTGAGTTGTTGTTTTCCAATTTAAATACAAAGTTATTTTAGGATTCTTTTTAAGTCTTGAAAATGAGATATAAATACTAGTAAAAGCAGTAAGTCTATTTTCTCCTTAATAGTGACATTCATTTAGGCATTATTACTCACTGTATGTCCTTTTACCATCTTTAATCTTTTTTTGAGAAGCTACTTGTCCCCTTGTTCTACAATAGCCAAACAGGAAGACAGTTATTTTAGGTAGTTCTTCCCCATTTATTTGTTTGCCTTCTTAGCTGGGAAGTCCTAGGGGTTTTTCCATTTTAGAGGAATCTTCCTCCCCAACCCAGCACATGCTGTAAAATTTTCTTTTCAGTTGAGCTGATCAAAACGGAACAGTCTCTCCATTTACTAACTTGGGTCCTCAGATGCTCACAACTTTTACAGAATATTTTTTCTAAATACTGTTCACTTTCTTCCAACAGAGATTTTCCAGTTATGCTATGATGACTCATCTAAAACTCAGTTTTATGAAGGGAAAACAGGAGGAAGAGAGAAGAAACTAGTGGCCAGTGCATGGCAATCAGAGAGATAACGGATAAGCGCAGCAGTCCAAGAGACAGATAAAGAAAGTGATAAATGTGAAGCAGAGATACTCAACAGGAGTTCCAAGATATGGATACTTCCCCAGTAGAATAATATTCACATAATTCAACTTTCTAGGGCCTAATTTATCTAGATCAGTCTATCATAATCAATGAAGAGAAAAAATATCCTCATTCCTCTATCTCACACAAATGCCTAGAAGGATGCTGCACTGAGCAGCATCATTCTGAAAGCCTCTGAATAAGTATGAGCAACTGCAAATTACTCTGAGGGCTCCTCAGCAATTTTCAAAGTAGTCCCAGTGTCAGCACACCTAGAATTTGGTAACTTACCAACCAAAGCCAGCATGCACTGATCACGTTGGGTGTTTTTGTCTGCTTGGCATCACTGTACAATGGGGTCAGCAAAAGTCCTGTCCCGAAAGCAGCAACTCCAGAGCAACCTCCATTTGTTTCTCTAGGCTGCAGACAACTGGCATTGTAGTGCCATTTGAAGCTTAGCATGGAAAACACTGGCACATTCACACACTAATCCTCCCCAAACCCAGTCACTCACTCAAATGGCCTTTGAAATAACAGAGAAGAGACCATGTGCTTCAACACTTTGAAAATTAGAAAATAACCTATACTACAGAAGTCAGGAGTCCAAGAAAGCACAGTTTGGGGCTAATTGCTTCTGTTATTTCAGTTGATAATGCCAAAATCTCAAGCCTCAATACCAGAGTTGGAAAAGAGTTTATAGTGGACACTCAAAGACTAAAAGTCACAGGTACAACAACCCTAACTAATCCAAACAGTAGTTTGTCAGTCTGTGCATTTTATAGCATTTGTTCTGTTTGAAGAAAAAATTATCTTAATTCATGATCGCCAGAGTACACTAGAAGGAGAACAGGAACTTAAGCAGCATCAGGCAGTAAGCAAGACTGACAGCTCAAGCAATAAAAAGGTAGAGAAAATTAGAATTTCGAGAAAGCTAAAACCTTGGGAGCAGAGTAACATAGCACAGTACCTTTTCTGGCAACAGTATTTCACAGAATTCCAGATACCAGTAGGGGGTTGTAAATTGCTTAAATTGAGGTGAGGAGAAAATTCCAGGCAGGTAAAATTGTTATTCACTGTCTGAAATGGAAATTACCCTGATTAAGTATTAAGCATCTACCTCCAAGGCTGGGTTGAGGTTTTTTGGTTGGGTGGTTGGTTTGGGTGGGGGTTTTTTGCACATCCGTGTATAATCACACATTTATATTATCTGTATACAGGAGCTGGAGACAAGCATCCCTTGGCATCTCACACTTCCAAACATTACAGAAAGCCTTATAGATTAAAAGAAACAATTGCATGTGAAAAAGCAGAGGTTTACTGGTAACAATAAAAATACTTGCAACTTCATCTGCAAAAGTAGCATTAAGTTGCCAACAAAACTAGTAAAAGTTACTTAAACAAGTACTTTTTTCCAAAGTTCTGAAAGAAATATCTTTCTCTAACTCAGTAAAAGTGGAAAAATGCTTTTTTTCCCCTCTGAATGGAGGTAATGTGAATGATAAAGATGGTTAAATACAAAACTGAGAGTTCTGTCCAGAAGGATTTTAATAGGAATTTTTTTTAAACACAGTAGCTGTTGGCTGCAACTAGACACTGAACAAAGCGGTACAGAGACAGCAGAGAACTTTTGAAACAAAACCACATCTTCTTGCAAGTATGGTGCCAATGGAAACTAGTTTTTACATAGCTTAAAGGAATGCTGTGTTAAGCCTGTGTGTCAGACCACGTGCTGCTGATGGCTTGCTTCCTGTGGTCAGGAACTCTTAGGAAGAACTACGCCGGGGGCGATGCTGTTCTTCTCCAGGCAGGGCCAGGACAGGGGGAGCAGGGAGCGCTAAGGTGACCTGGAGCAGGAGCCTGTCCAGCCTCCCAGGCCAGGACTCCGGTTACACGGGGTGTAACCACATGTGAACCACTCCGAGGTCAACAGGGTTCTCTGCCCTGGGGACACCTGTCACAAGCAGTTGTTTACAGCAATCTTCACTGGCGGTCAGTGGCACAAGAGAACTGTGCTCAGGAGCATGTTTTAACATCCCAGGAACACCCAAGAGATCAGGCAATTCTACACTGGTGAGAACACTCCCCTGCTTTGGTTTCTTGGCAATTTTATATCCCACAGGTTTGTTTCTGCCAGCTTTACCACACAGCAAAGAATAACCACTGCAGCAAGGTTTGGTAAAGGGCACCTGGGATGACCCTCAGACTTCCTTATAAATCTCAGCATAACACAAGTGTGGTTCTAGTGCTGTTTGCCTTGGTAAATATGTTGCCAGAGACAATAGGTCTAAGAAATCAGTAATTTCTAAATAGCTGCTCCACTTCCAGACAACACCAGCACGAACTAACAATGACAAGACATATTTCTTCTTAGCGGTGATCAGTAAATACATGATGTCACTGTATCCAGAATCAGATCCTCAGACTTAGTAACAGAATCATCACAGAATAGTTTGGATTGGAAGGGACCTTAAAGACCATCTTGTTCCAACCCCTGGCCATGGGCAGGGACACCTTCCACTACACTAGGTTGCTCAAAGCCCCATCTAGCCTGGCCTTGAAGGGGTGGGGCAACCTGTTCCAGTTCCTCACCACCCTCGGAGAGAAGAATTTCTTCCTAATATCCAATCAATTTATGCACAATGTTTCTCAGGGAAGATCCTAGCTGCTTCCTCTTCAATAAAATGGCAGAAATATTTATCATACAGAAGATCCTACCCTATCCAACAATTAACAATTATTCCTGATAAGCAGATAAGCACTGTGAAAGGAATACACAACCAATTCCAGACACAAGTAAGAATTATGAAATGAAAGTGAAATTTTGCAATTGCTCTGTAGAACAAGAGCTAAATGCTAGATGTTTTTAAGCATCTCTCTTAACAGTTCTAATTCACTAACATATACCAGTCTTCTTCCTTTCTAAATGAAATGGTCTAAATATTCCATAGAAATTGAAATTTTTAAGGCTCTAGATATTTTAACTACTACCTTATAAATATTTTATATGTAAGCAGTAATAATCACTACCAAGGTACTTACTTGTACTTTCTATAAGCTGCATAATTTACGGTAGATCGGCCTAAATATTGTTTTAAAGATGTTATTTGTAATGGATTGTTTTACAGACAAGCACAAGAGCTATTCACACTTGGCTTAAAATCCCATTCATACCTAGACCTTCCACAAAACTCAGCAATTGGAACTGCTGCACCACATCTCAAGCTCATTTGTTGAAAAGGCAATTAAGATGCATCCATTCCTCACTGGAGTCGTCAAGGAGAAAAGTGAAAATAATTCCTTCCAAGGTACATGATAACCCTCCCATGGACTAGCAGTCACAATACTTTTAATCTCAGTTTGATCTGTGTTTTAGATATATCCTTTCAAGGTTAGTAGGAAAAAAAAAAAAATTGAAAATTTTTTCGAAACAGTACTAAAAAAACAAATTATAATCCTGTATCTTATGAATAGGTGTGCATCTGTACTATTACAATTTTTTTTAAAAGCACAGTAAACCAAAATATTTCAAACACCCTGACAGTTCAAAATACTGAATATTTTGCCACTAATCAATTTCAGAGTTTCACAACAATTTGATGTTTTATTGTATTGTGAAACTTTAGGCTAGTATATCCTTAAAACTGAGACTATGACAACATTTTTTTTGCTATGCAAGATTCTGTTGAAATTACATTGATGGAAGTGATATAATTATTTAGTGTGACTATCTTTGGAATGGCTGGTGAAATATAGATTCCTTAACAAACCCTTGAGAACTAGGTGACTAAAACAACTGTTCAACTGATTATATTGCATGCTCCACTTAATATCTTAAGAAAGAGAAATAGGATGTACTAGTAAACCAAATATTTCACTCTACTCGTTTTAGACAGTAACTCTGGTGCCAGAGGCAGGATGCTTTCAGAGACACTGATTTAATAAACTTAATTACTTTATGCTCATGATATGTCAAGTTAACGCCTAAATTAGTTTTCACTGCAGGACAAACTCCATTAGGAACACTGATGCTTGTTCTTAATGTTCTCTCAGGGGCAGAGCTTTAGAACCCACAACACACACTCAAAAACCACATTCATAAGTTAACCTTGCACTGTAGCAGCTTCTGAACTAGCAGCAACTTCCAAATTAGCAGCAGCTTCCTGCTGTGCTTCCTCCATAGCATGGGATGCCTCTGGAGTCAGTAAGTCATTCTCTCCTCCAGCTTCTGGGGACACCCCAGAACTCTCATCCTGTGTTGCAGGTTCAACAGCAGCTGCTGCATCAGCCTCTTCCGTGGCTTTCTCTGCTTCAGTGACTTCATCCGTCTCTTCTTCATCACCTTCTAAGGATTTATTCAATACAATAAAGAGAGTAAAATGCATGCATGCCACAAAAATTTCACTAATTACTTTTTATCACCATCCTCATTTAAATTTAAAATGAGAAGCTAAGCTTTGGGCTCAGAATTAACAAAAAAACCGTATCAATAATTAATCCCCCATATTATCTAATGTGGCAGCAACAAGTGATGTTTACGAGATGAGGAAACCATATTCTTAATCACCGAGTTTTGCAAACTGCTTTGGTGTGATAAGGAAAGAAACTGTGGCTTAAAGCAAGTGGTGGGAGTGCAGAGAAGGTTAACAAAGGACTTTGCCAAGTATTGCTCCAAACCCACTCTGCTGAAAGTGATGGTACACTCACAGGTGTCAGAGGGAGCATAATTCTGTGGAAATACCATGCAGGGAATAAGACATTTAGTCTCATATAAGTAAGAAAATAACTTGCTAATTTTAAGTGGTCAGCATTCACTTTCTTGGAGATATGACCACTTATGACTATTTTCTTCTTACAAGTCCCAACTCTCTTTTAAAGAATTGTTTACACCACTGTGGGTTGGACTCTTTAGGACCTGAAAAACAGTGTTTCCCAGTCATGCATCACTTCAAACTCAGCTGAGACAAGTCATGAAAAACTAAGAGCACAAAGCAACAAAAATGCACAACCACCATGCAAACATGCACTAACATCAAGTTCACAAAGGAAAGTAATTTATATGCCAAGTATTCATCACAAGTTCACCACTAGAACCAACTCACCACGTGAAAAAATAGAACTGGAAATAAAGTTTGTAATACCGTGTAAACTAGGTGAGAATTGAAACAAAAGAGCTTAAAGAGACATAGCCAGAATTTATTTTATTATTTTTCATCTGTTTAAAAACTAAACAGATCCATTTTATTTCTTGGTTTTCTTATGACAGTATAAGCCTATAGTTTTGTGTTCAGGTTTAGAGCCAAGTCCATTCATTGCTTAGTAAAAATCAAAATTTTGCACTATGCAACCTGATCATGTCCCTTTAAGAAAACACTACTTTTAAAAAAACCTAAATTCATTACACAAGGAACAGACTAACAGCCAAGCTCAGCATTCAGTACACTTTATTGGACAGTCAAATATAGAGTGCATTCATTCAGAACAGCCAGCTTCTCCATCTCCAAACTGCCTTCTACAAAGCAGATTCAGTAATAAGCTGAATATGGTTGGCCTTGCAAACACGGGTAGTTCTTTTAAAGTCTCACGAGAATGGAGTTTTACAATAGAAGGTATAAAGTCATCCCAAGGTAGGCTGCAAGGTACTCAATGGTGAACGACTGTCCTTTGTTTGTATTTAACTTCCACGGGTTTGAAAAGAGATTTCCCTTGTATTTTAGTCTGGAAAGTGCAAAAGCAGAGTATAGATTAGAAAGATTGAATCAGCTTGCATCAAGTTAAAAAGAAAAGTCATAGCTAAAAAAGAAGGAAATCAGGAACAAGCTTAAAGGAGACACAGAACAAATGGAAGACAAAACTCAGTGTTTGTTAAACAAGCAAGTAGAACATCCTGCAAGCCAAACATCATTTTACAATTCAAATGATGTCCCAGATTTCCTACTGCTACTTCGAGTCAGGCTTCTTCCAAAGGCTTTTTAAATCCCTCCCTAAATCTGAGAGTGGCTTTCAGTTAAAAAGAGCTACAGGAAATTTGCTATCAGATTGCTTTTTAAATGTCTGGTATCATTAATTAAAATACCATTAAATATCATTTTAACCCTCTAATAAACAAAGAAGCCTAGAATATTTGATTGTTTCTCATTTTGACAGACTTGTTTGCTATGTACAGTTCTCTGTAATAGACATTTTGCATTCAGGCATAAGGGGAGAATTTTCCCCCACATGAGAAACCACAAAAATCCTATCAAAAGAGTCTCTCTCTGACCAGCTGCTCTCCAGTATTAAGTTCTCCCACCTAGAAAGTTTTTTTTACTATAGGCAGCAAATATGCCACGAATGTGCTGCTTGGCATGCTGCTTTTCTATCCACCATTTCATATTGTTATCAGCTCTGGTTTAGAGCTTATTTTAAGCTCAATTTAATGTGCCCCTAAAAAATTATCAGATTACTTTGAGAACAGAATTTTTATTTGCTTTTATCAGCAATGCTCACTGTGAAAAAGTGTAAGGACTGACTCTAAGAATGCACAGGGAAAGAAACCGCAGTGGCACTTCTGGGAAAGCAATACTATGGTAACACTGTGAACAAGATACACACAAAAATATGACTGTGCAGGGAATGGGAAAAAAAGAGGAGGAAGAGGGATGCTAACTTCTTTGAGAAGGCACACAGAGGATTCCACAGGAAAAGTAAGAACAGAAACCTCTTTTGGGAATACACAGCTGGGAATTAAAAAGGAGCTGATTCAACAGTGGTTTTGTATTGTGAATTGGAATTAGTTACTCAGAAGTCCAATTAAAGACTCTGGGTTCAGCATTTATTTAGAAGTCCAATATTGAAAATAATATAGGAAACAAGTTTCAACTGTGTTTACTGAATAGCCTTATTTTGGGCTTCTTACTATTAATAAAAAGGGAGGCAGCAATAATCTGCCTCTGGTTGAAACATTTATGTAAGTTACTAAGCAGCACAAAGCAGCAGATGATGGGATGCCTGGAGAGTACTCAAATTCAGAACTCAAGTTGCTGAGCACTCAGTACCGCGGGTATTTCACTCCAATATTTGGGTAGGCCAGGGCTAAAACTCAGTACCTTGCAGAAGTACACCTTAAGAGAAAAGAGGAAGTACACTGACATCATTGAGAGTGCATTGAACGGCTTGCTTAATGCTTCCCTGTTCTTCTGACTGTGGCTGTCAGAATGTAATGACAGTAATACACACTTCTGCCCTGAACAGCAGGAGACCAGGTCACTAGGAGCAAAGTTCTACTTTGGTGCTGGTTAGATTTTTTTATTTTAGGGACAAGGAAGGATTGAATTAAAATTGTGGCTGAATTCTCAGCATTTAAAGAAGTGAATTTAAAAACTGTACTGTGTCCAGTTCCTTTCTTTTTAGGAAATGAAGGTGTTTTACTATTTTAAATATTAAAATCTGCAGTTTTAAAGTTCTGAAACTAAAGCATGTGTTGTGGAAGTTTAAGACTAACAACTTCAAAAGAAATGATTATAGAGGCAGACAATTTAAACCATGTTCTCACACTGAAAACAAAATTTAAACTCAGGATGCTTTATTCAAATCTATTCTTTGTGTGCATGCAAATACATTAAATCAATTCCCTAGATATCAGCATCAAAAGAAAAAAAACAAGGAAGAGCTTCAAGTGCTCTGGCTTCAACATTTTATTTAATTTTTAAAAAACGACCAAATAAAAAAATATAAAGATCCTTAAGTAATTTTTCTAATTGCTTTTCCTAGCAAGGCCATGCTTGTCAAAGTTCAATCTTTTACACGAATGCCATAACACTAACTGATGTAGACAGAGACAACATTCCATTACAAGTATTTGAACTAACTTGGTCTAATTATTCAAGCATGAAGAGCTAAGTAAGGATTTGCTATACATTTAGGTAATGTCTGCTTTTCATTTAACGCTAAATTAAAAAGGAGAAAATGAAAGTTGTGGGACAAAAAAATTGGTCCAATTTAAAATATTGTTTAAAAATTTAGGGTTTTTTTTCCGATTGAACAGTGTTTCCTGATGGCATGTGGCCTGGAGCCAACCTGTTGACTAAGATATTATCTTCTCCTGCCTACCAACAAACAAAAGAAGAAAACTGATTTTGACAGCATTACGCATTCAAGTCAAGTTTCATTAAGCTTCCAGTAAATCAAATATCCATTATACAATTAATAGTGTTCATTCATCAACTCTTTCGATCTAAAGAGACTTGCAGGTAGATCAAAGGCCAGATTCACTGCCTGAGCATTAAGGCCACTACCAAAATTTGTGCAACAGCAGCTTTGTAGCAGCACAACATTGCACAACCTTCTTCGTCTTTGCTCCCACTCACACTGCTCAGACAAGGACTTGGACTGTGCTATGGCCCGATTAGACAATCCAGAAATCTGTTCCAGATCCTCATGTAGCCAGGGAACAAGAGAGGAGAGCTAAACTCACCCTTCCTTGACCAAGGATTGCTTTTCCGCCCCTCGGCTCTCTCACGAAGAATATTCGTATGTTCAATAAACTTGCTGCGGGATGAACTGACTACTCTGTAGGCCTGAAAGAAAATTATACCTAAATTTACTGCTACATCCCTACAAAGTTACCAAACACAAAGAGGGGAGAGGGAGAGAAGGGTTTTTAAGCAAGTGCTACTGCCCATCTTAAAAGGCATATAAAATTTATGCTAAGCAAGGTTAAAAAAAAAAAATTCAACAATCTGGTATACTACCATATTTATGCATTTCATATTTCTCCATTGTCAGGAAGCAAATACAATATACCATGCAGTTTTTGAAGTGCTGCTGTGTTTCAGGAATTAAAAAGTGTTTTAAAAGATAATTACAGTAAGATTATTATTTTTGCAATGTGGTAGAAATATGACAGGAAGAGAATATGTTATTCCTACAGATATGCAGTCACACAGGTTCAATATTTTGAACAAATAGCTACTTACCATTCAAGAGGATTATTTTGTGGGACAGGGAAATATGCACCTCTGGGATGTGCTAGTCACTATCAGATCTTGGGGGAGAGGGGTGGAAGTAAGCTATAAAATGGAGGTTTTAGGGATGTGAAGCACAGAATCTAATCTATTTAGAAGCAGGGAAGAGAATGGTTATGGAAAAGCTTAACAAAAGCAGATGTTTACAAAACTTTAACATCCTTTTTTGAAGTAACTAATATTCTTATCTTTCTTTTTGTGCCTAAATTAACAAGGCTCATATCTTCCCCTTGCAGCTTCAGACAGCTTATTTCACATCTGCCTCGCCCACTGAGATATTCCTAATATTTGGGGTTGACAAGAAGAGGCAAGGGGTTAGAGGGAGGTGCCTTACTCCATCTTTGGACACATGTATTTCACAGAGTTTTAAATATGCTTTCCACTAAGAATGACCCCGCACTAGTTATCAAAGTAACAGGAAAACAGGCAAGCAATAGGCTTTSAGTTTCACTAGTTCCCTTGAGCTGATTTTTAAGTTAGGATCTATTTAGCTACATGCTATGATATCTACATTCTATAGATCATTTGCATCTTGACCATATCCTTTAACCCAGAACACACTTTATACCCTGTCAACTCAAAAAGCACAAACAGCTCCACCCCCAAACACTTACATAAAATAAACCACCAAAAGCAGCAACGCCAGCAAGGAGATAAATCATCATGCTGTCTCCAGAAGAGCCAGGAACGCTCCCAGATGACATCTGGCGAGGAGGCGCTATAAAAACCATTAGGTAAATTGATGTAAAGCGCTGCTAAAATATGATCACAAAATAGAATGGTGCAATTTGAATTCTGTACAGGACAGGATAATTCAAAAAGGTTATAAAACAGAGAGGTACAGCTTATTGATGTATCCTATGACTGAGTAACACAGGGTGTGGTGCTCAAATGAATGAGGTCCATTGCTAAGCTCTTCCTAATAGGTAAGTTTTTCTGTGAACTACATTGTCTGCCATCAGCTTTCAAGTACTGGATACAGTCTATGTAGACTAAGGAATGTAAAAAAAAACCTGAATGTAAAAAAGTTCCTGACTTAGGTATGTAAAAGAATTAATCTGTCCTTATTCCTTATGATCAGCAGAGGTAACAAATTCTCTCTTCAGTTTAGTAACAGAATTTTAAAAACAGCCTTTTCCTTTGAATTCAGAGTCTTTCATTCTCAAACAGACTGCTGACAGTTCGATACATACCCTTATGAATTGGCCAACAGGGCAGAGAGGTAGGATTACACAATTTTTATACCTGATTTGGTACATATTAACTCTAACAGCAGTGTTACCCATTTATTTGTGATAAGCTGATTCATCCTACAGTCTTGGATTCATCTCAAAAAGAGACCCATGAAAAACACACATAATTCTCTTGCTCAACCAAGCTTTCAGCTAGATATCATGACTTGATGCCAGATGAGAAATGTCTCATCAAAAGAGAGCTCACGAAAAATAAAATGGCTCTAAGCATTGCAATTGGCAGCTGCAAAAATAGTCGCAATCTCAAAGCGATGCCATCGTGTGCCATCTGTCTCATGACACATTTCTCAGACCCTTCTTCAGTAGCCGGCCATCCCAATGGATTTCCGTACATTTTCGTTCGGCAGCAGTGTCTCCTTAACCCTCTCTCCCAAGGCTGCTGGTTATAGCAGGACAGTGGTCAGTGAGCTGCTATCGCTCGCCACGACTGGCAGATTTCTTTTGCCACCGGTTACACAACCCCTGATGCACCAAAAGCCACGGCTGCGGCACACCGGGTGTATTCCCGCTCCCTTCTAGGGTCGGCAGCCCCGCGGGGGCATCGCCGCTCCGGCTGCTCATTCCGGGGGCTTTGTACCCCGCTGTTTTATGTGTCGGGGGTGGAAGGGAAGGCAGCAGCGGGCGCCGCTTTGCCATGGGGCGGGGGACAGGGGTCTTGGGCCAGCTCAGCTGCCCAGCGGAGGTCTGACGCAGCCGGTACCCGGAGCCCAGGACGACCGAGCAGCCGTGCCCTGCTCCCGCCCGCCCTCGCCGCACCTGTCCCGGCCCCGCGCCCCCCCCCGCCCGCGACCTTCGCGCGTCCCCTCCGCCACCGCCACCGCCACCGCCGCCGCCAAGCGGCGCGGCCCGGCCCGGCCCGCGCCCCCGCCCGGCCCGCGCCCTCTCATGCCGTCCCGGTGACCTCTACGCGGCCCCGGGAGGGCTCCGCGGCGGCCCCGCGTACCGCGCTGCTTGAGGCGGCTAGCGGCGGCGGGAGCCCTGCTCAAGCGGGAGGCCAGCGCCTGCGAGGCGGTCCTGCAGAGAGACATGGTGGCGGCGGAGCCGGGCGGCGGCGCAGAGGAGACTCTCGGCTGCCCGTCGGCGCGGGGCTGCGGCGGCAGACACCGGGCCCGCCCTGGGAGCTGCGGGAGGGGCGGGCCAGACCGCAGCCCCGCCCCGTGCACCTGGACGCCGCTCCCGGACGGGAGTGGCCCGACGACGGCGCGGTGGCGGCAGGGAGCGAGCGGAGTCCCCGCCGCAGCGGGAGGAAGCACCTTCCCGGATCCCCACGCACAAGGCGATGTGCCGGGCGCTGCCGCCACCGACCTGCCCCTGGGCAAGTAAACGGCCACTGGCGCTCGGTAGTGACTGCAACAGACCCGGAATAACAGGGACTGCATTTACCAAGGAGAGGGAAGATGAGGACCAACCTACTGCTTTCCTTGAGAAAAAAAAAAAACGGAGAAATCAACTAAATCAGGGCGAAAGGCACTCAGGGTAAACACCGGGACAAAGCCGTTCGATGTGGGCAGTGAAACACTCGAAGTGAACCGCTGCCGTGAGATCCCATCAACTGTCCGAGCGTCTCGGGGTCAAAACTGTGCAGCTGTCCTTGTCCTCCCTACATTGTTAAGCAGTTGCCCCGTTTCTCAGCCTTTCTCTACACGGAACTTCATTGTCCCCTCAATTATTATCATATTCTGCCGACTGCCACGACGCCCATTTTTCCCACCTTTGTCCTTGACTGACCTTAAGGCATGAAGAGAGGGGAGAAGTGTTTAGAAGGCAATGCTGACAGCTGTGCAGTCTCACTGTGGGTACCTTGCAGGCGCAGGCAATGCCCAAAATGTACACAGGAAAATGCACCTTTTGGCATTTGTTCAGATTAGTTTTACTAGGTTTCCCACAAATCTCATTCTTATATTTATTTTATAAATTTAGCAGTGAAAATGATGGCAGGGAAAGAATATACTTAACTTCCGGAATATTTACTGAACTTCTTCTGAACTGATGTCTAATTTTGTACTATACCTTCCTCAATAGCACATAGAGCTTTGAAAATAAGATTGATAAACTATGAAATGGAAATACCACATTTCCACATTCCCAATACCACAATTGAAAAACAATTTCAAGACCAGCAGAATGAAATATTAATGTCAAAGAAAGTATTTTCAAGTTTCTTCTAGACTTTATAATTTATTTCATAATTACGGACATGAAATGCATGAACATACAATTAGATAGCTTTGTACTTCTGTTGTGTTCATTTATTTGTAGGACAACCATGTTACCTCTTAGTGAGCATATCATCAGCCTAAGAAAGAAGAGAAAAAAATCTTAGCAACAAGAAAAATAGATGTGATGAATGTGGTTAGAAACATCTCATAACATCCTGTATTTTTATCTGGAGAGGAATGTTTATGGGAAAAAATAACCACAGCACCGCAAGTTTTTCTCTACCGTAAGGAATTTTTTTCATGTGGCATATTAATTGCTCTGAGGCCATAATCCCCAAAAGACTTCTTAGTTGGCAGAAACACAAATTATGTTTTTTACACTGAAAAGGACAACAACCACATACAATTTGCCCTATAATGCACATCTACGGCTATTGACTTTACATCATTTTTATGTGTAATATATAAGTGAAACTGAGAAAAAACATTTCCCACTGTATATGTTAAAAAAAAAAACAAGATGCAAAGATTTTTAGTCACTCTAATTTCCTTGCCACTGAGCCATTTATAAGGTATTCAATTTACAACTTTTACTTATTATAGACATTATAAGAGATGTGTAATTTTCCAAAAGTTCACATGTCCAAGATAGAAAGTTGAGAGTGAACATATAAAAATACAGATCAGTCACCTTATTATTTTAAAGCTGGGAATAAGTTAGAAGAATAGCAAAATGCAAGATGCGAAATATTAAGGAAAGTAATAACAGAAGACTGTAAGTCAGTTCAGTATCTTGACTCCTAACAGATGTCAAAGATCTTCAGAATTTGTGTTCAGCTAAGTCAAAAGCACCTGTATGTGCACACTTACTATGAGCATCCTGTACATTTATGTCCTCTCTCTTGTTTTCTTCTTTCATATTCCATTAGATCTTCATTATGCTGCTTGATTAGCTATAAAATAGCAGTATACAATAAACAGGTATAAAACTCACAGCTGGATCCAGAGAACAAAAAGAGTTCTACAGAATATAAAATTCCTATTATCAGAATGCAAACCAGTATGTAACTGGGACCATATAGAACACATCATATGTAAATTATCAGTTGAAAAAAGGTGTGGAAACAATGACTCGCTGGACAAACATTTTCTCCTGACCAGCTGGAGGGGTGCTCCTACTGCCAATTAATTCACCACACCAAAAAAAGGGGAAAACCCCAAAGGGAATCCATCCCCCCCGAAAAGCGCTGTCACTGTGGGAGTGCTGCTTATCCTGCACATTTCTTCCTGACAGCTACTACACCCTGCTTGCTTTAGAAACGTCAAGCCTGTGAGTTCTCTGAAACAGGGAATCTCTTACATCTGCACTTTGCACAGGAAAAAGTGGTCTTAATCTATGGAAATAGCTAAAACCACTTCAATCAGCTGAAAAATGGGAAGAGAATGCACTAGTAGTCTGATAAACAGAATATTATCTGGGCACATCCCTAGGTCTTTTTTTTTTTTTTTTTTAAGATCCGTGGGGAAAATAACATCAAAGTATTAATCCAACAACAGAGATAAGCTGAACAAGTTGTTCATTTTTAAAAAGAAGAGCACAACATAGAGCTGGGAACACATAAGTAATGAACATAATCATGCTTCAATTTTGACACCTGCAATGACCACCCATTACCCCAATCAACTCAGTAGGTTGTAGTCACTGCATTCATACCGCTATTACCGGAATAGTTAAGTTTAACAAAACCAAGTGAAAACACTTACAAAAGCCCACAAGGCAGCACTGGTGCTAAACGCCAAGCCAACTCCCAGCCAGTTTGGTTGGGCATTATTTGCTTTTTTCATAACAAATGCAGAACGAGTAAAAGCTAAAAAGGCAGAAGATTATCAACGCATTAATATTACTCAGGTTTAGACTACCAAGTATTTAGATTCATGCAATCAGGGAAAAAAAACCAAACCATAACACAAACCCCAAGGAAATGCAATGGTGAAGTGGTCCCTGTAACACTGATTTAGCCAATCCGTTCGTAGGTAAGTGGAGCATGCACTCCCTGATCCGCGGCAGCGAGGACAGGGTGCTGCTAACAACTCAAAGCAGTGCCTTTTGCCCATTCTCAGCCACAAAAACTATCCCCTCCCGCATTTTTTGCTCGATAGAGCTGCCTTTCACCGTACCCTGCCGAAAGCCCCCAGCCCCAGGCCTCTCCCACCTCCCATACCCCGCCTAACCAAGGGCGCTCCGGGCACAGCGTCCCTGAGCAGGGCCGGCACCACGGTCGCGGCGAGGCACGGTGTGCCCTCCTCCCGGCCCGGAAGCAACACCAACTTAATACAGCAAAATAAAAAATTTAACTAATGGGCTTTAATTAAAAACAATAAAAGGAGAGAGGCTGCCACCACGGCTTGCTCTAATTCCAGCCGCGGACCAGGGGTGCTCCGACTCGCGGAGACGCCACCGCCCCCCGCACAAGCAGCGGAGCTCCCGCGGCCCTGGGTCAGCAGGCCGGGGCAGAGCCCACTCGCCCTCCTCGAACCAGCTCTCGCATCCCTACCGCCCCTGCTCACCGAGCCCAGGCGCTGCTACCACCAACCGCCAAGGCCTCACCGCCCTCAGCACCCCCGCCATCTTGTCAGCTGGGCCCGGCTCCGCCCATAGGGGTGGAACCGCCCCGCCCCGCCCGTGCACCGGGCGCCGCGGGCAGGCAAGGCCCGCCGCGCGAGGCCCGGTGCGTCTTGCGCAAAACCGTCGTCCCCCTGCCCTTCCCTGCTCGCTGCTGGCTCCGAGCGGCGCCGCCGCCCCGCGAAAGCCGCCCGGGGCCAGTCCCGGCTCCGCGGCCGGGCCCACACGCCTGGCAGGGAGGGGCGGGGCGGGGCGGGCGTGGGGCCGTGGCGCATGCGCGGGTGCGTCGTGACCCGGCTGGGGAAGCTCCGCGGTGCCATTTTGGCGGCGGCTCCGCAGCCGCTCGGGACCACGTGAGCGCGCCCGGGGCTGGCGCGGGGAGCCCGGCGCGCGCGGGGGCCGGAGTCACCGAGAAGGGCCGGAGTCACCGGGAAGGGCCGGGCCTGCGGCGGCGGCGGCGGCGTGGGGGGYCGGGTCGGGCAGGCGGCGCGAGCGGCCGTACTCCAGGGGGAAGGCTCCTGGCAGCGGCGGCTAAGCGGCGAGGACCGGAGGCGGTCCGCCCGCCCACCCTCTACTTGGAGTCCCTCGGAGGCGCCGGAGCCGGCGTCGGGAGCGGTGGGGAGGATGCCGTCCGTGAGCCTGCCGCCCAAGGAGAACGCGCTCTTTAAGCGCATCTTGGTGAGTGGCAGGACAGGAGGCCCGGGCTCGGCAGCGGGAAGCGGGGGCAGGCTCCAGCTCGTATCTCGGGCTGGCGGGGAGCGAAGCCCCGGCGGCGCCCCGGCCGCGACTTCTTCCTGCCAGGGCACCCCGGCCCTAGTGCCGCCTGTCACCCGCGCCCTGTCCCGCCCAGGCCGGGGCAGCGCTGGGGACAACGGCGTCTCCCCGCTCGTCCACCTGGTCCCGTCGCTGGCCGCGGCGAGACACTCCGGGCTCCCGGAAATACCGGCGCCGCCGCTTCATTCATCGCTCGCCGCTGCAGCCGCCGCCCTGCCGAACAACCCGCCTTGGCTTCGTTTTTTTTTTCTTTTTTCTATAACTCAGATTTTTGTTGTAGATAATAACCACGTTTGTTGGTCGGTGGGAAGATGGCTTTCAAAGGAGGAAGTGGAGAAGGGTGAAGGTTTTGAAGTCTTCCCGGAATTTAACTTGAAGCCAACTCCTGTGGAAGTTTGTCAGTCAGTTTTTCTGGGTGGCACCTGGCATATGGATGAAAGAACGTTCAGTGGAATTTAGGCAGTAAGCCTGGTTTTTAGAATGCGGTTAAAATGGTGTGCAGTCCAAATACTACCAAAGTGTGCCCACTTCAGTTGCATCTTAAGGAACTTGTTTCAGTTTTGATGTGGTGTTGCAGGAACATTGTTTTTCTAAGGACTTGGGGTGAGTTGGAATTGTCTCAAGTTTGTTAGTGGGCAGCTTCAGTGGATTCGTTTAGAAGATTCTGTATCTAAGTCAAGCACTGTATTATTTTCTCTCCAAAACGTCAGTTTTGTCTTAAGATGTGTTCGCTTTCAGAGAGACCTATACTATTATTTTGAGTTCTTCCAGAGATCAGAAGTAAGATGAGAAGAGTTGTGCTGTTGGAGTAACAGCACTCTTAAGGTTCTGTAGACTTCTGCCACTTAAGTTGGAAGGATATACAGTCTTCTATCACTTCTTTTTCCAAAATATGTTGTGAAAATGAAATATGTAGAACTAGAAATGCCTGTGAACAGGCATCTGATCGTGAGACATGCAGCTTCGTTTAGGGTTAAAAAGTAAAAACGATGAATTATAAAGCTAATTTTTGCTTTGAAAGATTCAGTCGTGCTTGTGAGTTGGTATGACCTTGTACTGAGTATGTAGTTTTTGATATGCTATGGGCTGGGAAAGTACTAGCCTTGCTGCTCACTGACCCATCTTCCTTTCCATTGAGGATGGTTTGTGTGGTTACAGGACAGACTGAATCAAGGAACTTGTCTGTTTAAATCTGGGTGGGTTTGGGTGTTTCTTTCATTCTTCCCCCCTCCGCCACCGGTGTTGTTGGTTTTGTTGTTTTGGTTTTTTTTTTTAATTTTCCCTGAGCTTGGTACATGTCTGAGTATTTGCGGGGAGGGCTGGAACAAACAAGGAGTAAGAGTGTCTTTGGAAAAAGTGCTGGGTCAGTACCCATGAGCTCACAATTTGGTTCATATTAGAAAAGAAAAGGTGTGCCCCAGTGCAAGCAGATTTCTGTACACTTTTTCTTAAACTGAAAATCTTTAATAAAAATCAAGGAGTTTGAGGTATTGGATAGGCTAAAAGCTATTCTGCCATTGTGATGTTTTCCTGTGGCTCATAGGGGTAAGCCTGTGCTGTGTTGTCTGGTATTTAAGACTGGCCTATGAAGAGCTACCTTTATAACATGTGGTGAATAGAAAAGCCATGAAGCTGGTTTTCATCACACTGAAAATTTGGCTAATGAACTACTTGTCCACCTTGTTATGGATAATGACCCTACTTTGTGAAGTTTTGGTTATGTGTTTGGCTTGAATTAGTGAGACTTTTTAGGAAGTCCCATTTATCAATGCAGGCCCTGAGAAAAATTACTTCCCTGCTCCTGTGTCTCCACCTCTCTCTTACTGCAACCTCTCCTCTCTCTACACTGTCTTTTCTGAAGACTGTATAACTTCAGTTTCCATCACCTCTTACCGTGTCCTGTGTGGCTGAACAGCAGCAGGAAGAGCTGGGGTCTGCCTGGGCAGCTCCGAGGCCCCAGCCAGGAACAAGGTGGTCCTGGGTTGGCCCATGCTGCTTCCTGGCCCAGCCAGGCCATGTGTCCTGTTCAGCATGCCTGGATGAGATTTTTTTTCAATGGATGCTTTGGGAACTGGCCCAAGTGTTATTGAAAAGATGCATTACCCTTCAGATAAATAGTTACTGGTACAGAGGCTATTAACAGAAGTATAAACCCCTTCATGTTCTGATTTTCATGGAGTAGTAAACACAGGAGCTAAGTAGGTAACAGCCTTGTATTTTTGTAAGTGAAGCATAAAATTGAAAAAAAACCTAGTCTGAGTTTGTGTGTGTTTTCAGTTCCTGAGACCTCTTTTCTTAGCTGTTTTTAAGAAGTATATTTGTAACACAAATGTTACAGGTCTACACCAAGGTGCTCAGCTTTCCATAGCAAAAGGCAATAATTAGCTTTCAGAGTTGGGTTTTCTTATTTGTTTAGTAGTAAACATCCTGCACGATCAGTACATTTCTCATGCGTATGGGTTTGCTCACAAGCCAACATTTCCACTTAACTGACAAATTCTGTGTTCAGATATGTATGCACTTTGCCTTTGCATGTTCTAACACACTGTAACTAGACTAACCTCTTCTAGTCACTTTACAGGTACGTGGAGGTTCTGATAGAAGCATTTTTCCATTTGAAAGGCATTTTACAATTCAGAGTTCCTATAGTACACCGGGAAAGAGATCTGCATGATTAGCTTGAATAAAAAAAACCACCCGCAGGATTAGCAGTCACTGTTCTCCTTAAACTTGCACTTCTGATTAAAGCAAGTGTCTATCTTACATAGCTTTTATAGCTTTAACTATTTGTTGTTGGGTCTACAAGTAGATGTTCCAGTTCTTCTACTCAGAGGTTCTGAGGAATTTAGAGCGAAAGTGGATCTCAACATGTGAGCATCTCAAATAGAGTCCCTATGATTCTTTTGAACAGACATAATTTCTAGGCAGTCCAGAAATTACTGGAGAAGATTTCAGGTGGAGACAGAGGAAAGGGTAGAATAGTAAACACAGCACAGTAATGGAGAAGTTGGATTTTGGTACACAGAAGGCTGGATGCACTATAGAGTAATGGAAAAAGTAGTTTATTCCGTTTCTCCCCGTGTTACTATCAACTATAGAACTAGTAGTTCTAGGAAGTAAGATTGACTGATTTTTAATTTATTTTTAGTTAAATGTAACATGAGCATTTCCTTGCATTTTGCCAAATTATTCATCTGCTGTATCTGGTCAGGTACAGTTCATGAATGATACTCAGTTTTATTTCACAAATCCCAACGATAATATTCAATTAACTTTTCTTTGGATGTAGAAGTTAAATATATTGAAAATGTATTGAAGAAAAATTAAATACAAAGCAGTTAGAAGTGCCATATATTTTGTGGAAGAGTTTTTCAGTCCCTTGAAACAGCAGTGGATAAAGTTGTTGGAGTCATGGTGTTTTGGCAGAGTAAGGTGGTGCAGATATTTCTCACCTTAGCTAGTGGGCTTAGCCTCTGAAGAGCAAAGAGAAAAAAACTTCAAGTATTTAAGAAGTGAAACATTGTATTTCATGTTGGAAACAAATAATGCAGATATGTAACTAAGTGCGTTCAGGCCTTGTTTAAAGAGTTTTGCCGACTCACAACTCTATTATTGCTTTATAAGTAATGTACTGAGGAAGAAGATGCCTTGCTGGTCTGAGCTGGTGTATATGGCATTGTGTGGAGATCAGAATGTCCCTGTTCAGGACTGGGGATTATCCATTGACATTATGATGTATGGAGACCATTTGTCTTTCATCTCTATCAGTTTCCTTAGGTGCTGTGCAGGCTTGACTGGGCATGGCCAGAACCTGTGTGCTCCAGTGGGGCATTCCAGTAACCAGGGTGTCTGCTGCTGAACAGGGGCATTTCGATTTCACCTTTACATGGCCACTTTTACCTTAACACTGGGGGCATTTGAGGGTCTTTGAGCTGATGATCTTCCTTTCCATGCTGGCTTTGACAAGTGTTCTACTAAGTGATATAGGAACTTCCTAATGATAAAAAACCTGTTGAACAGCCTCTCTTCAATGCCTCTGCTGTAAATATGCCAAGTCTCTCCTGCTGGGTCATCTTCTTATTGCTTCATTCGAGAATCTGCTCCCTGTCCCTCCACTTTCAAAGTAGACAGACCAGTGATTCTCCTTTACTAATACTTTCACCATCATCAATCCTTCAAAAGCAATGTTCTGTCTGTAGAAATTCAGGTGCTGACTTTAAGGTTGCTGAGGTGACAGACTTGGAAATCTCCTCTTAAGTCATCTTAATTCAAGATTAAAGACTTGATTTCCAGAATTTTACTTTTATCAGTAACCAAATAAATTAGCACAGTTTGTTTGCAATCATTGTTGCATTTGCATGACTGTACAGTAGTCAAGTATGCCCACCACTGGTATTTCACCATGTACTGTCTCTCAGTTGAAATATAGAATTGCTAACAAGACTCTTAGAATATCTTGTCTATTGAGATGTCAATCACTTGGTTTTTCTTTGCCAAAAGGAATACCTTGCTTGGTCAGTAGTAGTAGAAGAAGAAATTATATCTTGGCAGAAACATTGGAATGGAAGTACAGAACAGACCTGCTGCTTTAAGCAGAATCACTGATCTTGTTTTTCAGAAGTATTTCTCAAACTTGCTAAAGAAATTAATTACTGTGTGAGACTTCAGGATGCCATTAAAGATTCACTTGAGCAATACTGTTGTTATTAAAGCGTGTTCACCAAATTGGGCCTTTTATTGTCACTGGGACTGTCAGAATTTGCAGAAACATGGTTCACTGCTGTAAATTTCTGAGGAGCAGCATAATTTCACCTGTTTGAGTGGTGCAAATAAGACTTATTGACAGAAACATCCTAATTTCTTCACAGTTGTAAGATTATAGCCAGTCTTACATTGTTATGGTTACAGATACTCTTAACTGAACTCCAAGTGGGTTCTGTAATGATTTGAAACTAATCTTCAATGGGGCAATGGAGTTAATTCCATTTATAAGGTACTATCCTTTATTTTGATTAGAATTTGATGAAGCTGTGTTTATTTCTGTTTTTGAAAGGTTTTCTTAATGAGATTTTGCTGATTGCACTTTCTGGGCATCTCAGGTTTAAATCTTGTCTGCAGCAGCACTGTGTCAATGCAACAGGAGTGGCATAAGGAATTATGCTAATAGGGAATTTAAAGAAAATTAACAATTACTCATTGCCACCCTTAAAGGTGAGGTCAGTGAGACTTGTTACAAGGATTTCCGTTTGCTTATGTGATATCACACAATCAAGTTGGCGAACCTTTTAATGTTGAAGAACAACCTTTCTTATCTTAATAAAACCATTTAACTATTTTGCAATGCTCAGTGCTACCAGACTTCATCTTGTGTACCTTGGTGCTAAGGGTGAAGAGTACTCTGGATGTAATACGCAGGTAGAAAATAGCAGTGTAGCCTCACAATGTATCGTAAATCATTTTGCGAGGTACGTGAACATTACAACTCAGCTCTAAGTCCAGAACAACGCAGGCTCCTTCAGTCATTTTTATCCCAGATCTTGGAATTTGAATTGATACACTTGGTTGTTTCAGAAGATCATTAAAAACCAAACATATCCTGTGCCTGCTGGATCTCTTGTGAGGTACAGTTTCTTGATGAGTTCAGGGGTGAAGCCTGAATATAGGGCTTCCAGGGTCATGGACAGAAGTCATCATATTTTAGTTTACTGGGTATAATTCATGGTAATTCTCCCCAAGAGAAAGAGATTAAAGTAAGCAAGTACTGGCCAATAGATCTAACGTTGAATAATGGGGGTTTTTTTTAGCAATTCTGTCTTCATTAAGTGAGACTTTCTGGTCTTCTAGAAGAGCTCTAATTAACTATTTGTCAGCCTGTGTTTCCAGCTGAATTTTGTTAAATACAGGAATGAGACCAATTCAATGAGACCAATTCTAGACATAGCATAGATTTTTTTTTTTCCTCTGCCTTGGTAGGAAATAAATAGGTACACATTTCTTACCTTCTTCCTAACTAATTTGAATTTTAACTTGTTCCGTTCCTCTGGTTGTATTCTAACAGAGGAGAACAAGCACTTCTAGTTAGGAAGGTGTCAGTGATTTCCAAAAAGTAAGGTATGCTATGAGAGGATGATTTCTTAGTGCCTTGAACCTAAGGCAATTGCTGAAGCTGTCTTTTATGCAGAAGAGTTCAGTTAATTAAAACGGCAGAGCAAAGAAAGAGGGTAGTTGGTTTCAGTTTGGGAGCAAAAAATTATGCAAGTTTGCTCCAGAGTTTTTTGGCATTAACATATCTGTAAGGCTTGTGTGGTTTCTTCAGTCCTTGGGTTTATTCATATTGTGTTTGTCATGAAACTGAATCGGTGTGGTGGAAGCTTTTGCCTGGAGCTGCTGAGCTGTTTTATATGGTTAGTGCTCAAGAGACCCACTAATTCATGGTGAGTAGTAGCTCCTAATGCTTCCAGCTTTCAGAATCTTCTTTACTACATTTAGCTTGAATTAGTGCACCTTAGTGACTTGACCTGATCTTGTCTAGCTGTAGAGAGAGGAAGTGTGCTGGAAAACAGCCTTGAGCTGTGCAGCACCTGGACTTACTGTCGTGTAAGTGCTGCATCTGAACTATGCTGGAAGAAATAGATGGGATCTGAGTGGCAGCCATGCATATCCTGCACTGTGAGTGCACACCTTAGCTAATGCAAAGGCCAAGGATGCCGGGGCTTTATGCTGCCAAAGGTCTCACGGCATCATAGTTGTCAGCTTTGCCGTGGGATGCCACAAGCGTACATCAGTGACTGCTACTGGGAAAAACTGTGGGGTTGCCTAAGATCACTGCTGTGGTTGAAAGGATTTGTCATATAATCATAGAATAGTTTGAGTTGGAAGGGACCTTTAAAGGTCACCTAGTACAACTGCTTGTCCACCCTGGATCTGCTTAAGCTTATCTTTTTAGGGAAAGGGATAGCAGAGTGTTGAATCCATGGATTGTTCTGGCTGAGCAGCCCGTTTTCCATTGTACTTCCTCCTGGGGACTTTCATATGCAAGTAAAATATTCACCTGTGCCCGTGTGTAGATCAGCTGTCCTGGTAACTCTTGTATATGATGGGGAATAGTCAGCAATGTATTTCCTCTGACAATGACACTGGCTATGTCACCTGCTGAGGGAGAGGGGCTGAGTACAGTGGACTAGCAATGAGCAGTTAAGTTTACAGCTCTGCTCTCTTTTGGGGCTTAATCCCAGTTTTGGCACTCATTTGGTGAGGAAAATCATATTCTTCAGCTAGTCTGTCACAGCATTGAATTAGGATGCTTGCTTTTACAGCATCGCTGTGGGTGAGAAGTGATTTCCTGTGGGGGTTTTAGTGGGGCTTTTTGTTTGGTTGGTTTGGGTTGGTTGGTTTTTAAGTATTAGGACATTAGGTAGTTTGCATTCATTTTACTTCAGTTAATTTGCAGATGTGGGAGTTTAAAAATAATGGTGTTAGTTTGGAGTTAAAAGTGTGACCTAAAAGTGTGTGTGATTGCACACTATTGTTTTGTTCCTGTTCAATTTCAAAGGGCATAACAATTGGCAATGTGATCCCATCCCACCCACCTGGGTCTGCTGTATTCTTTTTGCTCTCAGCCTGCTCTTTCTTATAAGTGGCTGTGCTTATCCAAGTAAGAATAAAAAGAAAGCAGTCAATAACACTCCAGTGCTCCCACTTGTGAGCTTGGGGAGCAGATGATACCTTCTTTGCTTTGGGAATTACTCTCAGGAAAAACCTCTAGTCTTGCATGTTTCCAGGTGAGAAGACGAAAGGCAGCTTTTCCTTTATGTTGGTCTTCTGTGACTGTCTTTATCTTGCTCATGAAACACCTTTGGGTCTGCTGTTTAATCAACTGCAAAATCCAACTTCAATAGACTTTTAAGAGACTTTTTTTTTACTGCTGCAAATTGGTTTTAAAACACTCTTGGATCAGCTAGGTTGTACATACGTATTTTCTCAAGTGTCCGTGCTTGAAAGGGAGTTTTCTACTTTGTGTTGTGATTGAAGTGAATCTTTGTGTAGGTTGAGTTGTACTTGGTGGCAGTGTAGATTGACTATGAAGCTTCTAGTAAGGGTCATGGTAACTCCTGGTGTTATGCTGAGTTAGAGCTGTTGTTAACTATTGATGTTACTGAACATAGAAGACACTTTAGTCTGCAGTGTAGTTATTATAAAATGTGTTAAAAATAGCACATTTAAGTTGGGATGGCTATTAAATTATTTACCTTAGTTATTAAATGCTTGCAGGACGTGAAGACAGCTGTGTGATAAAGAGGATTTGTACTCCTGGATGTGAATATGTGCAAAATATTTCATGTGTAATGGCAGAGTCTGTTCTGTTATGTGCTGTGTATTTGATGCTGAGGGACATACCTGCATGTTAAAAAGCTGCACTTGACTATTATCCTTCAGTTTTAGTTGGAAAAACATGTACTTGACCATTAAAATGTCTAATTTGAGAGGGAAGAATTATTTGAGAGTTAGAATTTTGCAAGGTTTTACCTATCTGCAACAGTAGAACATACTGCCTGCTTACAGGTAGGAAACAATTACATTTCAAAAATGTAAAATCTCTAAAATGTACTTGTGACAATGTATTTGTTTATACACTATATAAAGAACACAGTACTGAACTAAGTTTGGATAAAAGTCATCTCTGCTGTTGTAAGCAGCTCTTAGTGCTACTGTAATCAGTAGCATGGGCCTTGTATAATAACCTTGTGGTTACCTTGTTCAAGAATCCATGTCAGTGTTGTTCACTACCTGTAGGTTTGGCAGCAAGATTTAGAGAGTAGATGGGGGAAGATTCAAAACTGGAAAGGTGGGCCAAGGGGGGAACAAACTCCATCTAGCAATGAGCTGTCTAGATGTAGGTAAGCTGTAAATAGTGGAGTCTTTTCACCTTTCTTCATGGCAGCCATCAAGGAAGAAATGTGGAGGAATTAATTCATATTTGACATGGTGAGCCATGTGTATATGTAAGGCATTTGCTAGCCAGAGGCTGAGTCTGCACAAATGCGTTAATGCAATTTAGAGAATGTCAGAACACAAGCTCTCCTTCACCGCAGACTTGGGATTCTAGAGAATATGGGCCATCTTAGTTCCTTAAAATGTCACTGTAGACTGTCTAGTAATTGCCATGCATTCATATCCACTGACTAAATACTTGGTGGTAGGGGAAGCGATGCAAATGCAAATTCTCACCTACCTCCTGTGGACTTGCATGATTTTGAAGGAGTCATACTTTGCCACCTCATCTTATTAATTCTTTGAAGGATTGTTTTAAAGCAGATGTTATTTCCTTGCTATAAATATAGAAAATTAGTTAAAGGGTATAAAAACAATCTTGATGTGTTTGGCATAGGTTGTAATTCTGGCCACAGCATGTATAGAAAAGCTTTTAGATTCTTAAAAGATCTGGTAATGTATTAAATGAAAAACTTTTAGGGGCAGCAAATGTGTAATAGATTCGGTACTGATGGAGAGTCAGATTCTGTTCTTCTGAAGCATTAGCCTTTAGCTTTTATGTTTTTCATTGCATGATGTCACAAGTTGTAGCTGCAGCACTAGTCTGTCAAGCATCACAAGCAGGCTCTCACTGCTGGCTTTGGAAGTTTGTATGTGCAGGAATTCAGCTTAGAGGAGGTAACTGTGCTCTTTTAGCCATCTCTGGAACAGAGAAATATGTTAATTCTGCAGAACAGCTGTCCCAAAGTAAGGGTCAGAGCTCTGGGAATGACTGCTACAAGCTATTCATCTGGGAGGGAACAAGCTACCCAGATAAATAAAATTTCTGTTTCCCGAAAGCCTTTATTGTTATGTCCCAAGAATACTTGAGATGTCACCATTCCTGCTTTTGTGATTTTTTTTTTTTTTAATTTAAATTGCTGGTTCTTTTTTCTCCTCTTACTTAGAAGCTACTGACTGGTTTAAGGATCTTCTCTCCCAGGCTGTGTATATATTTTCTGTCTCTTTTTAAAAAAGATTTTTGTTTCATGTGTCTGTTCCTTGAAACTACAGGTTCACTGGGATTTGTACCAGCCATGGTTGTGTATCTGCATTCCTGGCTTCCTTCTCTCTTGTTTACACCTTTGTTTAAGTTTGTTGGTCCATAATCTCTTTCGCGAATGCGATAAGTATGTGCACAGCTTCAGGTAGAGGAATCTCAGTGGTGGTGTTGGGCCTGCTCTGATGAAACAGTCTCTTCTGAAGAAGAATAAAACATGACCTCAATTTCATTTGTTCCCTTCCTTCCACTGTCAAAACATACAGTGTGTACATAGAATACATACACAGAATAAGGAAACTCAGAAAATGACAGTTTTAAATGTTTACACTACCAGAATTGAATAGGCTTGAAGTATTAACTTGAAAGGCTGGAGAAATTGTGTACAGGAAATTACTCCAACTTGTCTTGAACTAGAAATAACCTGAAAATGGAGACCTGTGATGCTTCACTGGGAAATATGCACAGCTATGGCTATATATACAGCTATTTTCTGGAGATAAAAGTATATCCACATTGGTTCCTGGTAATTTATTGGTCCTATTTAAGTGTTTTCTGGGTTGATGAGAACCTTCTTGTAGATCAAAGTGGATATAAGCTTGTAAATCCTCAGTGAAGCCTAAAGGAAGAATTTGTTACAATTCTCAGTGAGAATTTGCTATGTTCCAAACTAGCTTGCATTATAAATTCTGTATCACCCTGAAAAAATTTTATGTGCAAATATTTCCTGTCTCTAGCATATATACCATCTTGGGTGACTTTGTTTAAACTTCAAGGTGAAAGCGTGGTTGTACATTAAATGGAACCATTTGGAGATAAGATTTCACATTGATAGCCAGCATCTTAGTAGCTATACTCAAAAGCCAGACTGCAAAACCCCAAAGAGCCCCTTTTGCTTGTGACAGTGCCTTAGTTACACTGGAGACCTGTTCTTCAGTTCCTGTGGCTCCACCACTTCTGTGATACGTTTTGCTGCTTTCACAACTACCCTGGGTGGGGGCAAACAATGGCTCTACTTTTCAGGGAGGAGGCCTGACTGGTAACCTTTATGACTGATGGCTTCAATTAAAAAAAAAAAAAAAAAAAATCTAGATTTTGTAGAGTTGTCACCTGTAAGCTCCTGTCAGCTCTGACTAGTGGCTAATTACAGTGACTCAGCCAGCTACTTGAAAGCAGGTAACRACTGGAACATGCAAGTAATACCCGGTGAAGTTTAATTAAAAAAAAAAAATAGCGGCCTGTACAGATTTGCTCTTACCTGACCCTTAATGTTCCTTTGCTACATGGTTGCAGTGCTGACTTTTCCTGTCCTTGGTGATAGAGGGAGTTGTCTTTTGGAAGTGTTCAAAGTCAGGGTTGGATGGGGCTTTGAACAACATGATGTAGTGAAAGGTGTCTCTGCCCATGGTGGGGGAATGGGGTGGGTGGAAATAGATGGTCTTTGAAGGGCCCTTCGATCCAAACCATTCTAATTCTTTTGTTGGTATGTTCCTCTTTGAGTACATCTTACTTGCTCTTCCTTCTCCTCTTCCTCCTTTTCCATGTCCGTGATTCTCTTTCTCCAAAAGATGGTGACAGTGTAGGGGGAGCAGGATCCTTGGTTTGTGATGCATCTTGGTCTTCAGTCATATTATTTCAGCTATAAGACTTTAGTATTAGAAAATAATACATGCATTTAGTACTTTACCAGTTTTTTACACCTTTTGAAGTTTATTGGTGTTTCCAAGAGACAGCTGGATACTGAACAGCACCTTTCATTATGAAGAGCAACATAAAACAGAGGAATTATAAATATGCAATTTTCTTTTTTAAGCATTTCCCCTAACATTCATGTAACTTTTTAAAGTTTTATTTTTAGAACCTTCTGCTTGAAGGGAAGACCTTCTGGGTCTGCCTCTGCTAAATATTTTTGATGGGAGTGCTTAGAGGATTCATGGTGTCTGTATGTGCTTATGAATGCTCTTGGATAATTACTTTGGAGCAGTGTGAGGAAAGATGGAATCCTGAGCAACAACTTTTTTAGCAGGACTTGAAAGCTGTCATCTGTACTCAATTTTTACGCCCCTGTCAGCCATCCTGCCACCAGACTGGATCAACCAGAGTCAGTGAGGTCCTGTTATGAGTGACTTTGTAATTAATTACAGGATTAATAGGATTTGGGTTGATGCTCAAGCAAAGTGTGTTACTTTACTCCTGTGCTCATAAATGTTTATTTCATTACAATAAAATGAAACGTAAGAGATTCCTAGAATTTCCTGAAGTGACCTAAAATGTAGGAATTGTAACATTATTTCTTGCTCTTCTGGATTATATCTAAAGATGAGCACAGGAAGTGAATTGACAGAAGTAGAACACTGAAACTGGTTTTAAAAGTTCATGCTGTGTGCTATTGCTGTTGCCTTGCATAATGAATGAGACTCACACAAAAGCAAATCGTTATAGAGTTGGACTAATAAAACTGGAGAGGAATGTTTAAATTTCCAGTATGGCAAGGTAATGTTAGCGTGTACTAGTTTTGATTGTTTGGATGTATGAGATGCAGGTGGTATTCAAATTGATCATAAGAGGTTGCTTTCAGAGATTTCAAGTTCCAATGATTTAAATGTCTTCTCAGCTTGTAAGGTTGTTGGAGGTTGTCTCGTGGGGTTACTATCCAAGATAATTGAGCATAAGTGAGTTCAGTGCTTACCAATATCATAAGGTTTGCTTTTATGTTAAAGGAGAGTTGAATCTCTGTAGGCATTTAAGCTTCTTATGGTGTCTTACTTGAGAATTTGCTGTATGATAATCTGTCTTCACGTAGACATTTAAACTTGTGGTGTTGCTAATGTCTACTCTCTTTTTTTTCTGGCAATGGAAAGAATTTTTAAACAAAGGAATAAACAGGGTTCATGAAAATATTAGTACATTTTTTAAAATCCCTAGCTGCACTGATGCTTAATTTCAAGGGTGCAAAAATACTTTCACTCTAAATTTTTTGAATAAACTTATTTTGTTCTTCTTCAACAGAGGTGTTACGAACATAAGCAGTATAGAAATGGGCTGAAGTTCTGTAAACAGATCCTTTCCAACCCGAAGTTTGCAGAACATGGAGGTAAGTTTTGAAATGGCACGTTCTTTTCTCTGTGCTTTGCAGTAGAGTAATTATTTTAAAGTTTTATAGCACTTCACTGCTAACCTTTTGCCCATAAAGCAGTAAGAGCATCCAGAAACCTGCATTTTAAGCACTAGCTGTTGGTAAGATTTGTCATTTTAAAGACTGATCTTACTAGTAATCATAGCTTCCCATTCTTTATCCTGCAAGTCTGAAATTCATGGTGCAAGTTTCCTAATACAAGTATGCATTACTTAAATCACTTTACCTGGGAAATCGATATTCTCTCTCATAAAAGTGAAAGACAAAAGCAAGAGGCTGAATATTGTTCAGTATTCTGTCTGTCAGCTCTGTGGTCTGCTCCTTTTTTGAAGGAATAGTCATATTGTAAAAGAAAAAAAAAGGTGTTAGTTCCTTTGCTATATAGTCAGTCAGCTCTTAAAACTGAGTTAGAAGTTTCTTTCCACTGTTCAGAAATGCTTTGTGGGTTTTTTGCAACTAGTTTAGTATGGGTGGATGTGTGGAAGTATCAGAGTTGTGAATAAATACTTGAGTAGTTATAATGTGCCTTTACATTAAAAAAAAATCTCCAAATGTTTGTAGAGCAGAGAGTTTTTACTGCCTTTAAAATAAAACATTACTTCATATTTTGGTGGAAGTAATATAAAAAGTTTATTGTTGTGTATGATATACTTAAGTGAATAACCTGACAGTAGAGTTTTCTATGTGAAATCTTGATAGTGATAACTGAAACTAAATTTGCATTTATACTATGTTTAGAGTTGCTATATGGAGCTTAAAACCCAAGAAAATTAATAACTGATACTTATTTCATCCTTTTTTTTTTCTTTTCTAGAAACCTTGGCAATGAAAGGACTAACATTGAACTGTCTAGGGAAGAAAGAGGAAGCTTATGAACTTGTGCGTAGAGGCCTAAGGAATGACTTGAAGAGTCATGTCTGTATCCTTTTTGAAATAGGGATTTTGCTTATGAATTGAAAAGGCTGATTTCTGCAACTACTTGATTTATAGACTAGCAATAAAAGCCAGTTTAAACTTCAAACTGGAAGTTCAGAATCTTCAATTTCCAATAAATATTTTGTCTAAGTTATTCAAAGGGCAAATGCTTTGCAGTCCTTGCAGTCACAGTTCACATTGTTCTGACATGCATTGTGTCTTTTTTTATCATTAATCTGCAACTGTAAACTCATAGTGGGCATTTAAGCATGTGATTTGCTTTGGAAATATGAGTAGTTGCCATTACATTGCTAAAGACTTGTACTCGGAGTGCAGGAAGTATGAGCACTTCAGTTGTCTAAAACTGTGTTCAAGTAAGCCTGATGGTGTTTTCAGAGATCCTGTTACTTTATTTTCTCCCTCAGTATGTGAAAAGTAAAGTTTACCGCATATTTTATGAACTGTATACGTATAACGGGCAAAGTTGTGACAAAAAGAATTGTAATGTTCTGTCGATTTATAAAACAGCTTGAGAGCTTGTTGCCATGTGTTCTGTCACTGCCATGTTGGAGCTCTTTTGTCCCTGCTCAAATTCAGTGGAAACCTTAACAGAGTTTTCTAGGTTGGCATGTCTATGGCCTTCTTCAGAGGTCAGACAAGAAGTATGATGAAGCTATCAAATGCTATAGAAATGCACTGAAATGGGACAAAGACAATCTTCAGATCTTGAGAGACCTTTCTCTGCTACAGATTCAAATGAGGGATCTTGAGGGTTACAGGGTAAGTACGCATAGTGCATTTAATAATTTTCTAGGGAACTGCAGCAAAGGTGGCAGATTAGTTAGTGATGCTTTTAAAAAAAATAGATCCAGAGGGTTAAAACTATATGCCACTCAATACTTTATGAAAGTAAAAGCAGGCATGCTACTGAGCAATTTCTATAAAATATACAGATTTAATGGCGGATCATGCATTTTCAGTGCAGAATTGCTTACTTTTCTTTCTTTGATGCTGTATAATCCAGCTGTAGACCTTCTCTAACCTTTTTGTTATTTTCTTGAAAGGATTCCTGCAGGTAAGAATCCTGCAGGTAATTGCACATTCCACAGGCAATGTGTTCAAAACACGACTCTTATTCAGGCAAAGGAGTTAGTATTTTTTGGTAACTGCGTACTGTATTTCCCTCCACCTTTAAATCAGAGGGGCCCAGTTTTCTCTTGGCAGTGAGTAATACAAAAGAAGCAGTATGCTGCATGAAACATCTTTTGCTTCCCAGCGAACTTAGGCATTAATTAGTGACAGCTCAGTTGTTTTTGTCAGGTTTTCATCTTTTTAGGTTTCCCTTGCACCTCTAAAGTTGTGGTTGTTAAAACACAGTAGTTGGTCTCTTCATATGTTACTTCCTTTTCAAATTAGGGTAACATTAGTATACCCAAGAGCAAGTTCTGTTCTCAGAGCTGTGTGGAACCATCAACTAACATAGGTCCTCAGAGTCAGGACAATTCTTAAACACTAATTTTTTCATATTAGTAATTTAGAAATGTGGTTCCACTCTTGCTGAAACAAGATAGCTAAAACTTAGCATAAGTGCCAAAAGGCATTTGCAAATGTATTTTCTCTTGGCCTCAGGATAAACGTGAATACAAAATTTGTAATCTTTAAACATACAAGTAACACGTGGTTACAGAATGCATTAAGGATTAAATGTAGGATGGCTACATCTACTGGCTTAGAAGCTGGTAATTCATGTTGATCATATGCTGGTTTCTGAAGAATGTGAATTTACTATCAAAACTGGGAATAAGGTTGTGTTTTGGTTCGGTTTTTTTTCTTGGCTTTAACTTCCACCCTCTCCTACTTCAACATATTTTGATCATCATTCTATTCAAACTGCTGTAACTAGTTTTAGTTCTTTGTTAATCCCTACTTCTGACAGTTGGAGCTTTTTCAGTAGAAAGTAACTTTTTTCCTTTATTTTAAGTTACTTGAAATGCCTTTCAGGAGTCTATAACAAAACAAGTAATAACTTTTTCCTCAGATTAAAATTGCATGATACCAAGCAAATCTGTTGCATTTTCCAGCTGTAATTATCCTCTTGCCAGAGAATAGGGATGTGTTTGCGTGACCTGTGTTGCCTAAGAACACTTCTAATGATTTAATACATATGTGCTTTCAAGGTGAATTTGGAACACCAGTAAATGTTCTTGCAACTCAAACCAAATATCCTTAATTATGTTCTGCTCATAAGTGGTAAGACAGGAAAAGCACGTGTGTCATACGTTAACAAAGTTAGTCTGACTCACCAGGATTTGGTTGGATGTGTTATTTTGTGTGGTTTTATTTTTTTATTCAGTGAACACCATTATAGTTCAAAGTTTATTCTTTCTTTTGGTTAAAAAAAATGCATATAGAAAACTAATTTGTAGTGACTTCCTTAAATACTAGAATATTGGAGTTTATTGCCTGATGGATTCTAGAGTATCAGAGTAAAGTCAGGAAAATTAGTAGCTACTTTTTTACAGGAAACAAGATACCAGTTACTTCAGCTCCGACCTGCACAGCGAGCATCATGGATTGGTTATGCCATTGCTTACCATCTGCTGGAAGACTATGAAATGGCAGCAAAAATTTTAGAGGAATTTAGGAAGACACAGCAGGTAAGAGAGAACATGGAATTCCTATACGGATTGCTGCTTAAGCCAAAAATAAAACATTCCTTTTGTGATGAGAAAACTTCATGCAGTTTCCTCAGTCAAATGAATTTGATCCCAAATTCTAGAATTTGAAGGCTGAATTATGTCATTTGTCTGGCTTTCCTATGTAGACATCGCCTGATAAAGTGGACTATGAGTACAGTGAACTGCTGCTCTATCAAAATCAAGTCCTTCGTGAAGCAGGACTGTATAAAGAAGCCTTGGAGCATCTTTGTACCTATGAAAGGCAGATTTGTGATAAACTGGCTGTTGAAGAAACTAAAGGTAATCACTTTCTGAACATACGTTTAAACACATAGCATACAATGGGATGTCTGTACTGTTAGCTTTTGCCATCTTTTGGAACTTTGATTTATTTTTAGATTAATTTTTTTGATTTTGCTGTTGTAAAGGACTGCTTGTCTTGCAGCTGTTCCATCCCTGTCATGCTCTTCTTCAAGGTTGGTAAGACATCAGTGGAGTACAGACATTATGTTCTGAAACTTTTAAGCTAACATGCATTTCAGACAGGAGATACTAAACTGATGTCCTGAAGTTCTGTCTAAATAGTGTACCCAGACCTGTGCTGTTACAGCTTTGATAGTGGCCCTCACAGGGATGCCACGTGCTGAAAGGGAAGAATCATCTTTGACACAGCAGAAGGCTTTTAATTGTATTCAGTCACCCTTGCAGTGTATAGGAATAGGCTCTTTAGCAAGGCAACCACAGTGTAGGCTTCTGTTGTATTATTATAATACTGGTATATAATACTATAACAAATCAATACAACAGTGTGTCTTATATTCCATAGCTGGAATTGCAGAGTGATACAAGTTCATTCTTACAGCTCTATTAGGAGTTGCAGTTGCTTAAAGCATGCTTTGTTCGTCTTCTGCTTGATGCTTGTACAGTCTTTCTGTGAAACTTCCAGTTTATTGAAGGTACTGCTTGTTCTTGGCCCACACTGGAATCAATTTAAATGATTGCTTGAAGAAATCCTTTTGCTCTGTAATTTATTTGTGTAGATGTTGTAGCTAGTTCCCTGTTTCTGCTAATGGTAATCTCACTGTCTTGCAAAACAAACCTAAGAATTGAGTAGTGACATATTATGGGCGGTGTGTGGTGCTTCCTCAGGGAAAACAATTGCAGATGATTCTCCACAGTTGCTGAATATCTTGATTTGCATATAAAAGGAAATGGATGTAGAGATTACACTATCACAGACCATTTTTGAAACATAATAATGGGACTTTTAGGGGTGGGAGTAGTTTTGACTTCTTTTTTGTCTGAAAGATCTTTTGGCATGCTGTGTGTTCTGTGTTGACATACTGTGTGACATACTAAGTATTTGAAGGTCCAAGGCTGAAACAGGATTTTCACATAGGACTTAATGAAAAACAAACCCTGCACCAAAAGCTAGACCAAAGCACAAAACCTCCTAGCAAGTTACCAGACAAGAGGATGGAAATACTCTTTGCAGTCTGCGTGCTTTCAACAGGATACAAGCGATTAATTTTTTTGGGCACAGCCCTGGTGGTTGTGGTGTTTGGTCTGGCATGGCTGCTGTGTATGCCTCAGGAAAGCCTACTAATAAACGAGTGCTGTGTACAAATTTTAAATGAACATCAAAAGCCCCTGTGGTTGAAGTACAAGTGACAAACACTGAAAATTGTATTGGCATTTGCTGCTGTTAGATAGAAAAAAAAATTAACTTTCACCTCAGAGAATGACAGAATCAGGAAAATAAATCTTAATTCTTTCTCAGTGAGTGAACTATTGATGTTTTCCTAGGCATTAGATTCTGTGTGTAGTCCTAAAGTTATCCTAACTGTGGGAAGCAGTATCTCTTGACAAAGTTGCATGTCAGTTGTGTAGGGAAAAAGAGAGGTAAACTTGCATTTTCGTCTTGAAACCAGATGAGAAAATCTTGCCTTAGTCTAGAATGACACTCTTCACCTCTGGTGTGAAATCTCTTCATGCCTAACATTTTCCAATAGCAAAGCTTTGTAAAACATGGTTTTCATTGAGAAATGGGAAATTGACTCCTGTTGCAGTTCCAGCTTTAGCAAAGATGCTTTATGCAGTTGTTAGACCTAATCTTTACTTCATCAGTTTTAATTTGTATTGAAGTATCATTCAAAGGAAACTTGTTTGCAGAATCTTGAGAATTCATTCATCAAATCAATGGCTTGATTAAAAACACTAAAGTTAGTTTTACAAAATACGAGAGTGAAGAACCATTCTTTTATTTGCAGCTCTGCAATTTCAGTTTGGTTTTCAAGATACATCAAATACCATGTACTGCTTTTAATTGCCTTCTGCAGTAAAAACTGCACTTAAAGTAACCAGTTGCTTCAGTAAGTGAGAAAAAACAAACCACATGCATTTTGCTTTTAACATTAAATCTTCAAGTAAATTTCAGGAATTACGGTCTGAATTGTAAAATCTTACTATAACTGCAGCTATTGTAGAAGTAAAAGTATATCTGTCAGCTAGTTTGTAATGCTATTGTGCTCATTTTTTCTGAGAAATAAGAATCTGCATGGAGTTAAGGATTAGCCAGTCTTTTATTGTAGAGTGATTAATGTTACACTGCTTCAGTATCTTGTTACCTTAATTTAAAACTTCTTGTTTTTCTTACAGGAGAACTCCTGCTTCAGCTTGGCAGGCTTGAAGAAGCAGTTGAAGTCTACAAAGGACTGCAAGAAAGAAATCCTGAAAACTGGGCTTACTACAAAGGCTTAGAAAAGGCACTTAAGCCAGGTAATGATTTAATATCTTGCAGTAAATAAGCTTTTTCTGCATATTTGAAATTTATATATGTATGAAAAACTTGTATTGCTTTAAATACTAAAACTATTATTTTAAAAGTCCTCATCTAAGTGTTGCTTTTTGGTTGTAGTGTTTACATATTGTCATAATGTTGGGGTTTCTTAAGAAAGATTGGAAATATTTCTTGCATTGTTGTTACCTTGTCTTACCTAAAATCGTAGAATCAAAAAAAAAGCTGTAGTCTTTGTGGTTGAAAGAATAGAATTATTTCTTAGAAGATAGCTTTAATTTTGAATTTTTCTTTTACTGTATGTTATCTTAATCTTACTCACTTGTATTGGCTACAACATGGTTTTATTTGAAGGTTTTAGACAGCAATAAGGCAGGAGCTCTTTTTAAGATGAGAGATAAGCAGTTAATCTTCTACTGCTGGAAGAGGAATTAACAGATACTGAGTACCTTGGAATCATTTAGTACATCAGTTTTAATACGAATAAAGAGGAAATTATGTTCTTTAGGAAGCATATATCCGTTAGCTGCTCTATATTCTGATTCTTTCTTTAGCCAGATATAAATCACCTTCCCTGCCCCACTTTCTCTTCTTGCCAAAAAGGAAGGGAAAAATAAACTGTAAAATTCTCTTCCAGCTAATATGATGGAGAGACTAAAGATCTATGAAGAGGCCTGGACTAAATACCCAAGGGGACTAGTTCCAAGAAGATTACCATTAAACTTTTTGTCTGGTGAGTGCATTTTTGCTGAGCAGGTAGTGAGTAACACTTGTGTTTCTTAGATTCTGATTTAACACCATAAATGGTCTGAAATTGATAAATAATGTCTGATAAAACAAAATCAACAGGTCTTTTTCCTCTCAAGGTGAAAAGTTTAAGGAATGTCTGGACAAGTTTTTAAGGATGAATTTCAGCAAAGGTTGCCCACCAGTCTTCAATACCTTGAGGTCATTATATAAAGACAAGGAGAAGGTAAGTGTTGTAACCACTTTTTACATGTAACTGCAGTGCATTGAAGAGATGAAGGAAACAGTTTTTTTTCAGTGTTTGCTCCATCAGCACTGCTGTATATTATGGCCTAGTATATCTAGGAAAAAAATTAAGTACATATGAACATCAGGCATACTTGTGCTAAGTTGATAAATGTAGAAAACTTAAGATTTACTAATTCTAAGCTGTGTAAGTGTTCACCAAGGGAGGCCTGGTCTTAATTTGTTAAATATAGAGGTGACGTTGAGTACGTTCCCATATGTAATATAATTGAGGATATTGCAGAATTTTCTTACCAAAAATAATTATTTTGGGGAATACCAAGAAGCTCAAGTTGAAATAAAATACCATGTGGCCCACAGATTATTTCTTCTGTGTCTTGTCTTGCATGTGTAGGTGGCAATCATAGAAGAGCTCGTGATAGGTTATGAAACCTCTCTAAGAAGCTGCAGGTTATTTAACCCAAATGGTGAGTGCTGAGACTGTTGTGCTCCGTGGAAATAATGCCTGGTGTAAGCATTTTGTGTCCATTCAGAGGTGGGAAAATAGTAGGGAGTGAAGAAATAGAGGTGATGTGGTGGTTTTCCTTTTTTCCCCTAACGCAGAACTGAACCATAGCTGTCAAATGTAAAGTCTGTATTCAAGATATAGTCACTTGTTCCAGATTTTTTTCCTAGATCCATGAATTTGGTTGTCTCTTTGCAGTTTTGAGTTCAATCATTCTATTTTCAGGACTTGAGTTTATCACTGTTCAGGAAACTGAAGCTTGAAAGCTGTGTCAAATTTTCAATTACACAAATGTCAAACAAAAAAGAATATATACTGATAGCACAATCTTCATGGAGAGGTGTGGACCAGTTGTTGGCTCCAACCTGGAGCCAGTTGTTCGGAAGGTCTCGCAGGTCTGATGCCTGATACAGAGGCAGAATTAACTTCAGTGTCTGTATTTATAGTACTTTGCTTCTGACATGTTGTTTTAATAAACTGAACAAAAACCCCTCAATTTCCTCCCTCCAGATGATGGTAAAGAAGAACCTCCAACCACTTTACTCTGGGTCCAGTATTATTTGGCTCAACATTATGATAAAATTGGACAGCCATCCCTGGCTCTAGAATATATAAATGCTGCTATAGAAAGTACTCCCACTTTGATAGAACTCTTCCTTGTGAAGGCAAAAATCTATAAGGTAAGTTTGGCTTTATTCTTAGAGACCAGATGTTATTTGTTTGTTAGGAATTTTAGTGAGTTTCTAGGTTAAGGATATTGTTTAGCTATATTTCGGCTGCATATGAAAAAGCCCTGATGAAGGTTTTTAACTCAAAAAAGGACAAATGAACAGCAAAATGTGAATTCTCAGTCTAAAAATCACACTGATAAATTTGATTCTTTCATCTGTTAATGGTCCTTTAAGCATTTTCAGGAAAGACATTTAGTGCTAAAAGACCAATAATTCCATAATAAGGAAAAGTAATTTTACTGCTTTTTTTTCTTTAAAGATCTGTTGCTTTTGAAGAAAGCTATTAAAAAAAAAATTAAAAAATCAWCTAATTATATTAAACAGTGAGTAGATAACATGCGTGTTTTTAAATTACCAAATCTGACTTGAATTTCTATCTCTTTAGCATGCTGGAAATATTAAAGAAGCTGCAAGGTGGATGGATGAGGCTCAGGCTTTGGACACAGCAGACAGATTTATCAACTCCAAATGTGCAAAATATATGTTGAAAGCAAACTCCATTAAAGAAGCAGAAGAAATGTGTTCTAAATTTACACGGGTTTGTTGCATTTAACTACGGGTCTTTTGAACAACCTGGGCCTAATCCCTTATGGAATAACATTTTTTTTTAAACTTTGCACTTACCTTTACTATCATATTTAAGTTCTGTTTCAGAGCAACTGTGGTTGCTTGCTCAACTTATGGTAGTCCATAGCAGGGTTTGAATTAATCTTGAATAAGCATGATTCCATGGTATTAAGTGAAAACTCTATAAAGCTTGGATTTGGTTATTTTTGCCAGGTAGGAAAAACATGGCATGCCTGTTTTAGAGAGAACTTCTCAGAAAATAATTTTTTCACAGTAATCTTTGGCTTTAATGTTGATTCTGTAGGATACTTGAAAGATCTGGTAAAGTTGCCCATGTCTCTTTTTTCTAATGGCTGTAAATTAGAGAATTCAGACTTCTCTTGGAACATAATTTATGTGTGGCTAACTGAAGAGAGGCTTTGTGAGGTGTCTTCCTTGTGCGAACATCCGTAATCCCTTGTTTAGCAGTGATTAAGGGAAGCTGCATGTTACACCTTTTTTTCTTTTATTTTTCTGTGTGCTTACACATGACCAGTTATCTGGCAGAAAAAGTTTACATCATGCAGAATTCCTTAATTTCATGCATCACTTTTTGTCCCTGCAGTAACCACATTTTAGTAGGTTTGATGGTCATACAAGTTAGTTAGGGTTTTTTTTTTTTATTTACTTCTTTGCTGTTATTCTCTCATAACTGAAAGTCTAGACAGCTCAATGAAGTCTTTCCAGACTATTTGTCAAATTATAATTTTAGAATACTGGCAATATCTTTTGTGTGCTGTCTCTGGGAGACAGGCCAGAATCTGTTGGGATCTGCCCGCAAAAGTCTTTTCTGTTTGTTTGTCCCATTTTCTCCTCTCTCCTGAAAAGCAGGAAAAACCTGGAATAAAGTAGATTTAACAGAGAGGAGGGAGAGCAGTGCTTATAAAGGAAATCTGAAGAATCTTGTGAAATGAAGGCTGTGTGCAGGCATACGTATGGGGAGGGGAAGTTCTGTTTTATATAAGCTCAATAGCTTTATGTGGGTTTTTTTAAGCAAACCCACTATGAATTGAGGTTAATTGACCTCCCTCAATGCCTTAAGCAGCTCCAAGATGATGTCAAAAAGGAGGCATACCAGTTACCCAAAACTGAACTTTAAAAATATAATTGGATTATGTTGCTCTTTGTAATCTTTTTATCTCCTTCTGTTCTTATGTCTAGTGCTCAAATGCAAGCTTCTTAATTAAAAAACAATAATTGAAGACCTAAACTAAGCATAATGAAAATGGAACTGACACTTTTTCTCATTTTTAGTTGCCTAAATAAGGCTGTTTTGAACACTGCCTTTCTCTTTCATTGCTGAGTTCTGTGGATCTGTGCAAATATATATAAATACCAGATTTGAAAGACAACTGTAATCTTTTTTGAACCAGGAGGTGCCAAAGTTAACAGTATCCCTTGTGTCTTGCCAGTGCTCTTTAGTACTGATTGCATGAGAAATAATCTGCTACCACTGTCATTATGCTTAGCTCAGTCAGCAGTTCTTTGGAAGATAGAGATGGCGGCTTTAGTTAAGAAAAAAAAAAAATTTCTGCAGAATTTTCTGCAGGTGTCAGTGTCTTGCCATGTGCTGGAACTTTTCTGCCATTTTTTTCATTCTGCAGTGTGTTATTTGTGTGCACACAGTATTAAAAACACTGAATGAAGGTCCTATCCTAAAGATAAGGAACCATCACAGTGAAATGGTCACTACCTGGCTCTTCGTTGTGTCTTTGACTCTTCCAATAAGTGTAGCAAAGATTTTTATTTTTTTCAAATTAATGAACAAAGCAAGTCAGTCTTAACTGTGGCATTTCAACTTTCAAGACTCCAGTTCTTAGATGTAGCATTCTTTCAATTGGATCTTTATTCATGCTTTTAACTGGGACAAGATAAAAGAAACAGGAGTTAATGCATTCAATGAGATTTATTTTTTGTATAATGCTGGTTTTCCTTTTAGGAAGGAACCTCGGCAGTAGAGAACCTGAATGAAATGCAGTGCATGTGGTTTCAGACAGAATGTGCTCAAGCTTACAAGGCAATGAACAAATTTGGAGACGCACTTAAGAAATGCCATGAAATTGAAAGAGTATGTATCCAGTTCAACTGCCTAGGCTGTAAAACACCAGCTGAAGTTTACTGTGCAGATATGTTTCTTTTCTGAGCAGTAAGGGTACACTTCATGTAGCTTCAGGAGAGGTTTCCTTTTATGTTCGCTACTGGGAAGTTGATACAGCTACAAAAATGCCATTATAAACTGTGTATTATGAAGAGATTTTATAAAGTTGCTTGAAGATCCAGAGGAGAGCAGAAAACTCTCAGAAATAACCATAGTTTTGGGACTGTACATAGGAAATTGGTATCTAGGTACAAACTAAGAGTATGTGTACTTTAATATATAACCAAAAATAACATGGATGAGCTGACAAACCCATCCTTAAAGTCAAGGAGAGATGTCAGTTACTATTAAGGCACTGTTTTAGAGGTAGACAATAAATGTAAAAAAACTTACCAAAATGTTAGCTATCTTCTCTTTAGGAAAAAAAGCACTACAGTTTAAAAGAAGCTATTGGAAAAATAAAGACTACCTAAAGTAGAAATTTTATTAAAAAGGGGGAATACTTGCACATTAAATGCAGATCCATGGTAAGGCAAACAAAATTTGGATGCACAACTTCAAAAAGAAGCAAATATGGGTTTGGTTTTTTTAAAGCACATTAAAGTCTAGGAAAAATACCAGACAGCTGAGGGTGTAAATGAAATGCTGAAAGAGCAGAACTTAGTAGGAAGCTGTGCCTTTTTGCAAATAGAGAGGCTTTAGGAGATTTCAGCATTGCTGCTTTTCTGCAAAGAGGACTCACCTCTGGAATATTCTCTGCTTAGAACAAAGTGATTTAAAATTACCAAAGTAACCTGGTGTAGTGGAAGGCATCCCTGCCCTTTGCAGAGGGTTGGAAACAGATGACCTCTAAGGTCCCTTCCAACCCAAACCATTCTGTGATTCGCCAGGACTGTATTTTGTGTGCATAAATCCTTTAAATAAGTAAGCGTAAGATTCTTTTGTGTAAGAAACTACTAGTCTTGTAAATTGTCTTAGGTACCACAAGAGGTCAGCAAATGAAGTGCAAACTTAAGCCACTCAAAAAGCTACTTTTAAGGAATTAAGTCACTATGTTTAATTTATTTCTTGGATTAATTGGTTGAAGGTGTAGTAAAGTTCAAAAATAAGATAAGCAAATACGTTGAATTCAGAAACCATCAACAAAGCTTTTGTAAGAAAAAGCGGTGCCTCCTAAATCTTTTAGAGGTGCCAGTTATGCTAAGAGGGCAGTCTGGTTGATAAAATGTGTTGTTTTCGGAAATACTTTTTATATCGTCCTTCACACTATGAAGGACCTAAATGGTCTCAGAAAAAGTAGGGAAGTTGATCTCATGGATTTAATAGCTGATTCATGGCTGGGAAAACAGAGTAGGAGCAAATAATCAACTTTTGCAAGAAAAGGAGTTTATCATGGAGATTACTAAGGCATCTCTACAGAGTCTCCATTGTCTCATATCTCAATAAATGATCACAGAAAGAGACTGAATAAAGCAAGGACAACACCTGTGCTGTCTCAATACTAAATTATCAAGTGGCCCATGAAAATAATGTTCAGCAGTGTAGTCAGTGAAGAATTCTCTGCCCATGCATGAGTAGTAGAAGGTCTTAAAATAACTATTGCTGCTCAGGAAAGAAATCCCGAAACCATTATAGACAATGCTGCAGGAACTTCTGCGCTGGTTTGGAGCAGCAGTCAAAAGGGTGTGGGGAATTAAGTGACTAGAGAAGTAGTATTTTTCTCTCATTATGTAAATCTGTCACACTGTTTACGTCTGAATGTCACACCTCCTGTTAGAAACATGCTAGTAAAATACCTGCTGTGGAGTAACTTCCAAAGGAAGAGACTGCAATTAGCTTGTCATGCTTACTGTTATATCCTGAGCTTTGACAGACAAGACTTGAGTTTAGGATAAAGTTGTAGGAAATCATATGTATGTGGAGAAGTTCAAGAGGGGATTGACTTTCCACTGCTTCTCAAACAAACACAAAGGGACATCAGATGGTGAGGAAAGCAGAGCTTGAACAAAAGGAAGTACTTTCTCGCATCACGTCTGATTTAAGTGTGAATTTGTTGCCATGGTATTTAGTGGAAGTCAAAATTATACTTTTGAGTGAAAAAAAATATACAAGTTCATAGAAGAAAAACTCTTCAAGTGCTGTTTAAATACAATGAATGCAGAACCTTTGTCCCTTAAACTGCAACTTCTCAGAGGTAATTACTGTTAATAGACTGTGAAATGGGTGAATTTTGGTTCTCACCTAGGATACCTTCTGTTCTTTTCACCATGACTGTTTTTAGAGGGTTTTGTTAATGTTTGTAATAGTTAGGTTATATTTGTCAAACAGCAGACTTCTACTAAATTATTATTCAAAAAGTCCAGGTTAGTATCTGATTGTTAGTACTTGCTAAATAATGTTATGTTACATTGTGTTAGCATTTTGTAGAAATCACGGATGACCAGTTTGACTTCCACACTTACTGTATGAGGAAGATCACCCTTAGGTCTTACGTGGACTTGTTAAAACTAGAAGATGTGCTTCGACAACATCCCTTCTACTTCAAAGCAGCACGAATTGCCATAGAGATCTATTTGAAACTTCATGATAATCCCTTAACAGATGAAAATAAAGAACATGAGGCTGATACAGGTATTCAACCCTTGGGATTTATTACTCATGCAGTTTCACTTAGTGGATATTTTGGGAAGGTCTAGCATTATTACAGTTGTCAATTATAGTAGCCAAACCCAGAGTTTTACACTACTCAAAGTAGGTAAATTGTAACTTGGACTGCATGTAAAAGTAGATGTTCTGCTGTAAGTTAAACTAATGCATGTTTGACTAGTGCATGCATGCATTTGACTAGGTAGAAACTTAAATTTTATCATCTGTTGCTTCTCATGTAAAAATGTTTAAATCATTCATTTATTTTTTTCCCCTCATCTCTGATTTGAGAGCAACTTAAGTGGTTATGACTTGGGGCACCTCAAATGGTACAAATAGCTGCTAGAGAATCCTTCAAGAGGAATTTGCCAAGTTCTGGTACTTTTCATCTCTATATACTATTCTTTCCTATTCCCTGATTCCGCTAAGGAATTTGTGAATTGTGAAGCAGCAGCACAGACTATTAAATAATCTATTGATAGTAAATACACTTTTACAAAGATAGTAGATATGTATGGTATGTTAGTAGGTATGGTTTAAAGAAGGTGATGCTGTCTGCCAACTACTGGAGGCTGTTGATATTAGAGATGAATGTTGTGTGGTTTTGCCCCTTGTGTGTGTGCAGCAAATATGTCTGACAAGGAGCTAAAGAAGCTACGAAATAAGCAGAGAAGGGCGCAGAAGAAAGCACAGCTGGAGGAGGAGAAGAAGAATGCTGAGAAGGAGAAGCAACAGAGGAATCAGAAAAAGAAGAAAGATGATGATGATGAAGAAATTGGAGGACCGAAAGAAGAACTTATCCCTGAGAAACTGGCAAAGGTGCTTACTAATGTAATAATGAAGTTTTAGAAATTTCTAGAAAAATTGCAGTGAGCACACATAAAACTTAAAAGCCATTCAGATAACTTGTTTGGTTTTTTTGGTATGGCTTCTCTTCACAGCTAGCATTTTAAAAAGAATTCCTTTCTAGGTGTAGTTTGTTAGCTATAAAGTCAGTAGTGTGGAAACCACAGCTTTTGTGCCTGTTCTCAAAGGCAGGGATTGAAGTTATAAACATTTGCTACAGGTGGAGTGTGTGTACTGCACTAACTTGTTGATTATACCCTATTTCTAGTTGATCAGATGGAAGTCTTTCTATGCTGTATGTAAGGTGATAATCATTCACTCTTTTATGTCCCCTGATATTTTTTTGTTTGTTAAGCATAGTCAGCCTGTGAAAGAGGAGGCATTGAAGCTTTGAATGCTTTAACAGAATTCGTTTGCATTTGTTTTGAATGGGGGAAAAAAGAAATAAAGAAGCTGTAATAGTAAATAGTAGACTAGACTGAGATGGATTTAGAGATCTGGATTAAGAATTGTAGAGAGATATAAAAGGGAGGTGACCCACAAGACTCTTAGCAAAAATTATACTTGTAAGAAGCAGGAAAACACTTGAAAAATGAGGGGGAAACATAAGGAAATTTTAGAGAGTGGAAAAATTCATTTATAGCAATAGTGATGTAGATGCCAAGTTCTGATAGATCCAGTATTCATTTTTTTCACCTTATACATACAATCAGTAGTATTTGCTCCTGAGGGAATATTTGAAAGTTGAGTCAGTGAACTTCACTTTGTAGCCAGAAAGCAAGTGACTTACATTTGACAATTAGTAAGAATATTGTTGGTATTTCCATTGTTTAGCGCACTGGTTGCAAGAAGCAGAACTAATTGCAGTGCTAGTTAAGATGGAAATGCAACAGCATGTATTGAAATTGAGTTCTGGAGTAGAGGGATGTCATGGGATAACTCAGAAAAATCAAGGCAGAGTACCCAAAGTTATAAGGAGTAGTTGCAGCTGCATAATGCATTCCTTTGGCAAATGTAGTTATATCTTTAATATATAGATATGAATATAATATAATCAGTTAAATTCCAAATTCAGTATCACTATGATGATACAGACACTTCCAAATGCATTTGGTGCCAAAAGACCATTTCTGACATAGTTGTTCACTTGCAGTTTTCCTTAAACAGTTGCCCCTGGACTTACTCAGGTATGTAGCTTTGGCACTAAAGGCATAGCTTTGAAATGTGTTTTTTTTATAGGTTCCAAATAGTTTATGTGCACAATGATGTATGTAAGATCAACAGCACATAGAAATTATGCAAGTGTTTTTATGAAAGGTGCTATAGTTATGTTTAGTAGGAAGGTGTCCATCACTGTCTTCAACTTAAGTTATTTGCAATGAAGTGTATGACTTCAACATTGCTAAACTGTTATTGACACAACAAAATTTGTATCTGCGTCTTAGGGCATAGTTTGTGTTCATAAAAAAAAAAAAAAAGGACGAGAGAGTTCTGGTTTGAGTAGTCCCAAACCTCTGTGTGCAAGATATCTTTAAAGAACCCCTGCACAGAATTAATTTGTGTTAAAGCTGTCCATTCACTGGATTACATTAGCTAAGACCAAGAGATCTTGATCAATATCTAATTACTTCATGCTTGCTGTTGGTATTTTGGCTGGGGCTGTCACCATGACCTGGCAGCTTTCAGGAGCCTGTGTGAAGCTCACACGAGCAGAATGTCATGGGCATTTATCAGTCATTTACCATCATCTCAGGCCCTCATAGAGGATAGCCACACTGCCAATTTCAGTGCAGGTTCAGATCTAGCTGTGTTCTCTACTGGTGTATGAGAGAAGGAAAGGACTTTTGTCTGTAGAAAAACGTGATTTGTAACCATCAGAAAGCAAAGTTTTTAGATTTTTTTTAGTCTGTGTTTACACACTAATATTGAATGAAAGTTGCAAAATTTGTAACAGAAGAGGTTCTAAGCATTTTATGCACTGCCTTGGGAGAGTAACTGATGTGACTCAGCAATACTGATTGTTGTTGTTGTAGAGTTACTAGATTTCAACTTTGACTTAGTTGTGTGTCACTTCCTTGAATCTCTAGGTTGAAGCACCTTTAGAAGAAGCCATTAAATTTTTAACACCTCTGAAGAATTTAGTGAAGAACAAAATAGAGACTCATCTTTTTGCCTTCGAGATTTATTTTCGAAAAGGTATGTGAGAAAACTAATGAAAGTAAGCAATTTGTGAATCATAAAGGTGTATATTAGAATTTAAGCAGCAATTATTGATAAGGTGTGAGGAGCCCATCCCTGTGAAGACACACAACTTTTTGCTGGACTGACACCCCAGCAATGAGCAGTCTGTGAAAAACCAAAGTTTGAACATTTGGTGATTATCTACTTAGTTCACTGGTTAAGTAGACACAGGTTAGAAAAAATAACTGTTGCAGTACACTCAGCTTTAATTTCTTCTGACCATTCTAATTTCAAACACTAAATACTCCTGTAACACAATGCACTGTTACCACACTTTTTTTTTTCCAGAGAAGTTCCTTCTGATGCTTCAGTCTGTGAAAAGAGCCTTTGCTATTGATTCCAGTCATCCTTGGCTTCATGAGTGTATGATTCATCTCTTCAGCAGTGGTATGTTTCTGTTTGGTAGGATTTCATCTGTGCACACTGCCAGGTGATGCCAAACCTGCATGTAGTCACTGATTTTTAGCACAATTAATTCAAAATATTTAATATGTATATTACAAAGCTTTTTAAACAACTGATTTCGTGCTAAAATTAAGCATGTTTATTATGACTGCAGCTGGATTTAGGAGTCATTTCAGTATGAGTAAGAATTTTTAAGACTGTGAGCAATATGGTGAAACCTGGAAGAGTGAGGCATTGAAGAAATGGAAACTGCAGAGTGAAGAATGTGGCTTTTCTGCTGACAGTCTGTGTCAGCACACAATGAGAGGGCTAAGAATTCTGTCCTTTTTTGTAAAAGTTGGAAGGATTCTCTCCCTTCCCCTGCCCCAAAGGCCACCCTTCCTGATGGGAGCTACAGACTAGATACATTTAAGAACAGACTTGTATGACATTAGTCTTTGARCCAAATAGGTTTTAATTAGTAAGGGGGAGGGTGTATTGTAAAAAAGCTATGGCTTTTTCTAAGAATCAGAAAACTGCCTCAGTTAAGCTTCTTCCAACCACATACAGTATTTACCTTTTCAAATTTCATGCATCTTCCTTTGAGATGCCTTCCAATTATATTAATAATGTAAACATGAAAAATATTAAAGTAAATACATAAAGCGTATTTTATTGTGATTGCCTCTGCTCACCTCAATTAACTTCTTTTTTCCAACAGTTTCTGAAAGTAAAGATCTGCCTGATGCTGTTAGAACAGTGTTAAACCAAGAAATGAATCGGCTTTTTGGAGCAACTAATCCAAAGAACTTCAATGAAGCTTTCCTTAAAAAGAACTATGACTCACTGCCACATAGGTTATCAGGTATTTTGCCTTTTTGCTTGTTCTGCTTTACTTCTGCATTTTCTGTGCTTCTCTGGCAGTGATATCTCACAGACCCAGTGATGTAACAATCGCTCCTTCCCTCAGGAGTGCTGGTCTTCTATTTGTGTTTTTCTAACAACATGATTGCTAGACTATCTGTAGTTTTCTTTAACTTTCTCTTTGTGCTGCTGAAATACAAATATTTGGACCTCTCTGCCCTATTGTTGTTTCTGATGTGCGCTAAATGTTTGTTTTAATGCTTTCTCAAGTGTTGAATAGTAGACTTGGAGGTACCCTTCTATACCTGCTTAGGTATCAAGCTTTATGCTCTAAGTGGTTCCATTTTGAAGTACTACTGGAGAGTTCAGTCTCCCCCTCTTAGTCTTTTTATCTCTATTTTATGTTTGTATATAAGATGGTTTTGGTCATCACTGGGTGATGAGGTCTTTATTTTTCCTCCTGTAGCTGCCAAGATGATGTACTATTTAGATACTTCCAGTCAGAAAAGGGCAGTGGAGCTGGCAATGACCCTGGATGAATCTCTTATTAACAGAAATCTTCAGGTAAGATATTTATAAATTGTAAATAACTTCTATTGTACCTGTGAAAGCTTTAAGCAAATTTTGGAGGTAAGAGGAAGCTGAATTCATTGTTGTGCCTTATGGTAAGGAGGTTGAGTTGTGAGAGAAAGGGGTGTCAGGTTCATCTGAACTGAAATATTTAATATCCTTTTTGCACATCTAAATTAATTTAGTTTTGTGATAATATGAAAATAGCAGCAGGTAATGGGAAAACTTACTAAACCCAAGGGAATTCACATGGTGAAAGAAAAGGTAGTAGTTTGTCTAAGCTTTGGCTGTTGCATAGTTGACTGTTCACAAGAAAAAGGTGAACTTAGGAGTGGCCCAGACTCTGTGAAGGCTTTCCTTAGTCAACTTTCTGCAAACTATGGGAATTACCTTAGGTTTAGTAAAAGCTGCGTATGCCCATTTTTGCCTTAGTGTGTAGTTAAATGAAAAGCTCACCAAATTTGGAGTCTTTGCTCCATTCTGGTAGTCATGGTATAATCTCCCTGTGCCACTGGCACTGTGCCCCTTTCCCCACTCCCCCACCTTCATCTGGGAAGACTGTCAGTTCTGACTTGCAACTTACAGTAGTCTGTGCACTCAAGAATTTTTTAGATCTATTGCAAGTAAAATTGGTGAATGTTACTTTAAAATTATTCTTTTGTGGGCAAAAATTGGAATTTTCAAAAAAACATCTCTTGGGAAATGTACTGGGTTCAATAGAACTTTCAATTGTGAAGGATTTTAAGGTTCATAGTAGAATTTTTGGACCAGATGGGAGAAAGAGACAATAAAGGACAATTTGCCTTGATTTATAGACTTGTTTAGGCTGTTAAAGATTCAGATCCTTTCTCTACTCCAGCTGATGTGGTATGGAACACAAACTCATGTCTTTTTATATCCTAAGTACATATTTAGCAGTTTTCATAAAGTTGTTTTGTTTGGGTATTGGGTTTTGGGTTTGCTTTTTTTTTACTTAGTGTTTGACTGGTCTCAAAGAGGTTAATCTAGATTATCAATAGATTTGGAAAACAAAAATTAATTTACTGCTTTATTGCTGGTTTTTGCCTGGGAGGGGGATTCTGGAATTGGACTGGGGAAAAATTAAGGGTAACCAAAAATGCTTGATTGTTTTGGAGAGGCTAACTTGTTAGGACTAGAAGAAACTTTTACCAACTCAGCAGTGCATAAACATCCTGTACACTGCATTGTGATAAAACTGAAAATGTTGAATTTAAGTATTTTTGGGCCAACATAAAGTAAGAGTTGGAGTTCTACTAAACTTTCAGATGGGAAATTGAAAGTGCCCTAAAAACGAAGAATCTGAAGGAGTCTAGGCATTTGTTGAAAGGCATTTTTGTGTGCAAAGACATAATTTTAGTAAAGACCAGCTGTCTCGGAGCACACTGCAGGCATAAAACCACGTATATTTGACCTTCTGTGGACGCCAGTGTTGCAAAGAGCAAATGTGAGGAGAAGGAGTCGTTGAGGAGAACTCCATAACCCTACAGCAGGAGGACAGAGCAGTTAATCTCAGTACACAGAAGAAATAAAAGCTGTACTAAATGTCAGAGGACTAGGAAAAGACTGACTTGCTATGGTAATACCTGCACACACACCACGGGTGGGTGTTAAATGCTGCCAGGCTTTAGTGGAGCTCAGTAGGTGTGTTTCTCATGTTTGGAATGCAAGTTGAAAAAAACTCCACAGGAAATCTCCTTTTCCTCTTATAAATTGTGAACAAAAATTGATAAGAAACTGTATATATCTGAAACATGTGGTAATATCAAAGTAGTTTGATTTGATTCACTAGTTACAAACACACTTCAGTAAGTCACATATCCTTAAATGTAAAAATGTGGGGGTTTTCTTACCAGAAATGTTTTCACATCTATTTATGGTTATTCAACTAATGCTGTTTTCCCATTTTAATTTCATGCCACAGTTCACAAAAGTAATTGTTAGGAAATTATAGTATATGTTCTGTATTCATTGTTTTTATTTGCAAACACTAAATTCAAAGGTATGTTATGTATTGCTGAAATGGTCAGTGCATCCCAAGACTGGTGGAGTTCTTGGTTGCCAACTAGTAAGAATAACTGGGTGTTTTGGAAAATAAGAAACAAGTGACAAATTAGTATTTTCATTTTTCAATCAAGATTTCTAGGTGTGTTTTAGATCCCTTTTTAAACTGCATTGTTTCAAATCAGACTACGCTGGTATGTCATGCTGTGTTTAGCTAAAATGTCATTTGATATTGAAAGGAGCGGTGTGGCCCTCAGAGCAGGTTTGTGGCAGAAATACTATTTTAAATTTATCTTGTGAGATTACTTTTATCTCAGACAGAAAAACTGCTATTTGAAACATGTAAACAATAGAAGTTTGTTTTCTTTGTAGCATTGTATTTATGGTTTGTGAGTGTCCATCTGAATGTTTAAAAAAACATAACACTTCTTTATTTCTCTCTTTAATTAGACTTGTATGGAGGTATTAGAAGCTTTATGTGATGGTAGCCTTGGAGACTGTAAAGAAGCATGTGAAACTTACAGAGCAAATTGTCATAAGCTTTTCCCTTATGCTTTGGCTTTCATGCCCCCTGGATATGAAGAGGATATAAAGATCACAGTTAATGGAGATAGTTCTGCAGAACCTGAAGAACTGGCCAATGAAATATGAACAACTGTATTGGAAAAAAAATGATGTTGGACCATATCTGGTGTATAATATTTTTGTCACGCACCTGCTGAATTGTTCTAACTTACACAAAGAACAGAAGGAAAAAAAACGTTGCCTTCAAGTAGTTTTACTTTTTTTTTTTATCCTGCTGACAAAGTATATATATAAAATATCTAACATATACTGGTTATAGGTTGTTCAGTTTCTTAAAAATTAAAAGCTGCTAAAATTGAAAAAAAATAAAAAAACAAACAAGCCTTCTCCTTATCTACCTACCCACCCATGTTTTTAAACTAATTTATGAGAGACCTGGAGATGTGTAGCCCTCAGAGCAGGTGTGTGGCAGAAATATTAACTTTAAATTTGTCTTGTGAGATTACTGTTATCTCAGACAGCAAAACTGCTGTTTTAGCACTGGATTCTTTCACTGAGCACAAAGAGTTGATGGGGCTTTAGCATCTGACTGATTTTGATACGGGGGATGATTGTATCCATAGGAAGTATGCAATGTGAATCAGAATACACAGAGAACCCTGCAACATACATGTTATGTTGGGGGTGCTTGAACATACAGATATCAAGCAGAATTAAGAAACATAGTGTGTTCAATAAGCTTGTTGTGTCTCTGAAATTCACTGTACACGATCAGTTCGGTGTTCTTGCACCACAGTTTTTAACTGAAGGAACCAGTTAAAAACGGTCTCTCTTGGAATTAAACCTGGGATGGAGTGGGGAGGGGAGAATCAATGTTGCTGTTCTTGAGATGAACCTGTCAGTGTAGGTTGGCCAAACTTTTTAAAACTGTAATGCAAGAACCAAATAAAATTATGCACTGTGATGTGGCACCAACTAATTAGAAAGATCGCATGCATATTTCACATAGGGTGAAAACAAAATGAGAACATACTATGGCTTGAAGTTACAAAGAGGAAACTCTGACTACAATTTTGACTGATCAAGAGACTAATAGATTAAAACCTCAGCAGGCCTTGTTCACGTTATGCAGAAAAAAACAAAACAAAAAGTGCTGCAGTTTAGATACCTCTGGAACCTTTTCCACAGTGTCACAGGTTTGTAATACTTGAAGCCCTACATTTCTAAGAATATATTTCTTGCTCAGTTGTTTCAGGCAAGCCCAAGACTTTGTAACTTTTAAGGGGCCCAAGATTTTTTTTCAATAACAGACCAGCTTCTTATTCCTGCAGTTACAGATGTAATTTCCTTTGTCAAACATAAGGTACCAAATATAATGCAATAAAATGTTTTGAAAAACAATTGTGTGAATATTTAAACCAATATATGTTGTACTTTGACAATGAATGGGTTTGCTGGAGTGCAGCTCAGGGTTGGCTTACTGTGCTGTCCAGTCGTGCTTACAATGTTACTGCTGATGGGTGGTCATCGAGTATGAAGTGCAAATGCATTATATGTAAATACTGAATGTCTGGGAAGTCCTATAACAGAATGCTTTGCTACTTGGCTTTTAAGTTCCACCAATGTTAGGTCGAATTTTGTTTTCCAAGTCAAGCTTCAGTCTAGAAGTCTACTGTGTTAATAATATAGATAAGTGCTCAAGTGTTTTCTTTTGTAGGCTCATCATATAAAACAGAGCAGAAATAAACTACAGCTTACAAAGTGAGTGCCTTCTTTGCTGCAGGAGTTCAGTTACAGTATCTGTTGCATGGATACACGGCCTTCCTCTTCCACATCATGGAATTCAGTGATTGACATGTACAGTTAAGAAATCCCAGAAGACTTACGGGGGTTTGTGGTTTTCTAACTGTCTGAAGAACAGGTTTCTGTTTCTTGTATATCCAGCTCCACTTTTTTTTCATGGTTAGCCTACCCYTGTGTGTGTGTGCAGTGTAGTTCCTGTTGGAAGTGTAAGTTGTGTTGCTGTATTTGTATATTTAACTTGCTGGGCTTTTAGGGACTAGAATACCTACAGAGCCTTTAACTGACTCTGGTATTGATGTCTTGATCTTAGTTGTTTYTGCAGCCTGAGATTCTTGGACTGCATGTCTTCTGCCACTCCTGAAGGCGGTTCAGTCTTGCCTACACAAGCTGCGAGCATTTGGCGTTGCCTCTTGAGTATTGCTGCGCATTTCTTCGCTTCTGATGCTTGAGCTGGAGGTAGATGAGTGCTCACTCTTAACAGATTGTGAATTGCATCACACAAATTCCTTTTTTTTCAAATACTGGGTTTTTTGGGTGCTGCCTATAAATGGGGTTATTTCCTTTACTTCTTCACTGCCTGTTTTTGCGTTGAAATGGACAAACTAAAAGCAAGAAGTTACTTGTTATCTTTCATTATGCAAATGGAAAAAAGGATGCTTCAGTGGGCCTTCCAGAAGTCTCCGTCTACACATCTGTTGTGATTTCCCTAAAGACACTTCTTCGTAACCTTGCTGAAAGGCATCCACAGTGCTTCAGAGATGGTGCTTTTGGATTAAAGAGGTTCCTCATCCCCTACCAGAAGACTGCAATCCCAGGACAGGAAACTCAGCCAAGAGTTTGCCTGAAGACAGAGGTTCTTTAATCGGCAAAGAAATTGTTATTCTTTCATCTTCACATCTCTCCTGTTAGATACAAGGCTGACTTCTGAGAGGAGCTTTTAAGAGCTGGAAATGAAGTTAAAATCCAGTGCAATGAGTCTTGTGAAGTGGTAGCACAGAGGGGTGTGCTGCAGTGGAGGCTTTCCTTTGTGTACTTTGAGATCCGACATTGTAATCACTGGTGCCTGGCTGCCAGAGCAGGTGAGCAGGGATTGCAGTCATGGTCAGAGTGATCTAGAGCACTGGCTTACTCATAACACAATTTGGTTTGACTCTTTATGATTTTCACTGGAGAAAGATGATTTCACCATCAGTGGAGCCACTGGTGCTGACACAGGCCATGGGTATCTTTCCTGGGGAGGAAAAAAGTTCAGAGAACAAATTTTGCCTAGGTAAGAGACTGTAGATGGTACATGAAGCAATGCCAGACTCAGAAGTGGGCTTAAATTGTAGGGACCTGAAAGTGGTTGTTTTCCCCATTGCTGGTCGATGACATACTTGCTTCCTCCAGGTGGAGACTAGAGCATGCAGCCACATATGGGAACAAGTAGGTAAAATAGCCTCAAAATTACCTATTCAGTAACTAATTGCCCTGCATATTAAATGCCTTAAAAGCTTCTATATTCTACGTTTTTGGATTTTTTTTCAGTAGAAGTCTTAATACTGCCATGTTCCTAGTGGGGAGTCTTGTCCTGATGTGTGCTGTGTCAGCCAGAACAGAGAGGGAAGTTTGTCACTCAGTTTTTCCCCTAGCCTGGGGAGAAAATTCCAGGCTTCCCAGGGAGCTCTCTAGGGCTAGATGAGGTGTGTATGATTAGCCTCTTAAATCTTCCTTTAGCATTTGGATTTCCCAGGTTTGTATGTGCTGCAGCCATAACAGTAGACCCTGGAAGCTGGTCTAGCAACTCACAGATCGATTTGTCAGTGTCTTCCTAGAAAGAAAACAGCCATGAGCATGAGATCAGGCCTGAGGAGCCAGAGGTGCAAATACAATTTCAGTATCATGTGAGCAAGTTCAAATAAGAAAACTTAAGGCCTCTGTCTAATGTGATGCCTTTGGGGGTTTGAGCAATGGTGCCATTGTTCCTGCAGTGCTCGCATCCTGTCACCACAGTTCTGCTTTGAACACATGCCACTAATGCCAACAAAACCACTGATACCATAATCCAGCTCAATATACCTGGGTTAAAATTTTATTTTTCCCTTTTTGTGATTGCTTTAGCTGTTTTTCTAAGTGTTCTGTACAGAATAGCTAGCTAGGTTTGAAATCTTTTCCCCTAAGGAATTTTGCTTTAAAAATGCCATTTGTACCTAAGTAGTGATGTAAAATAGCTTGAACTATGAGAAAGTCAAAGTTATGATTGTGTGATACTGCTTTGGGGTTCTGTGAAGGAAAACGGTGCAAGTATAGTGTAAGTAGACTTGTGTAAGTAGTTGTATCAGTAACTGAGTTGAGCAATCTATAAGCTCATTCATGAAAGCTGAAGTTCCAGTTGGAGGAAAATGGTTGCTGAGCTTGGAGAAAGGTTCTTGCTTCCAGGACCATTCCAGTCATGAACTGTTCTGGGATGAGGTGAGGAGCAAAGGGCATATGCTTTTTTCAAAACCTCTGGCCATGCTGTCATGATTACATTTCCTAGAAATTAAAGCTGCAAACTGCAAACACTAATTATAATGGCTATGTTGGGCAGAGACTTCCCAGGAGCATTCAGCCAGCAGTGGAGATGGCAAGGAGCAACTGATAGACCAGCTCAGGAAAAGGAGATTGAAGTGAGTTATAAAGAGGTGGCATAATAGAAATTCCATTTTCGATTAAATACAAAATAACTTTTTTTATTACTAGAAAGATGACTGAAGATGTAAATACTATAAATGCAGTCTTCCCATGCCAAGGAAGCTGTAAATGTGTATTACTTTTAGAGTGGTACAAGCAAACAGTAGTATGTTCACAAAGATTCTAGCTTTGTATATTAGTCTTCACATAAATTGTGGCAGAAAATTGGGAGGACAAGGATTGTCCACTTTATAAGGGACTATATCAAGGAGTTTGTAAGAAAATTGCAAGAGCAATATTACTGAAAAATCCAAAGCATCTTAGAATAGCTTGCCTAAGATGTTTGTTTTAACTGAAAGTGTTCAACCTGCTAACTGGTCTTAATGAAAGACAAAGTACTTTTACAAAATATTTCTGCCTGGCACTGCCCATTCAGTATCTACCTCTACTAGTCCTAGTCTAGTTCGGCTACTGCATAATTTTAGCCATTTAGCGTAAAACATATGAAAAAGTGTCATTTACCTGGTCAGTGAATGTATGATGAGGGATAACATTCAGTTTTAATGCAATAAACCACAAACTTAGTGATTAAGTCCTGTTGTTGGTTCAGTGCAGCAGCATATTTATTGCTTCATTGCTGATCCATTCAAAGAAATCTTAATTATAAACTCCACAAAGTTACTTGCTATTGTACTGGGATTTGCTTTCCCTTCCAGCCTTCCTAACTGGTTAACAATGTTGTATTGTATTTTTATGCTCTTCTCTGGTGGTAGCAAATATCAAAACTGGTAGGAAGTCAATCAAAGAATAAAAACACTGAGTTCTGTTTGTAAATGAGTACTAGTATTTCCTTGTAGGGTTCAGTGTCCTCCTTGGATGGCCCACCAGCTTTGTAATAAACGATCCCTTGGCCAGTTCCCTTAATTCCCCTTGTCTCCTTCCAAGCTGATGAGCTGTTAATGGGGGTGCAGGTCTCGCAAAAGGAAAAAAGTTCAGCAGGGAAAGGCTGTGACTCCCTTTGGAGTCGGGCTGGAAAAGAACCACCTTGGTAGGGAGTTCTGTCCTAGCCTAGAAACTAATTGTATGTACAACAAAAAAAAACATCCTTTGCTCTTTCAGGCTCCAAAGAGCCAATATGGGGATTTGGATAAAAGGATGTTCAGAGGCAAGCTGAATGAAGAAGCATTTGCACTTTTTCTCAGATATGATTTTTGGGGATGAAATAATAAAATAAGCCTTCCCTTCCCCACCCATAGGCCCTCCTGATCACAAAGTTTTCTTGACCCAGTGTCCCAGAGTATCTTGTGATTTTAATCAATTAGCATGCAAAATAATACGGTAATGATGAAAAAATTGGAACAGAAGTAGCCAAGCAGACTGCTGACACAGCAGTATAGGAACCTATAGTGTGTTGCGGACCTGGCACTTAAGATTACCTGGAAAAAAATGCTTGTTAAMAACTGTGATAAATAACAGCTGTGACTAACCCTGTCTGTAGGGAGCACCAGGGCTGCATCACTTGCAGGGTCTGTGTCTGGTTGTAAATGCCTGTGCGGGAGGTGGGGGTGATACTGAAGTGATTGCAGCAATATCCTCATATTCATCCCTTTGGATGGGAAAGGGGAGCTTGTTGCAGGAAGGGCTCCTTAGCACCTTAGATTATACCCTACTGAAAAAGAGCAGCCCTCAGAAATAGAATCCCTACCCCATTGTTCTGTGCGAGGGAAGGGGCATTTGTGCTGGGAAACCACCTGCCTTGAACTTTTCATACTTTGAAAATGCCCTCTTCCATTTCTGGGAACAGCACCTCGTGATTGTCTACAAAGAGGACTTGAAGCACAGAAGATTTATGAGAAGCCCAGGTAGCCTGGCATTTCGTACATTATTTTATCTGCATAAATCTCTCAGCTTTGGCTCTTTATCAGTACCCCTCCACTCCATCAGGTATAAAGGATCTTCCTACCTTGTCATTACACTTCTGGAATCTGTTCTGAAGGCCCCATGTGCAATAGCAGAAAGATACCACCTCTCTGTGGTCCCTCTGTCCTTCACAATGCTGCAGGAATGCATATGAAGTGCTCTTTATTCCCAGCTTGCCTTTGTCCAGTGAACACAAGGGATGTGTAAATGCTCTTTTCTTAGGGGAAAGTATATGTGGAGCAATGATGTGGCTGTTGAGTGGATTGTGTAGCAAGACTGGCACTTCCATGATAAGCAAGTGCAAGTTGAGGGTTTGTGAGGGCTTTTTCAGTGTCTGGCATTTTCTCCTGAAACTTCCCAAAATCAAGAGCCATGGCTCCATTCTTCTGAGAGCACCACAGAGATGTCCTATCAGCCCCTGGGAGCAGGAACAGCTCTGTTCCACTGCATGTATTTTGTATGACTTTACTGCAAAAATATGATGCTTTAAACCTTATATTTCATATAATATATTTAAACTTATATTAAGATGCTTTTATTAATTATCTGCTAATTTTTCTTGAAGTTGTCTTTATAATCTGCAAGCATTTTTATAAAGTTTTAGGAAAATATTGGCTTCTGGCTGTTTATATCATGCACTTCAAGCAGTTTTTTTTCCTTTTAGGAATCACCAAATCTTCGTAACTCTGCATCTCACTTCACTTGCAATATCAATAAATATCTTAATGAAATTTAACTGTTTGAGCTGGAAAAAGCCCAATCTTTGCTTTATTGCAGAGTGAATTTTTTTGTGTTTTTGAATTCCTATTTTGTCTGCTGATGAGCATCTTTTCACCATATCCTTTATATTCTGTTTAATATTGCACGACTTAAGCCATCCTGCCTTTTCTAAATTATTGATAGGCACACAAATTGCATACATGCTATGTGAAAAATGTATGGTGACCTAAATTTACCTAAATAGARGAAAAGCCTTATGCTGCAGCTGGGCTGAAACTGAGGAAGCAAATTGATATCAGTGCCAGGCTGGAGACACTGGCTGTTGCCAAGTGCTAAGAAGAGACAAAAGACTGAAGCCACCGGAATAAGTAATAAATAAGCAGTATTTATCCTTATTTATGAGGATTATACTCTGAATACAGTAAAAAAAGTATAATTCTGGTATCAGAAAGGACTTCTTAGCAAATGAACATGAAAATACAGCTTTTGTCTCATAGCTATGTTAACAACATTATCAGATGCATGGGCCCCATCTGTTTTGGGGGGTTTTTTTGGTTGGGTTTTTTTTTCCCTACATACATTATAAATTGTTCTTCCTGGTGAAATCATTGTATTTTCAATAGCACAAATACATCATAGTATTTGCTTTTGAACCTTCTCTAACCTGTGGCCATCTTAAATAGCAGGTATTTGTGGCTGGCACCTTGAAGACTGATGTTCTTTCAGAGGGGGTATCCTGGGTGCAGTACCAGTGGCTGGTATGGAGCTGTGTTTTGGATTTGTGCTGAACACAGGTTGATAATACAGAGATGTTTTTGTCACTGCTGAGCAGAGCTTCCACACAGCCAAGGCCTTTTCTGCTTTTCGTAGTGGCCACACTGGCAACGAATTTGGGGGTGCTTGGGAGAGTGGGAGAAGACACAACCAGGAGAGGTGACCCCAACTGAACAAAGGAATATTCCAGACTATATGACATGATTATATATCAGTGTGCTGGTTTGACTCTGAACCAGCAGGGGAAATCAACCCCACACAAAATACCTTGAGAGATTTTAGGTCAAAATTACAATTTTAATAAAAAAGGTTAAAATAAATGCAGTAATACAGAAACACCAGCCTAAACAAACTGACAGAGTCACAGTACAACCTGACACCCCGTTGACCAGGGTGGTAGCTGTGTAGTCCAGTTAGGCACTGGTCCTGTAGGAAGGCCTGGTAGTCCAGTCCTGGTAGTTCGGTCCAGTAGAGGAGTGGAGTCCAGTCGAGTGGAGTAGCTGAGTCCAATTCCGAGGAGTAGAGTGGCTGAGTCCAATTCCAAGGAGTGGAGTAGAGTTCAGTCAAGTCGAGAGTTCCGTCAGTCGAGAGTAGAGTTGAGAGTGTTCTCTCCCCTCCTAAACCCTTGTTTTATGCTTTGTTTCTTGGCTGGCACCTCCCCCAGGGGCGGTGACCTCCACAATGGAAGAGGACTTTCCCGATGTTCTATTGGTTGCTTCGGCAATGAGCTCAGATAATCTTCGTGGTTTTCTGACATTCCAAGTCCAAGATCCGGCCTTTAATCAGGATGAGTGGTGCTAATGGGCCATTAGCTGAGATTAGATAATCAGGATGGGTGGTGCTTGCTGTTGGCCAGAGTGCTTATCTCAGTTCAGATAAGGAGTCCCTCAGGGATCAGGTGTGTAACTACGAATTTATCCAGCTTTTATGGGTGGTAATAGAATATATTACTAACCCAGGACAATCAGTATATCAAATGAGGAAGAAAAGGAGGAAGAGAACATTTGGAGTGATGGTGTTTGTCTTCCCAAGTCCCTGTTACATGTGATGGGGCCCTGCTCTCCTGGAGATGGATGAACACCTGCCTGCCCACGGGAAGAACTGAATTAATTCCCTGTTTTGCACTGATTGTATGTGTGGCTTTTTCTTTCCCTATTAAATTGTCTTTATCTCAACCCATGTGTTTTCTACCCTTTACTCTTCTGATTCTCTCGCTGATCCTGCTGGTGGGGGAGTGATCACGCAGCTCCATGGGACTTGGTGGCTGGCTGAGGTGAAACCACAACAGTGTGGGTTTTTTATTCAATGCTTTAATTGAAATCACAGTAGAACTATGCCCTTGCTGACAAGAGCAAGCCTGGGAAAAGGAGGAAAGCTTATTCTTGCAGAAATACGTAACAAAAACACATCCTGAGATCATACTATTGGAAGAAAAACCTGTTGCCAGAAAATAAAATGCACAATATATCCTCACATTAAACAGTCTTGTAAGTYAAGGTCTTGACATGCAGGCAAATGGCTGAGAGATCACAGTACAACTGGGTTTGTTTGCTGCCTGGGAATGATTTATCAGGGGCTTTGGTGCACACAGGTAAATATAGAAACTTCATAGCATTTGATGACCCTTTGGGACAACAGACAGCCCTTAAGCACAGCACGTACAACTGTGGGGACAGAGAAAGCAGGGACACAGTTTTTGGCTTAACGTACACTTTGCTGCTCACTGGTGGTCTGCAGCTCTGCTGTCAAGATGCTCCCTGTTTTTTGTGATCCCCCTTGGATGAGCCATCCCAACAGGGCGGAGGACATGCCCAGCACTGGAGCTGGGATGTGCAGGCAGTGCTGCTAGAGTGCTGGGATGTGTGGAGAGCCTGGGTTTCTGTGACAAGCTCTTAACACAGAAGTTAGAGTTGTCACCTCAGCTACCCAGACAGGCCCAAGGCTCGTTGTTCCAAGCAGCCAATGAGGAAAACATCCAAGCACAAACTAGAAATAGGAAAGCTTTTATGGCTTTTAATTTTCTTAAAGCTTTTTGGTTTATAGTTTTGACAGGAACAAGGGCATGGAAGTGAATGTGAAAGTCACATTCTGGTAACTGGCAGTAAAGCAGCTTTGTCAAAACTTAGTTTCAATGCAAAGATAGATGAGACATTTGACTCTGTGATTTCAACAGGGTGTGTTAACACTTGCTTATTCAGTCTGACATACAGGGTCCTTGAAACCCATCTCCTAAAAAGCTGTCCTTTGTGGCTCCAACGTTTCTGCCATCTGTATTTTGTCATAAAGGAACATTTTAGTGGGGGGTCAAACTCTTCTTAAGATTTGCAGAGTCAAGGACTTTTTCCTGCAAAAATGGAGGACATGAGGCCTCACACCAAAGGATAAAGCCCACAGAAGAAGTCAGAAATCAGAGGTACAGTATCTCTGCAGAAACTTTCAAAGCATTTTTAAACTACTGGTCATTAAATTACCAGGACACATCTGAAAAGTTTTTGATCCTTTAAGAAAAAAACAAGCAAATGAGACAGCCTTACACTTAGACTTTTTTTTCCCATTTGTTCCTTAACTTAGAACCTAGTAGACATAATTTTTAGATATTGAACAGTCTTGTTTTCATGGGACTAACACATTAAAATATTCCTTCAAGGGAAGACAGAAATAAATATTCTCAAAATGCTAAGCGAGTCCAGAGATTTGCAACTATTTTCAGGATCCCCTTTCTTAGAAACTTCTACATCTGCTAAATAAAAATAGCTGTGAACTTAGGCTCTGGTATGTTCATTCACTAAGCACATCCGAAGAGCATGTTAAAAGTACTTGTCCTTGCAAAAGAAGAAAACCAAAAGCTTTTTCATATGCTTTTATAGCAAGACGCATTTTTATTTATTCTGTTATTATAAATAAATTAAATTATATTTGCTGGTTTCCAAATATATTAGAAAGGAAAAGGAATATCCACAAATAGTCTGTGCAGGATGAAATGTAAGGATCTAATTAACATCTTTATTCCTTCAAGTATAACACAAGTGATGAAACTTCCAGTACCACACTGAAATAGCTCACATAAAAGCGTCCACATCTGGGACAAAATTTAAACTCTCAGGTTTAAATTAGGTTATTTACTCTAAGTCCATTTTTTCAGGGGACAGCTGTGTTCCCCATAAAGGAAGTTCTGCCTGTCTCAGGGCTAACAAAACAGGAAATACGGTGGCTGTTGGCAGCATTGTGAGGCAAATTCCCTGCCAAAGTGTTGGGGGTGTGCATTTAAAATTAGCAGAGTACAATCATCCATTGACTAGGAATGYCCTCAGCCACTAGATAGTGAGTCGATTCTGCCATTTAAAGTCCTGGCTGTTGAAATAAAAGCAGTTAAGAGCTGATGAAGAGCTCAGATTTAATTATAATTCACTTTGGCCCTCTCGACTTGATGCCAAAGAGATTTTTGCTTTTATACTTTTTATATTAATAGTATATTAGTAACCCTATAGTCCTGTAGCCCTATAGCCTTTACCCTCTAACCTTGTAAATTCCTAGCTAGCAAACTCCCCATCCGATAGTCCCTATCCCTATAGTCAAAATAAGATTCCTGTTAACCTTATCATCACTAGTGTTCTACGGACCAGGGACACTTCTCTGTCTCATGTCTCCTAAAAGCCCAAACAACAGTAGCATTAGCCGAGGATTTCGGTAGGAGGCTGAGCCAAAGGAAATCACCTCATTAACCGTATTTCTAATTGGGAGATTTTTGTAAACTATTTTAATTTGATGTAAACCTATAAAAATGCTACGGGTACATACACACTGAGAACGGACACTTGGGACGGGACACAAAACTGATCAGTGTGCGTTTGTACTCTKGGAGGACCTCCAATAAAGGGAACTGCTTTCCCTACCCTCAAAACAATCGTCCAGCTTCTGATTTTAAGCAGATAAAGGCATCAGACTTAATTCATATTAAAATCAGTTAAATGAGCTGTTGGCAGACCCTGGTGAACAGCTGTTAAACTCACCTTTGGCAAACCAGACAGAGCCCAAATGAGAGCACCCCCCACTACAATTAGCACTTCTCTACTACTTTGATCACTGAGCTATAGAGATGGGCTTGCTTGTGCTCCCTCTCCTCAGCCAAACACGTTTTACATTCTGGCTGCAAGAAGGAGCAATTCTGTACAAGGGACAGTAGGTACTTGAGGGTGGCACAACCTTCTCATCCCCCTTTAATCTTACTTTCACATCAGAACAAAATTACTCCTCTTCTTTGACAGAATGAATTATTTGAGACCATAAATGGAAGCATCTTGTTTCAGAAGGACTACAGGGTGGAGAAACATCTCTACAGTCGTAGGGATTGGGAAGGGGGAAAGGGAAAGGGAGTGATGAAAACTAAGATGGGCACCGTAACTGAAGTTGCTCTGAATTCAGGGTATTTACAGTTGCTCTGAACTCAGAATATTTTAACATTGTAAAAAATTTTATCTAGCCTGTTTTTTTATATGAGTAATAGTGGGTTGCTCAAAGCACTGTCCTTCAACCACACAACAGTTGCTCTATAGGATCCCAGGATCATTTCTTATTTGTGCAGGCAGAAACCCCAAGTGGTCAGGGGCATGTGTAACAGTGTAAAGAGGAGGACTCTCAATGGCTATTATTAGGCATCTGATCTAAACCTTAGGAATTCTGGCTCAGCTATCAGTTTGCAGAGCCCCTGTTAGGGTAACAGTTCTCTCAACTACTGTAATCTACATTTGCTTTTCAATGTAGGGGTTAAACTCTTTAAAAGATTTTTGCTGGTGGACATTGCTTAAACTTGATGTCTACATCTTACCTCTCTCTGGGTTGATGCCCTTGGCGAGTTAAAAGATTGTTAAGGCAATGCCATACTTCCCTTCTTATTGTGAGATACGTCAATCCCTTTTGATCCAAGTGTCTCCCTGCCAGGGATAACTTGCTCATTTACTGTAAATGGCAGCAGCAGAGCAGTCAGGCTGGAGCACAGCACTGGCAGAGGAGTTGGCAAAGATCTGCTTCCCAGGGCACTGCCAGCAGGTCATGGGAGGTGATCCTGCCCTTCCACTCAGCCCTGTGAGGCACATCTGGAGTGCTGTGCCCAGTTCTGGGCTCCTCAGGACAACAGAAACATGGAGCTCCTGGAGCGGGTCCAGTGAAGGGCTATGAAGTTATAAAGGGACTGGAACATCCCTCTCAGGAGTAAAGGCTGAGGGAGCCGGGCCTGTTCAGCATTGAGATGACTGAGAGGGGAGCCTGCAGCATTGCACACCACAGGCTGAGTCACATCATCATCATAGAAAACTTTCCCCACGATTACGAAAAAGCCTTCGTGCTCTCGGCCTTCCCCTTCTGACTCCGGGCACTGCCTCCAGGCCTCTTGTCTTTCAGTATTCGCCATCAACACAAACACTTCACAAATGCAATTCCTGGTGGAGGCTCCCGATGTTGTCTGCAAAAACTGGATTTGTTACCTTGTGTGCAACAAGCCAATAATTACTAAAGACGAGATGTTACCTATTTGAGATTGCATAAACTGGATGCTCCCTGGTATTCCACAGCTCAAGCACCTCAACTATCAGAGCTTTTTACTATTTATATATTTTAGCAAACAAAGGGATTAGTGTTCATTGGCTACAAGTCACATAGTTCTCTTATTAATTAGTATTCTATCTTCTATTGGTTAACGATTCTCTCACTTCCCATGCTAATTAGTCCCATGCTCAGTGGGTTTCTCAGGTTCTTGCTCTGAGTTATTTGGGACCTGGCCCTGCCAGAACTACCTTTTACTCAGTCAGAGCCGATTTCAGCACAATTACTGAGTTGTTTTCATTTGTTTCTTCCCTCACTTGGGAGTTCTCCCAAATGTCCTTGTGGCCCCTAAATTCTGCATTCTTTGTGTCCACTATGGGACATCCACAGTGCCCACAGTGGTACATCCTTCCCAAGCTTTGTTAAACCTCCTCCTGGGTCTGAGATCATTGACGCACGTCCAGCCCTACACCTTGACAGACTAATTCTACCAACAAGCAATTTGTTTTTCTAACATCTGGGCATCACTTAGAGCTTGTTGGCTGCTCTGTTTCATGGATTCTCGTTCATTAGCGTGGAAAGCAGACAAAGATCAAACATCAGAGAACAACATTTCTTGCGAAAACCTTACATATTTCACATTTCGCGGCATTCAGGCCGCCCGTACGAGCGTGGGGTTCACCTGCACGCTACAGGCCCGCCTATTTCCGGCTGATCCCGGTTCCCGCCCCCTCAGTGGCGGCGGCCGCAGCTCACGCCGTGCCAGCAGCGGCGCTGGCGCGCACAGGCCCCGCCCGCGAGGATCGGCCGCCGCGCTGTCGCGAGACCGGCCCACGTGGGCCCGTGACGTGTCGCGCCCTGCGGGCGGGTGGCAGCTCCTCCCCGGGTCCCGTCCCGGCGCTCCCGGGGCCGCGATGGCGGCGGGAGATGTGGAATCCTCGCTGGAGCTGAGCCTGACGGGCTCTGGGGCCCTCCCCGGCGCGCTGCCCCCCGCCCGCTCGCGCATCTTCAAGATCATCGTCATCGGGGACTCCAACGTGGGCAAGACGTGCCTCACCTACCGCTTCTGCGCCGGCCGCTTCCCGCAGCGCACCGAGGCTACCATCGGCGTGGACTTCCGCGAGCGGGCCGTCACCATCGACGGCGAGCGCATCAAGGTACCGCGGGGCCCGGCCCGGGGCAGCCCCGGGAGCGGCCCGGGCTGCGGGGGCGGCGGGCGGAGGGCCAGCGCCGGGCCCGCGCCTGGCACAGAGCTCCAGCGGCAGGGAGACGGGAGCAGCGGGACGAGAGCGGGATGCCCCGGGCCGCGCCCCTCGCAGGGCTCTCCAGGCGTCCTTTTACCGCCCTATCTCCGAAGTTCACTGCGGTGGGGTCGCGTCGCTAGCAGCCTTGGCTGTGTCTGCCCTGAAACGGTTCCACTGCTTGGCCTTGCTCCTGTTGGAAATGTAGTCACGATGTAGATTTCTGTGATGATGAACCGATTCCTACCATAGGCCAAACCTTTATGCGTCTTTTGTCAGGTGTTAATCCGTAATTTATCCTTACAATGCGCTTATCCATAGATCTCTTACCGGTCTCTTTTAGTCTTATTTGTTGCTGGTATCAGCAGCGTGTTACCTCCCAGAAATTCTGCATCTTTGTTCATCAGATATCACAGTTGCTTTAACCTTCAAGACTACAAAGCTATGTAGGTGCCACTGTTATGATCATTTTGCTTTAAAAATGTTAGGAAATCGAATATTGTTCAGGATTGAGCAATGTGTTTCAACTTCTGATTTTTAGGATTCTTTTAGTTTGCTGTATGTTTGGGCAAACGTGGTGCAGAACTGGACAGTGACAGGTTGGATACCTGGCTCACATATGACTGTGTTTTTACTCTGATTATAGGTTTAGCTAAATCTCAGTCTTACAGAATTAAATTTAGTGAAAAATTGGATGGGGGAAAAAATGCTCTTTTGTCTTTTTGCACTGGTAAGCAAATTATAAAAGTATATTGAATAGACCTAGTCTGCTTGGTAGATAAGTGCTAGTGGTGATCCTAACAATCATTTGCAGATTAGTCTGTAGCAGCCTACAAATGCAGTTTGTTTACTAACATGGTTTTAAACAGAATCCCCATCTGCTTCTGTGTTACAGTTTGTTTCTATGAGCAAAGCTCAGTTTTGTAGAAAAAGGAAGTAACAGTAGTCTTGGACTTGTGTTTTGGTGTTTATTGTCATCAGGCTTTATAGTTACAGCTTACAGTCATGTAGCTGAAAGCTATAGTTTCCCCTTGCTTACTTACTGATAAAATTATGGAAGGCATGTGAGAGTAGGAAAGTCAATTTGCTTTCCTGCTGTTCGGGGATTTTTACCTCATATCCTTTTTCAACTAAAAAAGAAAGGTGAATAGGAGTCTTTGTTTTTCTGTATGAAACCACTGACAAGAACTTCTTTGGACAGCTGAAATTCTGTACTTCTTTGTCCGTTGCTGTCCATGACAGAGGAGATAATCTCCTGAGGGATACTGTCTTGTCAGCACCATCTTATTGACTGGCATTTTCATCACTTCTGAACTATGCCCAGCCTTTGTTGGAGAGAAGTGAACAAGAACATAGCCTAAGCCACAGCTCTGAGATGCTTCACATAGGTTATTGTGCCATTCTGTTCTGTATGTTTTGGTAGATTGTTTTGCTGTATTCTTGAGAATATTACCTGTAGAATAAACCAGTTCTGGTTGAGGAAGGCGGAGAAGTGAAGGAGGCTTTTCTGAGACACATTGTTTTGTGCAAGTTCTGTTTCGCCTTTAAAGGAATAAATTTTGTTGTTATGGCCAGGACCCTAGTTCTTAGTGGGAGCGTTGTCAAGTCTGAACCAACTTTTGGGGTTTTTGGCAACTTCTTTCACTCCTCTTCACCTTTCTCACATGTAGCAGTCAGCTCCAGCAATGCCTGTTGAACCAGGAGAGAGAAGCTCTGATGAACTGAATTATTGTAGTCCTTGCTGTGCCCTTAAGGGAATTCTTCCTCTTGCACTGAAGGAAGTTATAAGGTAGTGTCTTCTCTCTTCTCCTTTCCTCCAGCTGTCTGGATGTTCTTTCTTGTACTGCTACAGCACTGTTTCCCTCACAGCTGGAAAAGTGCCGTGTCATTGGCAGGAACACAAGCACAGTTCTCGCCGAAGGTCTCCCACACAGCAATTGTGTAGAATTCCAGGATGTAGGAGCAAGTATATCCCTTTTACAGTAGGCTAACAGCTTTATATCAAATACTGATGCCTAAATGTGATGAGTAAATTAAAACTTTCAAGAAATGGATTTTCTGCCTTCTAAATTTTCCTCTTCCTCAATTGATCTAAGCATTGAAAATTGAAGAAAACTATGCCATTCTTCACTGACCGACATTAAAAGAGCAAAGGATGCAAATGAAATTCAAAGAAGAAAGTCCGAACATCATGTTCTGTACCTTTGAGCTATTCCAGATTTTTTTCCCACGTCTTTTTAAAGGAGACGTAGCTTACCATTTTATCTTTATCAAAGGCCATTTATGTTTTTACCAGTGTGTTATAAACAACGCATACTAAGTGAGTCCTTGTTTACAAAAGAGCCTTTCTGGATCCACAAAATGGAGTCAGAAGGTGGGATGTGATAGCTGAGTCAGTATATTTAATATGTATTATGCCATTTGTCTCTCCTAGAGAGTGTGACAAAGTGATTCTGTGCAGTTTTATTAGGTGAATTATGCTGTTAAACCAAATAATAAAAACCCAGATTTTAAAGGGCTGTTATAAAAAATGTGTTCCCTTGAAGATAAATGGTATCAGACTAACAAACAATAATCTCAATGTTAATTCATCAATGCACGCTTATTAACATGAACATTTTCAGTGTTTTTTTCAGTAGAGAAGATATTTGGGGGGAAGGGCAGAAATGCAATGGTCTCCTCGAGTTCAGCTGGAAAGAGGAAAAAAGAAACTTCTGAAGTGTGAAATTTTCAATATTGGGAAAGGTTTTACCTCTCAGTGCAAATTACTCCATGCCAAGAATATTAACATTTTTAATTTGAAATAATGCCCTTCAAGCTGTAATGCTGCATGTAAATAAAATTTAGGAGAAGCTGTAGTTTAAGCTTAACTTGGAAGTTATGTAAACCTTTAATTTAATTTTCTCTTCTTTACCTAAGGCTGGCAATACACTTGCAGATTTGTGCTTGACTGAGCATGACTGATTTCTGCTCTGTGAATAAAGTGGGGAGAGAACTGTAAGCTCACAGCTGCCTGTGAAAATGAGCACCTTCTTTAAATTAATTTGATATAGCATTTCCCAAGATTTATCTATAGTGATTCCATAATGTTGTGTTGTCTGAACATAGGATTGCTTCTGTCTGTGCTTCTTTCTTCTCTAATTTGTCAAATTCATGAACATTTTCTATGAGTCTCCTGACTTTAGAATGTTTTATAAGTGCATATAACTAGAAGTATGTCTCACCTGGGTGTGTGACTGAATCTTCACCAAACTTAGGTCCCTGTGTTTAATCTGATTGTGTAGACTCCCTTGCCAGACTATGGAGATGCTGTCAGTTGTGTGTAGAGTGAATGCCATTGGCAAAAAGTGGGATTTTACTCTAAAATGAGAGGGATTGCAACTGACTACTGTTTCCTGGGATCAGAGCCAGGGCAACTTGCCGTGCTTTTCTTAATGATCTTCATGACCATTTTAGAAGCTGCATGCAGGTCTTTCTGTGGATCAAAAGCTGCAGAGAACTGGACTAGGGTACAGGAGCCAACTTGCTCTGGTGTTCTTGTGTAAATTCTCAGTTCTCCTGACACAACCAGTAGTTGCCATTCCCACCTGCTCTAGTCTGAGGTTTTTTTAAAGATGGGTGACCAGGGTTGAACATAACATTGCAGAAAAAGTCACACCATCTGAAACATCACTTACTCTTTTTCCTTCAGTCTGTCACACGAGTGATTCATAACATCCTGTGATTGACTTGTGTATATGGATTGTCGTCCATTTTAATAATTTCCAACCTGATGAACCCTATGCTTAAAGAAAAAGTCCTTATTGTTAGTTACTGATATCTAGACTTTGCATCTGCTTCTATTCAGTTTCACACTATTTGTACTGTTCTAGCTTTCAAAACAATTTTACATGATACTGTAATCCTCTTTATTAGTGATGAATCTTCTTGCTGTCAGCAGATTACCCTGGCACTTGGGGTTCCTTTTTTTTAATATAAAAAGTTACTGGTTAAAGTGGTAAACAAGGCAACTTTCAAGACATCTGCAGTTTCTAAATAAGTTTTGCTGAAACATTTGGATCAAAGGAATGCAGAGCTATGCTAATGGGAGAACAATTTCAACAATTACATAGTGGCTGGGACTTTCATGAGAGCAGATTGAATTTTAAATTTATCTTCATTGTCTACAGAACGTTTAGTATTCCTTGAGTTCTCAGTCTCAAGAAAAACTGTTTTCATTCTCAGGGAGGAAACATTTTCTGCTCAAAAGCCAAAGTACTAATCAAGCTACCTCAGCCATCGGGGTCAGCTGTACAGGACAGACAGGAAGCTAGGACTCAGCTTTTTTACAGGAAATTAAATGTCTTTCAGATGTTTCACCATCACTAAGGTGTGTGTGATAGAGCCACACACTAGTTTATTTCTGACAGTGTACAGGTAATGTAAAGTTGAAGGTGAAGGGGTTCTGACTGCTGTGCATTGCAGTTCCTTGTCTCCTGGAGAGCAAGTTTGTTTAAACATCACTGTACACAGTTCTGTAGCATTCTTTACATGTCTGAGGACTCCAGGCTTCCATTACACCAGCATGATGTGTAGGTTCTACAGTCCTCTTTAATCTTGCTTCAGGGGTGCTTCTCCGGCACCCCTGGCGTCGTGTCGGATTTTGTAAATCAGAGAGGCGGGACAGAAGCAACCTTAACAATTTATTGCCAAAATAACAAACAGACCTCAGTCTCAGTCTGGCGTGAGATTTTTAACAACACATTGTAAAATGGTGAATGTCACGGGAGTTAGCATTATATGACAATTTATAGCTTTCTAGACCAATAAGCCACTAAAATGACTATTGTTTTGATTTATTAACCTATCCTTGTAAAAGCCTGACCTCTGCAATGCAGCTGTTTTTTGACCAACCACTCATCATGTCACGTACTCATGAACACTTCAATTGTAACATGTAAATAGCTTAACTTAAACTTATCTTGACTTAACTTAAACTATMAAGTTAACATTATACTTAGAATCTTTCACTATAAACACCCAAAGCGTGCTTCTTGCTTATCACTACAAAAACACAGAATTGCAACCTTCTTGCTTAAAGCCATAAATCACTGTCAATTAAGCTAGTCCAAGTTTCTTCCAAGGTTGTAAATCAAAGCTACTGTTAGCTTTTACTTCTCCGTTTCCTACAATGATGGATGTGTGTAAAATTGCTGTTAATTATTGCTTACATCTGCTGGTGCTTCAAGGCTTGGTTTGGTTTAATCTGGACCCCAGAAGTTTGAAAGCATTTCAGTTCTTCTGAATATTTTTCTGTTCTGACTAAGCTTCAAACGCATTCGTTCAGTCTGTTTTAGACAGTGTGTACCTGGAAACAATAGTCACATGTTAAGCTAACAGGATGTTTATGCCTTTTTTAATTTTTCCTTTTATGTGTGCCTTAATACTATAAACCACAGTATGGTCCCAGTTTAAGTATTAAATAAGCTTAAGTTAGATGTTCATCACAGGAGGGTTTGATTCTAATAGATACACTGCAGACAAAGATTATTTTGTCCTGCTTTTGTTGGTGGTGATGTTGAAATCAAGCATGGTTTGATTTCTTCCTACTTTTTATAGTACCACAATAGGCAGTTAATGTCACAGTAGGAGCAAAGTTTTGGGGAAGATGACACTTTTGGCAATAACAAAAATCATGTCAGCTGAGAGTTGTACTGGGAAGTAATATGTATTTCATGTTATTTTCAAATGAAAGTGCTATTGTCAAGACTTTGGGATTTGTTTTTATAAAAATCTTAGAAAATGCAGGCTCCAATAAACTTTCAGAAATTTTGTATTTTCTCTCAAGTTGTGTCATTATTCTTCCCTGGCCTCGCTTGTGAGCAGCTTTGAAAGCCAAAGCTTCTGAAGTTGTGTGAACGCAACAGTTTTCTTCAAAGCACAAACTTGTCAGTATGATTTATTCAGAAGAGTAGATTTCTATGATCATGTAACTCCCCTAGCTACAGACAGTTTGTGTTATTTTCCAAGATGAGTAATAAAACATTTCGTTGTCTCCTTGTCTTTCCCTTTTCAGATACAACTATGGGATACTGCAGGCCAGGAGCGTTTCAGGAAGAGCATGGTGCAGCACTACTACAGGAATGTACATGCTGTGGTGTTTGTGTATGATATGACAAACATTGCCAGTTTCCACAGCCTGCCATCCTGGATAGAGGAATGCAAACAGCACCTTCTTGCCAACGATATACCACGGATTCTGGTTGGAAATAAATGTGACCTGAGAAGTGCTATTCAGGTGTCCACAGACCTGGCCCAGAAGTTTGCTGACACTCACAGCATGCCATTGTTTGAAACCTCTGCCAAGAACCCCAATGACAATGACCATGTGGAGGCCATATTCATGACACTGGCTCACAAGCTTAAAAGTCACAAGCCGTTAATGCTTAGTCAACCCCCAGATCACGATGAAATACATATAAAACCTGAACCAAAACCTACCACATCCTGCTGGTGTTAGGTCACACTGTTACTGGCTATCACCTTGTCTTTTTGGCAAGTGCTTCAAAATTATGATCTTGGCAAAGTTCCAGGTTTTGGTAGCAATTACAGCAAATCTCTTTGGCACTTTAATGTGGGGGTTTTTATTTTTCCTGGTGTAGATTTGCCCATCTCATGCTCTTGCACTTTGTAATTGTACTTTCTGAGTTATTAAAGTTTCATTATAAATGTATGCGAATATATTCACTTTCAAGTGAAGTTCTGACAAAGCAGTTGTACTTGAGCTCTTGCTGCCTGAGGTTGTTCTCATCACTTGTGGTAAAATTATAAATAGTAGGCCAGTTTATTAATATTTTTGATTGCTACTTGCATTGGAATAATGTAGGAGAAAGAGCCTTTTGTGACAACGAGGGAAGTTGCTTTTTGGGTCAGCAAGTGGGGAGATTACTGGGATATGAAGGAATATTTGGTGACTGCTAGCAAATTTGTAAGCAGGCACCTTTTTATTATAAAAACAAAAACCAGGTCTGTCAAAGTTTGGGCTGTCAGTGGTGGTGCAAACTGCTAGTTTTTGGCCTGTTATTCCACTATGAACTTGGTCTGTTTCTTCATGGCAATGGTAAGGGAATTGACAAACTTCTCCCTACCTCTAGACAGTTATTTGATGCTTAAAACTTCATTAATTTTTCATAATTGGCATGTGATACTAAACTATGCATCCCATGTTATGCAAAGTACTATAGCACAGGATTTGGGGTAAAATTGGGACTCTGCCTGTCCATGAGTTCTCTGACCTTACTAAAATTTCAATGAGGGTGTATTTCTAAAGGTGCTGTATTTGAGTTGAGTGTCTCAGGGTAAGTAAAAACAGTTAAGTAAGTAAAAGATTAAGTGAATTTGGCAAAAGCATACTGGTTTTCAAAGATAGGGGTTTGGAGGGTTTTAGAGATCATGAGTGCTTCTCAAATATCTTGAAAAACCAACTTGATAACATATTTCAGGGATGGGAATGCTTAGGAATATAGTACTTTCTTAAAATATTTCTGAACGCAAACTAAATTGGGTCTTAAATATGGAGTAAATCTACCAAGTACATCATCTGTTACAGATTTTTGAGCTAAAACCTGCTTGTGTAATGCCGTGACCGTATGTGGGGCATCCTTGGCATTGCTCATGGGAGCTAGTAGGGGTCAGATGAGGGAAATTCCTTCTCTAGAACCATCTTTTTCTATGTTCTCATAGTTGCAGCTGCTTTTTTTCGGTTCTATCTGAAGATCAAGTTTCATAATAAGGTTAAGTTTTATAATAAAAATGGTGCTAAGGTGCACATAATTGCATAAAGTGAAATGTAAGCCATAGAATGCAATCTATGACTTCATTCTCATGCCATGTCCAACAGTGTTTTGTGACTTAGTTTTTGAAGGAATGGAAATACAAATGAAAATTTTTTTATTACTGGCAATGTGTAGGATGTGTTGCTTACTGGAAACTAAATGGAAGGGCCAGTTTGGAAGCTGCCACCCTAATGATCACATTAAAAACAAATTACTGAAACAAGATAACTAATACTATGTAAACTATTACAACTATTAAGAAGTAATTCCATTGCAACTTATACTGACAAAAATACATTGACTTCTTTTCTAGATTTAGAAAGAGCACTCAATTTGGTCTAATATGATTAAGATGTTTAAAAAGAATCAAAACAAAAGGTAATCCTTTTTCCTATATAAAGCTGCTTCAGTTGTGACAGTATTTTTGCTTAGGAAACACTTGTAAAAAGGAGCTTTTGTATTCACTCGGAACCTTACATGACTAGAACTTACAGTCGTTTCAGAAACAATCACCTTTTTAACACTAGTGTCCTTAATGATTTTTTTAAGAGAAGGATTGATCTTAAATTTATGTTTATACTGTTGTAAATAAATACAGTTTACAGTCCTGTTGGACAGTTTGTTTTTCACTCATGTCCTTAATCCTTTTTCTCAGAAGGATTGATCTTTATTATTTGTATACTATGTATGTCAGCAAGTATTCTCTTCTTTTGTTCTTTTTTTTCCCGCTTTTTTAATAAAAAAATTCCCAGATTTCAGAATTTCAAGGTCAGTCAGTCAGGTTGGGAGTTGAGGTAAGAAAATAATGTCGTTACAGGGTTACTGTTAAATTTGATACGAAACATTTGCATACCTGTTTTAGCTTTATTTGAGTTATCACCACTTGTAAATAAGGGCGTTCATGTCATGAAAATTGTGTGGAACCGGTGTTCAAGTGTGTAATTCCATGTTCAGCACAAAGCATGTTTTAATGGTTCTGCCATGAAGGCAGTGTGGTCAGTAATACAGGATTCATCGTTGCTTCCTGGCGTTCAGTGGTGATGTTCTGCCTACAGAATGGATGTCAAAGTACTGAATACCTTGTATGTGTATTTTCACTTTAGCACATTGTAAAGTTGGTTTATTTTTTATGTGTTCGGGGTGGGCAAGACACAATCCCAGAAATGTAATAAACTGGCTTTGCCACAAACTGTTATCACTTGTTTTCAATAATTACACTAGGAATCATAATATAATTCGTTATGGTTAAAAAAAAAGCTGTGAGGGAGTAAAAGGAGTTTCTAGTTTCTGTATGTGTGGGTGACAGTTTTGTAAAAGACTGTCACAATACTTGGACTACTGTCAGAGCTTTTTTGCGATGGCTCCGGGTGGTTTTGAGGCATCTAAAGCACCACCTGATGATTCAGAGGCATGTTCAGGATTTATTTCAGATTCCAGAAGACTGGGAAGTGATGCAACAGTTATAAAAATAGGAATTACTAACCCTTGGATGTATGTCAAGACGCTGAAGTCTTCTCGATTACTCTTCTAGTCTCATCTTGTTCAGAAAGAAAAGCTCTTAACTTTAATTTCTAGAAATTCGTTGGAAGTCATATCCCTTGTCCCCTCTGTGAGTATTTTCACTTCCACCAGAATGTATTAATTTTAATACTCTCTTTTTCCCCCCAGAGTCCTGTATTCAAGGTCATTGACTGATGTTGCATAACGTTGCAATTCCCGGTAAATGTAGAGCTATATGTCATTTAAAAGTAATGGTAATGTTACCTTTAAATGGCAGTCTGGTTTTCTGTGCAAATCAACACAACAGGAACATGTTATCTTAAATCTAAAGTCATAAATAACTTCAGAAATTGCCATTATTCTAGGACTCACCAAAAAATCTCACTGTTCTGAGGATAAGGGATTCTTTTTTTCCTTCATCCGTTGACCCTGGGTGCCCAAAGGAGGCCTCTCATTTATCCAGCTGAATGGTGTCATCAGTGAGGGCTATGAAGAGACACTGAGGGAAAGAATGGCTGCTGGTTTCCAGGGATGTCCTGGGATTCACTGGGTTCTGCACAGCGTCCCGCCTGCGAAATTGAAGCACTTGCTGAAGGCAGCTCCCTGTAGTCCGGGAAGCAATTTCCAGAGCCCAAAGAAAGGCAGGTGTGCGTTTGAAATTTTCAAGGAATTTTTCTCCCATCTGTTACCTGACAGGGAGAGCTGTGAGTGAAGGAGGTTGCCCGGGAGATGAATGGGCGATACTTAAGAGACAAAAGATGTAGCCAAGGCGTTGGCGTAGCTTTGAAATGGGCGGGCGGGAGGGGGAGGAAGCAGTGTGGTTTCGGCAGTTTCTTAGCTGGGTGGGCTCAGTCTTTGCTCGCCTTGGAGGTTGTGGGGTTTGGTGCTGGACTGCTTTCTGCCCAGAGGACCTGCTGCTACCGCCGAACTTTCCTTGTTACTTCTCTTCATCGCTGGTAAGCCACTGCTCACCAGGGCAGCCGATGGACTGGGGCTTTCCAACACCCTCGCTCGCTGGGAGAGACCCTCACCATCTACATGGGTGCCTCAGAGGAAACCCGGGCCCTCGCCTCCTCCCTCTCCCCGGAGGGAGCACCTCCCGGCTGCTTACTGGAGCCTCAGCTGCTGCTGCCATTGCCAGGGTTACCGCACCGGACACGTGACAGCCAGAGGAAAACCGAACCCTACCCTCCACCTTCTCTCCCTCATCGAGGCTGCTGCTACCCCCACCAGAGAGGCTCAGGGCTCGCGTCGGCGCCCTCTGAAACTGCTGGAGCCAACAGCGTCCCCTGGAGCTGCAGGAGAGTCACTGCAGCCCCTCTGCCTCAACAGAAGCCAACGGCGCCCTCTGCCGGTTCTGGTCGTGACTACACCAAAGGGGACATTGCTTGATGGGCGAGAAAAGCCTATTATTGGGTTTCTGATTTGTTGTTGTTGCTGTTGTTGTTGCTGTTTGTCCATCTTGATCTATCTATATCTATATCTATATCTATATATCTATATCTATATCTATATCTATATCTATATCTATATCTATATCTATCTATCTCCTAGTAAAGAACTATTATTCCTTTTCCCATATCTTTGCCTGAAAGCCCTGTAATTTCAAGGTTATGATAATTTGGAGGGAGGGGGTCATCTTTTCCATTCCAGAAATATTCTGCCTTCCTTGGCAGGCACCTGTCTTTTAAACTCAGGGACACTCCCTGAGGTGCACAATCCCTCAGGGGATGTTATTGGCATGTATTATTTTCTGCTTTGCTGAATCACCACTGTTTAATGTGAATCATGAATGATTGAATCCTTAGGCAATCATTTGAAATTAATGGAAAGCAAATTTCCCAACAATACTAACAATCATTTAAAAAACCCCGAAACAAACCACAATCCTCTCCTTGGCCTGCATTTAACAAATATGCTGCACTTACTAGGAAGAAAATCTTCCGTGTAAGAGTGGTGAGGCACTGGCACAGGTTGCCCAGAGCAGCGGTGGATGCCTCATGCCTGGAAGTGTTCAGGGCCAGGCTGGATGGAGCCATGAGCAATTCGGTCTAGTAGAAGGTATCCCTGCCCATGTGTTAAGGTCCGGTTATTAAAATTATTTAGAAATTTCTATGAATATATTTCTAATATATGAATTAAGGTGCAAACGAGACCATATGCCAGTGTCAATAGGATTTTATCTGATAGTAGATATGAGAGAGAGAGAGAAAAAGGAAGAGAAAGAAATAGAAAAAGAGATGAGGGGACAGAAAGAGAATGACAGAGAAAATATCACCACTCTGTGGATCCCAATCGATGTTCTGCTGGTCTTCTCCATCTGATCTTCTCGGTGGTGAAGGTCCCCCCAAAAAACCATAGAATTCCATGGATTAATATACATTCAGGCTAGGTAGGAAAATCCAGGCACCTGCCCCAGGGGGAGCAAGTTTGCCATTGTCTTTTGCAGCAGACTCTGGATCTGTTGCATCACTTTGCATCATGTGTAGTCCTGTTGTGCAAGGCCTCAGGAATGAGGCTGGGGGGCACTTCGGAGGGTCTGGGGTGGATTAGGACACCTCCTCAGCTGCTTCTCACTTGAATGTCCTGTGGGTGTAGCTTTTCTGGGGTTGGGGATTCCATAGCCAGTTTGCATAAGGGAGAATGGGTTCACTGCCCCTGAGCAGAGGTTATGACACACCGAAACCTGCTCCCCCCCACCTTGGTTGGGGGAGAAATCTGTGCAAACCTGCTCCCAGCAAATGGGTCTGTGGGCTATGGCCTCCCCTACTCCCATCCAGGGAAGATTCTCAGCACAGCTGCTGGGTTTCAGTCTTGTTTACTTCTCCCCAGACTTGAGATGATTGAACAATGGGTCTCCCTTTATCTAATCTCAGCACCTTAACTCTCAGTCCAAAATTCCAGTCAGGCATCTCTTAGGGAGGGGTGGGTTTTGGTGGCTTCTTTATACAGTTCTGCTATAAGGAGCAAAACTTTTTTGTAACAATGTTTGAGGCATGAATTATTTCAGTCTCTGACATCCATGGCAGGGGGTTGGAACAACATGATCTTTAAGGTCCCTTCTAACCCAAATAATTCTATGATTTATGACTCCCCTTCCCTGTTGTTTTGAGGTAGTAGAACTTGAAACTCACTTTACCATTAAGTCTATGAGGGTTGGTATTGCCAGTATCACTCAAAAGGAAGCAATCTATTATCTTCCACAAAATTAAATTCGAGTAAGATTGGCTTTGAAATAAATGGGGCATATTAAAAAAAAAAGGAAAAAAAAAAAAGATGAGGGGGTGCATGTTTTGGAGTCCTGTCTCCTTGCATCTGATTTTGAAACCTGTAGGATGCACTTGGATCTTACAGTCTGTGTTTTTATTAAGAGATGGCGTTCAAAACCAGACTTTGCTTACATATTTGAAAACAACAACCCCACCAGAATCTTCAGGTAGTTACTTGCTCCCAGGGAATCAAGAAAAAGCAACTRTATTTGACACCACCAAAGAGCTTTTATCCACCCATCATAATCCATCTTTCTGTACAGTCACATCACATCAGGTCCTGATTTAAAACAAGTAACTCTCTTTATAGCTCAGCAAAGAGCTTGCAGTGCAAGCTGACAGCAGCAGCCCTGACTCTGTGTTTGAAAGAAAAAGCAGTACATCATATAGTCAGATCTTCATTTTGGAAAATAATGGTGCAGGTTTTTTCTTTCTACTAATATTAATATTTTTCAATAGGAAGTCTGGAGATTTTAGAGAAATTTAATAAAAGGGTAAGCATTGTCTTTCTAACAGTTTATAAGCTTCTTTTTAAAGAAATTTTCTGTTTCAGATGCTATCAACCCCCCGAAAAACAGCCATAAGGATAATAATAAACAAGAAAAGATAATGAATATGAATGTGAGCACATGAAAACCAAGAGTTGTAAGTTGATGTTAGCTCAGTACTTCCTTTACTATTATTATTTTTTACTATTTGCAATGCCCTTTGAAAAGATCACAGGCAGAAAGACTCTGGCAATATGCTAGACTCCTTTTTTTCTGAAAATATTTAGTGATTTGCTGTTAAAAACATCATGCTGGGCCTCTAAATCATGGCTTGTAAAGCAGAGGCTGCATTTGCAAACCATTTATCCGCTCCCATAGCTAAAGCCTGGTCACCCCCACCCCCTTCACAGTCATGCCTGTACAGGAAAACACTTGGAATGCTCAGGGGGCTTTGAGATGGTCCTTGTCTAGTCCTCTGTCCCTTGGTCCTTTCTTCACTTAAGGAAGGGCACACAATGAGAGAAGGACTAAACTGACCCTAAAACACATGCAAGAGTTTTTCCATTGACTTCAAGGTCTTTTTAGCACACTCATAAATTAGAGGCAGTGAAGGACTCCTGGTTTCAGCAACTGAAGATTCAGCTGTAGATTAAAAAAACCCATGTGTTAATCAGAGAGGATTTTCAAGTTCTTGTGCATCCTCATGACTACTCTGGAGTGCTAACTTCAATTCTGAGCTAATATCTGAGTCACCGTGATGATTAAAATGTGCAATGCTGGCAGCCCTTGCCTTTGGCTTCCAAGGCTCACAGTGGTTTTGTCAAATTGCATCTGAAGTGAAACAGTTAATTTCAATACTTTCATCTATCATTAAATAGATATATTTCATTTATATGCATGGTGATAGTAGATGATAAGTAAAGATATTTAAGATATATTAAATGTATATATATAAAATGATGGCCATAAAACAAGTATATTCACATATATGTATTTTTGATCATCACAGGCATGCATACTTTGGCATCATAATGTAACACTTGGGGTCATGCTGTACAGAATTCCAACCTTTTGTGATGGCAGTGAATTGCCTGTGTGGTACATGACACTGGTGGTATTCCAGAACTAGAATCTGCTTTAAAGCTCCAGCTTTCAGGCTTTATGGGTGAAGAGCTGATGGATGAAGCAAAAACTTGGGTCAGTCAGGGTTGGGAGACTGCCTGTATCAGACAAAATAAGAGACACAAAAGCAACTGCTGTAAGATACACTTAGGGCAAAGAATTTGGAAACTGAAAACACTATCTGTCATCCCAAATCAGTCTCACGGTTATTGGGTGGGGGGTAAGGGCTTAGCAATATTTACATGTATTGTTTCAATATAGACACAACATATACAGCAACTAATATTGACTACAGAAGAAAGTCATGAGTGTATTTAAAAACATGTAGTGGACAGAAGCCAGAAGATGAAACATGAACTGTGAAACAAAGTAATTTTCTTTTAATTTAAGATGACATATAAATGTTGTCAGGAATAAAGGGACAACTCTTGTTTAATTAAAAGAAGAGGTAATTTATTAACAGAAAAATAATTAGGAAAAAAAAAGGAAAAATRTGAAATCCGGAATCCAAAAAAATAAAAGTAAATAAACCGGGTACGCAGGATCAGAGACCTGAAGTGCCTGCCCGGCTGATAACCCAGGGCCGAAGTCTTGCAACACTGGGCTCTGCTTCAGCTAGTCCAAAACGGGGTAAATTAATTCAGTCTCTCCGAGGAGATAGGCCAATAACCCAGCGCCAGGCTTTGCCCGGGCTAGTCCAGGGCAAAAGAGCTGCTCCTGCTGCTATGCAAGGGTTTTTACTGTCTCCTGGCTCCACCCCCGACCGCCCACAGTCCAGCCCACAAGGTCCAGGAGGATTGGTGCAGTCCTGCAGTGAAGTCATAGAAGTCCTCCAATGGCTCGCTGTCATCGGGGGAAGAATCCTTCGGCGGGAAATCATCCTAATTGAAATTCAGGCCAGGGTGGGGCTGGGCTGCAGCTTAACTGCTAGTTGCTACAAACAGCCCGAGGCTTCCCCAGGAGAGTCTACTGTACCTTAGTATCAGGGCTTAAAAGAATACTCAAAAGGGAGTTTTTCTAACATAAGAAAACTCATGAAAACTAATTAAAACACCACACAAATATCTTGAATCAATCCAACAGCCTACTAGTTAACATACTTTTAACACTAAAATGTCATAAAACTGTTTTAAAATATGTCTTCAACAATTAACTTTTTCAAACTGTTTAAAAACATATTCTCGGAGGGAAACTTCATAAACTATGGTCTTAACATTCATCCTATAACAATCAAATTTGATAAAACATTTTTAACAACTTCTTAACATCACTAACAATTAAACTCATTAAACATCTTAATAACTTTTAACTCAATTAAGGGATCAAAAACATGCACAAGCCAACAATAGGGGTGTTCATAAATAACAATGTCAAGTCAATTAGAGAGAACACACGTGTTTCTGGTAGTACCTAACCTGTAACTACAAAAAAAAAAAAAAAAAAAAAAAGAGACATTACTTCAGCAGCTTGGCGCAAGTGAAACTGTGCAGTTTGTTGGTGTGTTTGGGTTAGACTGACCTGAAGAGGTGCAGGACAATGCAGTTCCTATTTTTACAGAAAAGCTGCTAGGGAAGGCTGGGAAATGTTGTTTGCTTTGATGGGTTTTCCTTCCTCAGGTTAGAGTTAAGTCCAAGGACTTTTCCCTGTGCTTACAAACTCTTAGTGTTGAGAATCGTGGATTGTATCTCAAGTGGGAAGGGACCCATAAGGATCAATGGTTGGACTCAATGATCTTACAGATCCTATTTAAAGGTCCTATTCAACTTAAACAATTCTGTGGTTCTATGATCCTAAGAATCAAGAAATCACACAGACTGATTCCAAAAAATGCATGTCATGCTCCAGTTGTATTAGGTAGAGTTTCTACTGACTATATAAAAAAAAACCAAACCAAAACCAGAAAAGAGAATATTCCTCCTCTCAGCTGCAGGCAAATACCACTTTCTGTTTTCAGAACACACCTGTATTTTGATTCATTAGTACTACTCCTGTCCTTTCCCAGCTCTTCTAAGGCTCTCTTCTGTAGCCTGCCTTTCCCTAGCAGTCAGCAGTATGTTTAATGAGCAAGACATATGCATTCTGCACAGAAAATATTTCAGGCCAGTTCATCTATGTATAGTGAAGCTTTACTTCAATTTTCAACCTCTTCATGATAGAACAGGCTGGGCTATGGAGATACAGAGCTGTGATCTTTTTTATCCCCTGATTTCTCACTGTGTTTTGCCAGAAAAGGGGAAAGACGTTCATGCCCAGCAAACCCTGCCCTGACCCTGAGCACCAGCAGCATAGCAGCCATGGGGGGGACACTGCACCAAACATATATCTATGAAAAATAAAAATATAGATATAAATAAGTAAACATAAATATATTAAAAAATATTTAAAAATCCCAAACAAGCTTGTTGTCAAAAATGTAACTGAAAGGGTTCCCTGTTCCTTACCATGATGAAGATCCCTCCTCTTCCCCTCCTCCCCAGAACCTCCTGCCCTTTCTGTTGGGGAAATAACTTCAGAAAATTCTTTGCCCTTAGCTGAACATTAACTTCCAGAATCAGCTTCCCTGATTAACTTTCTGATTATGCTGGGTGATTAACTCTGGCCACTGCTAATGGTAAGGCTGGCAGGCTTTTGTTTGCCTTGTTCTGTGCGTCAGGCAATATGGCAATGTTTGTCTCAGCCTACCCAAGGTAAAGAAGTTTTTTGATGTAAATGCCTAGTCTTTGACTTAATACAAGCAATGCTGACACAAGGTTGTCCTGGTTTGAAGGACAGGTGTCTGTCAAGGAAGGTGGGAAACCTCCCTTGAGCACAGGAATGACTCCCTCCCTCCTCCAAATTACTGTACCTTTGAAATTAYGGGGCTCTCAGGCAAAGATGGGGTAAAAAGAATAACAGTTCTTTACTAGGGTTATATAAATTATATATCTATATATATATATAAAACAAGACGGTTAAACGGCAACCATAAGAGAACAGACAAACCCCTTATCAGTTCCTTGTCTGTTGTTGGGAAAAATCCTCCGCTGGGGCAGAGAGGTTGCGGTGACTCCCCCGCGGCTGCAGGGGGCGCTGTGGCGTGAGCGCGACGACCCTCACGCGGCAATGGCGGCTCCGGCGAACGGGAAAGGGGGGAAGGTCGCCCCCGGCGCGAACCCACGGGGCAGCCGCCCGGCTCCACCAACCTCGGCAGCGGGCAGCGAGCAGTGCAGGCAGGCAGGGTTGACTGGGGAGCGATGGATCTTGGTATCACTCACTGACAGACCGGCAGAAGGCAGGAAACAGCAGAGAGGAGCAGTTCTGGCTGGAGGTTGCTTACAGCGTAACTCTGAACCCTGTGCTGCTGGGGGACCCTCGGAGATGTCRCAGTGTATCCGTGCTCTGGAGCCAGCCGGCGGAGGCGTCGCAATGTACCAGTCTTCCCTGAGCGAAACCGGCACTCGCTGCAGACACGACCGCCCTCACCGAACCCAGAGTGGGGAGTCAGCCAAGCTCCCGGTCTCCACCCACCTCTCGCCCAAGCCTCGGGCAGTCCTCTCGAGATGTTCCAGCCTCTGAGGAAACATCCCCCTTCAGTATTTCCAAGTCTTTGTTTTCTTTAATTGAGGGAATTGTCCTGGCTTCTGGGCTGGGCAAGTGGTCCCTCTTGTCCTTAAGTACCGTCCATTCTGTGTCATTAGCGTGGAATGCAGCTGAACAGATAACTCCCTTTTGTTCTTAAGCATCTCCCATCAATTCCCGGCCAGCCCCTCCCCAACTACACAGCCTCCCTGGTACCCCAGGGGAAAGGAAACAAATTTTAATTACTTTTTTTTCTAACCCATAACAAAGGTAAACACAAAGTGCTTAGTGTCCATAATGGGGGTCTGTAACTCCACCTTACTTCCACCAGTGAAAACTGGGATTGACACAAGCCATGAAATGTCCCTGGAGATGCAAGCAGGCTTTAGGAAGGCATAGTAACTCGCATGTGGAATGGGCTGCTAAATATAGCACTGGAAACTGCAGTCAGGAATATATTTTCTGCAATGCTAACCAAATAGAGGGACGGACATTAAACTGGTAATCAGTTTCCACCAATTTCCATACTGCAGCTGTCACTTTTCTGGAAATCCCCACTTCTGTAGAAAGAATTGTTGAAATTGTGTGTCTCCAAGTGATCTGCAATAGTTGCACCACTGGAAGGACTGTAAAAGAAATAGGGGCCATCAAGGGCTTATAGCTGCTGCTGAATCAATTGCATAAATTTTTATTCAGATGTAGAATAGAGCATACTTCTCTTTTACACACTAATACTTCAATGTCTGCTGCTAAGGCTATTTCACAGCCAAAAGAGTACCTGCCACACCTGTCACTAAATACCACCCATCAAAGGCTTTCAAAGCTGGGCTGGGTACTTGGCTTGTGCCCTAGAGCTGTGCCAGGAAGACCAGACCTGAAGCAGCTGTGGTGGCTCTGCCACCCTCACCCTAGGAATTATCTGCCTGAGCCAATGGAAACAGCGCAGCACTCGAACAAGGACTAGTGATGTGTGCTCTGCAAATTGCTGTTCAACCAGCTGTTGAATTATGCTCAGTATGTCCCACCTCACACTGCAATGACTGCTTATAGAACAGCACTTCTGGATGGGCCCATAACTCCCACCCAGAAACGATGCAGAGGCTGAGCAGTGCATTTTAGTAACGCAAAATCTGGTTTATACTAACCAGAGCCATGCTGCTTTCCGCTATTAGTGATCACAATACCCTCTAAGGGACTCTTACTTTCTTTTAATGTACAAGAACAGCAGTTCATGTTAATCAAGGAGAAACTCCCCAGCATTTCAGTGCAGATGGTGTGGAGTTATGCCACAGGCATCTGAGGATGGGGAGAGCAGTCACACTCGGTGCTTTGATGCCTGCTGACAGGCACTATTCCAGAGAAAACAGCACAGCATTCCGTTTTGAATCACAACGTTTGAATTACTATATTAAAGCAATTCAGACATTGACACCCTCAAATGAACATGACACCGGCTGTGTTTTGGTTGGCATAGCAGAGGTTAGACTAGATGATCTTCAGAGCTCCCTTCCAACCTCAACCATTTTGTGGCTCTGCAGGCAAACACATGAAGGTATTTAGAGCCAAAGGTAGAAAGAATTTGACTATCGTGGCACATAGTCAAGCCTCTGGTTGTCAGAGTAGGACCTGCAGCCCAAAGTTAAGCTGCTGGCCTTCCCAGCTATTAATAAGCTTAATGGCTAAAGTCAGTAACAGAGACACCTCGTAAGCACCTTAAATACAAAGGTGCCAGAGTTCACTGGGACTTCCTCAGTATGTGGCTCAGAGTATTTTTCTGTTCAGGACTACAACAAAAGGTGTAAAACGTCTTCATAGAACCATCATAGAATGTTTTGGAAGTGGTCTTAAAGATCATATCATTCCAAACCCTCTGTCACAGGCAGGGACACCTTGCACTAGATCAGGTTGCTCAGAGCCCCATCCAACCTGGCCTTGAACACTTCCAGGGATGGGGCACCCACAGCTTCTCTGGGCAACCTGTGCCAGGACCTCACCACCCTCACAGTAAAGAATTTCTTCCCAATATCTAATCTAAAACCTGCCCTCTTGGGTGTTGGAGTCCCTTTACTAGTGTTACGAAAAGGACTTCAGTCTTTAGGGAAAAAAAATAATCAAGAACAACTCTTCTCTTGGGACCATGAAAGGCACCTTATTTGCTGCAACTAGATAAATCTTATCTGAGATCATTCCTGGAGTTACATGCCTCATGGTGGACATGACAGCACTTTCCCAAGATGGAAAATTACATTCCAGGGCGTGTTCAAATGCTGTGTTAATCTGCATCAATGGGATAAGATGTCGCTGTTGTATCAGGGACGGAGTGGAATCACGACACAAAGTATGATCCAGGAAGAAGGTGAAAATAGCATTATTTATTAATATACAGACCAGTTTTATACCTTAGTATACTTGAATGCCACAAGGTCACGGGTCCCTTGGCCACCCACCTCTCAGGGTGACTGGCTGGCCCTTACAACACCCATTTCAACATATTTCTCTAGTCAATATCACAACAATACTGCATAACAACTTCACAGGTGCAAGATAAAGGAAGTTCGTTTGCAAAACATCTCACTGTTTTTCTTAGCTTGCATGAGAAAAAGCAGGCTCTCACAGAATGCTGCAGAAGCTGGAAAATTTCTCTGCTGAAAGCTTTTCAGTATCCACAATCATCTATGACTTCCTGCTTCCTGCTTGAGCAGGCAAGATAAACACTTAACATTCACCTAAAAATGAATCATAAAGTACATATGGGTATTCCATGTACTTCAGGACATGACAGAAGCTGACTGGAAGCTGTAGTTCATTGGTCTAGAGGACCTACTACAAAAGACGTTGGTCTACATCTGTGATACATTTTAGCAGAATGTGCCCTAAAATAAGCATTTAATTTAAACTTTCAGTCTCCAATGTAGAAATTGAAAAACCTGAACTGAATTCAGAGTATTTAAGTTACTCCGTAAGAGGAGCTACTGCAGCTTCAGTTACTGCTACACTCTAACGTTACACTTCAGCACTAGAACTAATTGTACTGACATGTCTTGCCACAGAATCTGCATTTTGACAGAGGTACCTGAATGGCGTTATCAAGGCTTAATATCAAAAACTTTACCTGCCCCCATTCCTACCAAGAAGAAAAGGAAAATGCTCTGAAGCTCAAGGATGAAGTGGGTCCTTCGTTAACCAAATAAATCACTCAGTAAGAGGGAGAAATCAAGATAGCAGTTGGAAAAAAATGAATTGGATTTAATATTTAAATGCCTAAGGCTACCACTACTACACAAATTGCATGATGAATTCTAGTGAAATAAAATATGATTTGAGTACAAAAGCCAAGGAAAAAATGCTCTTGGTTTCCAGAGGCAATGAGGTATTTTCACTATACGAAGCCTCAAAGTTCAAAATCATCTGCAAATCTTCCCCTCTGCATTATGATCTCTGTTGAATGTTGGGCCTTCAATAGTTCTGTCTTTTTGTGTGTGTTTTTTAAAAGGCCAAGGAAAAGTGCATAACCATCTTTAACAACTTGTTATATATCTCTTGCCACATTTGAACAAAATGTTCAAACACTTTTTCAAGTCATTTTGATATATGGTGGAGGTTTGGATGTGTCTTCCTCTACATCTACATCCTGGGCTGGAAACTGATCTGGGAAGTTAAAAATTCTGCCCCCAGGGCCTGTGTGAGGAAAGAAAGAGAAAACCATTAAACCTGGTACAGACACTTGCACAAAATTCTGAGTTCCTTTTGGCTACATTTTGGTTATCAGGATTTTGGCCTGAGATGTAAAGCTTATTCAGAATGTTCCTTCCACATGCCTGGTGAACATCCAGATACATGGAGGGAAAAGAGTTACTCACTTGGTACAGCACAAACCATTTCCACAGCCTGATTTTGGTCCTCACTAGGTTGCAACCATTCCTATGAAAGAAAGAGAACAATCAAATATCTCACCTGGAAATTTGTTCAAGAAGATGCACCTGAATTCATTTTAAAGTTCTGTGCAGTCCACTCCTCCTAACAAGTTTTAAAGTTTAAAGCAGCCTCACATTACCCACTTGGTGTCTTTAGTAAGGAACAGCTGCCTTGTGCCCTGCACCCATTAATTCCTTACCAAACCAGATGGTAGGATGTACATGTTTAATAACACAGCATCAGAATTGCTCTAGTAGAGAAGTAGCTGGTATTTATTTATTTACTGAGCTCACTTAGCAGAGACACTGTGTGCCCCATCACATGAGGCAGAGTCCTTATGAATGAGGTATGTCAGCATCCCTACACTTCACACACAGCACAGGAGATACTTTTATTACTGAATCTGAAGTTCCAGTGTGTAAGTACCAGTAAGTCTTTGAAATGCTGCACCAGAAGCAATTGTTGGTTTAAGGGTGAGAGGAACAGTTTTTGAGGACCACAGGAATTCATGGGAAATAGGGCCACAGTAGCTTCAGCACAAATGGTTTGGAAAATAAAGATAACTTATTTTAGGTCTTACATGAGACTGTAAACGAGGAAAATCTATAAGAACTATAAAACCCTTCTAACATCCCACTTAATTTCTTAGAATTAGCCCTGCATGACTGAGGTAGAGCTGAGGCTAGGTTTATAGGAGAAAAACACATCTTCTCCCCAGTTTCTACCCCTCCCACCCACACTCAGTGGAAATAAACTTGTGCCCTGGTCTCCTCACTCACCATCCCAGTTACACTGTCGTAGCAGGAGCAGTGTGGAAGACTCCGGCATCCCAAGTAAGCCATGGCCAGCACAAAAAAGGCATTGCAGACAGATGCAGCCAGCATGGCTATGTTAGCACCCTTGACTACTTTGTTGAGTATGAACCTCTGCAAACAGAAAAGGAGATGGTAAAGCCATATTCAAAAAGTGACACACTTCACCAAAAAATAATCTAATGACTGCAATAATGCTGTGATTGCATCACAGGAGATTGATTTGTAGTCAGTGTTATTTAAGGTTTTTCTGTGTTTTGAAAAAGAACCCAAGTGTGAACCTCAAACAGAGCAAGCAGTGAAATAAGGCTTCTGATTAAACGTGAGATGCTATGCAATGGCATCGGGTTTGGAAATAGCTTTAACAATGAGTAGAAACCCAAGGAATGGCTGCTCTTCTTCACACTGAATATGAGAAACATCATCTTGCTGCACTGCACCTTAGCAGCCTGACATTTAGACTTGTCCTGCAATAAACTAATGATCAGCTTCATCAACCTGGAATGCTTTCATCCCCACAGCAAGCCATTGCTTGTACCAGGTTGGAGGTATAAAAGGTCCTTCTCTTCAGCTTTACTGTGGAGAGTACACTTGAAATAACAACCAGGTTTTACCACCTGACCTGTAACTGCCATAACTTTATCACCTGAGGTGCCTGCTGGAAGGATTTCAGCCTTGCAATCACTGTCTCAAACCAGGCCAGGGATACAATCAGCATCTTTCCATGAGCAGCACCGGTATTTTTTCATGGCTCAACCCACACCACCCTTTTGCACTCAGAAGCAACAGCAGCCAACCTGACCTAGTGTCACCCCTCCTGGAAGTCTGGTTCTAAGTCATGCCTCGTACTGTTTGCAGATTAAGGGTGTCATATTCCCCAGTAATAATCATGACATCAATACTTACAGTATGGATAACATGGACTGGGGCAGAACTCAGCTCCTCCTCTTCACCATAGTTCAGTGTGAAGGAGCTATAAATTATTACAATGAGGATGGCAACACAAGAGATTATGGAGCCAACTATTAGTACATTCACCTAGATAGACAGAGAATTTTATGGAGAAAAAGAAGAGGAGCAGGAATTAAAGCTACCCTTTGGCAAATGTACTAACAAGCATTACAGGTACCAGCCTTTGACCTACCRTAACACTACAATGTACCTAGTAGCAACAGTCACTTGGAAGCCAAACACAGAGCAGTAAAGGTTTCCATGATACTGAGTTTCTGAGCTACAACTGAGTCCTGAATGATAATCACAGGTACTACCCAAAGACTTTGTTCTTAGAGATCTCTTATTTATATACAATTTACACCCCTTGGAGTTTCTCTTGGCTGGAGAGACCTGCCTAGGACATGCAGACCTACTAACTTGTTTCCTATTTTAGTGTACAGTTCTTAACAACATGAAGGACCAACAAAACAAAAGCATTCAAACCCAAATATTTTTACAGATTTTTGCTTGTTATTAGGCCCAGTGCCTGTCTGCTGCAGCAGAAAGCGAGGTAACACTGCACCCTCCTTTTGCTTAAAAACATAGCAGCTTTTCTGAAGATAACTCAAAGCAGTAAGCTCTTAATACTGCAGGAGGGCCAGTCAGCTCACTCCCTCCTCAAGTTGTTTTTGATTACCCCAATATTTTGCCCCTGCCCCATACACACACAACCACCCATCCGTCCCTCCAGCTTACAAGAACTGGATGCTTCCTCTGAGAGGAGAACAAAGCCAGGACGCCTGGGACTCCCATCACCTGCGGAGCACAAAAGGAGTTGGCAACTGGGAGACCAGTATCAGATTTGGAAGATAAACTGCTACAGAGTAGTTGAAAAGCCCTCCTTTTCAAGACTTGGATAAGAGTAACTGTTGCATCAGAACTGGGAAGAGAATTGCTCATTTCTTCTGTTCTCCTCTGCAGCATCTCCTGCGGGCACAATGTGTGATGTGCATCTTGCCCACTCACTGCCCCATGGCCTTGCTATCTCTGATCAGAGTTTTGTGGCTCTGGAAAAATAATGCAACTGATTGAATAAGTCAAATTTAAGGTGCTAAAAATGTGCACTGCCTTCCCAAATCCATATGCATCTTGTAGAGCAAAGAAAGATGTTCCTGAAGGGAGGTGGGCAGACTGGAGAGAGCTCTTGCGTACAATTTCCTGCAGCACAGCTCAGCACGGTAAATCAGGGTATTCAGTTCCAGGGAGCAGGGACACCTCCTGCCCACTCCTCGCTTCAGTACCAAAATTAGGGGCACTATGCTGTGGGACACATCATCACCCACGTGTTCATCTACCTGATGTGAGGATGAAGTGTTCTCCTCCTAATCTTTGGTGGCTTCTCTGTGGTCACTATGCTTCTGCAAAAATGAAAACTTGTCAATTGTCACTATGCCCCATTTTTCTAAATTATCTAGTAGAAATGTATTTAATTTAGCTCCTTCAGAGGGAAGTCTGCTTGCACTCTTCTGCCTATATCATGATAAGGAAACTTATTAACTGGGTTCAAAGCAGAAAATCAGGGAAGAGCTGGCAAGAAATCCTGACTTCCCTCCCACCCCTATATGAGTACTAGTAGGTAGCAGTGGGGAAAAAAACACCACAAAAACAAATACAGAAAATATAGTGCAAGTTTACCATGCCAGCCCAAATCGGAGCTCTGGTTTTGCCCAGCTGAGACTCTGTTCTGAAAATGCCATCTATGAAGCCACTGGTGACACAGACCGTGCTGAAGGCTATCTGGAACATCCCCAGTACCACCATGTTCCTCTGGTTAAAGATAAAATATCGGTAGCGATCCATTCTGCTCTGATTCCCACATAAACCCTTGAGCACGGACATTGCAAGCTGTGCCACGGCCTTCCAGGTTTGGGAGAACGGCTTTTCCTAGGCAGGAGAGAGACAAGGGGCAGGAGCATCAGCACCGGGTGGGCACCGGCTGGTGCGCAGGATCTGTACCAGGAGTACAGAGTTCATCTCTCAGAGACCGAGAGTGAGTGGCCTTCTGGGAAATCCCTGGAGCGGCTGCCTGGCAGGTTCCTGAGACACCATTCCCGACGTTTCTGGAGAGGAATGCGCGATCGTCACCTCAGACCCCACCGCTGACCTTCTCCCTTCGGGATTTCCGCTGTTCACAGAGGCGCAGGGGGTGCCCGGGGTCTTTCCCATTTGGAAGTTAAGCCCCACACCTCTCCAGGAATGCGCCGGTTCCCCCCTCGGGCAGCCGGCGACGAGCCCCGACCCTCCCCGTCCCTGCTGCCGGTCACCGCACCCCCTCTCCGGGAGCGGCTCCAGCCTCCCGCCCCGTCTCCCGTGTGCTCCTTGTCCCGCCCTGGTCCCACGGATCGGGAAGCGCCGCGGCCCCTGCGCCCTCACCTGCGGCGGCACCGCCCGGCCAGCACTCACCAGGCAGCGTGGGTAGAGCTCGGGCTCCGCGTCCGGGAAGAGAATTCCGAGTCCGTGCCGAAAGAAGCCGGCGAGGCGGGGAGACCCTGTGCCGTGCTAGGACCTGCGCACGGACGCGGCTGCTCCCTCCGCCCCGTCCCGCCTCGCCTGCAGCCGGGAGCGGCCGCCCCGCCCCGGGCACCCTCGGGTTGCCAGGACTGGGCACTCCACCCATCCCTTCTCCACAGCAATTGTGCCTTTTTTCCCCCCCCTTTTTTTTTTCTGCGCCCCTAAGTGCTGCTTCACGTGACACGCGCGTGCAATACTGTGCGTTAGGGAAACTGGCACAGGTTGCTTGTTGGATGCCCCATCCCTGTACAAGTTCAAGGCCAGGCTGGATTGGCCTTTGAATAACCTGGTCTAGTGGAAGGTGTCCCTGTGTGTGGCGGGGGAGTGGAACTAAATGATCTTTAAGGTCCCTTCCAATCGAAACCATTTCGTGATTGCAAGATTCCATGAAACTCTCTCTATATATACTTTTAATGACTCGTGTGATCAGTTTGTTTAGATTGACAAGCAAAGGCTCCCCTGGCACACTGCTGCCCACTATTCATTGGGAAGAGCACAAGAACCTGTGCTGTTCAACAGAAAGGAACTTGAGGGTGCTGGTTGACACAGCATGAGCTTGTGAGTGTCCAGGTGGCCAAGAAGGCCAATGGCATCCTGGCCTCTATCAGGAATAGAGTGGCCAAGCAGGACCAGGGCAGTGATTGTCCCACTGTACTTGGCACTGTTGAAGCCCCACCTCAAGTGCTGTGTCCAGCAGGACAGTGAGGAGCTGGAGCACGGTCAGCAAAGGGCAACAAGGCTCGTGAAAGGTGTAAAAATCATGTCTTATGAGGAAGGGCTCAGGGAGCTGGGCAGTTTTTTAGTCTTGAGAAGAGACAGCTCAGGAGGGACCTCCTCACTCTATAGCTCGAGTGAGGTGGGGGTTGGTCTCTCCTGCCATACCTGCAGTGAGAAGACCAGAGGAAATGGCCTTAAACTGAGACAGGAGATTCAGATTATGTATTAGAAAAAACAGGTGTGGAGTCACAATCCCTGGAGGTGTTCAAGAGGCATCTGGGTCTGGCACGGGCAGATGTGGTTTAGGGGTTACAGTAGTAGTGGCAGGTGGATGGTTGGACTGGCTGACCTTCAAGGTCTCTTCCAACCTTGATGATTCAATGATTCTGATTCTAACCATCCCCAAGCATCTCCAGCCAAATCCTAACAAGCACAGCATTAAACCCTGCCTATCCCTGAAACATTTTTAAGAAATCAGCTCACAGGTCAGGTATCATTTCTATAAATAAATCCACTGCATCCCCAGAGTGTACTGGGTTATTACACCAGGGCAGGACTGCAACACAGCCAGGCTGGGTGAAGCCAGCCCATGCCAGCACCAACAATCCCAGTGTCATCATCCACACAGCTTGCAAATAGATGCCAAGCACTCATCCTTTCAGCCCTTTAGGACTGTGAAGGTTCAATGGCAATGTCACAGCCAAACAAGGCCCTTCTGCATCCTTGTACAGAGGGGAGGACACAGCCTTTGCCCACCTCCACACAGCACACAGGCAGGAGAGGCTGAGTTACCTCAGCCACTGTGATCACAGAGGAGAGCAAGGCTGGCACTGAAGCACTAAGGAAGGCAGGGTAGGCACCAAAAGCCCTGCCCCTTTCCTTGCCATCCACCTAGCAGGACGTGTACATAGAACTGGGAAACAGAGGAGTAGGTTACCTGCCTGGAAGGCACAGCTGCTGCACCTTTCCACTGCCTCAGAGGAAACTATACCAGTGCACATTCACATGTTTGACGACACTTTGGCATATACGAGCGGGATGTTCTTCCATGCCACAACACAGCTGAAGCTCATGTTACATGCATTGAAAGGAGAGGACTAAGAAAAGCAGCAGAGGTGCCAGAAAAGAAACCAATGCAGTGGTGTCAGGAGTGTACTGCTGTTTATGCACTCTTCATACAACATGGCCTAGACATGTGTTAACTGTGTGAAATCACGCTCCTGTGCATCAGTGAAAACTGTGGTCACACAAGACACAAGTAAGTGGGACAAGTCAGAGCATGCCTAAAACTGTAGCACACAAATAACAAGGAGAGACAAACAGTATTCTGTTGAATATTTTAATATTTGCATTGCCTTCATAGCGCAATTAAAGCAATCTTTAAAATTCACTTATTACAAATGTTTGTCAAGTCTGTTTTTCCCCAGAAACACTTTTCTTGCTTCCTTGCACATACGCCCAAACACACTATAAAAACCTCATTCATAACATCAAAGGAAGGGCAATCATCATTCATGTAAACATCTTTCTTAGAGTTATCCATATTTTAAAAGTCATGAATAAACCTACAGATGTTCAGTAAGGCTCATAGTTCGAGTACAAATGTCATAAAACACCTATCAAGTACTGTATACAAGTTAAATACTCCGGGGTTAACTGTTTAAACATGTGTAAGCTTACCCCAAAGATTATTCTTTAGCACTTAGTTCTTCAGAACAGAGACACCCAGTAATTATGGGCTAGAGTATTAAAATAGCAGAAGGCCCAACAGAAACTGTTAAGTAATACACAATTTTAGTCTGGATCTTAGCTCAGAGTTAAATTTGTTACAGTTACAGTAGGAAAAGTTTTCTAGGAGGGAATCTGCAGAAAGGAGGGATAGGTCGTTTGTACAATATCATGAAGGGACAAGCTGAGAGGTATGTCTTGAAGATGTGACTAGCCTTGCTATTGCAATTATTTATGGCAGCTGCATGTAATTCTGCATAAATACTTTCCCAAATAGCAGAAACGACCATTTGTAATTGTAAGGATAATATGTTGCAACTCCCCTTAAAAAAAAAAATATCTACTTACTGGTATTCAATTACACTTGCATCTTACAAAAAGACATCCTTTTAAATTTGATTTAGATCTTATTGGAACTTTTTTTGTTTAAATAKTCATTCTACCAAGAAAATATTTCATACAAACATTTTACACACAAATGTTAAAATTTGTGAAGAGGGTCTTCCCACACTCATGATTTTATGGCTTTAACATTCAATTGCTTATGATTTTTGTATATATATTTCTCCTAGGGCAAAAAATACAGTAAACTGGTAGAGAAAAAGGGCAGGAGGTTTAATTGCCCAAAGACAGAGGAGGGTCCATCCAACACCTTAGTGTTCAAAACCTTTGATCTGAGGCAAGTAAACATGCACTCAAAAATCCCTTATAAGACCGCTTAGAAACTCTTTGTTCAAAAATACAGTTCTCATGTTTCCAGTACACGAAGCAAAAGGAGTAAGTTCACTGCAGGTAAAGCCCATTTCCACCTGCAGGTGAAGCTGCTCCTGTGCCTGCTTTCCTTGCCCATTTGCTCTCGGCACACGACAGTGCAGTGGAAAGTGAGGAAGAGGCATCTAATGCAGCACCCCAGCACGTAAGGAGACACTTCAGTAACATTGTTTCCAAAGCAATTTGGTTTTCTTAAGTGTTTGGAGGTGAATTCCTCAGGCGCCCACTGCTCCAGCAATTCTGCTGGGCCATAGGAAAAAAAAGCAGCGGATACCTGGCTCTGTATAATGTTACCTCATTGCAAAGGCAGCGTTTTCCTAAAAGACCATAAAATTGAGTGAAAGGACACAAATCACAAAGGTCTCCGGGACAGAAGCAACATCATTGCACCCCTGGCACAACGCAAGTGGTGAGCACTGGTTTCACTGGAGGACAAGAGAAGACAGCTGCGAGGAAACAGAAAAGTGGCAATTTCCACCATTTCTCAGTTTCTCTTACCAGATGGGATATGTTGGCTACTCTGCTACTCCAGTGCCTGGCAGAGGGTGAGAAATCCCCAATGGAACTCTTGCTTCCACACCAGCAACATGCTACAGGAGCCATGGGAAAGAATCCACAGCCATGAGTGTGCAACACTGCAAGCTCCGCATCCAGAAAGGTCGTGTGAAGAAGCCTGCCCAGTCGCTCCCAAATCATGCAGCCTCACACGGCCTCCCAAAACCTGCATGGGGAGTTGGCCAGGAGGTGCACCTGAATAAAAGCATGGGCCATCCTAGCAGGTATCATGGCAACTGTGGAAAAAGTCAAAAAGCTCTCACAGCTCTCACTCCAACTGCTGAAAAGCCATATCCACGTATTTCCTTTGACTTTTTCAACAGTCAGATTTACAGGTACTTATGTAGGTTAAGTCTTTTATGATTATTACCAAAAAAAACACAAAAAAGGAAAAAAAGCCTTTTCAGATTTGTGAAGGAAAGATCCCCAAAAGTAAAATTATAGCACAAGACTCAACTTGAGACACCCCCTCCATGGCCCAAGCCCTTTTCCTTCTTATCTAGAGGCGTGATCCAGCAGCAGGCAGCTCTCAGCTGCAACGACTCAGGCTCTTCTGCCTTCAAGATTAGTCACTTCTTCAGAAAACTAGCCTTCTGTATTCTTGGTGACAAAATCCTGTGCTGCTATCGCAGGAAGATCCACTTAGGATTTATTTTTTAAGAGACAATCAGCAGCCATACAGGCTCCTTCTCATAAAGGAGCTCATGTAACAACCCTCCCATCACAGAGGAGCCACATGCAGCACTGCAGGCCAAAGGCAGATGCTGGGAACTGATCTGTACCTGGAAAAAGCAGCAATTCCAGGTTCTCCTATGCTATTCTTTAGTCACAACGGGTATTCCAAGAGCCAGCTGCTCAGCCGACAGACAGCTCTCCTGCCAGCTTCTGTGCCAACAGCACAGGTCTTTGGCCAGACTCTGAGACGTGGAGCTTCTTTACTTATTGCGTATTCACCAGTAGTGAGGTGCATCTCACAGACCCGACTGGATTGGCTGTGCAAGGTGGTGCTTCCTCTGCCCCAAATGAGAACCATGGTTGGGTGTGGATCCCATGTATATGGATACGTCATCACACTACTGATGAGGAGTTCTGCAAAGCTGGTCTTACTCTCTAGTGAGCCCCAGAGGCTGAGCTGCAACACGCTGAACAAGTTAAGGCATTATTTAGAGTTCTGTAACTAACCTGTGTTTGAACCAGGGGCTGCCAAGGCACACCTCTGAAGGACCTTTCACAACTCAGTGCCAAAAACCATCCCAGCCATCCCCACTCTAACAGACCAGGAAGAGAGAGAAAACAAAGAAGAGTTAAAAGGCTTGGTCCTGAATCAAGCCAAAGCAGCTTTGTAATCACAATTTTTATGGAATGTTGGTCACTGAAGAAGGGAGCTATAGAAGGACCAACAGATTTTACAGAGCAGAGAAGGACAACAGAGCTAACAGAGACAACAGCCACAGCTGTGGCATGCTACCAGGCTAAACACATGTGCAAAAGAATCTYCTTGACTATCACCAAATTTTTTGAGAAGATACAGCATACCTCAGTGCCTTTTCTTCCTAGAATTTCCCTGTTTTAGGATACAATCTTCAAGCCTGATGCACAAAGTGCACCCATATTCTATTTATCTCAAAATCAGGCAATACGAAGACTGACAAATCTATTAAAACGTAAGCAACTCCACACAAAGAGGAGATAGCAGAGGAATCAAAGATTGATCAGGAATGAAGGCAAAAGAGCTCTAGAGATCAGAACATTTTAAGCACAATTCTCCAGCAAGCACAGAGAGCCCAGCAGTTCAAAGCAGCTTATCAGGATCGTGGAAGGAGTTACTATACGTTCCTGGCAGGGTTCAGTCATATATCTTCCCTCTGCTTTTCCCTGCTCTTAAACCTCAACTTTGCTAACTTCAGAATAATCCACAAGATGCACATGACAGCTCCCTACAAGAGGCTTTCCTACAAGCGGCTGATGATCTGAAGTAATGACCCGTGGGCAGGCAGGGAAAGATCAAGTCATGCATATTTCTTTTTCAGAATCATTTGCTGAAGCTGTGTTGCTAACTGACCTTTGCCAACGCTCCCTCACCTGTGAGGTTCAACTGTGTCTCTGCACACTCAGGTGAGTCCCTGAACTCTCACCTCCATTTTGGACGAGACGTGGAGCTGCAACCTGAGTGTCCAGCACAAGGAGAGGGGAAGTGTCACAGCTCACATTCACATCACTGCTCAAAGAGTGTAACAATGCCCTGAGCCTACCTGTCCCCTGCCCCAGCACATGCATAGAGGAGCTTCTGTGCAAGCTTAAATGGTGTGGTGCTGGAAAAGGTTTGTGAGCAGCCACAGGGACCAAACAGAGCCGCAGGTTAGTGAGGTTCTTACGAGTAATTCCTAATTTTGTTCAGGCACCAAAGCAAGGATTCTCAGACTGCACAAAACAGCAACCTCATCCTTCCACCTGCAGGTACCCAACACATTCTCCCTGCCCAGCTCCTAAGACAGCCAGACACCACCAACAGTTCAATCAACCAACCAAAATGTGCTGCAAGAGAAAGGTAAGTCCAATTCCCAAATCATTTATGTTACATATATACAAACTTTTTAAAACTACAAACTTTTAAAGAAAAGTGCTGCAAATGCATTTGAGTTTTTCCTAAGCTGCTAAACCCTAAAGAGAGCATCAGAGTCCCTGAAAGGCTCCAATATCCAGACCAAGACGATATATTATTTCTCTTTTATACAGCATTAGGCAAGACCAGTACAGTATCTGAAAAAATGCACCACAGTTTCCCTACCCCTGAAAAACTCAGAACTCAGGCCTGCAGATGAATATTCAAAAGCCTCCACTGTTGGCTGCAACAAAGCTATGGATTGACTGCTGTTTCTAAATACGAGCATTCAGTGATGCTTTTACATTCATTGTTTGTCTTTCAAAAACAATCTTTTAATATCTTTTCTTTCAAAAAAAATCTTATTTTGATACCTCATACTATATTAATTCACTGTGTTTTAAACCAGTACTACTGAAAGATGGCTACAAGGCTATAGTCTTTTGTCACGTGAACACACACAAAAGATACAGCTCTCCTTCCCCAAGCACTACAGCCTGCCTCCAAATACAAGCACCTCTTTTCAGAGAATCCATGGGAGATCCAAGCATCATTTGCCTTGAGAACTGGCCACGTGAACAGGTGAAATACACAAACCAACTCATGGACACTGATGCAAGTAATGTGCTTGCCTTCCAGAACGTGTACTTCTGAAAGTCCTTCAACTAGCAAATCTGTTTTCTCCTTTTCAGAAAATCTTCATGCAAAGAACAGCTTCATTTGCATGTCATAATAATAAATTAAATTAAATAAGCCAGCCGTAAAGGCTAGATAAATATTAGGTTTGGACATGTTGCTGTACTATTTAGAGCCACAGAGACCAACACAGAGCACTCTCACATACACACACAAGCCTTTCCACTAGTTAGAAAGGATTTTTTCCTGCAAGAGGATTTGTAGAAAGAACAATGTTCAGACAAGAGGAAAGGGGAGTTAAAACCCAGCCTCCTATATGCTAATAAATAAACTGCTCTATTGCAAGATTCAGATCAAAGGTTTAAAAAGGCAAAATTTTGCTACTATTAGAGAATATCAAAATATTACCGTTATCATCACAAGTGGCATGTATGCAAAATGCAGTTGCACAATAATGCCTAGGCAGATAGAGAGCAACATTAAGTCTGCCAACTAAAAGTGAACAATATACCCATTTTAGTTTCTTTCTAGTCTTTTGGCATCTTTGCATATGGTGCAAAAGCAGAAGCTACCAAAGAATACCACATCTTGTATAGGATATTAAATAATTTCTCCAGATAAGACTGGTGCAACGCTAGCTAATTTTAAAATCTGCTATGAGTAACACAGTCAAACCTAGTTAGTATGCAAGAAACTTATCTCTTAACACAGAATGCAAAGTTATGATGCAACAGCATGAACAATCCCTGGTTGTCCAGTTTTCAGTATAAAGGTAGTGCATAGATCCAAGTTCCTGTATCATTTGCTGAACAGAGAAGGTGCTCCCATGTCACTTTTGCTGGGCAGCCCGGAAAGCTTTCAGTTCCAGCTGGTACCACTCTGGTGCTTCTGGCCCGTTCTGCCCAATGGAGTTGTGATCATACCCGTAAGCCACTGTCAATTCTTCATCCTTCTCCACAGCCCTGATGGTACGGATACACTTGATGGGCCCAAAACGAGGATGAACAAACCTAGAAAAAAACCCCACCTTTACTAGGCTTGGCTGTCAATTCACAGACTCTGCCATCTGCCCCTTTTTACAGTTTCAGAAGTCACTCACTTCAGAGCAACATTGCATAATCTGATACGAAATGAGAAGACTACCTTGAGTCAATCTCATAAAGATGTAAGAATAAGAGCAAAAACATTGATTTATCAACGCAGTTTTGTGCAGCTCTATCACTTGAAGTTTTTCAACAGTCCTGCAACATTGCTTGTTTATTACAAAAAAATTTAACAGTTATTCACTGCCACATGCCTTGGGCTTGTAAAGGTAAACATCTGCATGACAGGAAAACAGTAGATTATGAGAGACTGGAGAGCATGGAAAATTGCTCATCTTCATACAGCTTAACTACATAACAATTGTAACATACTACTGTACATCTTCTCTCAGGGCCCCACAGTAAAGGAAACTGGCTTATCCAATGAAGCAAAACTATTTTCTACATAGATATATCCACAGGTATGTTTGTTTATGTCTTGTCATGAAAATATTTACACCCCCAAGTATATGGTTATACCAAACATTTCCTAGTGCTCCACACCAGGCACAGAGCAGCAAGGTGCTTATTTTATTTGAATTCTAGAAACAACAGCACATTTGATGATACTGGTCAAGCATTGGTAGTTCAGCAAATACAGTGCAGTCCTACTCAATCCAGGATTTAGAGAGCTGTGATTATGCATTTCAGAAACAATAAGCAACTCAAAGTTCATGACAGAACTAACACAGCTACAAACTTCATGATACTTCATCGTGTAAGTCCCAACAGATATCAAGCACCTGCAAGCCAGCCCATTTCCAACTCAGCCTAGGTGAGCAGAAACTCCTTCAGTGACTGAACTCTACTCCCACCCCACCACTGCTCCCCATCCAGCTGCCCAGGGACGCCCTGTGAGCCCAGATAGTCAGGCTGCAGCTCCTACCCCAAAACACAGGACTCTACTTACGGGTCGTAGGTGCAGTTTGGGGTAAAAGAGTGGTTGGCCTTGTGCCCCAGCGAGGCACAATACTTGGCAGCGTGGTTGTAGGGCTCTGGCACATCTATGACTGTTTCATCGTCCAGGGATATTGTATTTCCATTGAGGGCCCAGTCTCTGCTGTCTACCTAGTTTGCAAGGCAAAAATCCGGTGTCTGTGTGGAGGGGTCAACTTTGTCAACAGTTTGAAAGCTAACATTCAAAACATATGCAAGTAAAGCCTTTCATGTGCATCAGTCATTAAAAAAACCAACCCCCACTTCTTTTATCTATACATAGGTGAACATGCACTTTCTTTCAATTAAACTCCATCATATTAAATCAAGAGTCGGAAGGTGGTGGGTGTAAGATCCTACTATGAAAAGAAAATTTCAGAAGGAGCAATGAAAATTCAGACTGACTTTTTTCTCTTCTTTACCTCCTGGTGTGTAATTCGCACTCCGTTGTAGAAGGACATCACTGTACTGGCTTCTGCTGCTATTTTCGAAAACAATCCTTCTCCAGCACTGGAAATGAGAGAGACATCCACATACACCCTACAGGAAGAGAATAGGGCATGGAATTAATGACTGGTTGCAGTTTTAATTTTCAAGAAGTATTATCACAACACTACTGGGATAAAGACTTCAGTGTAACAGTAAACGTAATAATAATAAAGGTAATAATAATAACAACAACAACAACAACAACAACAATAATAATAATAATAATAATAATTCAAAACCTCTATACAGAACCCCTTCCTTTCCACTCTTCCATATATTCTCTCTATTTTGTCAAAACTGAGATTTGGTGGGAAGTGGGGGCTGACTTTGAAAATTTTTTTTTTTAAAGTGCTAATCTACTATTACTCTGGAATGATGGCTTCAATTCAGGACCACCTTCAATAACATACCAGAATCCCAGAGGTCCCCACCAAGTCGGGATTGATGGTATGTACGTGCACAGATGAGTAAAAGTTCTCAAGGTGAAGTACCACATCTTCAAGTACTCAATGCAAATTAAAGCCAGAGTTTTACTAATCACTTACTTAGATGTTTCAGAGTATCAGAAAGGGGCTACAGCTGAGGTACAAGCAGAGTAAGGCTTCCATTTTACAAACCCTTAAACACCTTTTTTTTTTTTAATTTTAGATGAGAAAAGATTTGCAAAATTAGGCCCTAAACAGCAAAGAAATATGGGGAAAAGAAAAAAAAGCCTACCTCTCTGATTCATAAGGATCAGGAAGAAGGGCATTTGTAGAAATGCAGGATGAAGTAGATTTGTCAAAACTGTATACTGGGCCTAAAAAATCCAGAAATCAACAAAGGAAATTGAGAGCACACAATCCTTAACTTAGTCAAGACATTCAAAAATTAAATTTTAATGTCTGCAAAAAATAAATGTTACACTTCCAAAAAAGGTATTAAACAGAACTGCACCTGTAAAAAGCCTTCAGTAAGATACTGCTTCTTGATTATTTTCTTCCCTCAATATTCTAGAGCAGCAGTACTAACACAAAAAGGTGATATATATATATATATATTCTTAAAATTACCAACTTGTAGAGGAGGACTGAACAATCTTTCAAAACTGACCTTCCCAGAGCCTCTAAATATAATTTAAAAGTAAAGCAAAATTTAAAAGGATATATTCAATAGCCCATTAACTCAAAAAAAAATTTTGACTATTTCCAATATGAAATATTTTGTAGTCCAAACCCTGAAGAGACTTCAGCCAGAAGGTAATGTTCAGTAATCAGAAAGCACACTTGCTACAGTAATTTATTTCTTGCCATTAATAAGCAACTCAGTGGTACAGCTCAAACTACACTCTTACATCACTCTCCCAGCTGCCAGAGGACTATCTGGGAGAAAGGTTAAGAAGAAGGTGGAAATACGATGGGAAAAAACCCCCACAAAAAACAATACTCCGAAGTTTGATAAAAGGCCATTGGCCCTGCTGTCCAGAGTCTGTTCTGGCTGAAGGCAGCTTCCTCCAGAGTGTAACTTCATCCTATTAACAATGCGTAACTGTACCCTCTGAGAAGATAAGTTTTAAGTTAAATTTTGACTTGCTATTTTAACTGAGAGATTTAAAAAATAAACTCACATGCATTTGCTTGTCAATACCTTTTCACTGAGCTTTATGTGCCTATTTCATATCAAGTGAGACAATCTTTTCTGGCAAAGCAATAAATGCATTAGCACAGTCAGTGCTTGTTATTGCAGCTTAACTCTCCAAACCCTCCTCCAAAACATCACACACACCTCAGAGCAACAAACCTATTCCAGAACTATAGGTTCAAGCCACTGGAGAAGGCAGCACCCTGCCCCCATGCACTTCTCAGCCACTTTCTGTCACCCTGAAGAGTGCTGGTGAATCAGACTGTTACACAAAGACTGAATCTGGTTCACTAATTCCAATCCCTGTGTCCCTCCAGCCCAGCAATACAGGTCCCAGAACATTCACCGTGCTAACACTGACTTGCACAAACACAGCTGACAGAGCTACAACCAAATCGCTCTTGTAGTTATTTCACCGTAGCTGTACCACCATGTACCACAGGATGAATGAAGCAGGTTTTCCTGCTGGCACAGAAGGCTGTGGTGTGTGTGACAAGCAGGACTGTGCCCACAAGCACAGGAGTGAGAGAAGGGCTATGAAGTGCAGTTCAGCAGGACCATGCCATGGGCACTTCCTCTCTGTTCCCAGGGTAGAAGGATCACTCCACCTGTCTCTCTGCCCAACTCTGTGACTTGGAGAAAGGGCCTCTCACTAACAGCCTGTCTCATCACAGCCAGAGTCTCCAGTGGGGAACATTACAAGAACCAATGTGTCTGCAACAAAGACCAGGCAGCAAGAATACAAGTTTGTGTTAGCTGAACTTACTGCCTGGTACTACTTCAAATTGAGGTTTCCCATCCTCAACAGCTGTCAGAGTTGCCAGTTTTGCTTCTATCATTTCTCCATCTATGAACTTTCCAGAATACGCAGTCTTTCCATCAGGATACACATAGGCTATTTTATCTCCAGTCATCTCCCCTTCTTCATTCACTTCTCCCACAAGGCTGCCTCCATCCTGAAAGCACAGGCAAGAAAGATGCAAAGCATTTAGTTATACTCTACTATCTTCAGCAAACRAAAAGGATTTTCACCAACTTTTTCAAAATGCAACAGTAAGTTCAGAAGTGAAATCATGAAAATGAGAGAGAAACAGACACACAAAGAAGCTGGGTGAAGTCCTTCGAGTTAGGATAAAATTCACTTTCTATGTTGTCTGGAATAGGCAAAACCCAAGGTCTTTCCTTCCATGTGACATAAATAGTGAGTTTCAAGTGGTGAAATTTTTATGTGAACCTCTGCAAAACAAGGCCCAAAGCCATATAGATGTCCAAGTCTGATTGCTATCATACTGTGCTGGAGAAAAAAAATTTAAATGCTGCCCTGCTCACTGCTAATTCATGGTACCTCAAAAGACTTGAGTCTATTAAGGAAAAATGACTCCTGGAGAGTTTCTCTGTCCCAGCATGACCCCCAACATCAGGTGGTGCTCAATGAGAACAACTGTTTGTGGAAAGCCATCAACAGCAACACTTTTCCTCTCTAAGGTTTACACATTTTAGCCCTGGGCTTTGCCATCTGTGATTTGCCTGCAGCTCGGGTTAGGTCTATTTCCAGAATGGCAGAATGAGATGCATATATTAGCACAGGTGTAACCACTTCAGGTGTTTACTTCAAAAGAGACAAGGAAGCATCTCCAARTAACACCCTGGAGCAAAACCAGCAGGTGTGATGTGGCAACAGACTGATTTGGATCAAGACCACTGTGCACAGGCTCTATTTCAAAGAGACACCATTTTGTTCAACTTCAAAGATGAAAGAGTTTCAAGCATGCTGTAATAGGGAACAGTGAACCTTAAGTCTGGGAAAAATATTGTGCACATAGCATCCTGCACAGCACCATGAGGAAACAATTGGTTCCATGGCAAAGGGTTTTTTTGGAACACCTTGCATCCTTCAGTCTGGCAAGATGATAATGATAAACAACCTCTAATTATCCAAAAGGTACAGCAACACTTTCTCAGCTGGAAGATGAAGCAGGAGATACATGAAGTGAAGGGTCAGCTGTGTATATTTTATACACTAGGACTGAAAAACTTTTTGCAGCATACACCAAGCATTTGTTTATCCTAACACATGCTTAATGGCAACAGTGAAAGCCAGTATACAAAATGAACAGCTAGTGGTAAGCATTTAGAAATGAATCTTCAATTAAAGTTTGCACCATATGTAGCACACAATTAGACTGGGTTTTGACCAGCAGCTTAATTATATGCCCCTTCTTGGCACAAGGTAAAGATTGAAAGGTTCAACTCTGGAGTGCTGTGTAAGGCTAAACAGGAATTTAATTTTTAAAAAAATTTGCATCAAAAACTCCCTAAAAACTAGTACAACAGTCATTGCCTTAACTAGCATGGTTTTAAAAGAACATCAAAATTTAAAAAGATAAAATACTGGCTTGTTTAATTAGCAAAGCACTTGTCCACAACTTCACTCAGAGGCACAGCTCTCACACCAGTTACAGCTGATGTGTTGGGCAAAGCCAACCTCATAACATATCCTGCAGAAATGGAGACAAAATCTCCCCTCCTACTTTAATAAGAGCAAGAGGTTGCAATAACTTGCATGGCTTCCATGCTTCTCACCTGCAACCAGCACTACAAAGTGGCAAAATCTTTGGTCCAGCCTTCCCAAAGAGATAGTGCATAAATTATTAGACATACTATTTTTACGTTACATACAAATTATACATAAATGCACTTCCAAGGGGCTGGGTTCCCTGGAAGATGAAAATAGTGGAGGCATCTTGCAGCCTTGCTGAATCTCATCTACTGGGCAAACATTCAACACCAAAAATTTTTAACTCTATGTTGGATTATCCAAAATCAGAATGCACAGATCTTTTACCCAGATTTTTGTGTGTTGACTTTCGGTGGGTATTTGTTTCAGCTGCATGGAAAACAAAGGCATATATTCTGCAATACAGAGAGCAGGTGGTCAGGTTTACCGGGTAATAAATCCAACAGACTCCGTGTCGGATATTGTCTTTATAGTGTCCTTTGAATATCAGCCGCCCGTCACTGTCATACTCYTGGGCTGGGCCATTCAGCTCTCCATCCACGTAGGTGCCATGAAGGACCACTCCATCCTCATAAGTGTAGATTCCCTGGCCTTGCAGGGCATCATCAACATAAAACCCTTCCAGGGTGCTGGCAAAGAGAGAAAGAAAACAACATTGGAAGACTATTCATCTCTCAGAGGGGAACGCAAAGCCTCAACACACTGGAAAGCCAAGATGAAAACCAGGAACTCGTTTCAATGGAGCTCCAAAGGCAGAAAACAACTTACGGCACCCTTTCATCAGGGAGTGCTGCATGGACACAGCATCACTCATCTCAATCACAGTGCTTGGCATTTTTTGTAGGCTGGAATAGCAACTTACAGCAGCAAATGGACGCTCCTGGTCAAAGAAGGAATTATTTCTGAAGCAAGCTACTTTCAGGTTAGAACTTCTTTGTGCTACCTGTGGATTTTTACTGACATCTCTCTGGTGAGATAAAATTGAGCTGCTGTACAGATGAACCATGACAGGGCACGAACCGCAACCTGCCACAGTTCAGTGTCAGGGTTAGCAGCCATTTGTACAAGCCCTGCTAAAAGCAGTCATTTTTCATGTACTTCTATTAAAATGGAACACAGCCTGTCAAAGAGAACTAGTGCTGCACTTGGATTTGAACAAAGAAACATTTCACTTTGGTTTTGTCTTACAAACCCTTTAGAAGGGTACGGTAACAACACCCTGCAATCTGCTTCACAAAGAATAAAAGCAGCAACATAAAAGAGGTGTATTCAGTTATTTCTTTCTCATGTTAGAATTAGCATAAGGGAATACAACCTGTTTAGCTTTTACTCCAGCACACTTAGTTAACAGCCAGTTGTTAGCATACGCATACTTTCACTGCCTAATTCTTTTTTGGATGCAGACATCTAAGATATAAGCACAAACAGTGTCTATGAGCACATGACTCTACATGTTCTACAAAATTTTACAAAACAGGTTTTCAAGAGTTGTGGAAGGAATGTTTTTTCAGAATTCAATTTCTCGTTCCTAAAGCTTCATGCTCTGTTTTTACACAACTTTGGCAAGTTGGCTAATGTTTCCACGGGAAAATACATTACAGTAAAAGCCTCAATGCACGCCAGATGCAAAATAAGAAAGTGCAGGAAAACTACTTTACTTTCCAGTTGGATGAATTTCTTGATCCAGCTTGCTACAGAGCTGCAGATAGCTACAGCACTACAGCACAGGAAAGGAGCAGGGCAGATGAGGGAACCACCAGAAATCAGTGCCCTTACTTGACCATAAATGATGCCACTTTCCCCTCCAGTTTATCACAGATCACTAGATTTGAATTCCATTGTAGGTGACAACACACAGAGAGTCCCACAGAGTCCACATGTAGGATTATTCTTTAAAAGAAGCAGTCACCCCCAGTTTATGTAATGAAAAACACCAAAAAACCTGCTTGTTGCCTTTATTTGCATTAGTTGAAGTTAAAAAGTTGCTAAATTACAACAATGCTTCAGCACTGGAAAGGATGTATTTTCTTTTACTGTAATTCAAAGTTCTATGTTTTCCCTCCCTGTATTAAGCTCCAAAGAGTGTCCAAAGGATCCATCTTATCTAATGAAATCAAAAGGAAGATACCTTAAGAAAGGCGTCCATGTCCTTCAACCTTACCTAAAAAGCCAGGTTGTCTAAAACTTTTAGGCTGTTCACAGTTTCTGAGTTATTTCCACCCTGCTCCCTCCCTTCTCTCTTTTTAAGCTCTCAAAAGTATGGTGTCTGCAGCCAGACACAATCATTGCAACTAAGACCTGACCAGCACAAAAATTAAGCTTCTGTGTCTTCACAAACAAAACCTTGTTAATACAAACCCTGAGCTAGCCTGTATTTCTCTGGTTTGCTTCTCAGATGATCATATTTCTGATAAAGTTTTACTAAAGCCAAGATTTATCAGATGTACCATCTTCCCATTATCCATTATGCCTACAAGAGATCAAAGATACTAATTATCTAAAAAATAAACCAGTGATATGAGCTGGGGGGGGGGGAATACTTACTCCAGTATCCTTCCAGGCATTCAGTTAACACTGATAGACACTGATCCTATTATCTCTCACTCCCTCTATATGAGAACATTGAAAACTTTTTCTCAAAAATAGTAGTTTTCTCCTGTGTTCTGGGAGATGTCAGTTTATACGAGTTTCCAATTAAGGAAGAAGGGCAGCTGCAGCTCTGTGCCAAGCATGGCTCTCATGCCTGCCCTTACTGTGCAAAGTGTTCTTCAAAGTACACTTCAGAAGCACTGGCACCAAGGAAAGCTCAAGTACACAATCCAAAATAGGGAGTATGCCAGAGGTGAAATTTCTCTCTCTGAAAGAATATGCTGGGGCTAGTTGCATTTTTTGAAGGGGGAGGAAAAAACAACTGATACTTCATTCCAGGTTTCCACTTCCTTAAATAATCAACAGGAAGGGGGCAGCTATTCCAATAAAGGGAAAAGTTTGTACTCACCAAACAAGGCAGCTAGGCAGCCAGTCCTATTCTCCAACACTCAAAAAATGAGAATGCTTACACTGCAGCCAGTGCAGTATCTGACAGGACTCAGCTGCTCCTCAACAACAGAGCTACAGCAGTACAGCTATCAGCCTTTACCAGCAGCCTGAGAGGGAAACAGACCCAGGAGTGCTGAAACCAACTAGCCTACTGCACAGCATTCCGCAAAGGGAGAGGTGTTTCGAGACATTTTGGAGATTCACTGCTCATCTTCATGAGCACTCAGCCTCGCCCATGGCACAGTTAATGGAAACAGCATGTCCTGTTTTATGCCAGGTCATTCTTGCAGCACATCATGATTCCTGAACCACCCATTTCAGTGAGCAACTTAGTCTTTCTAGCTGGGCATAGCCAGATAAATTATATCTTCAGTAATTAGTCACTGCTCAGTTAAAGCTTCTTTAGCTAAATATATAATAGTTAATAAAAATATCCTATTTTCCAAAAATACATTACCGACTATTTTTGCATATTTTTACTCTGCTAGTTTCTGAAGGCATCAGAGGTCAACCATTCCATTTTTAAAGGGTTATGAAAATTAAAAAAGAAAAGAGAGAAGAGTTGGCAACAGTGAAGCAGTACAAAAAAGGCTCAGCAGCAACCTGACTTTTCCCACCGAGCACTGCCTGTACCCTGGATTACATGGAGGAGCAGCCCTACGAACAAAATAGTGGGTCAGTTCCTCTGACTGTACAATCAGCAACTGCTCTGCTGAGATCATCCACAAGAACAGAAGCATTATGTACACGTGTCCATAGAGACCCCGTCTGCCAACTTAAAAAAAAAAGCTATTTTAGAGAAGTCAGCTGCTGGGCGGTACTGATTTTCAGCTACCCAGAGAAGATTTAATAAGGCCATTAGCAACAACAGTGGGGATTTTTCTTCATCCAAGCTTGGAGGCCTGATCAGGTTCTACATAACCGAATAAATATATTATCTTTCTCATGAAAAAAAAACCACAATCCCCAGTATGAAGCAACTGCAAAGGCAAGTACAGACAAGGAGCTGACTCACTGAGACAGCACAATACCTCTGCTCCTGCTCAGAACTTTGCTGAGCAGGCAGAGAGTAGACCCGGCACGACTGTCAGTTTAACAGCTGCTATTCATAGTGCCACCGACAGCTGCAAAACCATGAAAAATCATGTCATTTTATACATCCGCTGCTCTCTTGGAGGAAGTTCTGAGCAACTGCAGACAGGAATGCTGCAGTGAGGCGGGGGGAGGGAGTGAGACTTACCTGGTGTTCATAACGAAGACCAGAGAAGAAAACACATGCATAGGCACAGACTAGCCTGATTTCACTGTCAAAATTCCCAGTGAAAAGAGAGGAAATTATAGGGGCTTTTCTGAAAGTAAATCAGGTGACAAGCAACTTGCAGAAGATTAACTGCAGTTGCTAACAAACCTGTATTTAACTCAGTCCTTTAACCACTGAACAATTTGACTATGCAGAGGGCAAGCCTCTGTCAACGTCCTACATCTGCGTGTAAGGGCTGGCACAGGGAACTTCCGGTCCAGCTGCACTCTCTCTGTAGCTCTATAAGGCAAAGAATTCCACCTGCAGTTATGAACTCTGATGTCCAAGTCATTGTCAGCATGGTTTTCAACAGTTCTGACCACCTCCCATTTCTCAGGATTTCTAATTAGTTCATAACCTTACAGTGCTAAAAGAGCTCACACCACTGCATTCTCCCACCAGAAAACAACTACAGGCACTACATTCCCACACAAAGCCCCCAAAAGAATGCCTACATCAGCAGCTAACTTTGCAGCTACAGTTTTTAATGAGAAATCTTACCCAGAAACTCAATACAATCAACGCAGATTAGTTTTCCATTGCTACAAACAGAAGGAAAAAAACTGAAGAAAAATCAAGGAGTCAGTCTACCTTCCATCAAAAAAGAAGAATTTGCCACGGCCATTCTTTTCTCCATGCACAAAGTTTCCTTCAAATCTGTCTGTTGATGAATAGGTTACTGTACAGAATCCATGTGGCAGCCCGTCATCATCTAGATGCCCTGAAATAAAATCCAGACAAAGAACAACAGAACACATTGATTATTATACAAATTTTCAATACATTCTCATTATGTAGCTGACAGAAATGCAGTAGCTCCCTAGTGTAAAACAGTAATTCGGATCACTGCCATTAGAAACAGTGATCAGAAGTACAACTGAAGTTTGTACTTGTGTAACATATTGCTTAAAACAAAAATAAAAGATAAGTATAAAAGAGAAAGGATGACAGACACAAAAGAGAAGAGAATAATAAGCAAAAATTGTTTCTAAAAGAAACAAGGTTTATATTATTCTAACATGTATTAATATACATTTTCAAAAGTATAATAATTCTTTAACTAAAACATGTATTTACTGGTGAGAACAGGATAAGAAAAGGTTTGATTTTTTTCTTTTGATAAATACATGCCTTATGACAATGTGGGTATGCCACCCTGTGGCTATAGCCACACAAATTTAAAGAAATAAAAGTATGTAATATCTATAATGCTGTGCCCTTGCAATATGTCAGTCAACTTGGTATTTAACATTGTCAATGCTGTCCTTCACTGCCTTTTTGCTGTGTACACTTTACATCCTGTTCCCATCCCCAGCCATATCAGTTTTCTCCATTATAGCTGTTGCACAGAGGGAAAGCAGAGGGGCAACATACTTGGATCCTCACCTGCATGGTTTGTATTTTACTGAATAGAACTGGCCAACTCTGACTAAGTTAAAGCATAGTAAGGCTCCTATTGCATTTCTAACTGCCTCTTCGAAGCCAAAGGAAAATGGCAAAAAAGTATTTTAAACGATGGTTATTGCCTGTTTTAGCTATGTGAGCTCTGACTGCAGAACTCAGCAGGGCTGCTCTCAGCACAGGGATACACCTGGGTGGGTGTTACAGCACCCACAGTGACATTTTAGCAGGTATAAATTTTGCATGAAAACTGTCAAATAAATAACACCTAGCCTGTATCTATGTTCTTTTATGCTTCTAACTAAAACATTACCTCTGATTCCCCAAGTGTCCTGGTGATGCATACACAACCTATTAGAGATGAGAGACAGCACATGCATCCACTTCTACAGGCTTTGGCTCAAGATCTTCCCTGACCAAATTTGCCCTAAACTGAAAAGGTTCAACACACATATGGAAAGGCAGAAACAAACTTCAGTGTGAGGGGGACCAATTACAGCCCGGGCTGATGCAGGCAACAAGAGGCACTTCAGCACCACCAGACTTTGAGTCCTGTGCTCAGAGCGGGAACAAGCTGTGCAGACTACATTGAGTATGGAAATCCACCTAGAAAGGCGTACAGGAAAAAAATAACAGTAGGGTATCCGAACTCATTCAAGAGCCAGAATTCCCTCCTTCACCCTTCCCATGCATTCCCCATGAAGTTTCTCCCGCACCTGCACATCACTGCGCTCTCAGTTTAAATCCCCAGTTCAAACTAGATTGAAAATAGTTGAAAGTTTAAGAAGTTAATAAAACCAATCAGGCACTGCTTACAGTCCAAAGTGAGAGAAATAACAAAGTAAAAAGAGAGAGCAAAAGGTGGAAGGAAAAAAGCTCTATCACTAAAGGCTTTTAACTACTTTGAAGAGGAACCCTTTAAACAGAAGCTGCTCTTTCCAAACAGAAGGCTTTTTTTTTCCTCCCAATCAGTCAGGACACCCCTTTTAGTAGAGAGGGCAAGTTTTAGCAGTTACGTCAATTCAACTAAAAGTGACATTTCTGATGTGGACACCTCTTTTAGACCAAAAACAACAATGTCAACATTTATAGTTTTAATTAAAAGCCTTTTTAATTAAAAGATTTATCAGTATAGGAAGGGTACACTGGTCTAAACCCTAAACAATACAACACCAGTTTCCCCCTCACTACAGGAGCAAAACTTTTATAAAGCACTTGGATTTAAAAAATATACTGACAATATCGGTACATCATACTCTTAAAAAAAATACTCAAAGCAACAACAACAACACCAAAAAGCTTGCAACCCCGTCGAAGATTTTTGACAAAGCTGAATAGTCATCTCTGTGACTATTCAGCTTAGTCAAGATCTTGCTGGAATGCAAAGCCCAACACAAAAGCTGCCATGCTTGTACACAGAACACGTCAGGACTTTTGCAGTAGGATACAGACTACCTCGGAGATTCAAATGGTCAGCTTTGATCCAATGGCCTCTATATAGGGTCTTAATCTCAGCCACAATACAAAGAATCCAGTTATTCTAATATGCTAGAGATTTCCTCTTATTAAAAAAATAAAACCATCCCCCCGCCACTGCAACAAAACAAGAAGCATACAGTCTCTCTTGGTCAGAAACACGGGAAAAAAAGCAATTTCAAGTTTCATAACATAAATGCAACTTTTTCTGTATGGCAGTGGCCTCAGGCTCTAATTCTGTTTCACATTAAGTCAATGGAAAAAATCCTCATTATTTCAGGGGGAGCAGTGTGGTCCACTTTTCTCACCCCTCTCCTCAATTTGCAAAAATAAACCCAAAACGTCTAAACGTAATTTTTAATTATTGTAAAACCTCACTTTTGTTGCTTCATTAAGGGTCTCCCAAGATTTCCTCTTAAGCTCAGATGACAAACTTTTCAAGAAAAGAAATTACACTAATAGGGGCTAGTTCACAATGGGGTTGATTATTGAAACCACTGATACACACAAATCAAAGACAAAAGCCCTTTACTGTCAGTATTACTATTACTTAACAGATGACATACAGTGTGCATCATCAATAAAAGATGCCAGATGGATGTTTTTGGGGTAACAATAAAACAACCTCCTCCCTACAAAACAAAAAAAGAAAATGATGCTGATTTCTGTCGTATTTCTACCTTCCCTTGGGTAAGTGCAAAGACACTCAGCCATCCTATTCACCCCCAAAGAGCACCCTGCTTCTGTCTCCCTCAGAAAAACAAACACATTCATATACACTAATGAATAAAAGATGCTTTAAAAATTTGTTTCCTTAGCCCATGGAGATGCCAAGCAAATGAACTCTATCTGTGACAGAAGGATCCAAACTATAACTCTTCGCCCCAGACAACTGCAATCCACAGATTTGAGGAGTGAGGAGGAAAGGGAGTGGAAAAACCCATCTGTTAGGGCACACCCCATTCACAGCAGAGCCACGCTCCCCTCACATCCATGTTCTACACAACAAAGCTTCTCTTTGGCTCCGATACCACACACCTAGACAATAAATCCAGCTCCGAGCAGCAGGTGCTCAGCTCACATCTGTTGTCCAGACTAAGCCGCCGCGCAAAACGCCTTCTCCGGAGCAACACACTCTGAGGCCTACTCCTCCTGCCACGGGATACACTCAGCCCCCGGCGAACATGGGCATTACCGGCATCTTAGGCAGCTCCTTGCTCCCTGTGCTTAATCCCAACAGCTGAAAAACCAGGACTGCTCTTCCCCCCAGGACCACGGTCCCTGCGAGGAACCTTTGGGGAGCAGGTGCTTTCCCACAGAGATGCCATGCTTTGTTCCAGAGCCGTGCCCTGCTCCCAGATGCCCTGGCGTGTTGGGGAGCTGCAACCCTGCGTGCTAAGGCTTCCATCAGCAATTCACTTCCAGAGGCATGTGCCTCTGGTTCAAAATTCTTCAAGCGTTAGTTCTCCACTCATGAGAGGTGAGCACAGTGTCCATACTGGCTATAAGGTGGCCCGCCCCACTCCCATACGGATGGCTCCAGCCCTGCTGCCCATGGATACGGCCACAGTAACTTCCTGCAATCGCTCGCTCTTTTCCCTTCTTCATTTGCACGTATGTAACTGCAGGCCTGGCTCCCTGGGCTCTCCCCAAGGTTGGGCACCCCCTGGTCCCTCCGCCGCTGGGGAATGCGGACTGCGGGCCACCGCCCGGACGGGGGAACTGCAGCGGCAAAAAATCCACGGTCATGAGTTATTTTTGACATGAAGAGCTGACCAGCCGCCACCGCCGCGCCCGGGGTGCGAAGCCTCCCGCTGCGGCCGCAGCGCTCGGCGGCGGGCGGTACCCAAAGCGTTCGCCCGGTGCCGGCGCCAGAGCGGCCCCGGCTCCCCCCGACCCCGCTGCCGGCCAAACTCCGCCACGTGCGCGGCCCCGGCCTGCCCGTTGCATAAGCCCGCTGATGTCATGCGCTGCCGCCAGGCCCCGGGAGCCCGCTCAGGCCGCCGCCGCCGCCCCGCGTCCCCACAGATGTTGCAGCAGCCCCCGGCGCCGGCGGGAGCGCGCTCCCCGCCCCGCAGGACACGCACCTTCTACAACCTCCTCCAGCGTCTCCTCGTCGCTATCCATGGCGGCGGCGGCGAGCTCGGCCTCGGCGCAGCCGCGGTAGCACGGACGGGCGCGCGCGCGCTCCCGCCCCACCTCCCCTCCGTCCTCGAGGGTGGGGCCGCACCCTGGCTCCGCCCAGAGGGCGTGACCAGGCCAAGGCGGGGAGAGTGGGGGCGGTGCCCCCGCCCGTCAGGACAGTTCAGCGCTGGGCGGGAGCTGGTTTCACGTGTCCTAGCACGCGTCTGCTGGCACGCGGCACCGGGGCGGGAGGACCTCAGCCCACCCAGCGCTGGCCCCCCAGCGCACTCCGTCCTGCCCAGTCCCCTCTGCCTGTTGACCTCGACTGGCATTGCTGCGGTTCACCTCACAAAGCCGGCCGCATTGCGGGCCCCCGGCAGCGCCAGGACACCTCCCTCACCACACCAGGGAGCACTGACCTGCGCTTTTTATGATAGAATCCCAGAATATGTTGAGTTGGAAGGGACCCATCAGGATCATCGAGTCCAACTCTTGGCCCTGCACAGGACATCCCCAAAAGTCACACCATGTGTCTGAGAGCATTGTCCAAATGCTTCTTGGAACTCTTGTCAGGCTTGGTGCTGTGACCACTTCCCTGGGGAACCTGTTCCAATGCCCACCCACTCTTTGGGTGAAGAACCTTTTCGTGACATCCAACCTAAACCTCCCCTGACTTGGCTTCAGGCCATTTCCTCAAGTCCTGTCACTGGTTAGGAGACTGAAGAGATCAGTGTCTGCTCCTCCTCTTCCCTTTTCGAGGAAGTTGTAACTGCAATGAGGCCTCAGTCTCCTCCAGGCTGAACAGACCTCAGCCATTCCTCATGAGGCTTCATCTCAAGGCCCTTCCCCATCCTTGTGGCCTCCTTTGGACACTGTCTAATGGCTTAACGTCTTTTTTATATTATGGTGCCCAAAACTGCCCCCAGGACTCTTGGTGAGGCTGCCCCAGTGCAGAGCAGAGCAGGACGATTCCCTCTCTTGCCTAGCGGGCGATGCTGTGCCTGATGCACTCCAGGACATGGTTGGCCCTCCTGGCTGCCAGGGCACTGCTGACTCATATTCAACTTACCATCGACCAGGACCCGCAGGTCCCTTTCCACAGTGCTGCTCTTCAGCCTCTCATTCCCCAGTTTATGCACACAGCCAGCGTCGCCTTGTCCCAGGTGCAGAATCCTGCACTTGCTCTTGTTAAACTTCCTACAGTTGGTGATTGCCCATCTCTCTAATTTATCAAGGTCTCTCTGCAGGGCCTCTCTGCCCTTGAGGGAGTTGACAGCTCTTGCCAATTTAGCATCGTCAGCGAACTTACCTAGTATCCCTTCCAGTCCTGTGTCCAGGTTATGAATGAAGATGTTCAAGAGCACAGGGCTGACAGTGGAGCCCTCCAGAACCTCACTAGTGACCAGACACCAGTCTGATGTCACCTCATTCCCTACAACCCTTGGTGCCTAACCCGTGAGCCAGTTGCTGACCCATTGCGTAACACAGTTATCCAGCCATGTGTTGGACATTTTGTCCAGAAGGATCCTGTGAGACACAGTATCAAAAGCTTTGCTGAAGTCCAAAAAGGTTACGCCAACTGGCTTTCCTAGATCAACTAGATGGGTTACTTCGTTGTAGAAGGAAATTGGGTTGGACAAACAGAACTTGCCCCTCATGATGCTGAGAGATTTAATTCACAAAACACGTAGGATCACACTCTTGAATTTCAGTGTTGCAGGAAGGGTGACAGCCCCAAGCAGAGGGTGCAGTTTGGTAGCTCTTACCTAGGGGATGTGAGGATAGTGCTCTGTCACTGCAGGGACCTTCCTCTCCACGGCTTGATGCAGGAATTGCCTTAAAAGAAAGAATGTTTCTAGGTCTTCCAGACAGCTGTCTTGGGAGCACAGGAGATGTCTCCATCCTACTGGAGGTGACTCAGACAGCTGGGGCTCTGTGGGGTGAGACTGGATGGAATAAGGCTTCTTTAGCCCAGAGAAGAGAAAGCTTCAGGGGGATCCAGCACCAGCCCACCAGCACTTACAGCAGTGCTACCATGAAAATGGGCTCCTCACAGTGCTCCATAGAGAGGACAAGAGACAATGGGCATGACTGAAAACATCACGTAAGACATGACATACAGGAAAATTTGCTCCCCTTGAGGACAGCTGAGCAGTGTAGCAGACTGTCAGGAGAGGTTCTGCAGTCTCCATCCTTGGGGGCATTTAAAAACTGACCCATTAAAGCCCCAAGCAGCCTGAACTGACCCCAGAGCTGCCCCTGCTGTGAGCAGCAGGCTGTAGTAGGGACCTGTGGGGATCTCTTCCCACCTGAAAGTCTCAGCAAGTTTACACTGAATCAGCCACATGCTGCCACGCAGTGCTGCTGAAGCCAGAGACAGTATCCTACCAGGAAAACAGGACAGCTGCAGCTTAGGAAAATGAAATAATTAGATATGTCTGGAGAAAGACAGTTTKGAAATCTTTGAACTGGAGAATAATGAGGTTAGTATTTGACCTAACTGACATGAGAACTTATTAATCCCGAGATCTTTGGGGAGGATTTGATATGTACAGAAAGCTTGAGAAGACAGAAGGGCTTGTTTCTGTATCATAGGTGGTTAATTTAACTAAAGGACAGTCAGTTTTGCTATTTAGGAGAGAAGATTTGTGATTTAAAGCCCATGTACTTATAGCAATTCTGATCTCAACCCTCCAAAAAGGAAAGAGTAAATATTGAGCACAATAGGAACCCCTATACAAAGTACCTGTTTTGTTTCACTAATTGTGAGTCCATGAAGAGGTTAGTTTGTAATCAGCACATACACGGTGTTGGAGTTATCAAAGGTGATGTGCTTAAGCTATGAACATACCTGGTGAGCAGAAGGGGGATGAGGCTGTGGGGCTGGAGCTGGAACATGTGGTCAGTATCCTTTTGACTGAGAGATAATAAGATTTCAGGGAATACAACAGAAAGCAAGGAAAAGGGCATGCTATGACCTACACACATAAAGTGCAAATCAACAGGACCACGGTAATATGGCGAGCGTTCACCTACAGAAGCTCACTGGGTTACGAGACAGCGGCATTCAGACCAAGCATACCTTTTGGCCAAAATCACACAGTAAAAATGCTAAAGTTACAAATTCTCCAAACATAAGAAATCTTCCTCCAGCTGCAATGTGCCCAGCTCTGTGTACAAGATCTCTGTACAGCTTTTCTGCCTCTTTTTTTGGAGGGCCCATGACTTGCTGTATGGTTACAGTGCTGCCTTCTGCCCTGATCATTTCAGATACAGCCTTAGGCCTTGCTTATTTTATTTCCTACCCTCCACTGCATACCAGGGTGACAATGATGAGAGCTTCTGCGCTTTCCTCTCCATGGTACCCAGCTTCCTTCCACATTAATTAACTAATTTTTGCAGCACAGCGATGGCACAAGGCACATTATCCTGTCTACAGCAGGAGAACTAAGAGACTCGGGCTGAAGCTATTAAAGTGTCTGGCAAATATCAAGTGCCGGATTGCTGTCAAGAGTTCTTAGCATTACACAGCTTTTCGCATGTTCAAAGTGTAATTTCCATTAACTTCGAATGCAGCTGTAAGAACAGCATAGCAACCCTAAATGAAAATGATAGTAAACACACTGTTTTAGCATTTCATGTTGGATATTAAGAAGTGGGGGAAAGTGTAACATCAAACTAGGAAAAACCCAACTTGCACCCATTACCCACAGCCAGGCTACTGCAGGAGAGCTCAGCCATCTGCTGAGCTGTTCGCCAGTGCACCTGGTCGAGCGGAAAACAAGTGGCTATCAGCTGCCAACAGTTTGGTTCAGCCAATGTACCCACCTCTGGAGCAATCCCTAGTAAACTCTTAGTAGGCTGCAGTGTATGGGGGTCTCATCAGTATAGACTTGTTTTGGCAGAGCGCAGAGGCACCTCTAGGCTGGTGTTCAGCTTTATTAACTGTCTAAACAGACAAGCAGATGTGTTGGGGCTCACAGTATATGTTCACATCATTAGGCATAGTTCAAGCTTCTGCCAGCTGCTAGGACTGGTTTCCTGTTTTATTTCCTTCTAAGCAGGGGCTTGATGCTGGCTTGCCTTCTTGAAGTGTTTACTTCTCATCCAACAGTCTGATCGTATTATTGTTTATACAATCCCTTGCCTTGCCTATTATTTAATGTCAGCCTCCGGGAGGAAAAAACACCCTAAATCTGCCTGCACTACTCTAACTCTGGTAAGGATCCTTTGGAAACAAACTTGTAATAGAAGAGAGCAGCAAAACACACAGAATAATGTGGTGAGTTTTGACACACAATTTCTGTTACTTTACTTGCTTTGTATTTTGGTTTGGAAGAGCAGTAACATTCTCTTTTAACATAAATTCATAAGACTCTTAGTTAAAACAACAAAAAGTATCACAGTGAATCCCAGCTGTGCTCCTAAATGTCATGGAATTAATGCAAGGACTGCTGGGACCTGGACATTGTCACCCATGATCGTTGGGCATGGACCAACTGTTTTCCAAAGGGCTGTTGGACCTGCTTGCTGAGAGCAACTAGAGGATCCAGATACTTGGTCTCTCTGAGATTTTGGAAGATTTTTGTTTGTTTTAATTAACAAAACAACGTCCTTCACAGTCTGCCTTCCTGCCCCTTCCATACAGCTTTCCCCCTCTTCCTCTTGTGATTCTTTTACCTCCCCTCAGCACTGAGCCCTGCCAGCTCACTTCCAACCTCCTTGTGTGCTGGGCTCAATTGCACTTTCTGCCAGAGCTCATGTCCTGCCTGCCACCTTGTAGCAAATGGCTTTTGTCATCTCTAAGTAGGACAAGCTTTATTAAGACAGAAAAGGGAATGACTGCTTTCTAAAACTACTTGAAATGCTAAATTAAGAAATAAGCCAGCACTCCAGACTGTTGCTTATTTAATCTGCAATGTGTTTACAAGATAGTCTGTTTTTGGAAGGACAGTACTTGAAGGCTTAAATCAAGGCACAGTGGATTGTTCTTTGGTGATTTGTGAGCTGTGGACACTGTTCCTTCAGACATTTGTAGCACAAAAATAGCTCCTCTAACACCTGAAGACTTTTTAATCTCTTTAACTGAGCAGCAATATAATTTATGAATCCAATTTACATTCTAAACACTCTCATTGCTGAAGCTGGTTATCACTGCTCCTTTGTCAAACAGGTTAAAGTAGTGGTTAAAGCAGTGGTTTACATTTCTGGCCAGGGCTATAACAGCTAGGGTATCTGCTAAGGGGCTCTAGCATTAAGGATATGTTGAAGTTGCAACATCACTACATGTAGATGCAGCCATTTATGCTCAATTTTTGTAGTAGGCTCTCAAATTCAGGGCTGTTGTGGATGATCAGGCCCTCAGGGCTGTCTGGCTATGAACACCTTGGGTTTTACTGGATGACGGGACAGAAGTTTCTTCTGTTTTTCTGCTGTAAGAAGATCAGAGCTACTCCAAATAATGCCACAAAAACTGTGCTTTTAAAACCCCAGAGACTGGGTAACTAAAGAACTATCTTATCAAACCCAGTGAAACCCAGGGCTTCCACTGGTGTGAGCCCAAGCCAGAGAAGACTGAATAGTTCAAAGTACAAGATGTGGACTCTGCCCACAGGACGCTGACTGAGAAGCTGGGCAGCAAAAAGCACATGCACAGCCTGGAGGTGCGTCCAGCCTTGTCATCAAGTGACAGGCGACTTGCAGATGGATTTCTTTCAATTTATACTCCCACGACTTCCCTTTTGCCTTCAAGGGGGGATAAAGAATCATTGAGCCTAAGGAAAAGCAGAGGGATTAGCTCTGCAGCCTAACAAAATTTGAGACACTTTCCAATACTGGAAGAGACAAGTTTGTGTCCAAGTTGTTTATCTGGAAGGAACACTGAATTATTTCCTTGGGAATGTTTCACTTGATAGACTGACAAAGCTTCAACCTGAATGCCCAGTTTTCAAGACACTTCTTTACAGCTGGGTTAATGGAGGTTGGACTGTTTATTCATGAAACCTGAAACTCTCTGCAGATAATTTACAACTCCTGCCTCCACCATGCCTTACTAGCTACTTGAGGTACTTTACCAGGTGCAGTGAATGCAATTTGAAGGTCTGAATTATATGAGCAGCCTGAGCTCAGTAACTTGAAGAATTTGTGTGGAGGATTGCCTGTTAATAGGTTTAGATGGAGAAATCCAGAGAAGGAATGCTATGGGAAGAAATATATATATACATTCTCAAATTCTTTCATCATAATGTCATAGGATGCACAAGCTGTTCTTAAGGCTTGTGCTATACAGATGAATACACTGCAGGGTAGAGACTGAGTGCCTCTTACTGCTTATAGAGTTACATGCTGTTCTTCCTAGCTGCTCATCAGTATGGACAGAAGACTTCCCGCTGCAGTTGTGTGCTCTGTAAGAGATTACTATGTTAAAGTGACACTCCTGAGCAGATGGCCTATGGTTCCTAGTACCAACAATATGCATCTTTTCTCTATGGTTTCTTGCTGCATCCATCAAATAATAAATTTTCCTTGATGGTTGGTGAGGGTGTCAGAATTTTTCCCTTCTGTATTTCAGTTCTCTTTTTCCTCAGAGATAGTGGAGGAATAAAAGAGATAGATCTCACATTACTACAAAAACCTGAGTTACTCTTGAGATTCTTCTTACCCTGAGGGTTTTTTTTCCCAACAAAAACTGCCTGTGTCTTGCTATATCCCAATCATTTGCTTGCCTGTGACAAAACCTCTAATTCAGTATTGGAAACACAGAGAAGCATTCACATCAAGTAATGGAGTGAGAAAAGTTCCCAGTGCAAAGATGAGTTTGAACTTTTAGTCCATAAATTCTCATGGCTGATCAGTGGAGGAAGTCTTGTGTAACAGATAAGGTTTGCTTGGTGTATCCATTTCTTCCTGTCCTCTTCCATAACATTTGAAATTGCCTGTCATGCCTGAGATTGAAGTTTATCATACTTTCCAGCCTTTTGAATATACACATTACCTAGAAGATATTCTGTTTTCTAAATCAAATTCCATCCTAATCTAATGGATAAAGAGGCTCTGCATCCACCAGATGAACTCCACAAACCACAGCATGTTGTCAATAATGACATTCAACCTGCACTCTGTTCTCTTGTTTAGTCTGGGAAACTTGTAGTACTCTTTTCACAGGCCACCAGAAGTTAGACTAGATGGGAGTAAAACAAGGAATAAGGCAGATGGAAACACAGGAAACCTGGTGGAGACTTCTCCCCGCAGACAGGGAAATGTATCTTTTTGTCTTCACATCATCACTTTACTAAGTTCACTGATGAACTTAAAAACTGATGGTTTTGTGTATCTGATTTACTTGACAGGAAATTGTCCCATGTCTAGACTTTTGAGAGAGGTAAAGCAAAAGCCAATGGGGTAGCACATGCACCTGAAATTTAGGTGACAAGCTTGCTTGAATCCAGTTTTCTCATCTGCCAAATAATTAGTAGCTGGCTCCACATAGTGGTTTCTCATGTAATTCCACTGAGTAGGGGTTTCGTATTTGGTATTTTCTCTCTCAAAATAACATTGCATTCGTTTTCCAGTGAGGTGCCATTTGCATCTGAACAGTCTTGCAAGACTGACTGCAGCCTTTGCCATTGCAAGCCTCTGGACAGTAAAGCAGTGAAAGCTGGCTGGAGTCCTTCAGGCCACTGCTAGTCCCACTTGTGGTTGGAGAGATTAGGGATTAGAAAGAGAGTTGTGTTATTGTGTGTTGCTATGCAGAGCGATATAGAGTCTCCAAGAAGGTGCAAAAGGGAGTTCATTTATTGCAAAAACCAGGCCTTTTTAAACAGTTAGCCCTTTATTGTTGCTATGGTGCAGCCCAGGTTTGGTGGAAGTGACTCCAAATGGATTGATTTCCCCTCGCAAGGTTCTGTCCCTGAAGGCGGATCAAAGGAAGAATCTGCTGCATAGCAACATACACCTCTTGCATGTCACTCACACCACGTCTTCTCCTCTGGCCCTGTGACAGGCTRGCGTGGTTTGAAATTCCCTCCAGCTATATTGTTATTAGTTAGTTTAACTTTGTTCCTCCCCTGAGATGTCTCTATTGGTTTTCTATCATGTATCATCACTTTCTAATTGGTTACCACCTCACGTTGTAACTCCTTAAAAACTGCAGCGAGAGAGCAAGAAACTGTCTTTCTGCTCGGCTTCCCTTCAAGCTACTCTCACCCTGCCCCCACAGAGCAGAGAAATAAAACTTGGACTGCAGCTACAGAGATTCCGTCTCTTTCCTCTTTGCTCTCGCTACTGCCTTGTAAACAGCTGAGAACTGCTTGCTGTGAACGGTTTTCAGGCCAGAGAATCTGAGGCATGCAAAGCTTGGTTACCTTAAATCGAGTGGTCGCTGTTTTGTGCGGGTTTGAACCCCGCGGCCGCAGGCCAAGCTGGAGCTTRGCACGGCAGCGCGGCACTTTATCAGTTACATACTTTTGAAATACAAGAAACATAGTTTCAACCGACCACCATAAACCACGATGTGAACATGCGATGTTTATATAACTTGTTTTTCTATCTCTAAGTCAGCTGAGTTACTCCCAGAGTCCTTCTGTCCTTAGCCAAAATAACAGGAGTGCGCCATGATTTTATGAGAGTAACAAGGCCTTCATTTTGTAAGATTTTACCTATCCGCAACAATTGTGCACATCACTGAGTGTGATATCAGGTGTCTGCAGAGACAGGGGTAGCATATCAGTGAATGAGTTTGCCCTCTATTACCTTAAGGGTCCACTGAGATTTCTTATTAAAAAAAACCCGGAGAGCTAAATGTATGGAAATATTACACCAACCCAAGTCAGTGTCTGGCACTTAAGAAATAATCGTGCACATCCCACAGCCTTGCCTTAGAGGTCATATGGCAGACAAGCTTTTGACACATGGTTATGGAAAAGAACTTGACAGTCAGAAGTCTTACTTCATTTCCGTCTCTGGAACCTTCTTCCTGGTAGGAAAAATCTCACAAAAGTTTAAAAACCTCCTTTCTATTGCAGCTGTCTTATTTTCCTCAACTCTCAGCTATTTAGCAGTGACTGGAGCCATTTTTAAAGTAGAGTGCTAAAAGAAGAAGGCATATGCTCCTTTGTATTCCAGCTTGGAGCTTTGTGGGGGACCCTGTTCCTGTACAGCACCTCCCTGTTGCTCAGCCAAAGCCTAAGTTACTGACAGGGCTTCAGCACAGCCCCAGATACAGTGTGCTAGAGTTCAGTCCCAGAGCTTCAGAAAAATCCCTTGGCAAAGGAAAAGGCCAAAGGGACTCTCAGACCTTGCTGTTTGTTTGTTGATTTGTTTGTTTCTACAACACCCTTGCCGATATTTATTTGCCCATCTGAAAGTGAGGAGTAATTTTCAGCAGTAACTGAGGACTTTTAAAGCTATTATGACAGGTCTGCTAAAAGGATCTCATTTCAGAAGCTGTGAAGAATAGAAGTTTTACTGTAAAATCTTTGTTAGTATGTGTGTGCTGCACAGAGCTGTGTGATTTTGTATCACCTCATTAATCTGTGACCCCCCTGTGCTACTCAGAGGCTTTGATTTCAGTTGTGTAAGCATCTGTGTCAGCCTGAGAGGAAGCCAAGCTGATTCTGGACTTGCCTACTGTGAAAAGCATGACTAAACTCGAATCAGAAACTCTCCTCTGCTTCCAATTTTTCAGTCTAGTCTCTCTGCGGGATGTGCAGAGTTAATTGTAGCTTTCCATTAAAACATGATTCAATAAATGGTACCAATCGTCATTTCTGGAAACCATATGTGCTTCTGGGACCAGCCAGTGAGAATGGAGACTCTGATGCTCCTTTGAAGGTGCCAGCACATGTGACTCTAGCTGCCGAGTCTTCAGCTTACAGCACCAACAAACTCCCTGCAATGAATGTCCTGTTGTTTCTGGTCGGGTCTGTCTCAGGTCTGTCTGAGAATGCACAGACCATGAGGCTGTAGGTGCAGTGAGTTGGCTCATCCTTGTCCTGTCACTGCATGGACCAGTTGCAAAAATAAACAAGGTGATGCACAGGTGTTTAAGAGGGCAGTGGAGGAAAAGAGAGAGAGGAGAGAAATAAGATTCCTCCTTCCTAATGATGTATGTGTAACAAATAGAGGCAAACTCAGTTAAGATCTGATGGGGCAGGACAAAATCTTGTCTGACTAGATTGTGTTAACACCTTCACCGAATAGTGCTTGCCTTCATGAGACCCAGCTGACAGATTTCAGTTGCAAAGCAAGACCAAGGTGTAGAAACAACGGCTGTGTATGTGCTTGGCCATGGAGTGGGACAGGCTCTGGGATGTAAGGAATCACATCTGTCAGCAGATACTGCAGCAAGCAACAGACTGTCAACCTGATGTCACACAGGATAAATAAATGACAGAGTTAATGTGTACATGCGCACAAACATGTGAATACTGCTCTTTTAAGCTCTTACCTCTACCACAGGGATTTTTAATTATCTGTCTCAGCTGAGAAAGCTGATGGGGATGCCTGGCAGTTGCATCTTCTATTGATATAAGTAATATGCCACACGTGTGTGCACAAAACATCCCGAGCATCTATTCCTACAGAAAATCAAATTTTTATAACCCCATATTTTTAAAGACAGATAATGATAGATAAAAGTTGTATATGCAGTTGTGCCTCTACTTAATTCTAAGTTTCACAGAATGCAAGTGTGCAGTCTTAAGCTATTTATCTCTATATATTTCCTTCACTTTTTGCTGATTTTCAAAAGGACCACTCTTTACAGAAGCTAGCCTGGCTTGTTGACAGAAGAAAGAGAAAAGCAAGTTCAGTATAGTTCAAAACTCACTCTGTAATCACATCCTTTCAATTCATTGATGCACAGGCTTCAGACCTCAACACAAAAAAACCTGTTTATTCCAAATATTTGTAGAGGCATGGTTAGCATTTAGAATGGCATTGCGAGAAGAAGCTAAGAACCTGTATGTTTCCACTTTATTTTTGGTCTACAAAATGAAGAAGAAGAAAGTCTAATGTATACACAGGCACTGCCATATGGGGTTTCTTATTGCAGCTGTGAATCCTCACAGTGCTCGGCTGCAGCTCTGTCCGCAGAGCCCATGTGAAAAGCTGGATTTGTTCTAGTCACAAGCACACCAGTCATGTGGAATTGTTGTAGCTTAAACTCTCTGTGCTGCTGTTGAAAACATGGCTCAACAACACACAATTTATTTGGAATCATATGGAATTGGGGACTGCTGTTGTCCTCCTATTGCTCCCTTTTTGAGGTAGCCAACTACTTCACATCAATCCATCTTGGGCAGAGTTTTCCCTGCCAGTTTTTTCCTTCAATATACATCCCTTGTTTTGACATTGTCAGGGCTGTCCTGACACTGTGCAAACCCACAGTTAATGTTAGGTCAGCTAACAGCAGAAATTTTCTGCAACAGCAGAAAATTAAAGCCACTGCTGTGAAAGAGCTATGCACACTACCTGCAGAGAGCACTCTGTACTTTGTTCCTAGTAGTGATGCTTTTAAATGTTCCTGTCAATGTAGTAGTAAATGTTTTGTATGTACCCATCTAGTGCTGACAGAAGGGCTGCATTATGAGCAGTTTGCACAGAGAGGCATGCAAAGAAAAGCTGTTAAAATAAGCCCTCTTTTCAGAGTACCCATATCTTGTTAGCAAGGACATCCAGACATCCACCTGCACAGAGACAGTGCTCAAAATAACTCGAAATTTGGGTTAACTGTCAATTAAAAATGTAGATGGCAAATCCTTTCTTCCTGTGAAATGCCAGGTTGGCAGTATCACTGGACCCCAGGGCAGACAAAATGCTCCTTTGATGAAGGATCTATTCTAGGCTATGTGACAGGCCCCCTAGAGAGCCTGATGCAAGGCATTTCAGGCAATGCTTTCCATAACATTTTGCCCTGATTCAGGTCTACTTAGTGCCATTGATGTCTGCTTGTGCAGGAGTAAATCACTGCTAGGTATTTCTGAAAAGCCTATGTTTAACCTTCCTGCAGGCCTGAACGAAGCCTTGAGTTTGACGTGCTTCTCACTGACTGGAAAACCACTCTCCTTCTCTTTGTCTCTTTCTCCATACCTCACATGTGCTGTAGATGTAAAAATGTGGGATCCCATTCACATACCTGCTTTGAAGCTAAATTAATATTTGTAAAGCATTGAAATCCTTAGCCACATATTTTGAAGTATTGCTAGAATATTAGAATCTTGGAGCTTCTTTTTCTGGAGATCTACCAAAAGAGCACAGAAAGATGGAGATCCAAACCTCTGCTGAGCTTTTACATGCTGCCTTTTTTATCGTGGTCTGTCCCATCCCATTAGTTGCCTGCTACCATGAGCTCACCCAAATGCTGCCCTAATACCCTCCCATTCCAAAGGTTTAGGGCCAGCCTTGGTAATTCTGCTGGGCCAGTGCTTCAGAGAAAACTGGCAGTATAATTCGTCAAATGAATTTAGTCATTCTCCATGTATATCATAAAAGGATTATGACCAATGGTAATTGCTTGTAATGAATAGGTACCCATCTTCTCCAAAAGATTAACTTCCATTGCACAGGGGTGAGGTAATCAGGATAGGTTTATATTATACTCCCTGCTTATGCCCAGCTCAGTTTTAAGATGGATCTCCTTCCTCCAAAAAGCTCATAAAATGCCTAGCTCTTGTCTTTATTTCTAAAGCCCCAGTGGATTTGTTAGACAGATGCATGGCTACAGCAAAAGGTTATTTTGCATATAAAATGCAAAGCAACTGGCTTGATAGCCCCTGGAGCAGGGAGAGGGCTCTGTTGGCATGGAAGGAGGCTGTTCTGGGGAGTGAAGGTAAGAGTTCTGCGTACTGTACAGGCCATTGCACGAATATGGGAGATTGCAAACCCTGACTGTGTAGGAGGGGTAAATCAATGCACACTCTGATGGCCAGCTTGCTTTGGCCATCCTTTCCTCTGAGCACTGCTCTGATACACAGCAAGGAAAACCAGTCTTGGGCAGGACCTTCTGCTAATATAGAGAAGGAAGATCAGCATCACTTCTGGAGCTCCTGATCTCCTTATTAGGGTGCAGAAAGCCAGCAGCTACCACACGTTCACATACTTGCTGTGTCCCACAGGGTGGAGGCTGGAGCACAAACCTGGGCATAGTTCTGCAATCCCACATGGCATTCACAGTTGGTTGGCTGCTGAGGAAAGGCAGGAGTGAGCAGCAACCAGTGCTGGCCACAGGCACAGAGAGGCTGTAGGGGTCGTGCGTGGATGTTCTGTGCTGCTGGAGGCAGTAACTAAGGGCTGCAGATCTGCATGCCTAAGGAGCTTATCAAATTTTACTTGGACCTACATCCTTCTCAGTAATCAAGGCTCTGCTGGCAGTTCTAATTACAAACTCTCTTTATCATATGTTAGTAACTAAGCTGTAGGCTCTCAGTTGATGGCAGCACATTGTGACAGCCAAGTCTTGGAGCATTTTATTCTTAAAGCATGTGCTATTTCTATGGGGTTTGTGTTTGAAGAACAGAGATTGCAAATAGTGGGAGAAAAAATTAAAAAGAGATACACTCAGAAGGTCACTAGGCTCATAAAATGAAAATCTGACCTGCTTATTTCCAGTATTTTTTCACCAACCAGTCGCTGTGTATCTCAGTGTTATTACCTGCTTCCTTATTATCACGATGGTGCAACAGTAAAGTCAGGCTAAGTAAAAGAAAGACATAGTGGAAAAGCTGTCACATGTTGCCATTCCTATTACCTTTGGTTTTGGAAAGTGGCCACACATGTATGAGGCAGACAGACTTTCAAATACCAAATAAGGTGACCCATCTCGCCCCCTGGCCTCCCTCTGGCTACTTTGTGCCTTCACTCACATGAGCCCTGGCAGGCAGAGGACAGAAGCCGCACACCAGCACATGCAAGTTGTGATCATTTCAGCAACCTGTTTCCCTAACAGTCTTTTGGGTTTTTCCATCCTGGGAGATTAAGTGTGAAAGGTGACACAAGGAATTTCTGCAGTCATGCAGACACACACATACACACTTGTACTTCCCTGCAGTAAGGATCAGGACTAAAGTATTTAAAGGATCAACCTAATAGGCTTTGGAGATTCCCTAAGTTATGGTGTGTCTAGAGGATGCTTGTTTTTCAACACCTAGGAAGTGCCCTAAAAATTGTGGGGGGAGGGTTTTATTAAAACCAGTGAACGCAGACTTTGGTTTGTGCTAAATCACAGTATTTGTCTAAAGTAGTTCACAGGAATAAAGTAACATTAGTGTTTTGCAACGGGATTCTGTAACAGCAGTGGTGTCTAGTTAGTTCCCGTCACCAGAGGGCATTGAAGGACAAGCTGATTTTCAGAAAGCACAAGCCCTATCGCTTCAGTTAAACCAGTGAATATTAATGATGCCAGTGAGCCTGAGACCTCCCTCTTGTTGGTACAAAATGAGCAACTCTGGCAGAAACAAACATGGAATGGTACCAACTGCTCCAAGCAAAAAACCGCAAATGCCATGTTTCTGTCCTCAACCTCAATTGAAAATGCGCCTGAACATGACTGTTTACAAACAATTGAAGAAGTTTATTCCAGCAGACCAGACCTGAAGGACGTGCCCTTAGAAAATCCAGACTGGGAGCTGTTTACAGACGGGAGCAGCTTCATGAGAAACGGTAAGAGAATGACAGGTGACAGGTGACAGTGATAACCCAGGACAAGGTGATCGAGGCAAAGACCGTGCCAGCAGATGTGTCATCGCAGAAAGTTGAGCTGATTGCACTGATGAGGGCCCTGGAACTGAGCGAAGGAAAGAAGGTAAACGTATGGACAGACTCCAGATATGGTTTTAGTGTTGTCCATGCTGATGGAGCCATCTGGAAGGAGAGAGGACTGTTGAACACTCAAGGCAATGAAATCAAACATGCTGAACAAATCCTTGCCCTCTTAGACAGCATCAAGAAACCTACAGAAGTAGCTATCATGCATATGTAAGGGTCACCAGAAAGGGAAAACCACTCCAGAATTGGGAAATCACTTTGCTGATAAAGCAGCAGAAGGGGCTGCAGAAAAAGGCATCCTAGCTGTAATTGCAAAGAAAGAAATAGCCTTGTCAGGGTATAGTCCAAAGTATGACCAAGCAGATCACAAATTAATTAAATTTCTTAACGCTGAAATCAAAGAAAGTGGGTGGGCTGTCACACCAGTAGGGCAAGTTGTAGTTCCGCCGTTGGTCCTTTGGGAAATAGTTCAGTGAGAACATGAGAGCACTCATTGGGGAACAGAAAACCTTTTGAAACACCTGAGAAAGGTAGTAATAGGAAAAGGAATGACTGATATGGTACAATCTGTAACAAGCAAATGCGAGGTTTGCAGCCGCAATAACCCCGACACTACCAAAGCAGTTGTGTTAGGAGTCACAAAGGCAAGGGATCTTCCTGGAGATTACTGGCAAATAGATTTTGCAGAACTACCATGCAAAGAGGGATACAGATACATACTTGTACTTGTGGACTCATTCAGTGTCTGGCCTGAAGCCTAGCCCTGTTGCACTAACACAGCTAAAGAGGTGGTGAAGGTTTTACTTAATCATATAATTCCAAGATTTGGGGTTCCTCTGGGAATGTCATCGGACAGGGGACCCCACTTYATTGCAACAGTCTTTGGGGAAGTTAGTAGAATTTTGGGAATTACCTGGGATCTACATACACCATATAGACCCCAAGGAAGTGGTAAAGTTGAACGTATGAATGGAACCCTAAAAACACAAATTAGTAAAATCTGTCAAGAGACATCTATGACATGGGTTCAGGCCTTGCCTATAGCCTTACTGAGAATTCGTACTCAACCGAGACGGAGTGACAATAGAAGTCCCTATGAAATACTGTATGGCAAGCCTTACCAAGTACCACATATTCCAGGAGAAATTCAAATGAGGGGGAAACTTGATTTGCAAAGATATTTAATTGCTTTAAGTTCCACTTTGCAGAAGCTCCAGAGATTCGTCGTGTTATCTAGACTGATCAGGCTGGACACACCTGCCCATCCGTTCCAGCCTGGAGATTGGGTCTACGTTAAGTGGTGGGACAGTGATCCTTTACATCCCAAGTGGAGGAGGCCGTTCCAAGTCCTGCTGACTACCCTCACCGCAGTCAAGGTTGCTGGCAAAGGACAGTGGATCCACTACTCCAGAGTTAAGAAAGCTTCTGCTCCTGAGACCATTGAGAAGAAACCAGAGACTGATGCAGACCAAGATGATGTAGTCTAAACCGTTGTTTTCATGTTTGCTATCCGCACATTTGGTAACCATGACTCAGGGCTGGCACCACAATTTTCTTGGAAACCTAGTTAAAAATGTATCCAAAGCCCTTAATAAGTATAACTGCTGGATTTGCACCCAGTTGCCTCCCTTAGATGGGAGCAACAACTGGCCACTATTTGGCATTTTAATGAATGGCCTGAGCGGCCTAGTAAATCGTGGAAATTATACAGTTACCTGTGCAATTGTAAATGCTACAGGAAAAGCCATTCTTCCCTCATATTGTGATAAGACCAGATTTATGGAAAGGATAAGCCCAAGAACGGTAAGAAAGATGGAATTGACATCACGGAAACTAGCTCTACCATACGGGACGGGGTGGTATTGGATATGTGACAATAAGGCTTGGAAAGTCCTGCCCATAGACAAAGATCAGGCCTGTGCCCTTGGGGCTGTAGTTCCAAACGTAACAATATATGACCATATTGAAAATCCAAATTGAAGGGTGAAAAGATCCATTAATCCCCTCACTGAGCGTCCCACACTTTTCCATAGTATAGTCAGAGCTCTTWTTCCCTCTCTAGGAGTAGTCGAACTGGAGAGGGCAGTTGTAAACATCTGTTATAGAACATATCGAGCGGCAATCTACGGATGCAATTTCAGCTCTGCAGGAGGAAGTCCATAGCCTGGCTGGTATGGTTTTGCAACATAGAATGGCTCTTAATTACATATTCACTGCTCAAGGAGGTGTATGTGCGATTATTAACACCGCTTGTTGTTCTTATGTGGACCAGAGTGGAAGAATTAGGAAGGATTTGAATGAAACTCAGAAGGAGACCCAAATTTTACATGAAATAGGTATCAGAAATAACACCCTAAACTTTGACTATATCTTTGACACCCTCACTTCATGGTTACCAACTTGGCCCTGGATAAAAGAAGTGTTCATAGTAGTAGTAATTGTAATTATTTTCTATATGGTTGTGTTAATCGATTCTGTTGCTAGAGGTACATGGTAAAGACTTGACAAGGAAGACATCCTTGTCTAAATCTTTAAACGGGGGAAATGATGCCAGAGAGATTTTTTGCTGTTATGCTTTTTAGATTAGTAGCATTTTAGTTTTATACTTTTATATATTAGTAACCCTATAATCCTATAACCTCTAATCTGCAACCTTGTATCCCTTTCCTATAGACAAAATAGAACCAAGTTATCAGCCTTTAAGCATTCCAGAGTTGGACTTGATATCTGAAAAATGAAGCTATTGAAGTAAGCAGAGAACTTCCAATGGAAACTTGCCACAAGGAATAGTGTGACAAAATTCTGCTTTTCATTGGAGAATATTTCAAAACTATGTTACCATATAATAATAGAAGCCTAAACCAGCACGGAACCTCTTTTTACTCTTGTGCACTTTTTGTACCCTTTTTACCTTTGTATAACTTACACTTGCTGGACCCTGCTTGGCAGTATTGGGCCCAAACCCTGTGCAGCGGTGGCTCCTGGGGGAATACCCCTGGGAAAGCTTTGCTTTCTCCGAATCCTTTAATAAATTTTTACTTTTTACCCTTTTATTCGGCCTCAGCCTTTATTTTCCAAACATATAAGGCATCAACTTGGCAATCAGCCTCTTGGGCCCCCAAGTGGAATATTTAGGAAGACAGAGTGCAAGAGAGACAAACAAAACGCATGGTGACCATCCTCCAGCAAGCAAGAAGCTCAGGGGCAAATTTGAACTATCATTCAATGGCTCCCCAGCCCAGGCCATCAGTCTTGTAACACACCTACAGCATACGTGGAGGCTATGAGGCTCTTCAGGCTCTAGCAGGTTCCTTCTAATTCCTAGTCTGATTAATTGAATTCATTTCTATGTTAAAAACAGGCTCAGAGGTTTCCAGCAGGAGAGGATTTGCTTAGACTGCCCCACTTGACTCACAGGTACCTGTTCAGATTAGCAAGGAAATAAAACCAATCTGAGCGTGGAAAGAGCAATGGGAAGTACTTACTTCGGTGCCAGAATAGCAAAGATATTTCAGTTAGCAGAAAGAGATACCATCCATTAGCATCAAACAAGCCTTTCTGTGCATTATGAACACTTTTAAATGGGACGGAGCAGGCCAAGTGGCCCTGGTCTCTTATCACCATAAAATACTGATGCTAATTTATAAACTGTGACTGTAGCAAATTTATGCCCAATGTCAGATCCCCGAGGGTGTGAGATTAGAGAGTGAATACTGTTGTGCAACAACCAAAGGCCTTTCAGCCAAAGGCAGGACTTCTTGTGCTCTTCAAGCAGGGTCAGGACAACACCCTAATCATAATGTTCAAGGTTATATCAGGCAATGGTTTAATTCAAATTATAGTTGACTACCTTGTTTTTCCTTTAGACATGTATTTTTTTTAATTCCAGTTTTTTCTTCATTTCATTCTTGCAATATGCAAGGCACCTACCACAGGGAAGGGAAAGAGAGAAGGCAACAGGCTGTATTAATTTATTTTCTGTTTTAAATTCAATGCCTTGTCAACTATACAAAATACAATAATCAATGTATGGATCTTTCCAGTACATCATGTATTCAACAGCATGTCTGCAGTGCCAAAAATGCTAACTTAATCATTTCTCTTTAAAAGGCAGGTGGTCTCCAAGAAAAAGAGCACTGAACATTGTCACATTGACATTGCTTTGGATCATGAGAAAGAGAAGGAACTGCCTTAAACCTTTGCAGAGAATGCTTCCATGTTGTCCATGAAGCTTAAAATAAAGGGGATCTGACATGAATTCATTACTTGTGTTGATACCAGGACATGCCTCAAAACAAAATGCATCCCATTCTCTATTCTGTACCTTATTCAAAGTTTATAATCTGGGAAGACACAATTTTTCATAAGTACTACATCCTTAATGTTTTTATATAATCAATGAACACAGTCAAAAATACAAAAAGCAGGGATTTAACAAAGCAATATGTCTCTTTGGATACCTGTTTTTTTGCACTGATCTTAATATTTTCACTAGTGTGCTTTTAGCAGGAAAACTATTTCAAGAAAGGCCAAATTTTAATTTATTTTTAAACTAAATTTTTGCATTTTAAAGGACATTAAAATATTTTTTCTCCATGTAGAATTATTGTTTTAATTTCAAATAGAAAAATGTTTGTAATATTAATCTTTTTTTCCCATTGAAGAGTTGACCTCTTTCTGCTCTCCTTCAGGGAAATGAGGGATTTAAAGTGACAGGTAAAATCTGAACTAAAATCTTCAAATAGTACCAAGATAGCAAATGCCAAAAACGAAATTTTTATTAAGAAAGTACATCACAATAATGATCATAGGAAATTAAAAATCGAGACATTTCCAAAATGACTTAAAATGCTTTTGTTTCCTTTTGAACTAGCATAAATAATGAATGATGCTGAAACTGTACAACTTGAAGTGCTTTCTGATATTCTCTGCCCATGGTCATGCTGTGCTTATTTCAGATTATGAGTATTTTATAACACTGCTTATATAATCATGCCCATGGATTGCAGTGCATCCGTAACTCTATCCACCAGGGAAACTAAGCACAATTTATATGTTGATGCACTTGAAAGTTAAAACAGTTAATGGGAAATGCTACTTCCCTGTCTGCATCTACAGATTTTGTCAGGCAGGCATCTCCAATTTATTTATTGCTCTATTTATTTTCTCCAGTAATTTTTCTTTTACATTACTCGAATAAGGCTTCCTAAAGGAACAGGACCAGGCAGAGAAAGTGGCCCAAAAGGCAAACCTTGGTCCTCCTCTAGTGGAACAGTGGGTTACAAGTCTGTATGGGGCTTGTCACAAATTTTGAGAGCAGGAAGTAAATTTGCCATTGGTAGACTTTTGATTCTTTCTTGCTTGGTCCTTTCTATAACACATCTTGACAAATAAAGTGTTGTCATGTCTGAAGTTGTCACAGTGGCTATGTCATGGGCAAGGACTGCAATGTGAAAGCACCAGTAAGCAGAGGAGAGCAAGGACAGGAGCAGTTTGCACATGCTGTTGATTGCACAAAGAAGAACCAGGCCACTGAAATTCAGGTCTGTGAAGTGTTAAGAGTGGTTAGGAATAGGCAGAAATGGAACATATTGTATTTCATATCAATACAACACATAATGTGTAGTTTCCCACAAGCATCCTTTTCCTCCTCAGGAAAATAACTAATGGATTTTAGGAGATGAGGGGKTTTTTTTTTCTGTCAGAGGGGTGAGAGAGTGCTGTGGAATGGAAGGAAATATGATTGCCATGGGCAGCAGGGACAAGTGCTACACACTCACCTCAGAGGCCCCGGATCTCAATGGGAGATATTTATATAACTCTGTCTCAGAAGAAGAAAGTAGTTCTTATGCTGAGAAAGGGAACCAAAAGCATTACCTAGAAATAAACGTCCCAAATCAATGCCACCTATTTCTACATTCCCTGTTTCAGAGCTGGCTAAATGAACTATATTGAGAAACATTTGGCTTGTTCAAAGAGTAATAGGGCCTTTCTGGAATTGGAATGGCTTTTATTCTAAAATCTGCTAATTTATCAGCAGTTTTCTGTATTCAGCAATATCATCTCTCTCTGAGCTGAGAAAGGCAGATCAGTTAGCACAAGGATGTTAGCTGATCCAGACAGTGGCTGGGGTAAGGACATGGTAATTGTGCTCCCTTCTAACTTGGTTTAACCCCTGTGAGCCTCCATGTGAGCATTACCATGGGAGGTTATGTTGAGCTGATGCTTCTCCTCTTCTGTTTCCCCCAGGAAACACAGAAGGATTTTCAAGCTGAATAAGCCTGAATAAGCCCATTCAAGAATTTCAAAGTTCTCTCCAAATCACTTTTCAGGTTTTACAAAACTCCTGATTTGCAAGCTATGGAACCCAACCAGCATGTCCAGAGCCATTGCTGAGTAGGTGGAACTGGGAAATACTCTCAGATCTCTGTTTGGCTCTGGAGCAGTCTGTCCTTAGAAAAGGTACAGAGTAAAAGAAACAAAACCCCATAAAGAACATATTTTTCTCCTGGTTGGTGTAGATTCAGGAAAGAAATGGTTGACAGTGGGCCTTTTCTGCAGATCACTCTGTTCTGGTTTGATTTCAGAGAACTCCCTCCTAAATGACCAGCCTGCCTATGCTAAGTGTGCCTGATTTGGAGCTTGTTTTCCTTCTCTGAGGAACGGCTGGGCCATAGTCTCCTCTTCCTTTTCTGCTGGTCCAATCCCACAGCTGCCCTCTCCTTGCAGGTATGTAGTGCCTCAGAACAGGGCCTCCATTTCTGTAAAGGGCTTCATCTCAAGGCCTTTCAAAGGTCTGCATTCTAAAAAGCCATTTCAAAAAAGCTGTCCTTAATAATGCCTGCTGTGGGAAGGCTGGAGTTTAAAGTGGACTCAGTCTCCAACTAACTGCTGTTAGACTAGGATTTTCAGTTGTCTCTACTCAGCATGAAGATAAGTGGGCAGATGTTGTGCAGGCAACATGCCTTAGAGCTGTGGTCAGAAACCATCTCTGCATCCAATTCCAACCATTCACAAATATACAAACTATATTTGTACTAAATATACAGCCTAAGTAGTATAGTGGCAAATAGTGACAAACTGACTCTGTGTGACATTCACCCGCTGAACAAAACCACAGATCTCCCTTGCCAGCCTGAGCTCACAATGAGATAATTTCTTAAAGTAGAGGAGAGGCTTCTCCTCGGGAAATTCCAAGGGTTCCCGCGGCAGAAKGCACACACCAGTAGTTCTGGCATACCCCAGCAGAGGGCAATGGCAGATGCACATATGAATCCGGCAATGCGAAACACCTCGACAATAGAAAACTAAATTCTGCCTTGCCTATCAGACCTTGTCACAAGCTCGGGAGTCACTCGGTGCTAACAAATGGGATAAATCCTATCTAGAGCTGAATCAAGGCCCAGTAGAAGATCTGGCAGCATGCAGCCAGTCAGCAGCATGAACAAAGCTCTCCAGATCTGTTCTGAGTGACTACAGTTTGTTAAGTAAAGGAAGGCCTCAGCAGCACTTTTACTGTAAGATCAGAAAATACACTGGTCTGGCTTTCTCGCTGTGTTTGTTTTGAGGGAAGCCATGTGTCTTCTTGAGCACATCCACAAATGCAAACCAGAAAGACTAAGCTGGAAGTGGTAAGTGTGGAGAAGGAAATGGCAAACAGATAAGGTGGAGACTCAAACATCAGGAAAAACCCTGGCTGCTTTATCTCTGTTCATGGAAGTATTTTCATTTTGAAATCTCAGTGTTAGCCTTAAGGTCCTCCTGAAGGGGACAGAAAGCGATTCAAAGCAGACTTTGTTAGATATATGTGTACCTAAATACAAGAGCCACAATTTGAGGCAGTTAAGCCAGACTCTCTTACTTTGGATTTTTGCACTTTTTAGTATAAAACCTTGTATGTCTCAATTTGGGACTGAAAAATAGAAATGTCCAGAACGAGCAACCACTTAAAAAAACCCACAAATAAAATCATATGTCACATGCACTGAAATGCAGTGACCATTCATTAATTATGCAGGCATGCTACAAAAACATAAAATGATATCTATTTTGACAAAGGAAGGATATGAGGAAATGTTTACAAATCCTTTCACGACTATAACCATAAATAACAAGTAAACAGTGACAGGAGCAACTGCTGCTGTGATATTGCTGTCATTTGTTGTGCCTGCATCAGCAGGCAATGCGAGGGAAAATCACTGTCAGAGAAGAGAGAGAAATATGTTGCCAAGCAACATGAGACCCCGTCCAGGACACCCCTCCCCTGCTCGGGAGCAGACAAAGCTTCCTGGTACAACTGCTCTGAAAGCTGAGCCAGCATCTATCAGGGGAGAGTGGACATGTTGTGGAGTGAGCAAGCAGGAGAGGGGATGAGGGCAGAGCCTCCAGCTGGTGAGGAGAGGCTGCAGAGACCAAGGGAAGAAATGGCAATTGTGCCAAGGAGGGATGCAAAAAGGAGCTGAAAGKATAGAGAGTAGCCAAGCCAGGAAGGAGATGTTGACCTGGTAGTGTGACTGCTCCAATAGTGCTTGGATCAAACCCCACTCCAGTGTGGAAGGGTTGGACTGGAGTGGGGCTGCCCCAGCTGGAGAGAGAGATAGATGGAGGAGTATGGTGGAAGGAAGATATTTGGAGAGGTTTTTTTTCTTTTTAAAACATGCCCATGCAAATATGGCACTTGCAACATCAGCTACTTGGGTTATTTTTCTCGAGGGAGCTGACATCTAGGCTCCGCGTGCTCCACAACCTGCCATATGGGAGGAGGCTGCACTCTGGAACTCAAAGCTCAAGGGCAGCAGCCATGTACCTGGTCTAATTACTCTCTCTACCATTAACCTCCTCTGTCAGCATAGCCAAGTCACACCAGACTTAAATGAATCTCAGGGAATCGGGCAACCCACCTGATAGAAATTTGGGAGCAGATGAATGTGTAACTGCAGCAGGCACCTTGGAAAACTGTCAGTTGTGACAATGACTGGAGCTGCTACATTCCCCCAGTAGCTGGAGTCAAGCAAGCATCACTCTGACACCAAAAGCCAACATTTACCAATAGCGTCTCTGAAAAGTTGAATATGCAGGTAGTAAATCATTGCACACAGCTGTGACTGTCTCTAACACAAGGCAAGCTGAAGAGCCAATCAGACTGCAGGGCCTGGCTCACCAGCTTCTTGAGCAAATGCTGAGATCTGCCTCATTGCCTGAAGGCATCAGATAAAGATAAGGCTGAACACGAGCATCAATTACCTCCTGCTTCCTAAGCACAGCTGATTTCCACAAAGATGAAATTAAACTTCTGTTTGGATGAAAAGCCTGCCTTGAGTGGAAGTAGTTCACCAATTGAAATAACTGTTTGTCCAAGGCTAGGAAGGCAAAAACCAGCAAGTATTATGTTATCACAAATCTACTAGGTGTTGTGAAGGGAGACAAGAGATGTACAGGCAACATGTCTTCAAATCTCTTGCTGAATCTCCATTAATCCCCTGCCTTCCAGATATCAGAGCAGTTATGTTTGCCTCGGGGATTTGCTTCCAGTTGGTCAATACCAACAGGAAAATCTTTAAACCTCCTTTTGATCCAGACATAAGTCATGCAGGACCCGCAACCGGCAGACCAGCCTTTTTTTCTCCTAAGACTCCATGCTGCAAACTGGAGACACCGCATGCAGAGCCAGTGGGACTTCACGATGTAGGAAGTATTCTGACGTCTGGCAGCACCACTGTTTCCCAGCTTCCATCACTTATTGATGAGTTGTAACTTACTGCCGAAAAGCTTCCAATTTGTTGCATACAGGCAGTTGGGCAAGACGATCATGGTGGTCCTCAGCAGCTTTAGCCCATGAGGTGTGGAGCATAAACCACACTGATGTCCATAGGGTGAAGAATCTGGAAGGGTGACTTCAAATCTTCAGGCGTAATCACATGCACTGACTAAAGAAACACAGCTTTGCCTAACTCTCTCCTCAGACACGACTGCAAGGCCCACCACATCCTGTTTCCAGGCTGGTAGCTTTTGCAACACACAGGAAATCTCTCACAAGGAAAGTCAAAGGAAAGAGCAGCTTTGGATACTGCATTTCCTCCTCCTCTTCTGCTAAATGGGAGAGGCAGGGCTTGCAGAATTCACTTCTTGTGTTAGGCTGTACTCTCCTCTGTCGATTTACTGCTTATTCCAGAAACATTCAGGTTAGGAGGAGGAGAAGGTCTGAGACATGGGAAATGAGGAATATTTGGCCTCTTACCCAGTTTTCTGCCCGAGCTATTCCCTAATCACCCCATACACACAGCTTTTGTACAGCAGTGCAGGTGTCCTTGTGTGTGCACCATTTTCCTGAAGGAGTTCTCCCAAGAAATTGCACTTCTGAGTTCCTCAGAGCTGAGAACAGATGGAGGTGTTTTTTGAAAAAAAAAACAAACATGTTTTTTTAACAGAAAAGCACTGTTTTAAGAAAAGACAACCCCACACTGTAATTACACTAGGTACTTCTTATAATAATCTAAACTCTTTTTGCTGCTACTTTGAAAGCCTGCTCTGATTACAATGGGATATTATGCAAGATTGGCACAGTTGATGTTTTATACACATACGTTAAAATACATTATTCTCTTTTGCAGTCCAGAATTTCATTCCAGATGGGTTCTTGCAATGGCCAAAGTAAAAAAATGTAATGATCCCCAAAGGCCATAAGAAAATCCAAGAGGCTTGTGGGCATGTGGGGATTTATGTGCTTAAAGCACATCAATCTTTTGTACACTCAGATGAGAACATCCTGAACCAATTATTTTCTGACTTATATCCAGTACTGATGGAGGTGACATAAGGCTGCAGAAGGTGCAGTTCAGGGAAGAATCCAAATCACTGGCCACTGCTCTATTTAGTCCTTTTAAATCTGCTCTGTTCCCACCCTCAAAAATAATCTGATCTCATGCTACCAGTGTCCAGAGGATGGGGCTGGAATATGAGGATCTGTTGTGGTAACACTGCCACAAAGCAGGGACTCTGAACAGCCAGACCTTAAACTGAACTGGATAAAATGGACTAATTACCCTTCCTCTGAGACCTCACACCAAGTATTTATGAAACAAYAGCAAACATGGGTTACAACTGCTATTTAGGAGGCCCTTAGAAAGAGGAACAATAGAAGGAATAAGCAGGTTTTCTTCCTTTTTCACCTGTCTCATAGTTCTGATAAATTTAAAGCCTGAGTATGACCCAGTGCCACACAGGCCCATGTTTTTTGTAATATATTTTTGAAAAGTAGAGTAAATTAATAAACTGCAGTTACTACTACTGTTACTGCTGTAGCTAAACTGCTTTTAATTACACAAGCCAGCCTCATACATTGTAATAGCATTGATTTACTCTCTAAATTCTTCCAGTGAAATACATGAAAGTTCAGATATGTTTTCCCTTCCAACCAGAGGAACCCTTTTGTTCTTCAGAGCCTGTCTTCTAGGACGTGTTGAAGAATAAAAGGTGCTGCACTGCCACTTGTGACTAGTCATTAAGAAGTTACACCCCAGCACAGACTGAGCACTGCCCTTTGCAAAGCTCTTTTCAGCTCTTCAGAGTCAAAAACTGAGCAACTTTGACAGTGTAACTCCATTAAAAGTGCTTATTTGATCTGTCTGGTTTCACACTTACAATGCTTTTGGTCTCACTACCCCAACCATCTGATCTCTCGTGACAGCAGTTCTCATCAACAGCAGCTCCTCCACAGAGAGAAGAGCCAGCCTCTGGAAAGGTCTAGGTCACCTAGAGGCAGGAGGCAATAAAATACCACTCTTTGCACATAGGAAAGACCTATGTCTGGTAAGATACCACCAGTGTCTCTGACTTACATGACATTTCACTGCTCAGAACATCTGTTCCTGCCTCCCTCTAGGTCAATTTTTGCTGGATTTGGCATGTCCATTGCCATTTTGAAATTCACATCTTTTGAACAAAGTCAGAAAAACCAATTTAACTTCCATGTCATCTGGCCTTAAAATGTTTAGCCCTTGTGGTTTTAACTTTTCAAATTACTAGCTTTGTCAGAGTTTTCCTTCACATCCATCTATCAGCAGGGTGACAATGCTTTGAATACTTCTGAGCCAGCTCCTAAAAACCAGAGAGACTGTGTGGTCAGAAATTCAACCTATTCACCAAGAACTGCAATTAAATGGCCTAAAACAGCAATTAAAGAGTTACTAAATTACTGTAAAGAAATTTAGTACTGAAAGAACAATATACTGAATGAACACGCAAGAAAGTAAAATTTGGCAAGGTAAAATAACCACTTTAAAGTCTATTTTATGTTAGCCCTTAAAATTAGCAAGTTTGATGACAGGCAATGAAATATCCCACTTTAACATCAGCTGGAGTCAAAGTGGATCCTGAAGTCACAACAAACATTACACTGGTTTTGTTCCAGTGGTCTTATGGGATCATAAAGSCTAATGACATTAAGCTTCCTGTGAGTTAGGTGATGAAAAAATGTCCCTTGAGAGAGTCTCTCCCAGTTTTAAGACTAGGCTAAAGCTATAGGAAATGTGATCCGGACAGTGTGATGAGGGGAGGTATTCCTTTCTCTCTTTCTCAGTTGCCTTACCCTTCAAGCTCTCCTGAGTAGTTCATTACTGCAGGCTGACTGCTTGTAGAGTGGCTGCCATACTACCTGTCACAACCTACGTTGCACATGTTCAGCAAAACCTATAAATCAAGAGTAGGGACAGCACAAAGCTCAGCTTCTCACTCGCATGGTCCCACACCCGCTGCTTCCAAGGGGCACTGATGGTGATGGACACAGACCACAGCAAACTAGACCCTCTACAAACACTGAACAAAAAGTCTTCACCCCCAAAGAGGTTGCAACTGAAATCTAAGGATAAAGGAACAGCTGAATCCACAGAGGCAGGAAAGGCTGGTTTTGTTCTCTCTATGCTCTCACACAGGCAAGAAGTAGCCAGGGCTGAACTTTTTCAGGAACAAAAACTGGCCATAATTTTGCACTCTTGTTTTAAAAAGCTAGTCTGTTGTATTTCCAGAGCAGGCCTTTGTTGCAATGCTGAAAAGCAGTGTAAATATTGTTTTTCCTTATTGCTCACTCAAGCACTCTCTCCTATACACACATCCTGTTGGCACACAGAAACTGCTGGGAACATGGCTGGTGATTTAATTTTGCTTGCAGCTGTCTCTCTTCTTTCTGCCTTCCAACAATGTAAGAAAGAGCTGTGGGCTACATGGCTGGGGTTTGGGGAGGTTTCCAGTGGTTCTGAAGTACTGGGAATTATTTTATGATAAATTGGTTGCTCTGTGACTTTAATTTCTGAGAAGTCCTAAGATTTTTCTCACCGGAGCATTGTGTACCTTTTCTGCAGTCTGAGAGGGAGTTGATTCAGTGGGACAGATTACTTTTCCCTGTCGGAGAAACTAATTTGTTTTCAATTCTATTCTGTTTGTTTTCAATTCTAGTTTGTTGTTTTGCAAGCCCTGATACTACTATGAGGGCTTGCAACTAGCTGTAAAGTTACCCCAAAGCCATACTGTGTCTTGATTTGAATCTTATTTAGGCACCTCTACAACTGAAAACCTCAAAAGTGAGAGTAAATTTGTGAAATTAAATACACCAATTTTGGACTGAAAGTGCTATTAAAAAAGTGTTTCCAGAAAGAGAGATACTTCATATCCAAAATGAAATAAGAAAGCAGATCTTTACACCAGGCAAGAAAAATATGAGATATTATGTCTTATGTTCTCATCATTACATTTCTTCAAGAAGTAAATGGATTTATTTTATGCCCTGCAGATATGCCTCTGAGAATCAAGGAATAGGCTGCCCAGGGAAGGGGTGGACTCACCATCCCTGAAGGCGTTCAAAAGGCATGTGGATGTGGCTCTTGGAGACATGGCTTAGTGGAACATGGCAGTGCTGGGTTAATGGTTGGGCTTGAGGATCTTGGAGGTGTTTTTGTTTTCCTATCTTAATGATTCTATTCCGTGACTAGAAGAGGCAAGTCTGAGATGTTCTTTTGGCTGTGCATCAATCTAAAACTACAGCATCATTTTTAATGCTTGTCATTATTTTCTTGGAAATACGTTGATTCATATAGTTGTGTTTACACCAGGGAATAAGACACATTTTGAAGGCATTTGTGCTATACTAGCATGAGATTTAGAGCAAGTCAAAAATAATTACTCTGCTGTTTTTCCAAATATCTATAGCACTTGCCAACTTATCTAGCAACCTATCAATGTGCCTTGATTGTTTGTTTATTTGTCCTCAAAGCCTCAGCTACTGAAACAACATTTGTACCCAGCAGAAAGAAAAAGCTTGAGAATGTGACCAGGTTAAAAAAAATCAAAACAACACAACAGAAGGCAAATAAAAAGCACTGAAAATTTATATCCTCTTTTTCTGCCATCAGATCAGCTACAATATACCCTCTGATCTTCATGTTCCTATCTGRTGGCAATGTTTATCATCAACTTCTGAGAAACTTCAGCTTGCCTGCCTTGATTTTTAACATACAAGTGTGAAGGATTAAAACCAATCAAACAAAAAACCAGACATTATTTGGAAAAGCATTGCATCTTGAAAAATCGGGGAGTTGTACAGATACTGAAGCTGTGAAGGGAGGTGAAAAATACCTATGTTCTTTTTTTTGATGGATAATCTATATTAGTTACTCTTAGATAAAATCACATAAAAGATGATATAACCTGGAGTTTCACTTACGTTGGCAATTTGACATCAAGCCAAAGAGAAACTTGTGTAAGAATCTGACCAGCTGACCTAATTTAAACAGTCACAGCTTTCCAGAATGGGTAATCCAACACAGATTAACTCACGGGGGTTCAGATGAATGTTGTGAAACTATCACTTCAAGCACGTGTTATAACCAGTTCATGCAAAGGGAACAGCCCAGCCTGTGACCTTTAGCTGTGAACTAAATACAACATACACAGCACTCAGTGCTCTGTTTGCTCTTCTGTTTATTTTGCTGAGCCTTCTGTCCTGCGCTAGGAAGGTGCTAATGGGCAATACCACCTCCCCGGAGCAGTGACGGAAGTCAAGCTTCACTTAGCAGCCATCAGAGGCAAAAGATTTAGTGTTTCAGAACCAGGAGTTATTCAAAGAATCAGAGCAGTCAAAGATTAACTTGTGCGAGAAATGCTCCAAGGTAGAAAGAAGGAGCAGAAAAGCAGAAAAAATGCAGGAACTGGTTTCCAGTCATGAATGTAGTTTTAAGCAGTCAAGATTTGCTTGAGAGATTAGTGTTTTGTAGACTGATGGGAAAACAAGGGAATCCAATGAAAGCAGAATGAATCCCAGTCGTAGATACAGAAAAGAGCAGGGACAGAGGAGTCCCACTACTACCCTATATTGAAGGATCTCTCTGAACTAGTCACTCTAAAATTAAGTTTTAGTAGYTCCAGGACCTAGGAAGACATTATTAAAAGTAATTGATTTGGTTTCTTACAGGTTGTTAGGCCAGGCCACGCAAATTAATGTGAACCATGGTACACTGTGATAGAGGTAGCAGCTTCTCCACAGGCTTTTTCAACAGATGAAATGTTTGAGAGTAATGTTCCTTGAAAGCCTGCTTTGTCTCATGTTTTCAGAGTAAATTTATTGGCTCAGTAACCATAAATACCACCTGAAGATGAAGGGGGGAAAAAAGAAAGAAAAAAAAAGGCATACAATGGCAAGTCAAGCATACTTTGTTACTACCTCAGTCATGTCATTTAACCTGTTAGAATGGAACAACTTGATACAGGGGGAAGAAAAGCTATGAAAATTTTTACTTACACCTGCTGCACTGTTTTATTTACTCTAGCCTTGGTTAAACTGTCAGCACAAAATGTAGATTAGGAGTTCCATCGCTACTTCCCATTCACTGGGGGGAACTAAAAGGCAAGTCGAAGGCAAGTCTCCCTTGTCCCAGTCTCTGCCCTCAAATGCCTTGTTGCCCGAGTAGTACCAAGGGCAAATGGAGTTACAGCTGGGGCCAGGGTCATACCACAGCCTTGATGATTTGCTTTGGTTGATTGTACTGAACAAACAAAGATGATTTGGCTCCTACAGTACCTTAATCTTCTTACTTCCCTCAGAAAGTTTATTTTGTCCAGCATCCATTCAAGGGGGTTCTTAAAAAACTGCTTTGGATGCAATGAGCAACCTTGGCTTGCCTTTGTTCCTCAGTAGAAAAAACCTGGTCCCAGATTGATGTTATGCCTTCAATGGCTCAGTGCAGCCAGAAAATGAGGAACACAATGCTGACTAAAAATGCCATTGCACAAAACACTACAGCTCAGCTATCACTTTGACCGATAAGCCAGACAGGATTTGCCAGCAGGTAGAGTTAGTCGTAAAACCAGATCACTTTTAGAGTGACAGAAGTTAAAAAGTAACTTTTCAGTTGTTTTTTCTCAGAGATAATTCTTGTGCTTCTCTAAGTTTGCATCTCCATGAAGCATGTTGCCTAAACCCTCTCCTCTGCTATTCTTCCTTTCTGAAAGAGCTGCAAGGCGGCAAGTAACAGATGAAACACCAGGCATAATCACCAGGCTCTGTGGGAGCAGAGGGGGTCTCGCTGGCTACAAATACAGAGAAAGGTCCTGTAAATGGGCCTTACAGAGAGATAGCTGAGCTGCTCTGACTAAGGGTTGCCCAATAGCTCTGCTGCATACAGCAAATTGTTGCTGTGACAGGCTCTGTTCACCTTTCAGGGGGAGACTTCTGCAATGAGGACATCAGTAGAACGAAGTGTGCATATACATGTGAGACGTGATCCTAGAACGCTGGTCAGAAGTGTAGGGAGAGTGATTGGTTTTGGGTAAGTGGTATTTAATCACTGTACAGTAAATAATCTTTTCATAGCACTGCATCTGTTCTAAAAAGTGCTTTTTACAACACAGGTAAGTAAGGAAAAACTAGTTTGTCTAATATTGGCCTTTTTCTGTCAAATTAAATGAAAAAAGCTGAAGAACAATGATCTCCATTCAGAAAATTTAATTAAAAAATTGTGTTAAAGACGCAACTGAACTGAGGAATCGTGTCATTTTTAAGCCCTTATTTTGCCTGGCAGGTCATTTTGCTTGGCTGGTGGGGAAATCAAGAATGAAGCACAAGGTCATACCCCCAGCTGTCAGTGGAGTTCCAGAATCTGACAGAACATTTCATGCACAGGAAGTCTAGAGATCATCAAGATGGCGGCAGTGAATAACAATTCAGTCCAGAAGAGAAGCAAAAACTTAATGTTAGAAAGTCACCTTTTCTTCATGTCTTTTGCTTAAAAAAAAAAGGAAAAGAATGAACAGATGGCTTCTCAAATGGTTCAACTATTATTTTAATAATAATGGGGTAAGTTCAACTCCTTTCGAAGTCACTGCTCAAATTCTGATCAAACTAAGGCAATCAGATTACCCAAACTTAAGCAGAGTCTGAGAGCTAACTGATTGTAATTTAGGGAATTCAGATGTTCTGGATCTAGCAAACCGTACTGTTGGTTCTTGGGCTGTGGCTATCATCAAACACATAGAACACAAGAAAAGCAAACCTCTGTCTTCACAGTGGATAATGGTGGAATGCCCTGTCTAAGAAGCTGTTTTTCGAAACGGCTTCAGTTTGTGATTAACTAATGGCCCTGTGCAAAATTATTTATATTTATTTCAAACAATCCCACCTCCTGCAACTGTAGTTGCAGTGGACAACAATAATGAGACATAATATACATTAGACAACTTATTAGACAAAATGATACATTAGATGTAGAAGTTTGCCTAATTCCTTAGAAAGAAAGTAATTCAGCACAACCAAGAAAAGATATCCCAACAAAATGTTGGTGGGAAAACTCATGCTGTCCACAAAAAAAAGGTGTTATGGTCCTGACTGTAAGAAGATCTGTGGTGTTCTGTCTGTGCCTGATAATACTTCATAAAGGCAGCTGGCCTCAGCAGAGCAATCCAAATTCCTCTGGCAGTCCCACTAATGCTGATCCACAAAACTCTCATACCAAGCTTAGAGGTAAGTGACTAACACCACATCCATGAGCTGGAATTCCTGCCTGTCCCTGCTGCGCAGGTACTTGCTTGAGGCTTATTTGTCCTATATATTTCCATGTAGTTGGGATCCAGATCTCTGTGTAAGTTGAAATACCAAAAAAGTGTTTTAAACTGTTTGTATCAGAGATTACAGAAAAAGAATTTTTAAGAGTGCCCGATACTGGCTTGACTGTGCTCCCACTGGATACGACAGCATTAACTTTAGTGGCAACAAAATGAGGCCAAAGCTGACTCTCCTTGAAAATCCCACCCATAGTCCTTTTTCTTTCCAGACTAATGTTCTTTCAAATTTATTTTGCAGACAAAACTGTGTGGAGTTTTACCCAATGTTCCTGACTGACCTCTGGACTGCAGGATGTTTTTTTCAATCCAGGTGAACACTTTCTGCTTTTATCTTGGACTGAGAAGTTTTACATAACTTTTTAAAACTTTAGTATTATCAGGAAGTAACTGACTAGACATCTTTTCCCTTCTTTTAATTGCATTACCTAATCACAGCCTTCCTAAAAGAATGCTCAGTGACACTGAAATCCCCATGGCATTTCACAGAGCCCGACCAGCTTTCCGCTCTCTCTGCAAACCATGGAGCTCTCATAGAGCTAGAACTTGTGAAAAACTAACTCTTGCATTCTGCTTTATTTAGCCTTTCCAGCTAATGTTTTAGAAGCATGAAGTCTGTGGGCTGGAGAAAAGATAACTAGCTCATGCCCATCACTCCTCTACTTCCTGAGCAACTTCTCCATTTTCTCAGTTTGCTCCAAAACAGAAATTTTGGTTCGGGGCTCTCTTACAGTCCCACCTCCACTATAAATCCACTGTAACTCCAAAGAAGCACCACTTAAGTCAACAAATTGGATATGAAATAATTAATACACTTGAATCAAGGAAGATCACAGTTGCTAACCAGCAACACAGATCTTGTCACCTGTAAGAAATGAAGGATTATGATAACCTCCCCTTGAAGTAATTTCTCAGCTCTGTCCCACAGGTATGTTTACACGAGTTAATCCAGAACACAGTGAAAGCTGTTCTCTGTAATACTCACACACACAGTTTAAAAAAAACAAAATTAACAAGCACTGCTTAGTCCTGGATAATACAACTGACCTCCACACCCTGCTCCATCTATTAAGTGGAGGTGACTTTATACTCATCCCTCAGGGAGGTCAGAAAGCTAACTTTGCTACAGCTTCCTCCCATGTCCTGGGATAAAAGCTGCTACATAAATGCAAAGCAGGTTATTAACAGCATAAATAAGATTCTCTACCCAAAACAAACACTCCCCCTTAGCATGAACTGCCATAACAATATGAAATGACAGTGCCAGGTCAAGCCACTGTGCTCCAACCCTCTATCCTGTCTCTGGGATAACCACCAGACCGGGGGATAGAGATTCCTGTCAGTTCCCGAGATGTCCTTTTGAGGGAATGCTTTTGGATTTTTTTGGACAGTCCTATACCCACCCCTGTCTGTAAACCAATATCAAGGGCCTCTTGCAGTTTAAGAATACATCTATCTCTTTTGAATGATTCTTTCCCAAGAAAACTTCCCAGGTTATGGGTAGCTGTGAAAATCCCCAGAGCAATATAACTAGAAAACATAACTAAAGCTGTCTGCAATCCTAATTTTTATTTTTTCTAACTGTTTTCCCTACTGTATCAACCTTTTCTTTCTTAGAATTAGCTTCCTTTCTGGGTTTGTTGTACATGTTTGCCCGCTATAAGTACTTCCATGATTACGCCCAGTCTGTGAAAGCAAGGTAAGGAGTTACCAGCTGGATGCGGTTTAACAGATCCAGGCTGTGGTCTGAAGCTGGGCTGAGAGCCAAGGACTGGCAGTGAAAAGTGATTATAATTGAATGCAACATGTGTGAAGTGTCAGCAGCAGGTCTGAAGCGGAAACCCTTGGGGAAGAGGGCTGGGTGTTACGGTAGAAGACTAGGTTAGGATGTGCATGTGCTGCAGGCCAGGAGAGAGAAGAGGTTTGATGCTCACCTTGTGGACACCTGCTTTGTCCTGGGCATAACTTACAACCAGACTTGGAGAGATCTGGAAACAGAAACACAGTTTTGCATCTCAGGACTGCTGTAGGATATCTTGCACCATGCCTGCCTGTCTACTTTTTGCATTTTCCCTCAGTTTGTCATATTAAGACATTTTCTGTAGCCACACAAGTTGCACCAAAGGAAGCAAGCAGATCTGGCCTTGTAGGCTGATGAACCTTCACCAAACAGGTAAAAGAACACAACTTCAGATAAGCATACATTATGAATATTGAGCACACAGCATCTCCTGATATGAACTCTGCTTCAACAAACACTGTCAGGACACCCTCCACTATAAACACTGACACATACGGTTTGGTTCTTGTTTCACAGCACTGTCTTCTGTCTCCTGACCTAAGGCTCTCTTCCACCACCCTTTATCAGTCATAAGAAGAAAATAGCACAATATATGCTTGTCATAAAACTAAAAGACTTGCAATATGTTCTAAAGGAAGATAGCAAACAATCAGACTATTTTGTAGTGAATAATTCTGCAGCAGCAAAAGACTGTCCTACAGGGCTATTTTCCATGGCTTGTATACCAATGTTCCCATTCTCCTTCACTAAAGCTCCACCAATCCTTTACCCTGTTTGGAAGAGCTGTTCCTGGAGAAAAGGGAGAGGCTATGTTTTCCAGAGCAAATATGTAGTAATAGTTTTAAATCTCCCAGTAAGAAATGCATCAAATAGTGCAATGAACAGCAGCTAGAAGACTTAAAACTGTGAAGGAAGTTTGGGGAGCAGAAACATGTAAATAAATGAACAAGCAGAGCATACTGGACTTGTCTTTAATCAACAGGATCCTTTGTTCAAGAAATCTTTTCCATGCTTTACTTCAGTACTCTTAAACCAACAGATTCAGTCTCTCAAGGAAGTTGTAGAAGAGTGGCTGGCTTCACTATTAGACAAAGCTTCACACTTTAGTGAGACTGATTATAAATCAGGGGGTGCCGAGAGCCAGCCTGGCAGCCCTGGGAAATGGTTTTGCTCCAAGGCCTTCTAATTATGAAGACAAGACTGGTCTGCATTTTCAAAGAAGTGGTTACAACTAGGGCTAAGCTAAAGACTTCTCTCATGCTTTCCTGAAACTGAGACAATCCCAAACTTCACCATTTTCATCTAGACATCATGCCAGAAAGGCTCCTTATATCAAGTCTTTAGGCACCAGTGAGATTATCAGGCTCTTCCTTTCCAGTCCAAAAATCCATCTCCAAGTCAAGGTGATCAAAAATAGCAGACCTCCCAGCTCAGCAGAGGGTACGTGCCCAATAGATGTGGGTGTAATAGACATGCTTACCTCTCCCTCAGTCCCTAAGGCTTCTCTCCCACATTCCTACAGTGAAGTGCTCAAGATTTTCTGTGGCTTTACCTACAGGTCTTCATGTCATGGGATGAGGTAGCTTCATCTTGGAGCCAACTCCTAACTTCCATGTGAATATTTAGAAACACTGGGGGAAAGTTTTCTCTTAGAGAGGATATTAAGAATCTCTCTTTTCCCTAGTAAAAGTCACGCATGGGGATGGTTTATTACTAAAACACCCCAAAGCAGAGTGCCAGCAGTGGTCCTTTCTGATTCTGCACACGTCTTCCTAACTGTTGAGGACACGCAGTTTCACTGGAACATACCACGGACAGCTCATAAAAGTGTTTTTCTGCATTCCACTTCTAGGTTAACAGGGTTTTATTTGAGTGTGATAATTCTGATTTGCTTGATATCCTTGGGTGCAGCTGGGATTTTCAACAGCTTTCTGGATGAATACCTGGACTTCAGCATCACAAAGAAAGTCTGAAAATTGCTCTGAAGACTGTTTTAGTTTTATTTTTTTTAATAAATAAATAAAGAATGTGGATGCTTTTCCGGAACACCAAAAGGATGATAAGCTATACGTGAATAAAGCATCAGAGATCTTTAGTAAAAGCCTGTTGCAATGTAAAATGCATGTTTTTCCTGAGCTGTTTACACTTTCTCCTTTCCCTACACTCTTGAAAAAGTCAGTAAGACAGAATGTCATGTCACATCTACATTARCAGTTAAATGTTCTCTTTCCCCATATGGGATTGCAACCCCTAAACAAATCACATAAAATGAAACCCATTAATTCACTAAGTAATTTAGTTGCAACTGACACTGCAAGCATCAGCCCATCTTAGCCAATGCCCTCCAGCTTTGCCAATGTTTCTGTATCTTCCTCCACTCCATTTCCTCCAGCAGTGCCTTCTGTTCTGTCCAAACGTAAGAACATATTTCCATGCAATATACTGCTGTGAGGTCCCCATTTTCCAAGGATATCCAATCCCACTGCTTTATAAGCATATATGTAAACATTGCTTTCTTCAGGAAAGTGTTTAAAGCTGCACTTGGCCCTAGGTTTTTGCAAAAGACTCCGAATTTTATGTTTTTGAACATACTTACAGTTCAACACATGCTCAAACACTTCTAGTAGAAGTGGGGCCCTCCTGTGAGCACATCCCAGTCCTCACAGGAAGCCTCCTGAAGACAGGCTGTGCCCAAAACATGACATTTATGAACGGGAGAGCCAGTCCAGACAAAAAGGAAGCACCAATGCTCGTGTTACACTTGGATCTACTAAATTGTCTCCTGACAAGACACAGATGGTTGGGATGTGAGAAAGACTAAACAAACATTCCCAGATTCCCAAATTCCCAGAGCATGACCACAACTCTGGTAATCATAAATGCGGGAGCTCAGGACTTCTGAACAACGAATCAATATGATTACGCAGAAGATGCTTTATTGTTTACATTACACTCTACTTATACATTTTAGAACTACTGTCCACGCGATCACGCATTATTTGATTGGTACCTCTATCTTGTCCATGCGCTCTGCATGCACCTTCTAGAAAATATGATTGGTTCTAGTCCAGTGCAACACAGTCTATCTATTTCTTGCTGTCTTGGTATTCTGTTCTTCAGCTTTTTCTTTCCCAATTTAGCGGAGTTTACATTTCGGTAACCTTGATGAATTCTTGAGGGCTCTGATAAGAATAACTGAGGATGGTTTGGCTGGGGCACATTTCAGGGCTCAAACACCTTACAACAATTCCCCCCTTTTTCTTCTTGCACCAGCCAAACCCCTTCTAGTAAGTTTTCCACTAAATGGATCACCAATTTCTTTATACATGCAATAACACAAAGCAATACAGTAATAGCTAATCCCTTCACAACTCTTACACCTGTGACCATGTGCCAATAACAAAAATCTATAGAAGTTCTATTCCACAACATACTGTGTCTATACTATCTACGTTAGTGAATATCTACTTTGACTGTTTAACTTTCCAGCATCTCAACTTATTAAGTGTAACCAGATTTGGAGCAGCAGCAACACCTAGGGTAAAAGGAAAATAAAACAAAGAAAAACCTAATGTTTATTTATCAGTATTATTAGGAACTGGAGTCTCCTTCTCAAGCCAGGGGCGAATCCATTTCGCTGGTATCCATCAGGGTCCTTTATCTGTAATGACACAAGCATAACCCCTTCCCCCCATTAATAACTCCACAGGTCCTTCCCATGACCCTGACATAGGATTTTTAAAACTGTGCTGGTTTGGCTGTAAACCAGCAGGGGAAGTTAACCCCACACCGAATACCTCGAGAGATTTTAGGTCAAAATTACAATTTTAATAAAAAAGGTTAAAATAAATGCAGTAAAACAGAAACATGGGCTTAAACAAACCGACAGAGTCACAGTACAACCTGATACCCTGTTGACATGGGTGGTAGCTGTGCAGTCCAGTTAGGCACTGGTCCTGCAGGAAGGCCTGGTAATCCAGTCCCAGTAGTGGAGTGCAGTGGCTGAGTCCARTTCCGGGGAGTGGAGTGGAGTCGAGTCGAATCAAGAGTCCCCTCGAGTCAAGAGTCCCAAGAGCAGAGTCCCGTYGAATCGAGGGTCTCTTCTCCCATCCAAAACCCCTTGTTTTATGCTGTGCTTCTTGGCTGGCACCTCCCCCAGGGGCGGGGACTTTCACAATGGAAGAGGATCTTCAGGGTGTTCTATTGATTGTTTCGGTAATGAGCTTGGAGGAGTCCTAGAGTCCTTCAAAATGTTCCGGAAGGGTTCAGGCTAAGTAGTCAGGCTGAGTGGTGCTAATGGGCCATTACCTGAGATCAGATAATCAGCTGGGTGGTGCTAATGGGCCATTACCTGAGATCAGATAATCAGCTGGGTGGTGCTAATGGGCCATTACCTGAGATCAGATAACCAGGGTGGGTAGTACTTCCTGTCGGTTGGAGTGCTTATCTCAGTTGAGATAAGGAGTCCCAGGTGTGTAATTATGAAATTTATCCAGCTTTTGTGGGTGGTAATAGAATATTTAACTAACCCAGGACAAAACCAAACTTTTGGTTGGTGCTGTATCAATTCAGAATCTTGCTGTAAACCTGAGTAATGTGTTAATGCTGGTGGGTCACTGCGAGTACTTACTAACCGTAGATGATTCATAACATAAACTGCTTTCAGTACTCTGTCCTGCGGGCTCAGCCCATCCTCCCCAGTTTTTTGTTTATCAAGCAGCCTCTTCAGTACCTGATGCGTTTTTTCAATTATGGCTTGTCCAGTGGAGTTACCTGGAATGTCCGTGCTGTGCCTCACTCCCCAAAGAGTCAAAAAATTTTGGGTTCGTTGGGCTATATAACCTGACCCGTTATCTGTTTTGATTTCCTGAGGCAAGCCCATTAAGGCAAAACAGCCTTGCCAGTGTCGAATGACAAAATGAGATCCTTCGCTAGTCATAGGAGTGGCCCAAACCATGGCAGAAAAGGTATCCATGGTTACATGAAGGTGTTTGAAGAGACCAAAAGGGGCATAGATAGTTACATCAGTTTGCCATAACTGCAGAGGTCCTAGGCCACAAGGATTAACCTCAGGACTCAATCCACCAATCATACCCTGACATTGTGGACAGGTTGAGACGATTCTTTGAGTATTTTGTGGTGATATTCCAAATTGTTTGTATAAGACCTTTGCGCTTTGGTGAGACTCAAAAAAAAAAAAAATCTGGTGATAACCAAAATAGTGTTCAATGTTCTCAGGAAGGGAGCTGCTGCTTCTGCACTTGGAAGTCACTGGCTACTGTCCCAAAGTTTATATGGTTGGAGTTCAGGGGTTGTGCTGTTTAGGCAGGAAGAAGTTCATTATTTGGAGATGTTGATTTTATGTTACCCGAATGTTCTTCTTCCCTAGGTTAGTAACCAGGCACTGAGCAGAAGTAAGCAAGGTGAGACGTGATCAGTAACACACAACAACAACAACAAAAAAGGAGAGTGATTTAAAACAATACACTTTCAATTGCTTAAATACTATACCATTATCCAGAGTCTGCAGTAGCTGGCGAGCCCCGTTTCACAATGAGGACTTGGAGAACTTTCCCGGGTAAGGTTTACAAGTGTACCTTGAAAGGGGGTCTAGCTGTGATGAATCCAAATTAGCAAGTCAAAGTGACCCAAGTACACTTTTAGTGCAGAAACACCTGGGTTGCTGGCATGCCTCCCAACCAGGTAGGGTCAGGGCTTGGCCAGAGCCAAGGCCTTAACTGGAAAGGTTTCTTTAACATATCTTAAAAACAAGCCTCTATTAATAGCAGTTGGAAAAGTTGTTTGTTTGTTTTTGGTTTTTTCCCCCTTTTTTTTTTTTTTTTAGTGACATATATCTTGTAAAGCAGCCGGTGTTGTCATCTATCCTTAGCTAAGTAGTCAGTGGTACTATACATGAACTGCAAACAATCAAAGAAATGCATATGTGTAACATCAAATAATATCTTATGGATAATGTTTCTTACAAAGAATTGGTGAATTCATGCTATACACTCATCCCTCTCTGCTACCTGTGAAAGATAAAATAACAAAGATTGTTATGAATAATTATCTTAATTGACCAATACAGAACATTTATATTCATGGAACTTTCAGTGAATTTAAGGATTTAGCAAACCGAATCTTCATATATTTTTACAACCTATTATCTTGTATTTTTAAAGAGTTGCTTATCAATTCTTCGTCATAATTGTTTCAACAGGTTCAATCTTATCTGTATAACAAAAGAACTGTATCTTTCATTTTAAATAAGTATATTTCAGCAGAAGTTAAACTTAACTTCACTCAACTTTGTTATTTAAATGTAGCAGAGTAAATCAGACAGAACCTAAAGTTAACATCATTGAAACTGAACAGAAATCAATCTGACTAAAACTTAAACTTGAAACTTAAGAGCACTTAAAATCGTTAGAAATTAACTCAACAGCACTTTAAACTAGTAAAACTTTAAATGTAACAGAATCTCAAAATAACAGAATTTAAACTTGACATGACTTAAATTTAACAACAGTTACACTTAGCAGAACTTAGCCTTAACATCACCTAAATTTAAGAAACTAAAGTCAGAGTCGAGTGTTCCTTTAAAAGATTTAGATACAACAGAATTTAACTCATCTTGACTCCATTGTTACAAAAAGGCTACCAAAAATCTGTCATACAACAGTTAAACATTAATGAATAATATGTAAGCAAACAACTGATTTGTAACTGAAATAGCAGCAGGATGGATTTACTGGACAGATCACAAAGGTATGGTAAGGWTTGTATGATTTTACATGATTTAGTTTTGAGGATAGTTCATGGTAGTTATAAACATTATCGAAAATATGTAATTACAGTCAGGACGTTCTTGATATAAGCACAATTTTGTAGGATTTTCCAATTTGTAGCTGTACTTAAAAGGAAGTGACAATATCATATGCCTGTCAGTACCTTTTTGGTATAAGTTTGCTAGGGTTTTTTAAGATGCAGCTGTACTCAGAGAAATGATAACAGCGTATATATTGGCAAATTGTACTTAAAACCTGTCTTTCAAGATTGCTAGTACAACAGAATTGACCTTGAGATATTAAAGCTAACGAGATATATTCATGGCAAAATATTTGAAATAAAATCAGTCTATTAAAACTGTGGGGCAAAAAGGCAAGCAAAGTGTTAAAACTGGCACAATTTTGCCTGCCTTTACTTGTGGAAAGTCATAAATAATTTTTGAGATAACAGTAAATCCCTCCAATAAACAATCCTGACAAAACTGCAACTTACAAAAAATACAGTTACTTTTAACAAAAGCCAAAAATGTTCCTGTGATGCAGTAGAACACAGGTTACTTTAGCTCTTCATTTCAAATCTGAAAGATTTCTCAGCTGTCTCTGACACAAAAGTGATGTCTATACTGTGAAAAAGTTGTTAACAAGCTAAGTTAAGCAAAGTGTCAAAAAGGTACTTTGAAAAAATATGTGCGGATGGAGTTGCATAGCTTTGAACGAGCCCCCCGGCCCCCCCCCCCACGGTGCAAGTGTCCGAGTTTTCCAAGTGGAGTGTGGGACTGGTGCCAGGGCTCACCTTCCCCCCGCCACTCTCTTCGCTAAGCTATTTCCTAGCAGGAGTCACAGGGCAGACGGACCCCCCCATCGAGGCCTTCCCCCCGGAAGCCGGGCCTTGTGATCCTCACTCTGGCTAAGGTGTAGTGAGTCAGGCAGTGAGGGGGGTAGYGGGGGATATACGTGCCCTCCTAGAGCTATCAGTAACTCTTCAGGGGAAACCACGGGACATTTCGTAGGTAATCCTGGCAGCTGTGGGGGGTGTGGCTCATCCACTTCCATTTTTTCTGGTTCTGGTGTGGGCTGCGGAGCCTGTAACTCCGTCTCCGGGGGTGCAGAAGGTAGGGATGGCATAACTGGGTCTGCTCCCCCAAAGAATTCGCGTGCATAGGTCAGAAAGGCAKCCGCAGGACCGCCTGGCTCTAGGCGGGCCGCTGCCCCTGCTGCAGCTKTTTTTTCGGCTTCAATTTGCCTTAGCACCATTATTATTGTTTTCCATACCGTGCTAAGTTCCTCAGTTTCTATCAATCCATCACTTACAGTAGCCCAGAGAGTGACACCCAGTCTCTCCCATTCTAAGGCACTGACAACATTCTTGAGAGTGGTAAAAAATCCTCTCTCCCGACCCTATTTTAACAGTCTTTTCAAGACCTCTGGGTCATAGTTAATTTCTCTCTTGGAGAGAATATGCTGGAGGACCCTAAAGGTGTCCTGTTCTTCTTTTGACAGTCCCTTCCCCTTCCTCCAGCCCCTAGTCACTCACCTCTTTGGGTGTATCCGCTGCAGCGTGTTTTGTCCGGAGCTCTTTTCCCAGGAGCTTTCTTTGGCTCTTGGACTCTGATGGAGCTGTCCTCCGACTCCTCCTGCCGTGGTCCAGCTGCAGCAGACCTGACTGGGGCCTCCCGCCTTTTCACTCCGCAGAACCCTCCTTCAGAATCCAAAGGGTCCGCTGGTCTGCTTCATTATCACAGCGTGTTATCATGTCGGGGTCACCAATATGCAGGAGCTCAGGACTTCTGAACAACGAATCAATATGATTACGCAGAAGACGCCTTATTGTTTACATTACACTCTACTTACACATTTTAGAACTACTGTCCACGTGATCACACATTATTTGATTGGTCCCTCTATCTTGTCYACGCCCTCTGCATGCACCTTCTAGAAAATATGATTGGTTCTAGTCCAGTGCGACACAGTCTTTCTTTATCTACTTCTTGCTCTCCTGGAATTCTGTTCTTCTGCTTTTTCTTTCCCAGTTTAGCGCAGTTTACATTTCGGTAACCTTGATGAATTCTTGAGGGCTCTGATAAGAATAACTGAGGATGGTTTGGCTGGGGCACATTTCACGGCTCAAATACCTTATAACATATAAAGTCTCAGTGAAAAGCAAACTGACTTTAATACCAGTTTTCTGCTAGAAGAGGGGAAAACTCATGGCTCACCACCGTGAGCTCAAAGTATGCCAATGACCAATTTAAACTATGTAGAAGAACAAAGAAGCAAGGCTGTGCCTGTTTTGGCAGCTCCTGATAATTTAGACAATGCTGAATATTTTCATGCTAGAGCCAGCAGGCAGAAACTTTCCTTGTCATGCCTCTGAAGACATGATTTGGCCAAAAATACTGCACATTTATGGTGGTGTTCAGTCAAATCTATATAATGAATATGCTTATGGTCTTTCTAATAGTGTATTGAGGTTGATAACCTGACCACAAAATAACTGAGAAGTGGATCAGGTTCATAATAACCTTTTCTATCAAAAAGGTGGGTCCCCCGCCTGCCCCTACATGGCAGGAGGGGTTGGAATGAGATGATCTTTAAGGTCCCTTCCAACCCAAGCCATCCTTCGATTTTATGAAGTTAGCTCCTGATAAAAAGACACAACTTAGTGCCTGCAGGTAGCAAAGGCTGAAATGGCATTTGAAACCATACGATGAAACAAGTACAAAGATGCAAGACTTGCGTTCAACAATGTTTGCTGTGGGGGAAAAGGATAGATCATGATGGTGAACAGGCTGGAGCTGACACACCCGCGGAAAGGGCAGCTCTCTGTCACTTACCTCCAGGGAGAAAGTACAACAGGGCCAAATTTAACAACCACAGAAATCATCAGGAATTCTTCCACTAACCTCCTTCCTTCTATGGGCTGAAATATGAAAAATCCACCTACCCATCTGCCAGTGATGCCTTCAGTCAGTCACAGGCAGCAGGAATTGCTGCCACTAGAACCAAACCCAATACAAAGCTCCAAACTATGTAACAGACTCGAAATACAGATTAGAGGAGGCCTAAAGTGTTCAAATAGGTCTTTCTTCACATCTGAAATTATTCCATTCCAACCTTACCAGTCGTAGCACTTTGATGTGTTACCTCATCTCCTCCCTTCCCATCCCCTCCCTTTCTTTTTGTCTTCCACAGAAAGAAATAAACTGCTGTCACATAGGGACAATTTCACATGCCCAAAGAGTCAGGTGTGAGGCTGCCAAGCATCATCCAGCAACACACAGCCAGAGTGCAAGGGGATAAACATGCACCAAACATTTTAGGAGCTCCACCAGCTAACAAGAGGGCAAAAGTAGGCCTGGAGTTGGGGATGCTACCTGGTTTTTGCATCACTGCTTTGTCCGCAGTAAGGCGGGGCAGAATGTCTGTGATGGAAAAGTRTTAAAGACTGACTCATCTATAATTAAAAACAAAATACACCTATAACAGATGGATGCTAGCAGTGTCAGTATTTAGTTTGGCTATGGTGAGAAGCACACCATTTCCTGCCTGCTGATGGAGGAATCAGTACCAGGCTGCACATGCAGCATGTGCTGCGAGGTGATGCAAATATTCTTCTGTTGCAAATGTTCACCTGTCAGTCATGACCAGAAATGAGGATGGTCCCCACTGCAGCCTCAAAGTCAGTTGGTACCCAGGAGCCTCTTGCTGAAAGCATTTTTACCCAGCAGGCACCCTCTGTGTCAGCACAGGCTGAGGGATAACTCCGGCAAGCTGCTCTGATCTGGGCCAGCCTCCTCCTTTGTGCCTCCTAATCCACATCTAGAATGGTAAGGGACTGACATTGAGGAGAGAAGGGGAATCTCACCTTAAAGGCTGTACAGGGAGCCAAGCCACACTGACACCCCAGACAGCCAGCTGAGTGAATAGAGGTCCAGTGTCTGATCCCACATGACTCCCTGGTAGGCTGGGAACATGCAGGAAGTGGTGCTTTGAAGGCTACATGGCATGTTTACCTTGGACAGGTCATACATGTCCAACAGGTCTATGTGCATGTTCCAAAAGGCTCCTGACAACACAATTCTCACACTGGAGTAGCAGTAGGTGATAGGGAATTACTTCAAGCATGCATCTTCATGCTTCTCCAGCTTCTCAATCTCTTTTCTCCAACCTCTGCATCCAACCCCATATCTCCCTTCTTCCACCCCACCTCATCTCCTCAGATTTCAGCCACAGGACTCCCAAATCTTGGTGTCTCCATCTTCTCTCCCCCCGAAAGCATTTCCCTATGCTCTGGTTTTGCTCCCTGCACAGAAAAAATGCAAAAGGTTGGAGCTACCACCTCTAATGGGCCCAGTTAAGGACCAACTCCCCGTGGCATCTGCCTGAGCACAGGCCTCACCTCAGAGCACAGGAAGCTTTGGTAGCTCACCTTGGTGGAGAAAGGGGCACTGTGGCAGAAGGTGGTGGAGCACTCCCTGCCCAGCAGCACATTTCAGCAGTCTGGGCTCTGCTGCACAGGGACAGTGGCTGGGACTGCCTGGGATGCAGGGGTTCTCTGGCTGCTGAACCCTCTGGGGAAAGAGGGGCATCTTGGATGGGCCATACCCTGCCTGTAACTGGTGAGGGCAGCTCCATCAGGTGCCATTATGCAGCCATACAGAAACCCCAGGGCTCATCCAGGCCTGCCTGCATCCAGCTTCCCTCCCCTCTGTGGAAGACCACTCCCTGAAGTGCAGGAGCGGGGTGAGAGATGATCCATATACACCAGCTATATGACTCAGATAACCATCTTTTATTTGGGTTTCTCCCCCTTTTTTTTTGTTTTGTTTTTGATTTGTTTCTTTTTCTTTAAAAGTGGTATGTTAACATCAGATCTTTTTCTACATTTTTCAGAGCTCTGTACAGGTCTTGAAAGGAAATAAGCAATGCTTAATGTACAAAGTAAAACCAGAAAACTAGAAAAATCTGAATAAAATGGAGCAAGTTGCTGTCAGGGATACAGTACAAATTAGTAATTAGATGTCATCTGAAGTGCAATACCACTGCAGTAAGGATGAGTCAAGGAATGAAATAAAAAATACTCTATTTTAAACAAACAGTATATATATATATTTATATGTATATATTTTACAGATAGTAGACCCAGTGATATCTGTAGAATTGTAAAAACATATTTACAAATAACTTCTTTTTTAACATTACATATACATCAGCACCATAGTAAGAACAAAAAAAAAACCCAACCCCAAATCTAATAAAATCTATTCTCTACTACTTGATCCCAGTATGGAGTATTTGGAGGAAGCTTTACAAAGACAACAGAGACTTGTCTTCACCACCATTTATTCACCAAAGCCTGTATCTCCYTGATGCCCACAGACTTGTATTTGGCTGCTGTGTGGTGGTTTGTGTTTCTAAGCCCTCCTTTCCCAGTTCTGTGTTGGCAGGTGAGCCCCAACCAGTCTCACCTGAGGCAGGGGTGTTGTCCCCCATGCTGTCCCCTGCCCAGAAGGCTCCACACCCTGTCACAGCTCTGTAACACAGGTGTGTGCCCCACACTCACGCTGACACACACAGAGCTACAGCACCCTGGTCCCTTCAGGGTGCTGCTTCTCCCAGTGTTTGCCTATCCCTTCCATTCCAACCAAGAAATGCTGATCCACAGGATGAACCAAGAATTTTGGCTGCTGCTCCCTTTTGCTGAATTAGGGCCCAACATGGCTCCTGCTGAAGCAGCAGGCAGGCAAACCTTGATCATTCTCATCAGGAGCTGGAATTGGACCTTGTGCTGTATTTTAAAAAGCGGTTAGCTAAAAGAGATGCAACTAAAGCCATTTCTAAAAATGTAGCACTCAGGGCAACCTGGATTGATGGCTCACCTTGGGCACATTAAAAATGCAGCTTGTCCTGCTGCATGACAGCATTTAGAACAGGTAATTCCCCCCACTAGGCAAGCCCTGCAAGGGAAACTGCGCTAAAGGGAGCCGGAATGGGCACTGAGATGGTTCCAGGCCCATTTGCTTCCCTTCTGTAGTGTGATGCATCTCTGTGCTCCACAAGGAAAGGCAGGATGTGAAACTGCAAAGTGCCAAGGCTCTGAGCCTCCATGGATTTCAGGGGCTCAGAACTTGGCATTGCTGGGCGCAGGGAGAGCAGCGCACGAGGACTTGATCAGAAGTTGGGGAGTTGGGACTGGCAGTTGTACTCTTCTGCTGCAGAGCACAGTTTATGGCTCACAGAGGCCAGCACTAGGCCAGAGGGTGTCAAAAGTCTGGACTATGGGTCATGTTAACCTTTTTTATGCACCACTATATAACCTGATAAGCACCTCTCAGCTGAAAACACTAAAGAGATGATAGTTTCTGGAGAACAGCCTACAACTGCAGCTTGGGAACCCTGCTCTATACACTTAGAAGGGCTGGTGACTCAGTATTGTGTGAGATTTATCACAACTTCATTACAGGGCTGCTCAGCACTGGTCCACACAGTGGAGATAGTGATACATTGCTATTACCTAAAACCTTACTGGGCAGGCCCCATGTTTGTAATATCAATTATTTTACCATTTGTGAATAGTCTTTACAGTAGTCCTTCTCTGGCTCCTGGTCTTCAAATACCACAGTGAATTTTATTCCAGCAAACCAGAGAGATTAGACCAAACATCTCTTTAAAACTGAACATAACACATTGAAGGCCCAGACACCTTGGGGTAATGTTACCTGCCAAACCTGCATTTTTCAAGAGAGGAGGAGAAACTCATTCTGTATTGTCAAACCCTCACTGTACGTTTTCTCCTGCCTGTTTTCTCCTCCCCTACCTGCCCCTTTGTGGCTCACCTGAAAAAAGTGCAGCTAGCTCAGCTTGCTTTACATCAAAGGACAGGACGGGAAGGGAGTGAACAGAGAACATCCCGGGGAGGAAGGAAAGGGAGGGATGCGCTGAGGACCTCTGCTGATGTCTCTTGGTACGTCTCAGCCCTTCAACACTCCAGACAGCAGGGACATGCCAAAGTGCTCTGACAGGGAAGCACTATTGCAAGTCCCAAGGGGACTGTGCAGTTCATTATGTTAACCCACCCACTAGGCTGTCTCCAGCAGCAGTCACATAATCACACTGCCCTCACAACACTGCCAAATTTATGTTCTCCTACACTTGTATTGGGGTTTAATCACTCTGCAGAGAAAATGGTGACCTCCCTGTGATTGTTTAGGTTTGTCACGTGAGTGCTGCATGTTCCCTTATGACAGCCCAGGGGGCCCCATGGGCCTGGTTGTGGCTCTCTGAGACCTGCTTGCCCCTGGGGTTAAGCCTGCTTGGACCAGGGCCCATGCGATCACCCATGGACATCTGTAGGCTTTGCTCCCAGCTCTTCCATCTGCTCCCCTGGAAGCTGCAGTGTGCACAATCATATGAGGTGGGAAATATTGGGACCACCCCACACCACTGTGCAATGGAGCCTCATTTTAAGTGGGGAGAGAACAAATTTTCCCAGCCAGAGGCATCAGTTAGCTTTCCCAGTTTCCCTATTCTGCCTCACACACACACAGAGTGGGTGCTGCCACAACAACAAAGATTGCTTGGTGGAAGTTTTGGGATGCCGATGTTTTCATCGTCCCCTGAATCTTCCAAAGTTGGCTACAGATCAGCTTAGTTTGCACAATTAAAACCAAAATAAAACAGAATAACCCCAAACCAAACCAATTCAAACAGAAAATAAACAATCTAGGGATGGGGAGAACATCTGACTCTCTCTTTTCTTTTTAAAACATAACAACCAAAGCTCCAGACTATACAAGCCCATTCACTGAGGGTTTCCAAACAACTCATCAAGTTCTTGAATCCACTCATCCCCTGGTCCACTCTTAATGATGGAGTCCACAAGGTCTGTGCCCTCAGCTAAACTGGTGAATGACCCCCCTGCTCCTTCGTTACTGTAGTTGTAAGATATGTCCTGAGTGGGATTCCTCTCGTAGGCCTGGCCTTGGCTGCTCTGAGCAAAGTTACCACCTGGCATTTGCTGTGTTGGGGGCTGGCTGAAGCCTGACATGGCAGGGACCCCTTGGCTTATTGCTGGCATCACCATCGGCCTGGTCTGGCTGGTTGCCTGTTGTCCAGGTAGTGGTTGCAGCAACTGCCTCCCCAGTGCTGGGTTCAGGGTTCTCACTGTCCCACTTGTGTCCACAACTGTCTGATTGAGCCCCTGAGGGAAGTGCTGCTTGGACAGCCGTGGCTGCCCGGATGGCATTGCATACGTGGTGCCATTGTTGAAGGGCCCCATTTCACCGCTAGTCCTTCCAGGTATGCCTTGCAAGCCTCGATGCTGCCAGTTTTGTGTTCCTTGAGGGACAGTCCCCATCAGGTTTTGGAGTCGTGGTCCTTGTGGCCTTGGTAAGACCTGGCCCACAGGTCCTTTCATCTGCTGCTGATGCTGGGGAAGAGCAGAGTTTACCAGCATGTTCTGACCAAAATTGCCAACCATTCCCACTGCTTGTCCAGAGGCAGGCTGCCTTGTTCCCTGGCCTGCATTATGTGCCACGTTCATGCCACTTTGGTTTGGGTGCTGCAACATTTGGCTCATCCCTGTGCTCGTACTGTACATTCCCGGCTGGCTGGAAGAGGTGTTGCTGTAAGGAGCCATGCCCATGTCCGACTGGCCTGCAGTGGTGGGCAGTGTGCTTGGGGTCTGGGAGGGACCCATGGCCATCATGCTCGTGTTCTGGGCCATCATTCGGGATGTCCTCATGCTCTGGAGCGCTGCTTGGTTTCTCACAGCCGCTATATCCTGGGGTGAACCTGCACCAAAAAAGGAGGAACATAAGAAAAAACCCACAACCCTATAAATCTTAATTAACACATCTTTGCATAAGAGAGAACCTGTAGGAGCTTCCTCAGCAGCACTTATCTTCTTCAGCTATGCCTAATTTAGCTTCTAGCAGGTAAATGGGAAAACTTCCACCAGTCTTCTTGAATGGCAGCAAAGCAGCTGAACTCCAGTTACCATTTGAAGCTCTCTTTTAAATATCTCCTTTGTCTTTCAAAAGTAAGCCTTGAAAATGGAAATGTCAGGCTCAGAAGGTCAATCAATTTTTTAATAGCTCAGGAGGCATAAATGAATGGATTTTCTATGGAATTGCTACTGATTAAGTCTATGGAAAGGAAAAAAATTGGGGGTTTGTGGACATTTAAAGAAGGGAGAGTGTATTAATGAATCAATACTGTAAGTACATTTTACTTCAACTTAGGCCAGTGAGGGGAAACCAGCAAATCCTAACCTTGTTAAATTCCACACCATGGCAGATAACTGAACCATGCTTGTATCTTCCTTTCAGTAGGGGGGAGCTATCGATTTCTGGGAAGCCAATATGCTTCTGCATTTACTATCTTTATTTAAAAACAATTACCTGGAGCTTGGATTATGCCATGGGTTCATTGTGGATTTGAGTCACTACCATTCCTAACTAAATACAATACTCTGAAGGTGAAGCTCAGAGTGTATGAGGCACACAATTGCTCTGTGCTCAAACATTATTAAATGCAAAGTGTAAATATAAAATCATTGCTTAAGAGTTCAGAACTGTACAACAGAATCTGAATGTTCTTAAATCAGCCCCTATTTGTTCCTCAGTGGCAGACAAAATACATGAACATCTGTGGGGAGTGGAGAATACTGGTCCCTGTTATTGATGTTGGTTTGGTTTCCATGAGAAACAGGTCTGGATAAAGGAAGTGTCATTTCTACAGTTTTGTGCATAATCCAGAGGATGGCTACAACTCCGTTTTCTGCAGCACCACAAGCTTCTGGTGTGTACTTTTAGCTCCAGCACACAGCTAAATGAAACATTTCGTACCATGAAGAGAGACCATCTGGATCTCACTGGAAAAGGCCACATGTAGTGGAAGCTTTTACTTTATTCATGCTATCAAACTGCTTTCTTAATGATTGGCACTGAGGTCCCCTTGATTTTTCTTAATTTAGATCATCTCCTCCCATAATTAGAAACAGTCTCTTTTTACAACAACTTCAGCAAGTGCTTAAGATACAGATAATGTTAAAATCTTAATGCATCTTTAGCTACTTTTTAATTGAAAATGGCAGTTGAAAAGCTCCAAAGGAGTCACTAACAGCAAGTGGTTCACATAATACTCTTGTTAACTACTGTGCTTGGCATAAGAGACAGGAGATCAGTCTAGAAGTAGTTATAAGAGAGATGCAACAGATTTTAAGATTTTGGGGCACCTTCTGGCTCATTTACACATAACCTACTGCACTGGATTACATTTATGTGACTAAAGAGATAAAAATGGTGAACTATTTAAATTAGCTCATTTATGAAAATTAATTCCTTGCACTGTCAGATTAGCCTAAACTCTCTTCTCTGTTTCTTTTAAATAATACATATGAAGGAAGACAAGGTTTCAAAGGAGCATGAATGCAGAAAGATTGTACATGTGCATCTAGTGGATGGCAGCACACACACACTTTTTAATTTTGCAAATGAATTATTGGGCAAAAAAAGTAATTGCATACAGAACTTAATGGTGCCAAAGATAAAAATGATGAGGTGATTAGAAGAAGCCACCCTGCTATACGCCAGCCAAAGATGTGGTTGCCTGTTCATGTCCTGGGAACCAGAACTGCAATGTGAACTGTTCAGAATTGCCTCCCTTGTTTTCTGTTGCAGCTACATGACACTACCATGAATATACAGCACAGGTGTGTATTCATTTCTTGTCTGTTTAGAAATCATGGTCAGTAAAGACATTCAGCTGATGATTTGCACCTAAAAAGCTCAGAATTAACTTCTTTTCCGAAGCTGAAATGAGTGCACTTACATTCTTCAGTTACCTGGGAGCACATCAAAATAATACTTGTGCTTTTTTAAGATTATTAAAAAAATCTCTACTTATATCTCAGGTATGTCACTGTGTTTCCCACACCTGACATTTATCAGTCACTTCTCCAGATAAGGATGACCTCTGAAATTTTCTGCTCATCAAATTAGATAAAGTGGGGAATGAAGGAGGGGTAAAACTAAGATACAGTCAGAAATGCTAGCAGGAAAAAAAGAAAAGCATCATAAGAGTGGGGGCCAACCAGATAAATCCATGAATGAATCCATGATGTCTGGATGAAGAAAGAGGCAAAATTAATTTCAAATAAAAAATTTCAAATGAAAAAAATGCAGCTTTCACTGAAGGGAGCATAAAGGAAATTATAAACTTAACTGAATACACAAACCTGGGCATTCTCCTTTGGTAAAATATATGGTGTGTGCAGAAGGCCTGTGGCCTTCCTCTTCTGGCACACTGCCTAAACCCTGGTCTCCACAAAACACACGAGCCTTCATGCACCTGCTACATTGAGGGGCATTGACTCCAAAACAGGAAAAATAATTTGACTTTTACCTTGGAACTGATTGACCTGTTGCACTGAATATGGGCTTCGCTGCTGCTGCAGATGCTGTCGAGGCAAATGTGACTGCTGCTGCAACTGCTGAAAATGGAGGGAAAGAAAGCAGAAGAGAAAGAGATGATTGATTAATTAATCAGTGAGCTGAGAACAGGGCTGGTGGCAAAACTGCAGAACTACAGTGGTTCTTATCTGGTGAGGTGTTCTGGAGGGACAAGCAGAATCATGTGGAGAGTCCCCCTCAGAGCACTTGGGCTATTTGGCATGTGGACTTTTTTTGGCTCAAAAAGGAACAAGCACTGAGGCCAACATCATCTTTCCTTACCTACAGCCACTTCATCCTGACCTCTACAGCATGAGCCTAACTGTCTTCAGGCAGAAAGGAGAGGGAGTGATATGAACTGACTTCGCTCACCTAACTCTAAGGCAACTGTAGCCACACACACACACACTTTCCTTCCCTGAGTCCTGTCAAGGTTTGTGTTCCTGCTACAAGACTTTCCTCCATATCTAGACTCAGAACACAGCTGCAAGGAGTACTGCATCCTGACCCAAGCACTGCAGCCTAGGACCATTCCTGAGCCGAAACAGAAATGCATACTAAGGCACATTTCCTCTTGTGCTTCAGTGAGTGATATTTGGGGAGTAAGTAAATGCAAAATGCATCCCTCCCTTGATCCAGGCCACACTGCTCCTCTGTGGTTATTTTTTGTGAATACTCATGAATACTGTAAAACAGAATCAAGGGTTCATCATAAAAATAGAGCTTTCAGATGCTAGGGTATACTCAACTAAGCACTTACTACAAGGATATGTCTTGGAGCATCATCTGAGACGGTACAAATACTGTTCAAAACCACAGATGCGTAACAAAGGTAAGAGAATGACACATATGGGAAAGAAGGAAGTACTAATTCCTGAGTTCATAAGTATGCGTTACAAACTATCAAAAAGAAAAAGGGAACCTCGTCAGGCACAAACCGCCCAAAAGCTAGGAGTCCTAGGACTGTGACTTCGTCACTTTTCACCTCTGCCAGCACACTTGACAGCCTCAGCACTTCTAGGCTTGCCTTCAGCAGCCGTCACTGACTGGCTCTTGGCTTTATGCATGTGAATTGGCCCAATCCATGATGCACTAGTGCATCCTCACTCTTATGCACTTGTTCACACTTGAGTCGATTTATCTTTAACCTAAATATTTCTAGGAGCATCCTTCTTGTTCACTGAGAGTAAATTTTTCTGTTTCTCAGGAGCAACAAGAGAAGGGGGAAAGTAGCCAGTATTTCTGTGGTCACAGAGCAGGTATGTGTTCTAACACAAATTTAAGCAGATGGTCGTAAGCCATGTTTCCTCAGCAAGAGAGGAGAAGCCAAGCTTAAAGCGACTGCTGAAGGACCAGAGCATTATCTAAGTAACATGAGGGGACTGCAACTTTAAACTTGGGTATGATCTTGTAGGAACTCAACAGTGTGACTTTCCACTGGCTTTCTCATGGGCTGCTTTAAAACTACAGCTGAATTAAGCATGCATCAACATTCAGACTGGGTAGTTTAACATCCATATTGCAAAGCCCAGGAGCTCAGGAAGCCAGGTGATAGCTTCAACGCAGCTCTTCCACGCTGCCACTGTGAGAGGTGGTTTTACTGTTCTCCCACTTCAGTCTCTGGTTCCCTCCTTGCTGCTGTCTCTCCCTTGTACAACCTAATTGCTTGTACTGGCACGTAATAAAACAGATTAAGGAATTGGTCTGGGTAAATGCTAACTTTTTTCTTTGCTAAGGTTACTTTTAACCCACATCCATTCTTTGTCCCAGATCATTGTACATAGATCTTGCCAGTGCAAGACCATACTCAGAGCCGGGGAGAGGACCTGCAGCTGAGTCTGCTTCTGCAGGAGTAAACGCACCATGAGATGCCAGGTTAAGAGCTAACTTTTCCAGTGCCTAAAATCCCATGTGACTGTCAAGCCCACCACAGGGAACATGGGTAATATTTGCCGAGCTAATAGTAGGACTGAGACAGTTGCCGCTTCTTTGACAACCATTGCTGAAACACTCCGATAGGAGCCACAGAGACAGAGTTCCCAAATCTAGAAAGAACGGCTGGTGTTTCACTGCCTGTAGCGCTCATGCTCCTCCCAGTGCACATTGGAGACAGATGGATACTGTACCTGCTCTGCTAGGATCTGCTGCTGCTGCTGCCTCTGCTCTCGGAGAAACTGTTGCTTCTGCTGCTCCATCACATGAAGCTGCGCTCTCTGCTCGATCAGCATGTGCTTCATGATGGCTGCCTGGGGCTGGCTCCCGAGGAAGGGCCCCCCGGAGCTGGTGCCCGTGACCACGCTGCTGGAGCCTGCTGGGACAGAAGGCTGCATGGGCCCGGTGGTCCGTGACAATCCCACTTGGTGCTCCTGTGCAAAGAGAGAGGGAAGGCCTCGTTACTGGGGTGCTCTACAGGGAAGGCAAATCACAGCTCACCAAGCTGAGGAGGCACTGGGACTGTGGGTGAAGCCTGGAACTTGGAGAAAGTGAATCTTTGGAAAGATGCTCATGGCTTGTGACCAAGCCATGGGCTGCTCCCCATAGGGAGTAGGTTCCTCTTTTCTCCCAAAATTCAAGGCCCCTCAGGTAAAGCAGGAGCACTCTATAATACATTAATAATGAAACAATGAAGTTGTGTGATGAGGTTTTTTTCATGCAAGATATGTAACTTCAGAGTCATGTTTTTCTAAATTTTTCATCCCTTCTCTAGGAGACATTTTCTCTTCCTTTCCATTTCCCTGTTTTCATAACAGCGATTTTACACAGCCTCCTGGATTGAGAAGCCAAGGTGTTAGGTGCATACAATGAATAGTGGGAGCTGGCAGTATTAATTCTCCTTCTCCAGAACCTCAGGATTTAACCCCACTATGTGTTTATTCGAGATTTCCATCCCACAGCACTGGACTGCTGTGTGTGGCTGGTAGGACACAGGACAAGCACCTTTCCCCTACATCCACCGCACTTTCTCTTCCTGTTCCAAATCCAGCTTGCTGGATTTGCTTTTAGTGCTGGGAAACGCATGAAAGGCCGGGAGGGAAATCCCAACCCGCGTCCCGGCAGAGGGTCGGGATCACGGACGCGATCAGCCGAGCCCGCCCAGTGCCGCCGCTGCCGGCAGGTGGCGCTGCCCTCCTGCGGCCTGGCCCGAGCGGGGCCGGTCTTTCCCCGGGGCCGCCGCGGAGCATTCTCCGGCGTCGCCTGCGGTCTCCCAAACCGCCCCGCCCAGCCCGAGGCTGTCCCGCAGACAGGGCAAACGGGCCTCACGACACCGCCAGCGCTGCCGAGGGGTCCGGTCCGGCCCCAGGCCGCCCCTGGTGCCGTATTTAAAACCCAGTGACTGCGTGACCAGTCCCTGTCTCAGGTGTTAAGAGCCCGTAGAACCTCTTTAATTGATGAATAGAGACGGGTACTCATTCAAAACCCCCAACTTGATGGAAAGGACTTGTATCACTTTAGCATCCTTTTTGCAAAGCTTGCCACAGTGAGGTTTACATTCACCTGCGTCATAGTTGGTTTATGTCAGTCACTGTTGTGATCTGGAACGTACAGAAAGGTAATCTTACAGCACCCACCCCGACGCAGTCAGGGAAAGGGTTAAGATCAGTGCTGGAGTGTAGCTTGGGAAATGAGGATCAGCCTTTCTGCATGAAGGTCAGGTTTTCAAGGACCCTTCTTAGGAAATAACAAAATGCAATTTGTCCACATCTCTACTTTGCACATACTCCCTGAAGGGCTCTCTGCTGAAAGGCAGCTCTCAGATATTTAGGTTCTTTCCCCTTTTAACATCTGCCCTGGTTTGAAAGTTCTCTCCCCGTTCCTCTTTTCACTTATTCCCCAGTCCCTGCTCCTACTGCACTTTACAACCTGGTCAATCATGGTCCCTGCAGTGTTACAAGGGCCACACAGCTTCTGGGGCTCCCCCAGGCTGGGGTCAGGGAATTGCTAAGGATCCCTCAGCTGCTCCTGCACTGAGCCCTCCACCTAGCCCTATCACTGAGCTCCTGCTTTCTTTGCTTTCGGGAGACAAACACAGGCATTGGCTGCCTCCAGCAGAGCTGATGGCAAAGGCTTTTTCCTACCACCCCCTGGCCCTCCCCCAGCTTCTGATGAAGTCATCAAGCTACCAGTTGCATAACTGATGCACAGGACTATCCTGTGTTATACCGGGAGACAGGCCAACGGCTTCCATTTATAGAAAAAAGCAATGCCACGCTGCCAAATAATGGAGCCTTTGCTGCAGCCACTATGAGGCAAAGAAAAAGGAGAGGAAAAAACCCAGGAGCCAAACGGCATGCTGTGAAGTGACATCCCTTGGAACTTCCTCTGCGAGCTTCAGTGCACAGCTGCCTTTGGGGCTGCAGCCCAAGTCCTCACTGAATTGCCTTCAAAAAAATCTTCTTACAGAACTCCTGTCCTGGCTCCTAATGCACACATGGGTATGGCTGAGGGACACCCCACAGTGCTGCCACAGAAAGCTCTCCATTTTCCACTGGATTATATTATAAATTAATTCCAGAGTTTATAAGGGAAGAAAGCTTTGAAAGGAACCCCACCAGCTGACATGAGCCCGGTGCACTGTGCAGTAGCTGAAGGAAACAGGAAGATTAGCACAAAGGTGTTACTTCGAGTGTTGTGTGTTTAGTCGTGAAGTACGCAAGTTTACCTACTCATCATGAAAACTTCCTGTTTCTGGTTTTAATAACAGGTTTAAAGCCAGGCCTTCTTCATCTAGACCACCCTCCTGCCCAGAACATTTCTTCTCCTTTCCTTTTTTTTTGGCAAAAACTCTTCCCAACCAATGATGAAAAGCCCTGCTGAGATCACTGGGAGCAGCCCTGGGTTGTGTGTCCTGAAAATAAGAGCACAGCCCAGGCAAAAGGTCTCCACAGGCAAGAAAATGCTCCCTAGCATCTGTGAGCAGAGCTCCTTCCACAGAGCTTCATCTCTGCAGCCTGGCACTGCTGCTATCTTCCAATGGGAATATATGGAGATGAAACCTGTCAGTGGGCTGTGTAACAGAGAACTGGGGAGATGAAGGAAGCAACTCTGATTTTTACATGGCTGCCTCTTACAAGCCATGGCTACTGTAGACCCAGGTGCAGTCTCACCACAAGACCCGAGCACTGAGTCAAGCAACTCGGGCTAAGTGCAGCACTTCCACACTTACAGAGCTTCGAAACCAAAATAATCCAAGCTTCACTGATAACCCTCTTTGTTCTGCTCTGCCTTGCCAAGTCCCTCATCCTCCTACTGCACCCTGAGCCTTCCTGACCCTAGACTTCCTGCTCCTCCACCTCATTCCCTGCCATCCCTTTCTCCTTCCTACACCCTCTGGCCAGCCTCTGCATTTTCCTTTTCCTCCAACTGGCACTGCTGGCTCTTGCTTCACTCTCCAGACACCCCCATCAGCACCCAGGCTGTGGCTGCACATCACCTCTGCAGCTACCCATGCTGGTTCCAAGTGGCCCATGCCCATAGCCTGGCTCACCCTGTGACTCCCAGGGATCTGCAGCACCAAGGGGACAGCCCAGCTCCTTCCACCAGGGCCCTGTGCTCATGTGTGCCTGTGGGCACATGTGTACAGGGGTGGCCTGTGGGCAGGTGATCCCTGAAGAGAGTGACAAGATGTCCTGGAACAGGAAACACAAGCTGTATTCTCAGGCTGTCTCTCATCAGCCTGTGACATCTGGAAAGATGGTACAATGTGATTTCTGATTTTTCACTCTGGCTCTTTTTAACACCACCCAAAGCCACTGCATGCTACTCACAGGCTGCGAACAGCTCTCTTCTGCTAACAGTGGCTCAAGCAGAGTCACAGATACTCCAGCTGGGAACAGGGGTGCTGCAGCTCCACCATAAGGTCCTTGCCGAGGGACAGGTGAAGCCAAGAGCTGGTTACATAAAGGGAGGATGGTGCCAAGGCCCCTSAGCTGTGCCACAGAGCAAGTTCAAACACAGGCTGGCCCTGGCTCAGCCACCCGGGAGCTCTCCTGCCTCTGCAGCCTCAGCCGCCCACTTTTAAGGCAGCCTAGAGACAAAATCAAGTGCTTGGCCCCGGGAGGAAAGCCAGGTATTGAAGGAGCCAAGCTGCCATTCACAGAGCCAAAAAACAGCCACCATTTCCAAATGGTCAGCAGAACACATCTGGGTGGGTTTGCAGAGCTGCAGAGCACCCAGTAAGATGAACTTGTGCAGGGATCTGGCTGCTTACTTAAAGCCTTCATGGGAGTTGTCCCCTGTGGATAATCTGATCCTTAGTTAAGCAACAGGAAGATAAATCCGGTGTCCTCCCAGTGTATTTCCAGGGCTCTGCTGAGTGATGGGATACTCTGCAGGAGTTCAGTGATATGTGATATGTACAGTTATGCACAGTAAACATAACTGTCTTTAAAAAGAGAACAAAGGGGACAGGAAAAGAGATTTTCCTCTTTGTCTCAAATCTTATGTGCCTCTTTCCTATCATGCAGCAATTTATTCCTTCTGCTTGTCATTCAATCTCCCAACTACAGCTAAAAGCAATCACACAATTTCCTTTCAGAACAAGCAGAACAACCACCAGCTGATGCCCTGAGCACCAGGCAGGGAGAGCCAAGCCTGCTTATCATCCCTCTGTACACAGCCTGGTACTGGAGCCCTTGGACGTGGAGGAGCCAGCTCTGCTCCTGCTGAAGGCCAGAGGGGTAAAGAGGCCCCCCAGCGAAAAGGGGGCTGTTCCAGGCAACTACTGTCAGAAATCAACAGAGGATGGGTAGTCCACATCTGGAAAGAAAGCATTTCCCAAAAAGCTGAGAGAAACATAGGCTGGAAAGCAGAGTGCGAATGTCACAGACAAACAGACATAATTCCCTGTGCCATTCTGTGGCATGTGAGTGAATGGAATCCTTGAATATACAAAGAGGGAAGAGCAAATAGAAGCCAAGAGGTGGCTTATCCTGCATACTGCATTAGAAGAGTGATACTAGAAAAATGTATACAATCAGACATCGACATTTTAGAGTCAGAACAAAAAAAGAAAACACAAAAAGGATTTGAGGCAGAAAGTGCCTGCCAGGGAGTGACTTAAAGAGCTCAATCCATTTAGCTTACCACAAAAAGAACTGAGAGGTGCTTTGGCCATGGTGTATAAAAATTCCTTCATGAGGGAAGAAATCCCTTAAAGAGCTCTTTTATCCAGTAAAGAAGGCAAAACCAGATACAAGGGCTGGAAGCTGAAGACAGATTCAAATCAGAAAGAAGAATTGCATTTTTACACAATGATTCCATTACCCATCAGAAATGGCACATCTCCACAATTTGATGTTTTCAAAGATGACAGCCTTTCTGGAAAAACACAACACCGTGGTGCAATGGAATGGCTGTGATGTACAAGGTAGAACAGAACTGTCTGCCCTCACCTCTGCACAGGTCTGAGCTGCTGCTAGGCACACAGGCACCACTTCTGCTCTCAGGCACTGCCTGCATGTCCGTATGTGTGTCTGTCTGTTAAGAAGGGGGGTCTCCAACCTATTACTGGGATCAAAAATATTACTCCATTCGCATACACTATGTCACAGTAAAACATCATCTCTATCCAGCATTTTCAGGGCAGCCCGAGAGGATGTTCCTATACTCCCCCCCAAATATTTCTGTTGAATTCCTTGTAATGTTGTTACTAATTGTGTCTGGCAGGGATCTTAATCCTCTCTCTAAATCAGACTGCCCACAGCAAAGCCACCTTTTGCAGAATGGTACTATCTGACAGACTGAGGGAATTACAAATCCATTCATTTCAGAGGTCTGGGGGGTTTTTCGCCTCTGAGAAGTCAGTGTACAGGATGAAGGGGCGGAATATGCCAGTTCACAACTCCAGCTCCGGGAGCAGGCTCAGCAAAGCAGATTGCTTCACCTATTTCCTCTGTCATCCAGCCACAGGGAGGGGCTGCAAACCTCTCCTGTCCCCCCGGGCCCCCGGTTGCCATGGTCTTTCATACAGTATCTGAGCAAACAAGATCCCTCTGATGTTTGACACCAGACCTCTCCATGCAGCCAATTTGTTTTCCTTTCACCTCCCTTTGCTTGCACCTCTCCTCCCTGTGTTTCCCATACAGTTTATTCTGKCCACAGAAAAAACAGGATCTGTCAGACTTCTGTGTATTTTTGTTTTCTTCTAGAATTTTTCCAATGTCTTCATTTCTGGTGATGAAGTAGGTAACAAAGGGCTCTAAAAGGGGCAACTGTTTTTCTAACACAATTTAAGAGCTAAAGGCCAGCAGAAGTTCTTCTCAAAGCCTGTGAGGAGAAGGTGCTGTCATTTTACTGGTGCCTCCCCATGCATCCACTTCTGCTCCAGCACAGGGGTTTAACTCCACAAACCCTGAGTACCACCAACGGGATTCAGGAACGATGGGATTCAGGAACGTAGTGTTTCAACAGAATGCCATTAAACCTCAACCAGCCTAACTAAACCAGTCTCATTTCCTCTTTTACAAATAACAGCTCTAGTGATTTCTCCCTTCCCCCAAGAAAGAAACCTTTGCAAGGGAAACCACTCCTGCTTTCAGTTTTGTTTATCCCCAGTTTCACCAGCTAGGACCGTGGTACGGAGTGTAAGGATATAATGGTTGAGCTTGTGCCCTGTGGGAGAACTGTTCATTTATCTCAACTAGTTTCCTTGTAACTGCAATTTCTATCCATCTTATTATTTTTAGGAGAAAAAAAAAGTGGATCAGCCCAAATTCAAACAAAAATAGCCTCTTTACAACCATATCTTTAAAAAAGAGAGAGGAATAAGTATATAAATATAAAAATATTTATGAAGTGTAAAATGAAGATAGGCTGTTCTCATTTGCTTTAATGAGTTACAAGTCCTGGCTCACGCAGAGCCTCTTGCAAGGCTGTGGTTATCACCAAGTATCTGCTCTGTCACCTATGGGATGTGAACCTCGTGCTCCTGGAAAGGCGCCATGGATGTTCCCCATACATGCTGTGTATGGCAGGGACTAGTGACTGGGCTATCAGCTGGCCTGGAGGAGCTGAGACCCAGGTGGGCACAGAGGCCCTGTGACTCTGTCAGGTCTGTAAGGTAGCTTCTGGTACTCCCACCTGGTCCCAGCAATAGGAAAGAATCCTCCTGCTCTGCACTCTCACCTACTCTTGAGCCCTTTGCACCAGTGTTCATGGTCCAGTGGAAATAAAACAGTATTTTACATAATTTTCTTGCAGGAGTGAGCTGATGGGGTTAATCAAGCCATTAAGTTGACCTGCAGAGGGAATGGCTGCACAGAGGAGTTTCTGTGAGGCAAACCCAGGTGCAGTTTTACAGTGTGTTGCGGCGGGTGGAGACRGTGGGTGCCGCAACCTTCCAGAAGCGTCTCCAGCACGGAGTTGCTCGGCAGGCCACTTCACACTCACACACACATACACACACACTGGATAGCCTTTCCAAAAAACAAGGTAGATGGCAAAAAGGCAGGAAGGGTCTTCATGTAGAGTTCCACAAGAGAGGTTTATTGCAGCCACGCACGTGAAGGGGTCCAGGGACGAAGACAAAGAACATGGGAGGGTCCAGGTTTCTATATGCGGTTGGTGGAGGCAGGGAGAGAACATCAGGGGCCAATGATCTGAGGGTATGGGCGTGGTACACAGGCGGAGCTAGGGTATGGGAACCAATAGGGAAACACTGAGGGAGCGGTGAGGGTGCAAGGGCCAATGGGAGAACAGACAAGGGAGAACTTTCTAGGGCAGGACRTATAAGGTATAAGGGGGAGGGATGCCAATGGGCCAACTGGGGAAACAGAACTGGGGTACATTAACATAACAGAACAAAGCATCCTGGGGGGAAGCCTTCTCTGTCACCCTGACCTGGGGAGGATTTCCAGTTTTAGGGACTGTCCCACCAGTGGACTCTCTTGGTCCCCTGCTCATCAGGCTCACCGGCCTCCACAACAGTGCATGGTTACTCAGAGGTTACTCACAAAAGCAGCTCCCCTCCCGCAGGAGCATGGAACAGCCACCTGGCATTTGTGTTTTGGGGCAAGAGGGCACTGCCAATGTGTGGCAAAGCCAGCCCCTGACTGGCCTCTGGGCACCGTTTCTGCAGCCATGCTCTCCCATGCCAGCCACAGCCATGGCACCGGCCCCCAGGCAGGGCTGGTGGCAGGGAGGGAAGGAGGGTGAGGATTTCGAGAAACACTGAAGTGTCCAACCTTATAGTTTAGGCACATTGTGAAGGCTGTAATTACTCCCCTCAAAGACTGCTGTGTGAAGCTGTGCCATCATGGCGTTCCACAGCATGCCCTACCACTCTGAAAACACAAGGAGGAGCAAAAGGGGAGCAAAAGGCAGGAGGGAGTTCAAAAACCAGCCACGCCAAAGCTTTTCCATGCCACATCCCTGCTGAGGGCCTTCTACTACAGCTGAGAGCTTCCAAAGGTACAAATCAGCCACTCCAGAGGAGCTGCAACTTGCCCTCTTGGTGCCAGCTCGGCTCTGTCTTGGCAGATTTGCTGGGCCTTTGGAAGCTGGTCCTGGAGCAAAGTGGAATGAGAGCTGAGCTCATGGAGCCCAGTGGACCCTGAAGCTGGTGCCTGATAGAAATTCTCCTGCTGAAGGTTTTAGCTTTAATCAGTGCCCCCTCCAAGCCCATCCTGGAGCAGAAGGGAGGAAAGCTAATGTGAAGTGTGAGGAAAATCACGGCTAGAGAGCCCCCGGGAAGAGGGAGAGAAGAAAAATGGAAGATGAAAGCAGGCAAATGGTTTAAACAAACAGTCACATGGCCAATGAAAAGGGGGAACAGAGGGAAAATGACACAATAAAAATAAATGCTGTAAGAGAAAGAAAAGCACACACAGGGAAAAATGTGGGGCTTGGAAAAAGCAAAAGTATAAGAAATAGATGCTCTAATGGAGCTCTGTAGCAGCTAACACTCTCCATTACTAGGCAGCCCCTTTCCTTCTAATGGCCCGAGCCTGTACCACATTATCACCTTAGACCCCGTGGGGTTTGCTGGTTGTTGAGGTATTTCGCAGAGCCTGGCTCTAGCTCCTGCCTGGCAGAAGCTGCCTGCAGTCTCCTGTGGATGACTGCAGAGATTTTTYTTTTTTTTTACCTTGGTTGTTCTGTTTGAGCATAAACAAAAGGTATTTTTTCCACACTTACGGGCATTTTTCAGATCCTTTTCTCTGTGCTGTGATAAATGAAATCTCTTTCAGTTTTAGAAATTCCAACTTGGCTCCTCAGCAAGCAGCATGTAATTTGCCAAGCCTGAAAGAATCCTGGCTGAGAAATAAACACAGTGGGCCATATGCTCTCCTTCCCATATTCAGAAGGCACCTTACCTCAAAAATTGGAAAGGCTCCAATTGCCCCCATGGCGTTGCTTCTGCCAAGGCAAAAAAAAATCTGCAGAAAAATTTCCAGGAAAGGCTCTTACAAAGTAGTCCTCTTCCTGCATGGCTCCAGGGACCTCCCTTGCAGTGTCCCCGACCCTGTGGCTGGTCTCTGGCCTGGCAGGAACATGGGGACGAGTCAGGAAGTGCATCTGCCACATCCCTGCTGCTCACAGTAAAGCTGCACTGTCTTCCTGGGTATTTCCTGGCGCAGCTTGAGAGCGATCTGCAGCTCACAACTGCTCCTTTCACACTGCTCTCTTCTCCCTCATTCACACTGCACCCTCACAGGAGGGAGATCACACACCAGCAGGATCGGGTGAAGTGAGGACTTCCTTCTGCTCCCTGCACATACGGGACAAAGAGAGAGTGTAGCACGGATACGCAGCACCTCCGTCTGCTGGTGGGCTCCAGCAGATGATGAGTGTGGCTGATAAAAGCATTGGGGCTTATGAGGAATGGTCATCTGTACCTATTCGTGCATTAATTCCATGATCTTCCTCTGTATGACAGTAACTTCAAAGAGCTGGAATAACTCCCTTGTCTTTGTTTGCAGGTACTTGTCTGTGCAGCCCCTCTGTAGGTGGGATTTTCATCTCAAATCAGGAGCCAAATATTTCCATAAGGTAGGCAGCAGGACTCAGGGAAGTGGTCCTCCAGTGCAGCTGCCTGGCAAAGCCACATGATCTTTGCTGTGGTTTCACATAACTAGCTGCTGATAAACTGATCTGGTGGGGATGGCACATCAGGTATAGGATTTCACCAGCCAGTTCTTTTAACATCCTTGAATCCAAGCAACCCAGATCACCTAGTTCCAGCACCTGAAATTCTTTTGATTTGTCTTCCCCCTTGGATGTGGTCTTTGTGTTTCCATTAGCCACCTGACCTTTGACACTCAGTCATCTTAGTCCTACTGAAAACTGAGACAAGGTATTCTGATTTGGGCTATGCCTAGCTCATCTTTAAGGTCTTTACCCTTTACCGTTTGCCCTTTGCCCTGTGCTGTATGGTCGCCTCTTTATTTATATGACTAAGGAAAACCCCACAATTGAATTAATTTCTTTTGCAAGGCCTAACTCAGCTCAGGTTTTGGAAGAACTGACTCTATCCCTAGACTTCCAGGTCTCTAAGGCATAGCTTGTTGATCAAGCCCTTATATTAATGCTGTCTGAGGCTTTCTGGATAGCCTTGATACCTCTTCTGAGACAATTACTTACCTCTTAAGCATTAAACTTCCTCTTTCCTCAATCTTTTTTTTCTTTTTTTACTTCCTCCACACCATGAATGCTTTTTTGCCTCCTATGCTGCCATCTTCCTAATGCATACTCATTTTTGCCAGCTTAACTAGCCCTTCCAGCTGCAATCCCAGCTGCCTTTTTGCAGCCTTTGACTCACTTCTCAAACCCTGTCTTCGCCGAAGACAGGCTTTTGCACAGGATTGTGTTGATCTCTCCCATGAGGGACTTCAAGCAAGACATGATCTCCCTCTACCCACACTTCACATCCTGCCTGGCTCTCTGCTTCTGGCCACAGAGGAGGTGGCCTCATCAGTGGTCCCCAGCCCTTCCGCTTGTCCTGGCAGCCTCATTGGGTCCTCTCTTCCCATCTCTCTTGCCCCCATCTGTCTTCTCCTTCTTTATATCTCACTCTTCTCTCACTCCTTTCCATTGCAGCGCAAGCATGCTTTATCTTCATGGTTTTAAAAAATAAAATAAAATCCAAACAACTCTTGACTCCTAGTGACTCTCCATCTCTCTGTCTCTGCTCACTGTCATCGCTAAGCTTATTGAGTGTGCTGCCGATGATATACATGATTTAGACTGAATTTACTCTTTATCTCCAACACAGTTTCTTTTCCAAACAGGCTTTCACGTCTCTCCTGTCACAGAATCAGAATCGCAGAGTTTCTAATATCCTTTGTCTGGCTGCAGCTCTGCACTACACCAGGCTCGCTCTCATAGACTGTCAGCTAGCTCCTTCTGGAAATCTGGTCCTCCTTTCCCAGTGCTCCTACTTGACTCCAACACCTTCATTTGCTTGCTCAGTGCAAACTTGGACTAGTTTGTCACTGCTCACCCTCCCACCTGTGGCCATTCTGTGGGTCTGTGCCCCCGTTCCTCATCTCCTTTTCCTCTTCCTTGTGTCTCAGAGCCAGTTTTCCCTCTGTACACATTCAAGGACCTTCTCTGCACCAGTGACTCACTGACCTACCTCTCTGTCCCCGGCCACTTCCCGTCTGTTCCAACTAAATTCATGCCCTGCCTCTGGGATTGTCTTGTGGATGTCTGTCAGCTCAAGCTCAAAGTACGCTCTCATCCTACTCCCTAGGTCTGCTCTCCTTCCTGTTTCTTCAGTCCCTGTGGGGAACACCATGGCTTGGCTCTCACTCAGCCCATAGCCAAGCTGTTATCTCTGCCCCCACGCTCTGTGCAGTCCCACAGCCAGGCTCTCATCCCCTCGCACCCTGACACCTGTGATCTTACCCTGCTCATAGACAGCCCGAGAGCTGCTGTCCAGCTCATTTTCTTTGTCTGTCATCTTGCCTGTGCCATCTCTCTCCTTGCAGCCCTCCCTTGGATTCCCCTTCCTCTGGATTTCCACACCCTCCCTTGATCTCAAATTCAGCTGCAGCATATGCCACCTCATGCATCATCTCTCTTTCACTGCTGAGACTTTCTGTCACCCCATCACAACCCACTCTTTTGCACATGTTACATTTTAGCTAGAAGTGCCTTCACGCTTTCCTCCCTGCTGGATCTCATTCTTGGGAAGAGATTCTCCAAATCACACAAACTGACYCTGAACTCTGCCCCCAGTATAGTTACATTTGTAGAAGTTTCTGTCTCCATGATGTCCAGCAGTCTTCTGTTTCCTTGTACTCCCTGGTGTGTTTGTCTCCCTGCGTTATCTCTTATCTTACACTTAGGTTGGAAGTATTTGTGGGGAAGGAAACATATTTACATCCTGCATCTGCAGAGAGCCCAGCACAATGAGACGCCTAAACTGGGACTATGGCTCTGAGGTGCAACAAATAGTGTAACAAATACAACTTCAATCTGCACAGAGCTAAATACACTATTTTATATTCTGTAGGTGTGAAAACACTGTGCCCCTGCTCCACTCCTTGTTTTAAAGGACGTAATATAAGGATAAGCTAACATGTGCTGAAAAAACCAGGAAATGCTAAGTTACGGTTCCCACGGCAAATATAACTCAGCCCCAGCTGGAGCGGCACAAAGGTTATCACCATGTACAGTAACAGGGGATGCTGAACACATGCAAAGTGACCAAATTACTGTTGTGGCAGATAACCAGGTCTTTGAACTTCTGTGCAGGTAAAATCTTAGGCATTTACTGGGCTTTTAGCATTTAAGTCTGGAAATGTGAAGTCCTACACCCTACAAATAAAAGTCAGAATTTTGGATAGCAAGTAACTGGTGCCAGCTTGTAGCCCTCTTTGCAGAGACACAGCTAATGGCAATAAGAAATATTTCCATTACTTTATGAGCTCTGGTAGCTGTCAACTGAGAGAGGGACCTGCCGATCAGAGAAATCTGGGAAGACATCAGTGTGTCAGAACAAGTGAGAAGACTTGACACAGAGGGCACATTTTTGTTGAGCAATTTGCATTAGCACTTCTGGACAAATTCTACATTTCACATGCAATTCACAAACCAACAGCAGCATTGCTAATTGGTGCAGTTGCCACTCAACTGCAGTGCCTTGTTTGAGCTATCACTAGCGTGACTGAAGACTACAGGCTTTTTTTGAAAAAAATGCAGCAATTATTTTCCAGACTTTGAGTTGGGTTCCCCCTGCCCCACTTTCATCCTTGTAATGTCATTATCTCAATAACTTGAAAAGGATGTGCAATAGAAAATTGCAAACCTCAGAAAAGCCCTGTTGGAGTTATTAATTAAAAACCACCACTGTTTGCAAAGAATGCTGCCCTTCACTAACATACCCCTTAGCCCTGCCATCACTGTGAATTTGACCATGTCTCAGGGTCCCAGTGCAAAACTAGATTTGGATCTAGAAAAATAACAGTAAGTGGGAGAGCACTGATGACTCAAAATCCCAGCCACCAAACCAAGGCTCTGCTCTGCACAAATCTAGAATGCTGATGGGATGACAGAATTCCTCTGCTCCCTTTAGGTGATATTAGAAGTTATTTAACTGAAAACAGGGCAGATCTCCCATCCATCATTCTTTATCCTTTGTAAAGTTGAGTCTTCTGAGAAAAGGAAAAAGCATCCATACTGCAGCTTTCTATTACCACTGCTCAGAATGCTCAGGCAGCTGCGGCTCAGCTGAAGGAAAGTTTGGCTGACTCATTTTCATAAGTTAGACAGCTATTTTTAGGGAATATTTCCTTTAGGCCCCTACAGTGCAAAATCCAAAGGAACTAATGGCATTGGCAGGTGCATAGATTATCGGTGACCTCCCGTAGCTGAGTGTTCACATTTCCTTACTACATTTTTTTCATAATGTACTGTGAAAAAGGGAACAACCTACAATTAAAGATCTTCCGAACCAGCTTCGATACCTTTTATATTCAAATGCTCAGTGAGAAACCAATGTGCAATAGCGAAAAATGGAACAACACAAGAAAAACTATAGAGACGCACCTAGAGCTAAATAAATCTAATTCTGAAGAACCTGATGGATGCTAATGGCATATTTTGGTTGCATCTCTAAAGATGAATAAGTTTCTGTAATGCACTTGCATTCTGACCCTCATCTTTCTGCTGCTGTGAGAATCCCATCCCCTTTCTTGATTCCTTTGAGATCTCCTTGGCCCCATCCTACTAAGGGTCCAACCACACTGGTGTAGAAGTCAGTAGCAAAAGCCACATCTTATTCATGTCTCCCAGCTGTGCTCTCCTCGGAAGGAATAAGAGAAGCTACAGTCCCAATCCTGATCACTGAGTCCTGGACACAAGTGTCACTTTATTTTCTGCAGTGAAGCACAAAGCAGGCTGTTGGGCAAACTCCTGTAGTACGTCTTTCTGGTGTCAGTAACTCTGCTTGGGCTGCCTTCTGCCACACCCTGGATAACAGGCACAGCACCCACCTTCCAGTGACTAAATCCTGATTTTCAGGCTCAGTTACTTTGAGTATGACTGCACAGTCTTCTTGGGAATCGGTGCTATGCACACCCCTGTCTCCCCAGGCCAAATCAGTTGATATTTGGGGAAGCAAGGGCTGGCTGGGAGCTCTGTGTGGGCCCAGCCCCAAACGTGGGTCCCTCTCTGAGCATCCCACCAGTATTCACCTAGTGAACCATGGAAAAAGGGAGACTGAAATCCCCAGTGTTGCCTCCTTCTTCCAGCTGCTTTATCCTTTGTCTGTATTCAAAAGACTTTGTCTGGAGAGCTAATACCTCGAACCCTTCACAAAGAAAAGCAAACAGTGGCTCTGTGAAACCATGGGCTGTACTTCCCAATGATAGAGCAGGGCTCCAATTTACCAACACATGGTGTGGCCGTCAGCTGTGATTCTACAAAAACTGCAGAAGATAGATTTGGACCTTTTAATATCTTATTTCTGATACATAGAGGGACTGGGGAGTTTGCAGCTTCCCACCTGCTTAAATATAATTCACTACAAAACATCAAACAGATGCATTCAGCCCTTTGTAGACGTATCATTACCTTATGTGTTCATGTAACACACATCTATAGCACATTGGCAGTACACCTAGTTAATGTGTGCATGACTCCTAGGTTCAAAGCCTCTAGTGTTTCTTTTGTTCTCTAATGAATGCTTCTTTGTTTAGCTTCCCCTCCCCTTAGGTTGTAGCTGTAACTGTCATTAGCATCTTAAAAATCTTTTCCTCCAAAGCTACCTACAACATAGCAACAGGCTAGGAACATAGTAGGAAGCACCTAAATGAATCATAATTCTTAGTTCAGACAAGTTTAACAGGTCTGGATCACTTTTCAGCAGCACTGTTGCTTCATCGGCAAACTCAGTAATCAAATATTCCCCCTAAAAACCATGACAGGTGAGATTCCTGTGCCATATTCCAGCTGGTAAGCTGGATTAATAATGTTTCAAATACAAGATGTGTTCATCACTACTAGGAGTGTCTCAATTTTTGTGAGTCTCTGCAAATACATGTCTGCTTCTTGGTGTCCAAAAATCAAAGCACTTCAGCATCTCCACAGTAGCCCACTGAGCTGTATCCTTTGGGTGCAAACATTTTGTTGAATTTTCACTGGATTTTAACCTTAAGACCCCCAACCTGATTTTCGAGATATTATGCGTGAAAACACACATGTAACACTGAGATATCTCTGACACACAGACTGGCAAATGTGCTGTCCATCAGAATCTACACTGTCGTTCCTGGTGCTGGCATCTTCCTGGGCTTCACCAAAAGGGAGCAGCTACCAACAAGTTCTGGGGAACAAGCAGCCGAAGATGCTGCTAAGGAAGTGTTGCCACAGAAAGGCACAAAGACAGAAAGTCTTTACCCATTTGGCTGTGAATGAAATGCAGTGGGGGTTTTGCCTTTAGAAAAATGCCAAACTCATATCTACTGAGTTAGTGTGCTTTCAGTGGGCTGACTCCAGTTCTTTCCAAAGTTGCCAGGCCTCTTGGCCTCTTCTCCAAGACATCCTAGGGACTGCCAGAGATGGCCAATGGTCAGGGTGCAATCTGGGACATTTCCTCTGTGAGAAACCCAGTAGCCAGGCAGGAAGGCCACACCGCTGGCAGAAGTGTCGAGACTCTCCAGTGCTGTGCTGCTTTTACACCTCATGGACATCTCCAGCAACTCAAATACAGTGCTCATGCTTCTATGTCCTGCAGTCAGGGTAACTGTGCACCCTAGTAAGGCAGTTCAGCTGTATAAAAAGGATTGGGATCCTTAGTTGGCATGGTGACGTGTCTAACTTTGTCAGACATCTCCAAATTGTAACAGAGTTGTCAGACTTCAGTGTTCAGTTTGTCACTGCAAAAACATCAGCTCCTTAACAAGCACAACACATTAGCAATGTGCATTGTTGCCCTATACTCATCAGCTAGCATTATTATTTTTATTTAACTGTAAGTGGCATGGTTTTTTTGTTAGCTTCCTTCCAAATTCATCTGTTACTCTGAGCTGAGGTAGTAGTATGTGTTTTCACTGCTTACGATTAGACATTTCTCTCTTAAAAGACATAAACATAGCATAGCCTGAAAATGGCACAGTGCCAATGCCCAGGAAAAAAAGACAAGCATAAATAAACCTAATTCTTCCTCTCCCTGACATTTCAGAAACAATCCTGCAGCAAACTCTAGCTCCTTTGGCTAGCCACTAAAATCAGCAAAGATACAAAGAGCCACAAGCCTTCAAAAGATGCTGGGGGAAGTGGTACAGGAAGTTACTGGACTGCCCCTGTCTTCCTGCTGTTCCTCATCACAGCAGACTGTGAACTTCTGTCCTGTAGGTCTCTGCAGTGACTGTAAGGGCAATGACAGCCTTTGTTAAAGCTCACCCGATATTGCTGTTGTCTCACGGGTCAGAGGCAAATCACGACATAAGCACGATCCAAGAGTCGGTGAAAAGTGGCATTATTTATTAATATAAAGACCTTTTTATACTTTAATGTGCTTGAATGTCATAAGGTCATTGGCCCTTTGGCCATCCACCTCTCAGGATGATTGGCCTGGGTGCTGCAATGCCTTATTGAAAATATTTCTCTAGACATATCATAACAATAATACACAACAACTCACAGGTGGACGATAAGAAGTCCTGTTAGAAAAACATCTCTGCTGTTCACATAGCTTCTGTGAGAAAGGACAGCTTCTCACAGGATGCAAAATGCTAGAGAATTTCTCTGCTGAAAGCTTTTCAGCATCCACAACCCGAAAGCACCCTTCTTTTGGAAAACCAAACAGCTCCATGCTCACACAAATCAACAGCCGAATGCAGCTGCAGAGGAGGAAAGTTGCTGCATCTTCAGCAGGTGCTGGGCACAGACACGACTGCTTACAGGAGGAAATGGCTGAAGATTTACAATGGCAAAATCAAGGGGCACAACCTGAAGGACTAGTTAGCTTTTTCTGTCCTCTCCAAATATTTCCTTATGGTCTAAAGTGTGTGGCACCTGTTTGGCAGTCTGGTGATCATGTGCAAAACAAGCCAGTGCTCTGTGTCTCATTTACAGGTTTTTACTGTTATTATCCCTCACAACCTTGGACTGCTCAAAATTTACTTTCTCATCTTTCTTAGTGGCTGTGGCCGTGCTGACTTGTAGAAGTGAAAACCAATGTTTTTCTGCTGCAAAAGTCTGCCTGGAGGGTGAAAACCTTCCCCCACAACAGCCTCAATAGCCAGAGCTGAGTGTAGTCTCGCAACGCAGGTCACATGGTGTTTTCTAGGGGTGTACAAATAAGATTAGCACAGAGAGGTCCAAAGAGTATTTAAATACCAAAACAAACTTAATTGCCTAATTAATTGAACTAGGCCTCACCTCCTCTGGAATGACTCGACCTGTTCAGCACTGGAAAGACTGGTGTTGACACTGCCCTTGTTTGTTTGACTGTGTGTCAGCCTGGGGAGGTATATTTAGCTCCAGTGTGCTTGCAGGATTGCATCTTGTAGCTCCACAGGAAATCTCTGGAGTCGGAGCTAAAGATATCACTGCACACTCAGAAATTCATGGCCAGCTGTAAAAGTTGGGCTGTGACGGTCAGAGTGCTCAACAGCCTGCTTTCAAATGAGTGAGGAGACTGAATTAAACACTTCACTGTGCTGAGTTCATGGCAGGCAGGGTGCACATGCAGAACCAAAAATAGCAATAGCGGAGGCTCTTCTCTTGCTGGGATAAGGCTGAATTGGTACCTCCCATTCCCATTCCCATGCTCACAGGTAGATGGGAGGGGAAGTCTGAGATGGGAGAACCAGGGACTGGTGCTAAAGCAGCACACAGAGGTCTCCTCCTCTGAAGCTTTCAGAAATTTTAACAGTTGTCAGATCCATTTCAAGAGAGATAAATCATAAAAGAGAACATAGGCTTTCTTTTCCATTAAAGAATACCTACACATGGGTTGTGGTACTAATTCCAGGGCAAGTGAACAGACAGAGAATCCTGCCAAATCCTTGTCCCTGACCTTTTTAAATGCCATTTTGCCCAATGCTCTCATGGGTCCTGAGCAGCCTCTCGAGTGGTGGGCAAGCATGGACACCTCAGCCACAACCTCACCTACTGCCTCAGTATTGGAGAAGGATCAGGCCCCTCCAGTTCACCACAGTTAAGGCATGAACATGACGCAGAACCTTTCCCTACTGACATAATGAAAAGACAGGATGTAAAAACAGCTCCTGTTTTCTGCTAATAAGTGCTTTCTTACTCTATCATTTTCTCTTGAGTGATGGCTAGCTGACTGTTTGCATTTCATCTCAGCTTTGGGAATGCTCTGTACTGTCCGAGTAATTCAAGTCAGCCAGAGCACATGTCTCTTTGCTCAGTGGCAGGACAGCTCTGTATGTTTATGAAGCGAAATCAAAAAGGAGTAAATGTAAATAAGTCATCCCTCTTTGAAATGCTCCTCAGGATCCAGAGCGTTCTGTCAATAGCAATGTCAGGAAGTACTGTGGCCTTGGGGTCCTGCATGCTGTTAGTACAAAAAAAAACCCCAACACCGAACTTATTTCAGAATCTTATTTAGATCAACATGTTTTCTTTCAGGCAAAAAGCCTGGGGTGTCACCCTGCCTACAGCTGACTGGTATCACAAGTACAGACAAATTTCTTTGCTTCCAGGCAGGTCATTAACTGGTGGAGAGAGGGTAGGTGGGTGTATGCAACCTTAGGAAGTGTGCAGGATGTGTTTTTATTAACCCTACACAGGAGACGACTAGTTGTAAGGCTGGAGTTTGGCAGCCTGATTTATTCACAATTCAGATTTTGCACAAATCACTGCTCTGCCTGATGCCTCCCCACCGCTACAGCCAGAACAGTGACAATTCCTCCAATTACACCAAACTGCCCCAATCCCAGCAAGACAACAGGATCCAGGGAGCTACAGTGCCAGCATCCTCTAATTACATCCTCAAATAAAACATTTTCTCCAAAAAAAAGCCCAGAATTGTATTTCTTATCTGCATGCACCTAAACAAACCAACCGACAAAACTGACAAAAAACCTTCCTCAAGACAGAAGAAAGAAAATAAATTTCTCGATCTTATTTGACTCCCCCTTGCTTTGAGCAATGTTACTGAAAACATAGGTTAAGGAGCAGGTAGGAGAAGGACAGCAGGATTCTTGTCTAAAAGCGAGGAATTTGCTGTGGCCCAGGCAGTGCCAACTTCTTGGGATGCTAAGACAAGCATCTCCTCATTTCTGCCTGGGTGAGATGGAGTGGCAGAGCCCCATGAATCCATCATGGCTGTTGGGAGCTGACAGCTGTGTGTTCCCCTTTCAGCAAACTGCTTCCCCTTTGTCAGGTGTCACTTGAGTGCTGCAAACCACCAGGCACACTCTCGGCCCGTCCTTACAGGCACCTCTGCCATGCCAGAGCAAGGCTCAGTCGCCATCAGAAGATTTAAAGGAGGATGTGGAGATGGGGGCCAAGGCTGGCCGTGGCTGGCAGCTCTCAGCTGTGGCGATGCTTCTAGCTGGAGGAGGAGTGGTGCCTCTCAAGCTGTGCTACACCACCAGCACTCACTTATTGCTGAATCCACAGGAAGCAAAGTTCAGCAGTGAACAGGAGACACCCCTAGCAGGGGTTGCAGCAGATTTCCCACAAGTGGAAGAACTGAGGAAGGTGTGGAACCCTTCTGCACCGAGGCTCTGGTCCAGCTGCCAGAGCACGTGCTCAGCAGCCTGCTCTCCTGGGGTGGCTCTTCAGGATAGTGACAGCTCCACAGAGCAATGCACCGTGCTCCCAAAAACTTGCTGTGTCAAGTCATGACCTGATTGGCAGACGATGGAAGTCAAGCCACAGTCCCCTGAGTATGCACTGGATGCTTAGACTGCCAAACCACTGCTTTGGTTAAGCTGTCTACACTTTCTGTTATGCAATGTGCTCTGAGCTACAAAGGCTCTCCTTGGATAATCGCAGCATTTTAGAGCTTTATTGCCAGCAATGCTCTCTAAGGGCACTGTTTAGAGAAATATCATGTACGAACGATGGAATCACAGAATGCAGTGATGGAGAAGATCACCTAGCCTGTCTCTCAGCTCCTGTGAGGACCTTTAGTGCAACACACTGGAATTACTGTAACGAGAGAATCTTGCAGCACATCAATGCTCCTTAACAAACAAGGAAAAGCTTGGGAAGAGGAGGTGATCAAGAACTCTATGATGCCTGTTAGCAGACAGGTTCTTCTAGAGATGGCCTGGAGAGTGTTCTTGTTAAAAGCCAATTGGATGAATGACATTTAAAAAAAAAAAGGATACGTGTCACTTTTCCACAGCTTCCCCCTGGCTCAGTTCAGACAATTACTGCTTAACTACCAGAGTTAAGTTGAAGCCTTCCACCATGTCAGAATACAAGATAGAGAGGGACACCATCAACTTCCTTGGGTATTGAAATCTCATTTACGAGAAGGGAAGGCATTCTCTGCCAGCTCTTTCTTTCACATCTGAGAAAAGGAAGTCAAAGTCAGTACAAAGGAAAAACGTGGTGGGTGTTTTTCCCAGTAGCCTTTGCCTGTAGTCTTTCATTCGCATGGCTGCTGGGAGAGGAGCCTAATCAGAGGCTCTCTGGAGTAAAACCACCGTGCCATTTCACAAAAGGGGAATGGTGCCTTCTCTACAAGCTGCCTCCTGATGAGCTCCATTGGAAGCTTCCCAAGCAAGTTTCTGTCAGAGCCATCACCATGCCACAAGCCTGCTGGCTCTCTGCCCAAAGAGCACACATGCCTGTGGGTACAGGCTGCGCTGGCAGTGTCATCACCCTTGAAACCACATCCCTGCACATGCAGCGAGGTGTTGCTTGCCCACTCTCCCTGGATGCACTCCCTGAAGCTGCCACTTGGCACCGAGAGAGGGGAACTGGGAGCTTACCTTTAAACAAAGGTGTCTACTCACAGACACAAGATGTCTCTGAGTTTCACTCAGCTCCAAAGTGCTCTTGAGGCTTGGCAAACACCTCTCAATGGGAAGGTGAGAGATAGGTAAGAAAGTGATCTGCAAGCTTCCACAGCTTGGGAGTGAAATGCCCTTCTCACACTAATGAAGGGGCTAAGAAAGTGGTCAGGCTTCTCATGATTTGTAACCATACAACCAACATCAAGCTATAAATACCACTGGAAGATACAGCTCCCTGGCAATTGCTGCTTCTGCAAGAAACTCTCAGAAGGACAGGATGCTCCTGGAGTGCTGCAAATCTCAGCACTGCAGCCCTCTTGTGTTTCAAAATCAGGAGCTGGTCTTTCTTTCCTCAACCAGATAGCTAAGGATAGAAAATACACCTGTGGTTGGTTCTGCTCCAGATGTAAAACTTTATATCTCCGGAGAACAGAAATTCGCTTAAAAAAATACAAGAGCTGTAGTGAGACATTCAATCCCCTGACTCCAGGAATCCAAGTCTCGGGACAAAAATCAACAGATAAAATCCCACAGTGTAACATCATTACCACTTGGCTTATACATGGCCAGATTCCAAAATGGATAAATAGAAGAGACAGTGTTTTCCATGAAGTCTGGGAAGGCAGAAACTTAAAGCAACATCATGTAGAAAGTTATTACATTTATTTCTAGAGTTGCCAATATAACAAAATGTTATGATGGCATTTAGTTATGTTTAGAAATGGAAGACAGGTTTTGCTTCTTGTTTAATACCATTTCTTAGGACTTTTCCCCCAGTGTTTAAGTGGTTATCTGGAGCACTACAAGTCAAGAAATTCAAGATGCAGCCCTTTGCTTGCCCAGAATTCACATTCAGATCCTATATTATACAGTGGGGATAATATTTCCAGCGTGTTGAGACACATGTGCACAGTGTTATTGCTTCTTCCACACTCGTTTCATTGCTTTCAGATCAAAATCTGTTCTTGGACACTTGCACAAAGACTATGCCAAAAACAATGGTTGTGCTTGTACACTTTCAAACACCAGGCTTTGGCTTCCTGCAGGGAAAGTTTTTGTTGTTGTTTGGTTTTCAGCAAAGGCTTCTTTTCAAGGGCACAGGGAACCACCCTTCTGCAAAACAACAAATTACAAGTTGTTTCCCTCAACCACACACACGCTCTGTCGAAACTTAAGAGGAGTCACTTGGGAAAGCAGGGAGGGACCGCACCAAGGTCTGGGAGGAAGGGTTTATTTCTTTTTCTCATGTTTCCCATTGTTAAATGATCTGCATCTCCTCCAGGCCAGAGTACATGTTGCATAGCTTTAGCTTTAATTGCTGTCCACATATATCTCTACTTGTGAGGTTCACATGATTACCTCATTTCATAAAGCAAATTCCAGACTTCTTGCCATAGGACATGTAGCAGTAAGCAGTAATCCTTCATGAGGAAATAACACTTGTGAGGAACTTTACTGCTATACCCACTTTTGATGAATAGAAAGAGAGCGGGTAGGTGACTGAGGGAAAGGAAAAGAACAAATTTTTACTTTCTGGGGCAGAGAAGCCACTTCTGTTCAAATATTCTACATGGTGCTTCTTTATGCTGACTACTTTCCACCCATTCTCAACAGCTCTCTGTTTTAGTGCATGGCCCATCCTTGCCCTCTCCTACTTTCTGATATTATCCTGCAGCAGCATGTAGAGTGCTAACACCTTATTCTGTAGAAAATGGGGTTTCCCAGATGAGGCCATTTCAGAATTTGGGATGCCAGGAGGGGCAGGACAGATCAAAGCCCTGTTGCAGTACTGGGGTCATCTGTGACCTGCCTGTTTTGAAATAATAGTCTCCCTCATAATTCATGTTTGTGAACATCCTTAACCACTGGGTACAATGTTAAGTCTTCCAATAAGTACCTGTGTCAGAAGACAGACCTGTGCATGTGGTGAGGCCAAGGCTACTGAAAGGTTCAGCAGCCAGACTGGTTATGAAAAAGCAAACACCAGCACCTATTTACAAATCCACATACTCACCAGTTTGATTTTATTTTCATCCACAGTGAGATCTTCCATCTATACAGCCTTTGAAATATGAATCTGAAACTTTATGTTGGGGGACAGAATTCAGAATCACTTGTTACCAAATGTCATGCTCTTGAGTTTATTTCAACTATTCCTCCTTAACTGTGCTAAAATAATGAATAATAAATACTGATGGCAGCAGCAGCAATAGCAGCAGCTGCAGAGATACATCCAAACCTAATCCATACTACAAAAGGAAACAAGTAATAAAATGTCTCTCCTTCTCCTTTACTTTCTTTTCCCATTTTTTCCCAAGGATTCTGCTGTTGTTATTGTCCACTTAATCTTTCGCTTCCCGTGCTCCTTTCCACCAAGGAGTGTGGAGGTCTGTAAGAAGTTGAAGGATTTCACATCAGTCCTCCACTAATTTTAGGTACTGACTGCTCCTGGAATATGTAATTAAATCCTAACAACAGGGTAAGAAGCAGGTATCTCTACCAAACTTTGCTCTGAAATACTACATCTCTGAATTTCATACAAGGTACAGGAACTGTCCCATGGGATCTTTGTGCCAGGTTGGTTACTGGATCTTTGTTCCCTAAAACAGCCACTGCAACAATTTATGAGTACTGTAAGTTGACCTGGTTAGTGTAATGCTTACCATATAAATGTAATGAGTTCATTTCATTAAAGGCTACCAAGAAGGAAACAAGTAGTCCTGACAAGCCATCCACGAGTAATAACAGGTCTGCTGAGAGACAAAACGTGCCCTATTAGCACTGAAGGTCTGATCACCTGCCTCTAGCCAGCTAACAAATGGTTTGGGAAGGACTCCAAAAAAATCAGGAGGGAACGGGAACAAAAACTAAGGAAGTTCAGAAAGGGACTCTGTGAAAGAGAAAAGCATTTGTGGGGGAAGACAACTGGGAAGGACATCTGCTGCCATGTCCTGAAAAGTCTACCTGACGTATCATCTGCTGGGCAGGCAGGTGTGCACAGGCACCACTGATTTAAAATATGTTTTATCCACAGGGACTCTCCCTACTGTGAATAAAGAAAACTTGGTTTGCCACTGGCCATGTGCCCCTATGAGGAAGCCAAACAGATTTGTCCCAACTCAGTCCAGTTGAACACAAGTTAGTACATACAGCCTTACAGCCCAGTGTAGGAGCAGGAAGGTGTCAGACATGAGTCTGGGGAAAGATAACAGCTTGATGCTCAAGCCTTGCAAGGCAGACTTGAGAAAGTCCAGGAAGGAAACAGAGGAGTTCCTCACTCTGTCACTGTTGCAAGTCTCACCTGAGATTTGGAAGCTTCAAAGAGTTAAATTTCATTACAGTCTTCCACTTAATAAAAGTACAGAATTAGTTTGAAGGACCTGGAGGAAAGGAGACATCAGCTGCCATCTGGGGTACACCAGGGGACCAGAGCCCTACCTTGGCCATTATGTATGGTTTTCTTTGCACATTAGGAAAGCTGATAGAGGAGGTTCCTTTTCTATATGCAAAATAGCATTACATGGGAGCTGTATTTTTTACCATGACAGTAGTCTGGAATCAAGTTATGGTATTTGTAATGTACACTTTGAAGCCAACTAATGCAGACAATGAAAACACATGTTATGCTGCCCCTTGCTTTTCTCTAGAAACACAGATGTGTGTAGAAATAAAGCAACAAAAATGTTCCTAAATTTGAATTTTTTAATCATCGAGATAGGGCACTTGTGCAAGGGCACTGTGTTTATCAGATCTAGATTCCTGACAGGAAAATACAGTAGCTGATTGGTTTCTTTAAAAAAAATAAAAGAAAAAGGTAACATGCCTGTGCAGTAGAAATTATAAAGACAGTCCTTCAGAGCAGGCAGCAAGGGACCTGGCAGTTTTCTCTGGCTGTGTGTTTCTCTAGCTCAGTGTGACTAACACAACCAAAATGTCAACACATGCTCCCTAAACCCTCAACCAGACTAACCTAGCAGGAACTGTCCTCGGTGATGAAGAGTTCCTTAAATCAAGGATCCAAGCAGCAGCGTGATGGATGTGCCGCTCCAAGCGGTGTGGAGCATGGCCACGCCAGGTGAGCTGATAAACAGCCACCCAGCACTGATATCTGCCTGCTCCTCTCCCTGCACGGCCGCAGTGTCCCATCCAGGGCTGACGGTGCAGGAATGTGCTGCAGAGCCCAAGCCTGCACTGCATCCATCCTCCTGCCTGAAGCGAAGGGCTATAATAACCACTTTGCTTCCTCATTTGCAGTCAGGCTCTGCTTTCCCCTACTGAACACCTACGTCCCTGCCTCCTGGCTTTCCACAATGGGACAGCCAAAATTGACAGGCTTCTCTGCAAGCAGCACAGAGGGGAGCAGCTCTCAGCTGCCACTCCCTGCAACTGCCAGGGAGTGTTTGTCAGGGTGGCTGGTGGCAGACCTCTATATAACTGGGAGTGAATGGGGCTTCTGTGTGCGTTTCATGCCATTGTGTACAACCGAAGTGTGGGACAATGAGAATGGAAACATTTTGCCTGTTGTTGACATCTAACTGCCTCCTGGAGGATACAGTCTCCACCAGACAGATGGCTAATTTCTTTACCCTAACCTTCTCTTCCAGCACTCCAGTGTTAGTATGATGTTCTGCCCCTGGAGTGAAGCCCTAATTGCTGTCAAATGCTCAGAGACAAAAGTGGTTGTCTACATATCATTCATGCAAGTGTTGCTACCAGGGTGTGAATTAAACAGCAGAAGCCACTTGTCAATTGAATCCAAGTTGAGCCATTTTGCTCAAACTCTGGCTCGTGTTTTAAAGGATCAAGGCTTTTATTTCAGAGCAGGCAGGGACTGCATGCACCAGAAGATGCAGCATCATTCACTGAAGGGCCCTCAGCCGCTGTGCCTTGATTAGGCTTACAAAGGACATGAGGTGCTCTTTCCCCTGATCATTCAGAAATCCTCCCACAGAAGAAAAATGTTCATTTTACTTTGTCCTCACCAGCTAAAGCCAAGTGGCTGTTCAGCATGAAATGGGGGCTGAGCACAAAGCCAAGACAGRGTTCCTCATTTGTCTCACTCACACATAAGACATATTTTGGGACTGACAAACTTCTCGTTTCCTGGAGATGTGGTTGCCATTGAACAGACAGGTAATACTAATGGCCAGACGGTGACAGTCAGCTATTGGGAGGCTGATTAGATGCACATTCATTGTCAAATTATGTTGTGTGACAGCACAGGCTGCTGAACACCATTTTAACATGCAGAGTAACTCCTCAGGAGGCTCTTCATTATGCATTCAGTGGGCTATTTTCAGACTAAACAGCATGTCAGTGGCTGTGTTTATCCCTTTCCACCTGGGCAGAGGAAACAGTTCAATGTCCCTCCAGGGAATTAATATATATTACAACTCACATGTCGATTCTCCTCAATAGACAGAAACGGCCAGACATATTACATGTTTCCAGAAGATATTGAAGTCCTGACAAAGAGGCATTGCTGGGGAAACAAACATGTTTGAGCAGAGATTCTGAGTTAAAAGGAAGCCAATTCCCCAGGATCAGCATGAAACCCTGCCTGCTCTCCCTCCATGCCAAGGTGCGCACACACAAGCAGCACATGGACATGCAGAGCCTCTTGTGCAACAGCTTCTGACAGCACAGTGAGAGAGACACTTTTCCTGGGTCTGACATGGTGTTGGGAGTCCTGTGAGCCAAACCACATCACTGTCTGCCCTGGGATGCTGCTGGGCTGAGCAGGCAGCATCTGCAATGGGGCTCAGGGAGGCCTTCCCCCTCTCTCTGTCTCCTTCCCAGCATGATTTACTTCCCCTTGCTGCGAATACTTCATCTCATGTCCTTTAACAAATTCTGCTGGTGGCTTCCCTGGGAATGGATTCATTCCCATGCCTGTAACTCCACAGCAGTGACTGAAGAATGTTAAAATCTGTATTCTTCCTCTTCTTTTTCTTCTCTTTACCCACATAGCTTAGATAAAAAATGGGACCTGCAAGAAGCTACTCTCCCCAAGCCTTGGGTAACACCTGGGAGTTTTCCTGGACATATCAAGGCCAACAGAGAGCAATAAAAATGTTACAGGATGTCCATGGTTTTTTTGCTTACAGAGCAGGAGGAGGGAACAGGACAGATGTGACCTGGCTGGAGATGGTGAGGGTGGGGGACATCGCTGCCAGGGATGGCAGGGAGAAGGAAGCGAAGGGAGATGGGCGGTGAAGCCTTATGGCAGGAGAGCAGTACCAGGAGCAGGTCTTATGTGAGAGCTCATGGCCTGGCACAGACCAGGAGCTGCAGAGAGAATCCGGAGCCCCGAAGGCAAGACCCAGGTCTCAGCCCACCTCAATCCCACCATGTCAGGCTCCTATCAGGGATTCAAGCCAAGATGCTGACTCTGCCATTTATTTATTCCCAGACTCTTTAAGTGGCTGCTCTACAGTACTTATCAAGTTTGGCACAGTCTGGGCTCAGAGCAGCGTGAGATCCAAACGGAGCCACTGCTAATTAAACACCTCTAATTAAACACAGAGACATGGCGGGTGGTTCCTGAAGTCCCTGAGATGAAGACCACTGAAAGCTCAGAGAGTCTCTTGGGGAAAGCCCCACAGCTCCCTCATGCCCTCATGTTCCTCCCAAGACATTGGCTCCTACCCAGTATCCAGGATGGAATGCTAGGTCGGGATGCCAGGTCCATGGGCTCAGGCTGGTCACYCTCAGGTCCTTACTGTCTCCCTCACACCATTTCCAAGATACAGGAAGGCAGCAAGGCAGGAAGCTACATGTGTTCAGTGAGCAGCTCTGACACAGGAGATCACAAGGTCAGCAATCCCCCCTCTCCACCAGTAAAACCTAAACCGAACTTGAAATGAAAGACTGTTTATTAGAATTGACATTTCTATGGTGCCTGCCCAGCCGATTAGAAGTAACAGCTGTGAAGCCAACAGTGAAGAGGCCTGATATCCCAGAAGCTGAAAAAACACTTTATATTCTGCTTCGTTACTGATTTAACAGCCACAAGAAAAGATTTAGAGCCAAGTTTCTGCAGACTGCGAGGGCCACACTGCTCTACATCAGCACCTGCAGTGCCCCTCTGGGGCTGGGGCACACAGCAGGGATGCTCTCAGCACCCATGGGATCTGGGAGGGTCTGCTGGCACCTGTAGAAGGTGAAGGTGATTCCCAGCTGCTCCAGGCTGGGCAGCGGAAGATGGAGGTGCTCCTCAGAGGCAGGTATACTCCTCCTCAAAATGATGGCAAAGCACATTTGGGAAGGCTTTCTGTGGCAAAGGAATATTGAATTCATCATGCTGCAGGGAAAAACTTAGAGGTTAAAATAAAATGGCAGCAGGTGCATCTAATAAGATTATAAGATTCCCCTGGGATGCACTGGGAGAGAAGTTTCACTGTGTATTTTAAACCATGCTATATTGTTGAAATCAACAGGATTTTAGTTGCAAAAGGCAAGCTAATTGGGAATTCAATTTGTGATTACTCAGGTATAAGGCATAATACAGCCAGAGATGTGCTCAAATAAAGTCTGCTTGATCCAAGTTAGGAAGAACAAAGCAGATGTACCTCCTGAGTACAAATGTATGAGACCTGAGTATGGACATACAGGTGGAAAGTACACCTTGCAGAGATTTCTGTACTGTCATTAAAAAGACATTCCAGTGAAAACAAAATGAAATATATAATGCTAAAATACCATTTAGATTCTGAGGCTTTCTGCTTTAATACCTCACAGAGCCTCAGAGGAGGGGCCAGATGTGCCAGCATATCATGCCTGAACTAACCAAGCAGTTCCCAGATCCGTAGCTTACAGATAACCTTATGCAATGAACTGAAACAAAACCTAGACTTCATTTTACTAGATCTGTAAAAAAATTAGAACAAACTGTAATCCTGCCATGTTGCATCTAAACAGAACCTGTACAGCCACCTTTCAGATGTGCTTATAAGGCAGAACTGACAGCCTGAACGGAGCAGATGCTCTGAAGATCCCACACAACCCTTCAAATAAACCTCTGAATTTCTATTTGAGCCAATCAATCTGGCTTTCCAAGTGTCAGCTGGTAACACGCACATCTGTCAGCATCCAAGTGCCACAGTCACAGGGTAAGCTGTATTCACAGCTGGAAACTTAGCTTAGCAATTGCTTACACTTAAGTAAAAGATAACCCTGGATTATGCATTTCACACAGCAGAGGTTAAAAACAGGACTGGGGTTTGGATTAATGCCAGTACAGTGTTTCTGTCTGATCCTGAGCACATATGAGGTTGCCTGTAGTAATGTTTTCTCTCAGTTCCACCTTCTGTGTTGTCCAGAAAAAAGAAGAGAGGGCTCCCACTGCAACTGGGACCCACCTGCACAGCTTGTAGATCCAAAAGGAGACAGCTTTTACTGTAAAAAATCCTATCCTATTCTCTGTGGGCAGCTTCCAGCTTTGACCTGGGAGCATACACTTGTTCATCTTTATATCACCACATTGACTTGCACGTTGACAGCTGCTATTAATATCAACACAAGGTGTCCAAGTACCCTATGGGATCCTACCAGCCCTTATGAGCTTGTAGGGCTCAGGTTTAGAGAGCATCTCTGAATGTTCCACCTAAAAAGATGGAGGTAGTGAGGCAGTGAGGTAGACATTTCAGCTGGTGAAGTAGAAATAAATGTGTTTCTCAAACCAGCTCCAGCTGAACCATGTGCAAACTAGAGCCCTAGTAAACTCTACAGGAAGACATGAACAAGATTATTTTAAAATCAACCAAGTAATGAAACAACTTAAGGGGCCACAATCAATCAGTTAACAGAGATGACCACACATTTGACTGTAAAAGAGATGCAGACTCTTCTATACTTTCAATCAAGGTTTCCCAGAGCTTCATTCAGAAGGAGCTACTTATTGAGCTCCCTGGGAGGTACGTGGAACACCCTGACTTCAGCAGCCTGAGTCTCATGGGGCAATCTGGTCCAATCTTCTGGACAGCCATCCTGTGAAGCAGCATCCCTGCATTCAGTGATGTAACAAATGAAAACCTGGAAGCTGGCCCTGGGGTTGCTGTTTGGAACTGCCAGTAGAGAGAGACAGGCCCTTTCTCCAGGCCAATCTCCTTTTCCCTCTGATTGGAGACTCCTATACTCCCTCACCCTCCATCTCTCCCCTCAGTGAAATTGGAACTACTCCTGCACCATCAATCAGAGCTGGTGAGGGATGCCAGTGATTAAATGGTGCAGTGTGGCTCTCAGTGAGGCTATCTGTCTTGGGGATCGTTATCCCACATCCAGGTTATGCCGAAAAATTGTTATTGTTTTCTCTTTCTACCCCCCCCACCCCCCACAAGCCAGTATGTGAGCCCAGCCGAGATCCTGGCAGGGGGCAGGGCTGGGAGTTGCTCCGTCTGTCTTCCAGTTCTGGATCGCAGCGTGGAGGCTGTGTGTGCAGAGAGCCAAGACCAGAGTCGCTCCCTGCTGGGCCCCTGCTCTGCCGTGTGCTGCTGTGCCAGCTCCTGCCTGAAGCCTGGGGCTGGGGAGCCAAACCGTGGAGAGAAAGCACACCAAAGGGCTCCAGTCCAGCTGCTTCGCCTGCTGTGACTGCTGTAGGAGAAAAGGTCGACATCAGGCAGCCACTGGGATTTTCCTCTGCTGCGAGACTGCTCCGTGGAGGGTCTGCTGCCCTCAGTGTGAAAAGCTGGYGCCATTTTGGACCACGTGTTGGGAAAGGTGTATTCCTCCTGCACTGCCCCCACTCTCTGGACATTTTTTGGGTTTTTGTTTCTGTGTGTGTGCGTATGGGGAAGTGGGTTCTGACAGTTTAGTGCTTAACAGTTATTTACTTTTTTCCCCCCTACCTTGTGGGTGGGCATTGTTTGTTAATAAACCATTTAATTTTTTTTTCACTTTTGTCTACTGGTATTCATTCCCTATTGGTGGAAGGGGATTGTTGGAACCCTTTTGCAGAAGAGGATTCATTCCAGAGAGTCCTCTCTTAATTTTATCTCAAAACTGAGACCCTATCCAAGGGGCTGGAGCAGGGAGCAGGGACAGCTCACTTCCCCCTCCCCTGCCAGCCCATAGGATCAATGAATGCCTCTGCAGTGTGGGAGTGTGGCTCTCGAGGTGACAGTCCTCCTGAGTGACACAAGGGCTTCATCACTTCCATGACAAGTGCTATCAGTGCAGGAAATCAGTCCTTGCCTATCACTCCACATGGGAACTGCCATTTTTTCCACCAAGTCAGCAGCTTCCTTAGAACTGAGACCCACCATGAAATAGGTTGCGGATGCAGGTATTTTAATGCCATTTTATGATTCTTAACAGCTTCACCTCAAAGGCAAGGTGCTTTTTAATTCTGGTTCATTTTTAAACAGCAGGAAATGTAGTTTAATATGTTTTACAAAAGTGGTAAGAACAGAAAGCGAAAAATATAGGTGATTGGGAGAATAAATGGAACAGGAAACTGAATGTTATATCTGCAAGACAGTACATACTTTTCATGCAGAGCTGATTAGAATGAACCAGAGGGTTTAAGAAAGCAAAAAGTGTGTACTAGAGAAAGAGGAGGATGTCACTGCTGACACAGAGGTCTTTAGCCCTACCTTCTTCCTCATCCTTGGCCCTTTACCTCTTTGTGTCTCAGTTTTCACAAAAGGGAAATCAACTGCTTCCTTTCTAATAATTAGGAAGACAACCCCTGTCACTAACTGGTGGTGTTGGCACACCTACTGCTGATGGCAGAGTGGGACTGGGCCAGGAGGGCTCCCTGACCTTGGCCCAGCGTGTGTGGGAAGCAGGCTGAAATGTCCACACTCCCCTGCAGCATGAAAACTCACTCACCTTTCATCCATCAGTCAGCTCTCCAGCACTGATGGATGAGGCTGGGGCTATGTCCATCCCATTGCACATCCACAGCAGGCAACCTGTGTGGCAGGCAGAGCTTTGCTGCTGGAAAAGCCTCTCTTGCAYGGCTCCACTCCATTAAGGCAAACTGCAGTCTGTGCCAGTTCACCTTAATGTGCTGGGCTGTGAGCTATGGCAGTTCAGGAGCTGATTCAAAAATGATTAAGTGGCTCTTGCTCCAAGGGCAGCAGGGATGGATGGCAGCTGGTCACAGCAACCTCCTCCACTGATGCACGTTAACTCATACACATCTGCAGGCCAAGGCCTTGAGAAGGAGGGAGGGTGACCGAGGGACTCCATGGGTCACAGTCTGGTTTAATACAGACCCTGTCAGGTACATACATGTGTGTAACACATACATATGTAAGGCCATGTGCCATCTCTTTGCAGTTGTTCTCCCACACACCTAAACCCATTCCCACCCACAGACAAACCCATAAACTATTTTTTCCTCTCTGTTGCAAGTGCTTATGTGTTCTTAAAAAGAGGGAGGAATGCCTAAATAGCATGGAAGTGGCAACCAAGAAAGGGAAGGATGCTGCTGGCTCTGAGGCCCATGCCCAGAGCCTGGCACTTGAAGAACCTGGGAGTGAGCAGCAGGAGAGTGCACAGTGAGCACACGTGTCCCCTCTTCTCTGTCCCCACATCCGAGACCGTGCTGGAAACAGTACAAGCAACTTGTCCGGGAGACTGACTCCAGCTGCCAGTCAGCCACGCTGGCTGCACTCCTTTGTTCCTCACTCTTAGAGCTCTGCTCAGAGGGAGGCTGAAGCATGTGCTCAGCAGCTGGGCTCCATGCCCACAAAGAAGGAAGGGAAGAAGTCGTCTGACACACTGGCAGAGTAGCTTGTTTGCAGGAAGGAAAAGAGGCCGTGTCAGCTCTGGCACTGCACTGGGAATGGTAGTGGGCTTCTCCTGTGGAGAGCAGCGAAATAAGTGGGTGCTGCAGAATCAAATGGTGCAGGTTGTATTTCAAAGCTAAATTGCTGAACAGCAATACTCACCTGCAAAGCAGCAGGCAGGGCTCCCACAGAGAGCCAGCAGCACACCTACGAGAGGCTGAGAGCTAGCGTGTCCCACAGCAGCGACCCTTGTGCCACCATGCAGTTCTGCTGCCCAGCTCGTGTATCCCCCACACAACCCAGGCTGCAGAGGCTGCTCCAGGTAGGTTCAGTGGGCTCAAGGGAGATGAGCCTGGTTCAGCGTGGCCCAGTGGCAGAGAAGAAACACAAGTCAGACCTTCAGGTTCCCACTCTGGTCCTCATTTCCATCACCTTTAGCTCCCTTGTTTATATGCACTGACTCTACTTTATATATAATTTACATTTTTATTCTTGGTTGCAGCTATGCCCCCAAAACTACTAAGGACACTGGGGTTTGACAAATGCTTACGAAAAGCTCATTTTGAAGCAGCAGTTACAGATTTATACCAAATACAGTAACAACTACACCCCACTTTTTCTGTTCTGAAAGTGAAGGGCTGAATTGAGCAATATCCTCTTCCTGGAGTTTGCGGCTGGTGGCTGCTCCTGTAGCACTGCTCCAGATCCCTATTATTTTATTATCTCCATCTTTATGAGTGCTCAGGGAAAGCGCAATTGCAGCTTTGTGGCTTCCCAGAGCAGCTGTCCCACTGCACTGCTGCAGCTGGCAAGCTGACACCAGAGCACTCTGCTTTTTATGGCCATTCCACTCCTAATTGGAGCGACAAGGAGCATGCAGAGTCACGCACCAACCCAATGAGATATTAGCTAATTGAAATTGTGCCACCATGCACTAAATGCCAGTCACTTAAATCAATCTCTTCCTTCTTCCTCTCACCTCCATCTCATTCTTTCCACCTTGTCTGTGCCTTCATCCTTCCCTCCCCCTGTCCTTCTTCTCAGCCCTTCCTTCCTCAAATTCCCCCCCACTGTCTGACTTCTAATCCCTCTAGGGCAATTAAAAGCAGGACCAGCAACAAAGGGAGGGTGACAGGAAACCCTATTATTCATCTTCTGCAGCACATTGTCCCCTTGGGTTTGCAGCACCCACCCCTGCTGCAGGTAGCTGCCCCTCAGGCCCGGGATGGGGGATCTTCACAAGCTGGGGTACTTGGTGTGCTGTGCAGTGGCTGTGGGCACCTTCCTCCCTCCCTGCACCTAAGAGGCACTCATCTTTCTCAGAGCAATTACCACAAATGATTTATGTGGCCAGTCAAGAGGGCCTGCCAGGGTTCTTATTTCATCTCTGAAAAAAGGAGCTCTGCTGGAATTTTAGCAGGAAGCTTGGATTAAATTGACAGCTGCTTTGTTTTTAAAGACCTTCCCTTCAGAGTACAGCATTCTGCCTGGATTTGGCAGGGGGGGAAATCCAACACTGTGCAAAGGTACAAGCCTCTCCTATAAGAGAAAAATCTGTTTTCTTCCCTCCATATACATTTTAAGTGAGGCCGTTTTTAAGGAACTGACATCTGCGAGTGATCCCCACTCCCAYCGACTTGAAGCAGCATTTTATTTCACTTCACTGCAGCCACCAAGGCAACAGCCTTTCCTCCTTGGTACAAGTGTCTGTTAGGCTGACAGAAGGAAACGATGGAGTCTCCATCTCAACAAGAGCACAGTCACAGAATTCATCTTAAAACGCTGCCAGTCTCACCACACACATAGCCTCCCACATCCCCTCCCACATCTAGGCAGGCAAACACGCTGAGGCACGGGGATGCATGGGTAGAGATGTGCACAGGCAGCCAGAGAGATCTACATGTTCAGCAGCGCAAGGAGGCAGATGCTAGCACATTTTGGAGAGACCCCATGCAGGCAGACATGCTGGGACACACCGGAGCAGAGCCCGTGTGGAGCATGCGGGCGAGCACATGCTGAAGCGCAGCGCGCACGCAAGAAACATGCCAGCAGGCATGCAGCTACACACAAATCACCCAAAAACGTGCAGAAAAAGGCATATGCGAAGGCAGAAGGTGCAGACAGACACACAGACAGAGCCGATTACAACTTCAGGCACTGCCAACAGTGAGAGGTATTAACAAGCATTTAACAAAGTCAGCTGCCTCTTGCCTTCCTTTGCTTTAATGGCAAACAGATTTGAAAGCATTTGTTCTCTAAATAACACAACTTGGGCTTTGTATATATGTTTGGGAGGCAAAGTCTAACACAAGGAGGTAAAATTATTGAGGGTGCCAGCAGAGATTACAGCATCAATGCTGAGAGGCCTAGATCTGCATGCATTGCCTTAAAAACAATTCTGATTTGCTACAAAGCAGCAGTCTTCCTCTGTACTGCAGGGCGGCAGGGTGGGGGAGAAGAGCATGTTAAGTTTGTATTTAAAAAAGTGAATAGGATTACAAAATAGAGATGAGCAGTCCAATAGCAATGCTAAAAAGGTGACAGAGGATGCAGGGTGGCACGGTTCACACAAAGGAGAGGCGTGTCTCACGGCAAAGGACTCTGTCAACCTGAAATCCAGGCATTTCCCAGACACAAGCTAAAGTATTTTCAATAAATTCACCTACCCAGATGCCTGCTCTCACTTCTGTTTTTTTTCTATTGACCTTTTCATACTTTCAGGCAGATGATTCTCTGCCTGCCATCACTTGCAGAAGAGCTAAACATGCATTTGGGGGGATGGAAAAAGCCCGGACACCAATGACACGTGTGCTGCTCAGTGCACCAAGACATTAGACAGAGGAAAAAATAAAAACACTGGTTTTCCTTATACTGTCTACTCTTGACAGTTTAGGTCTTGCCATCAACAATAGTAACCCTAACTGATTTCAGAAGAAAAAACATTTTAAAGCCAGCTGAAATTCTTTTAAATGCAAAACCTCTAAGCTACATGTGTTTCTTCCTACTCTGTCCACAGAAACTGCATTCAAAAGATGCTACTTCATTTATTACAAATGGCCACATTTTCTTACGTACTCTCTCCTGCCTCTCATCATTACTTTTCCCCTAAGTGGGCATGTTTACAGAGACTTAAGAGCTTCCAGCTCCCATACCCTGGCTTCATTCTCCCAGCTACAGTCTTCCTGCCTGTCCTCAAGCAACCCTGGCTCCAGAGAATATGGGAAAAGGACCGAGAGAGCAAAAGAGAACACAGGATCTCTGTGAAGTGGCAACATGCCTTTGTCCAGTCCCTGACTCAGCTGTGCTGGCTTCTCTGGCTTCCCAGCAGCACAGTAAGGAAGAGAGCAGCCACAGCTGCGCGGCACACAGGATGACGCGCAGATGCGGCTTCTTCGGCTGTTGCTGGGGAGAAATAAAGGCTGACACAGGCAGCATGTTCTTTGCACTTGTAGAAGGAAGAGCAGAATAAAGCCAAGGTAAGTTGACAGTAAGTCATTGAAAGTTGACGCACTCTCAGTAACTACACTTGCCACACCAGGCCCTTGGGTTGGCCATGGGAGATGCTGGGAGCACTGTTATCCTGGTCAAAGCGGAAACCAAATCCCAGCCCTCAAAACTAACACAGGAGCAGTCACATCCCAGAGCCTCTAATTAAGCACCTGAGGAAAAGTGATGGATTTTTCCAAGGCCTTAGCATCTCTGACTGATAAAGATACTGCTGCTCACAAGACTCACATCCCTGACAAATCAGGTTACTCAGCTGACCCCACAGACCTGTGTTTGAAACCATGAGTATCAGTCACCTGCTGCAGAGCAGTTGCCACCTAAGCCTGCAGCTGCCAGGAACACTGGCAAATCAGGGGTGAAGGCTTTGGGGTTCAAAGAACCAAGCCAGCAATATCGTATAAAGATTGCACCAAGACCAGTCATTCCTCCCTGCCTCTGATCACATCACTTGGACAAAGAAGGAGACCTGGGTACTCTGTTAAAAAAAGAGGCTTATGTTAGCTTTGTGCTAATTAGGTGCATCCATGCAACCCTGCTGTAGAATTACTTCCCTCTGCCCAGGCCTTCTTCACGCTGCAGAAAGGATGACAAGGGGAGGTGACAAGGCATGGTGAGGATGAATGCAATGCAGGGAGTCCAGCAGCACTCAGAGAAAGAAAAAACCTGTGTTACTTTTGGTGGGTTTACTCCCTTTGTGGCTCAATTCTCTCCCGGTGCAACCTTTGGCAAGGCTGCCAAGCTCTCAGCCCCAGAAATAGCATGTCAAGCAGCAGAAAAACCAGAGGGGAGGGAGAGATACAGATAAAAATAGAGAGAAATGTTGATTGCATTGTTACTGCTTCAATTAAGCTCAGACACTTCAGCCTGATGAGTCAACAGCAATGACAAGAGGGCACAGAAAACAAGAGCAACTGCAATGCAAAACCAGTTTACAAGTCCCACTAATATGGAAGGCACTGAGCTCCCAAACCAGACACTGTGGTAGGGAAAGAAGGAAGTGCTCTGACATTGTCCCTTCCACAGCACTCTGACAACAGCAGCAGAAACCACTAAAAGGCAGTGAGTTAATAACGACTGAGCGGGAGAGCTGACGGCTTGGACGAGAGCAGCCCTCCCCAGCCCAACATGCAGCACTGGGCCAGTAAAAGCACGGCACTGGAGGGCAGCTCGGCTTGTTCAAATGTAATTGTATTCTCCAGGGGCTTAAATCACACTTGTGATTCTTTGTGTGTTTCAGTGGTGGCGGCAGAGACAGGGAAGTAACAGATGGGTATAATTACAGGGACCAAGGCACAATCCCTTCTCCACCACCCTGTGTGACGCACATTTTCTCTACAGGAACAGACTTTCTTGCATCCCCCCAGGAGTGGAGGTGATACTACTTCCTCCCCACACCACCTCTGCTGCTGGGAGCTGACAGAGCAGTGATTTTGGTCAAGGCAGAGGTGCAAATACATGCTGAGTGAGAGGGAGAACTAGTAGCACTACAGAATGAGAGGTTTCCATGGAAGGGCACTGTGGTTGGGTGGAAGCAGCCACTAGCTGCCCCAGCTRGTCCCTCTGTAAGTGTTAGAGGACAGGCATAGGGCTGAGGCAGGAGGCAGCGGGGTGGAAGGCAGGCAAAACCCTCAAATAAGCTTTGGTTGTGATTGTCTGTGGTTGTCTGTGTCACCCTATGTAAAGTCATCTCTGAAAAGAAAGAAAGAGATGCAGTTGGTCATAACTTCAAACAGTCTGTCTCTCGGCCTCGCCACACCAATCCCTGGGAAATGTTCACCTCTCTCTGTGAAGTGGTTTACAACACATATAACATCGCCATTTATTGCACTGTCTGCCAGCACTCCTTTGACCATCCCCATCAAAGGGATGCTGAGGAAGTCATGTATGGAACCACTTATGACCAGCAGCAGTTCTGTAAAGCTCTGCTCCACAGCCTGGGCTGCCCAGGTTATCCCACCATGTTCCAATCCAGGTGCTCATTCCACCCTTGTCTTGTCGGCGTAACATAATGTTCTTATACTTAGAGATTTTGTTAGCCCAGTGTCCCATCTCTGACAGCAGCCAACCATGAACACTTAGGGAAAATGTAAAAGGAACAAGGATGGATGTGCAGTGAGCCTGCCCCTGGGATCCCTCCCAGTATCCAGTAATCGGGATTGAGAGCATCCTGTGCTGGTGACTGCATCAAACACCCTTGTTCTCAACTGCAAATCTCAACTTTGTGCATTTAAATTATTCCTTTTACACACAATCTCTGCAGCAGCATGCAGCCAGGAATTCTGCACATTAAGTCGATGTTGTGCAGAAAAACAAACAAGACAAACCTCAAATATTCTTCTGCTTTAAACCTACTGCCCACTCCTGTGCTGCTGTCCAGAGACACTACATTATCATTCTCTTTTTCCTTGACAGTGGGGAAATCTCATTTGGGGCAATTCGCTGGGCACCCAGCTGCCTCCTGAAGTTCCACCCATGTCTCCTTTACGGAACAACTTTTCTAGTGATTCCCACCTGTCTGTGGCAGTGATACACAATTTTAAGATGATGCTATGCCTAGGTCAAAAAAGGTCCCTCTTGAACCTAGAGGCCCATTAATCTGCATGATTCAGGCTTGCTATGCCCACCAGTGTCTGAAAAAGCAAAGTGCCAAGCAGCACCTCCAGCTGCCTCTGGCTCCTTTGCCCAGGGCAGGAGAAGCCCAGCTAACATGGGGTTCACTGGGGTGGCATTTGGCAGGAGTCTGGAAACAGCTCCCAGGCATAGTGAAGCACAGCTTGTCCACCACCAGTCCCTCCCACCCCAGAACTCACAAAGAACACAGTCTAACATCAGAGTTCACTGAACCGGGCTAACACAGCTGCAGGAGAAAGGAAATGTCAAGCCACGGTGAGCCTGGGTGCTCCACAAGCACACCTGGGAATTGCACTTTGCCTTCCCAACTGGGGCAGCATCCAGTTGCTGAAAAGAAAATAAGTATACCTGGAAACATGCAATAGCACCTCAGGTGCACACCCTGCTGCACGGGGGAGATACAGTTATCAACTCCTGAGACACGGATCTGTCAAAGAGGAAAGCGGCTGGCACAGGATTAGAGCGAGCAACATTTGAAAGTCCTCAGATCCTGTGTTTGCACATGCACGGCGCCAGATCCAAGGTTCACAGTCTTGCTGGTAGCTATTCATCAAAAAATTTGCATTGCTAATTTGGACATTAGTTAAAAATCTATGTTCAGTTCACAAGGCTCTCACCAGACTGTCCAAATAAATGACCGACCAAATTAATCTCTTTTCGTAATGTTATCTCCCGACATTTAAGATTACTTCATGCCAGATAGCCCGCTGAAGGGAGGAGGGTTGGGATGGGGGAGGAGCGGAGTGAGGGCTGCTCAGGGGAGGAGCCCAGCCGATATTCATTCTGTTTCACTCCCCTGCGAGATCCTTTCCATCACACTACTGAGTACAACACAATTAGTGAAAAGGGTCCGTTTTTCCTCCAGGAGCCAAGGTCCCAAAAAGGTACAGCTTCAACATCATTAGCAGTTCATCTTCTTAAACCTCCGGGCAGCCCCTAGGCAGATCCCCTCATGCAAACTCCACACCCCTCCCCCTTTTTGGTGTCTGCTTATCAAACTAATGAAGCACATCTAGACTGAAAGGTCTTGAGGCAGAAGACAGCAGCTTAACCATGATTCAGTACATGTCCTTTCCCCTCCTCCTCTTTATCAAATAAAGCTAGTAGAATTTCGTACACTTAAATGGAAGGGAGGAAGAAGGAAGGAGGGTAAGCGGAGGGAGGCATTTGTCTAGTAATTCCCAGCAGAAGATGTCTGTTTACTTTCTTTGACTGAGCACTTGCATATTAAAAAGGCTCAGCTCCTTAGCGGACAGGATTTATCAGTGCCACATTTTCTACTTCATAGGGCAGAGCTGGCGATGTCTGCTCCAGGTAGCCGGAGACTGAAACAACTTCTTGTGACCTTGCCCTTGCCCTTCTCTGAGTCTACTCTGCGCAGGGGAGCTAGTGGAGAATGCAGAGGGAGCTGAGAGCCGAGGGCCATGCGGTGGGGAGGGATGCTTCGTGTGCCATAGTACTAAAACAAGAACATCACTGCAAAAGCAATGAAAGCACAAGGCTCCATTAGCTATTTCCATTCAGTGATATCCAGAAAGGCAATTTCCAGCTTTAGGTAAAAACACATAAACATCTTTCATCATGTCGCTGACCTAAATATAGATGATTACTTCAAGGCAAGTGAAAAAAAAAAAGAAGAAAAAAAGCCCTATTCTTATACCTGCGAAAGCTATGAAGTCCTACAAGCAGACTGCAGTAAAGAGGAGCAATAGAGAACCAGTCAGATGTAAAGAGAAAGAGAGAGAGAAATGCATGTTCTTGAATGATTGTCCTGATGGACCATTATCCTGCACGCAGCATTCATCTGCCCTGCGACACAGGCCTCTTCCATGTCCTCCAAGAGCTTGGCTGGTTCCTGGGCTGCCTCCTCCTGACACCCATAGCCTTTCCCTGGAGCACAGCACAGCAAGCAGGACCTTTGCTTTGGCATAAAGCTTCCAGAGTTCAGATTCACATTAACCCCATCTTAACCAGGCCACTCTGCTGCCCTGAAAGGTCAGGCCATGTTTTTCAAAGGGACATAAAGTTGCCCTTGGACCTATGGACACACTTTGAAATGCGTCAGAGCTACTCAGGAGCCCGAGTGGTGCCAGACTCCAGTAGCACTTGAGCATGGACCTAAGAGCACTTGAATGTGTTTTCTCCAGGGTCACCCTCACACCACAGTAAGGCTGCGCTCCTCTTGTGAAGGGTAAGTGGTTTTGCTCTCAGTACCTGTGCTGGTTTGCAGCAGCAGTCCCCAACACCACAGTGCCAAGGACCCACTGACTAACAAGATAGAGGGTCCCTGTATGTGGAACACACACAGTGGAAGCACAGGGATGTGCAGAGAAGCTCTTCCCACTAACACAACCCAACATTAAATATCAGTGACAAGTCATGATCCTCCATATTTAATGCACGTCCTACCATTCAGAATCACAGAATCACAATTTATGACCCTCACTGGTATGTGCTGGGGACAGAATTGGGTACTTAATTGCTCCCTGCCTCAGTTTGCCCCATACATAAATGGTACCTCAGCAGTGTATACAGAAAACCTACCATCTTGGGATGGTGTGTGAACTGTGTCATAGGGGTTTGCAAAGACAGATATGCATATTAGTGATAACCTGCCATTCATTTAAAATCAAGTAACATGCACTGAAATACTATGTGCAGCCTTCCAGTACCTTCTAGTTCCAGCACCTAAGGGGAGGCCTTAGAGAGATGTAGAGGGACATTTTATAAGCGCTTGTAGTGATAGAATGAGGGGGAATGGCTTCGAACTCACAGAGAAAGAGTTTAGATTGGATATTTAGAACAAATTCTTTTCTGTGAGGGTAGTGAGGCACTAGAACAGGTTGCCCAGAGAAGGTATGGGTGCTCCATCTCTGGAAGTGTTCAAGGCCAGGTTGGATGGGGCCCTGAGCAACTTGGTCTAGTGGAAGGTGTCCCTGCACATGGCAGGGGGGTTGGAATGAGATGATCTTTAAGGTTTCTTCCAATACAGTCACCATTCAGTGACTCTGTGATAGCTGCTGTCACAGTTTCAACTTAGTCTTCCTTCTGCTTGGTCAGGGGGTGCTTTGCCTGAGAAAGGGCTTTGGGAGCAAGAAAGCTTTTGTTTACACAGTAAAAAAATCATTCTTGTCAAATAAACTATATATTATTTTAAGAAGAGTTTGGTGGGAGTAGTTCATTGTCATAAGCACTTGCTGCTATAGTGTCTTCCTAAGTGTTGTGCAATTGCTGCTGCCAAGGGACTGACAAGCCACTTTGAGTTTAAACTGCCAGAGACTGCCTTCATTTAGACCCAAACAGAAACTCCCTCTTTGTCCCTAACATGAGACCATCCTGCATTTACAGCACTATGCTTGGTTCTTCTGAGACAAGGCAAAGAAAAAGCTCAACCAATCTATTGTACCTGCTTTGCAACTTTATTGTACTGGAAAGACTTAACAAATCTCGAGTTTTGTCTCTTGAAAGGCAGGGACCAGATGAAACCAGGTAAAAATACCATGCAAGTATCAACTTCATCACAGACCAACCATGCAGACTACAATGTTGACTGAAACCCAAGGAACCCACAGGACCCTTTTTTTTAACAAGTTTGAAAACTCACAACGAATGACCATTTTTTTTCTCTCCCATTAACGTGGGTTAGGAGTACTTTCCATCAATGCTGGTGAGATGAGTGCCAAAAGGAAAAAAAAATCAAAACCCAAAGGAAGGAGCTCAAAGCAGATGACTCAGGGAAGTCCTCCCTGGGGGGACATGAGATTTGCAGGGAACCAGCACCGACAGCACTCCATGGAAGCGTGGCTGCAGATGTGAAYGGCTCTGCCGAAGAGCAACACGCGCGCACTCAATCCCACTGCCAGATCTTTGGGTCAGCGGGTTTAGCAAGGTCATGGGCCTGGGTTGCACCCTCGTGCCTTGCTCTCTGCATTAATTGCTAGGGAGAAATAAGCCCTGGCCAGGAAAGCAGCACAACAAAACTGTCGAAACTCCATATGCCTTGTCTCACAAAATACCTACTGCTTAAACTGTCAGAGGAAACTAAAAGCCACACTCTCAACTCCATAGCATAATTTGCTTTATCTTTTTTTTCTGTGGAAATGCACACTCTTGCACTAAAGGCTACTTCTCATGCCTCATGCCTTTGGGTTTTTGACCTAAAGGAATCCGCACTACCGTGTTTGTAAAATTGCTGCCTGTCTTATAAGCCTCAGAACATTTCTCCAACACTGTCAATCCTGTGCACATACCCTGTGCACATAACCTGAAAGACTACTGGAAAAGCTCTGGTGCCCTCCACGATGAATGCTTGCAGGGCTGGTAGGTTCTGTGTTTCCTGACTTTCAGGCCAGCATGGGGATTGCTCAGTGCATATGTCCACACAAGTGAAAAGAGCTTTGTGAGGTTTGTGGGAGGGTAGAGAAACCCACTGGGTGAGTGATTTGCTTTTGAGGGCAGGCACCTACTGGATTACTATTTCTCTCTCCTGTTTCACTATGGCTCTTCTGAGATGTACGTATCCATCAAGCTGCAGACCAATCACAAATGCTTGTGTCCTTTAAAATCTTTCATCAACCACTCCATGGGCTGAAGATGGCAGCAGACCAATGCCTTGTCCGCAAAACATCACAGAGGATTACTCTGAGTTACAATACTTTTCTCTAGGTTCCACATATCCAGTGTATTTAAACACATCACCGTGTTGCTTAGCCTCTTTATCATTTTAGCTCGAGGTAAAAACTTCTACCTACACAAAAGACCTGCTTTTTACTGTCATTAATAAATGTATCTCACCACTGTTAACACTCAGAAGATGTCCAATCTGAAGTTAAGCTTGCTGGGTCAAAGCCAGGAGAACTAATGGGAACCTTGTCATCAAAACAGTCCTGGGGAAACAATGCGTCCCTTCAGGGAATGTGTGTGAAAATAAACCATAAATGCATGCAAGCACACACACACACGAAAGGACTGCCTTCATGATTTGACCATGAGTGTTCTGACACAAAAACAATGGAAACACTATCATGTGTTTTATTTAAATGTCCTTCCTGTTTGTGTCACCATTACGTTTCTGCCACTAGTAGTTGGTGCCTGGTCATGGTGTTTAGCTCCTCTGTGGCCTGGCTGAGCTGTAAGTGGAGCCAAATTCTGCATGTGAGGCCAAAAGCCAGCCTGGCCCAGTAGGCCCCTTTGCCCCCTGCTGTGGTGTGGAGCACTGGCAGGAAACCCTCAGCAGGAGCAGCTAAAGTAGCACAGCTGGAGAGCTGCCAGCGTTAAGATGTTCAGGAGCTGCCAGGGTTCAGGAGCCAAAGGAATGGAAAACCTGCATAAATATAGCCTGTAAATCTGTCTTAATAATATTAAGGGAGAAAATTCTATGAATTTTAGAATCACAGAATGGTTTGGGTTGGAAGAGACCTTAAATATCATCTCGTTCCAACCCTCCATGGGCAGGGACACCTTCCACTAGATTAAATTAAATTTATCCATTTTCTGTACTTGACAGAGACAAGCTTGCTCTACAAAATGAGAATATGGAAGTCAGGTTCTGGTTTTGCCCCTTTTAAGTTGGGACTGCTGGTTGGATTGCAGTTCCTAGCTGAGTCAGATGGGCACCTTTCCGAGAGTGGCTGTGTTTGTTAGCTTGTGTGCATTATCACGTAATCAGTCCAACAGCCCATCTCTTATCTAAAATATAAATACTAATTTGAGGGCTCAAGAAGAACAGCTATTTTATTTTCAGCTAAAGAAAGAAGAAAAAAAAGAAAGGAGGAGGCTGGGCATCATAACAGTAACTTATGATTTCACTGGTGTATTATCATCGGGTAATAAGAGCAACTTGAAACCGCCAATTATCTCATAAGAGGGGCATCACCTTTTCTATTTTGAATGACTCCATCGATAAATGCAGGTTCTGCTTGCTAACAATCCATCACATAATCAGTGGCCTTACAGCAGGAGAGAGAAGCGCTTGAGAAAGGGAGAAAAACAAACCTGCAAACACACAAACACTTGATGTGAGCTAAGCCCTTGGCTTGGCAACAGAGCTAGGGGAGGGGGCGAGGGGACTGGGAGGAATCGCCTCGAGCAGTCGGCAGGTCACACACACAGAGTGTGCAACAGCAAACTCAGTTTACAAAGAGACATCTGTTCCATTACTTCAATGTATTGTGGCTAATTACATCCTGGCCCATCTGTGAAATGACAGCCACTTATTCTCCAGTGAACTGTAAAATCTGTACATGTTCGATGTGGGCAGTGGGGAGTAAGAGGAGTGCAGGCGAGTAGGGGAGGGGGGAGGATGGCGAGGGGAGAACGGGAGAACGGCACAGGCGAAGCACCAAGAAAACACTGTGCCTCTCGTTCCCATCTGGTGTCAGCTGGGAAAGGGCACTCTGGAAGAAAGGACCTAACAAAGCGCTGCCATTTTGATGCAGGGTTGCAAAACCTGCTCTAACCCGAAGCTCCTCACTCCCCATCTTTGCATGTGTAGGGGAGCAAGATGGTGCCAGCAGCAGAAATTACACCAGACCTGCATCCCTGTGCTTTACGTGTGGATTTCTACAGTGTTTCTGCCACCACTTCTTTCCATCATTCCTACCTGCTGGTTCCACAGCTTTGTTAGAGGCTATTCTCCTACATAGAAATTTAATTTTAGACTTAGAGGAATTAAAACCAAGGACTTATCTCCCACCACTGCCCACAAATTTTTAGAAAAACGAAAGAAACTGCAAGAAAATGAATCTCACCTCAACTTTTCTACATGTACCAAAAAGAGCCTTGCATTCAATCATGACTGCAAGTCACATAACACAAGGCAAATATTATTTTCATACCTATAGTAGATGAGCCAAGGAATGGCATTCAGCACCCTACCAGCTAACAAGGGTTAAATCCTGATCCTGGTAAGTCTGTCAGGAAACCTGCAAACTTTTCAATAAAGTTGGGTAAACATCAGATAAGCCAGAGGCAACTTTTGTTATGGGAATGGTGGCTTAACTTGATGCTAGCACAGAGCTCTCATGGCAGCAGCTCCACCAGCAGCTATCAGTTGGTGACTTCTGATCCCACATCCAGCCACAATCCCGCCGCAGAGACTTCTGCAAAATTCCATGTCTTGATGGCTCTGATGAATGGGGTGCTGGGGTGGTGAAAGTAGCCAGTCAAACGGTTAAGAGTGGGGCACAGACTAGAAACAGAGCCTGGTTGCTCAATGCCAGCTTGGTAACTGGGCGCACTGCTTTTGTTCCAGGATTTCTGGTGTAAAGCATCACTTTCCCATTAATGCAATTACACTGTGTGGATTTGGTCAGAATTTTCTCAGTATGATGAACTGCTAACTTCCAAAATATCAGCAAAACTAAGTGTACAAGGAAGGAGGATAAGGACGATTACTCATATCATCTACAAGCCAAAGCTGTGGAGATCTGATGAAGTCTAAAACCAGTATTGCAACAGCCAAACTAAAGAAAGCTAGGATGCTTTGGTATGGGATTTCTTGCATTTGGCTATAGGCTAAACGAATATATTAATCCATCTGAATCCCTGACTGAACCATATCCTGCAGGTGTTACAGCCATTCATGATGGTTAGATCTAGAGGGGAAGAAAAATACAATTAATTTAGGTTCATTTACATGATACATGAACAGCTGCAAAAAAAGGGAAACACTATAGGAGGCTGGTTTGTGTTGACAGCCTAAAGCAAAACCACCTGAGGCTGAAGCATCAGGATAAATAGTGTGAACCTGATGTTTTTGCTTCAGCTTTAAAACTGGCCTCAGTACCTGTTGACAAACCAATATAAGAGGGATAAAAAAGGATCAGGACCTAGTGCTGGGAGCAAAAGTAACTGGAAAATTTAACGGGTTTTTCATTAAAACATTCACCACTTCCTCCAACTTTTGGTCTGCATTCTGTTGATTCTGCTTTAATCGTCCTTTTCTAACAAAGGCTTCAACACTTCTTAAGGCCAGAATGCACATTTAAAGTCACCTCGCTTGTGACACGCAGGTTACAGACTCAGGCAGTGAAGAAGCTCAAAGCTTGATGTGGTCAAGCAGGGATTCTACAACTCAGCCTTTTAGGGAGCCCTGTGCTCCAGCACAACCTACCTGTCCTGTGTGAAGGCAGCAGCAGCACCTGAGCTCTTTGCGATGTTTTTGTAATAGGCAGGGTGGTGGTCAGGGCTTTGAAGGGTTTCTCCCTGGGTAGATGCAGAAACCCCTACACCTTTGAGCTCTGCTAGTGGTTAGCATATATCACAGTTTGTGAATTTCAAAGGTAAAGCACAGCTCTTCCAAAGTACCTGCTTTGACTGACAGGTTTGAAGCAAGGGGTTCAGTCTCACTGTACTTGACAGAACCTGAAAAGCTATTGAAAGGCATCTGGGCAACTGAGTGGTGTCAGTCTAATTTAGAATGGATGATACATCCATTTTACCAATTTCACTGCAGAACAGGCAATCGGAGAAGGCAAACCAAGGGGAAGGAGAGGGCTGACTGAGCTGAATTCAATCTTGCGGTCGGTTCCACTGCTGGAACAGCTGGCACTTAGTGTATGGATAAATACAGGATTTCATTTTCCATGGACATCAGGCTGCCTTTCCTCACCAGCACTAAACTCAGCCTCACAAAAGAAAAGATTAACAGAAAAAGAACCTCACAGTGTGTGACTCTACAAAGAGCTTAGAGGAAGGATTTGTAGTAAATTAATATCACCAGCAACCATACACTTCCCAGAACCTCACAAGTTTTTGGTGTAAACTGTGGTTTAGTTGAGTCACACATTATGTGTAGGATCCAGCAACCTCAATTGCACAGAGGGACCTCCTCCCACGCTGCCTTAACAATGAACTTGGTCTCAGCCATGGTTTTGTTGAACGTATTGACCCATCACTTCTGATCGTTCATCTGGGAGTGATGGTCTGCACAGTATCTTAGCCTGCTCCTGTGTCTGAAGCCTAAATGTTTTACAGTAGGTTACCACAAGCTCAACTTAATGAGCATCAAGAAAGTGTATCAGTTGTGGGCCCAGGATTGATGCTGAGTTCATTCTGAACTGAAAAGATTAAGAGATACTCCCCCTCCTCTACTTTCTTTTTCACTTACCTTTCACATTGAATATGGACACCCAAGGTGAGCTTCTCCTCTCTTCTCCAGCAATAGCTATGACAACTGGAGAAGAGCAAATGGGTGACATCACAAGAGTCACAAGTAAAAATTGAAGCAATGGGAGAAGGCAAGGTTTTTAATCATTCAGTTTAAAATGCTGCTTCCCCCTGAGTTTGTGTGGTATGAATTCTTCCTCATATCTACTTCAATAAGGAATGAAAAATTTGTAACAAAGGACATCTGTTCTGTAAATGCAAAGCTTCCAGCTTTTCAATAAAGATGAAAAAAATGTCTTTGAGACTTTCAGGGGTTTCTCTGTCAGAAGGCAGAGATATCCTTGAGGCCTATATGGCAAAGTGAAAGCTCCCCGCTCTCTTTCAGAATCCATCTCTTCTCCCCCAACTGAGGTTTCCTGATGTGAAATTCTTTTTAAGTAATCTTTGCCACCTGTAAAATAAAGGTGACCAGCACAGAGTTTCAAAGATATGGCTCTATGCTTCCTCTTAGATAAATTCTTCTAAGGCAAGAGAGGTATGACTTTGCAAAAGCTGAAAGCATTCCCAACAAGCAGCTGGAAAGAACAAAGTGCTAAATTCCTCCCCTGAGAACTTTGCCTGTTCAGAGAGATGCCACCTTTCTGAGCCTTCCTGGTTATACCACCCCCCTCTCCACCCCCCCTCCCCGATTTCCTGAGCTGCTGATGCTTATCTCTAAAGTAGGGCAGATGCAGGCACTGATTTTCTTAGGGAAGAAGACAGCAAGCCAATTGCTACTTATTCCCCCATTACCTGGTTACAGTCCTGCTACCAAGGTGATTAGACAGCAATGCATAAAGAAACCAGCCGAAAAGAACTAAACAATTATTTTGCCTTAACAGAAGAGACTGGAGGGGGATATTTGTCTCTAAATTTGAAGGTTGACACAAGCAGCATTTGAACTGGCTTAAAAATATTAGTCCGTCACCTCTCATCCTTATGTTGGCAGAGAGCTGGTTAGCTTGGGCCTTTGAAAGTTCAGTATAAAAGGGATAGAGGAGGAAAGAAAGCTTTGGGAATATCTATTAATTAACAAGCCAGCAGGGCAACGGTTTTAGGTAAATGAATGCCATGCTCACTAAGGAAAACAAAACCTGGAAGAGGCATTAAGAATATATGTGCACATACACAAAATATACAACAGGGCTGCTCTGTGCATAACTGCTTGGAACCCTGCAGTCAAATGCTGGGTCTTCTGTGCACGAATGCTACCTGTAAGTAAATCTGGACAGGAACTGTGTCTGAAAATGTAGAGCAAGGCAAATTACATGTACTTGACAGTTGCACACAAAAGTGACAAGTTCCAAATGCTTCAGGGAAGCCATCCCAGGGAACAAATGAAATGCAGGCACAAGGCCTAGTGGAAAAACCACTTCACATGTGAGCTTGCGTGAGAGGGAAGAGGGAAGGAGAGGGGCTATATTTTGGCAGAGGACAGGCTCAGCATTCATTTTTGTAAGTACACATAACCCCAAACTTCAAATAAAACACCTGGCACACAGAGCTGACTTATGCTTGCAACCACATGGCATGAAGTGATGCCACATACTCAGATTTATTTTCCCAGCAGCAGGGCAGAGCAGAGGTGCCAAGTGGTCTAATAGGAAGAGCTTACCCGTTGGGAAAGCCAATCCTTAGAAAGCATAATTTCAAGGAATTCAGAGTGTTTAATGTTATTCAAATAAACCTAGTGTGACTGTGGTAGCTTAGAGGAAAGGGCTGCGTTTAATTCTGATGTGCACGCTGGGAAGTGATGGCACAGCTGGCCTGCCCAGGATGTCTGAAGGAGAGATGAGAGCTCTGCCTCCCAGTCCTTGGCCACTGACCTTGGAGCTTTGGCTTCCAGAGCGCAACACTCAGTTACTGGAATAGTCACCGGCAGAATAAAAATCATGAGTTTTAAGTCCCTCCATGAGCCTGGTTTACAGCAGTTGCAAGTGCTGATTCCTGGAGATGGAGGAATATGCAGCTGGACCTTGAGTGCAGGGGGCTGCTGAGGACATGGGTCCTAGGAAACCGGCCCTCCCGGCCAGTCACAATTAGCGGTGCTTGCTAGTGAGAGACCGAAGTCATTAGCTGGCATGGAAAGTTAATCACCTGTCCACTCTTACAAAAGGGAGAAAGGYTGGTGGTTGGGACCACTCAAGGGACAATGTCTGTTCTCCAAATGGTGTCCTAGGAATAAATCAATGTCCAAATCCCAGGGCTTCTAAACTTCTACAAACACAAACACTCAGAAAGTATATACATTAAAAAATGATTCTGAATAAAAACAACTGCCCCTGAGCCCCAGATTTCCAATGCCATCTCCGTGGTTAACCCCTCCCTGCCCAGGCTGTCCTATCTCTGTTTTATTGTTTCCACAGTACATTATTTGTTGAAATAAATACGGAGATAAGGCTGAGCAAGACAGCCATGACAGCCAGACTGAAATAAATTCATCACTCTTGGGCTCTCAAGGGAAGAAAACCATGCATTTTTTCTAAATGATTATTTCTGAAGCACTGAAGGAATGGCTATATCACTAATGAGGCCAGTGCTCCATGACTGCTGATTATATGACCTAAAAAGAGACAAGGGGATGTATGTGCGTACAGGGGGATGGGGAATGAGATGAATAGTTCTTCCTTAGGATCTGGAATCATCTCCCTGGGCTTCTCAAAAGTCTGAGAGCATTTGTAGTTCACCACAAAGGCAGGCCTGGATATTTACAGCCATGCAAGGAAGTCTGGACTGCAGTGCTAGGCTATTCTAACAAGTAGGCACTCAATTCCTCTCCTCCCATGATAGGTCACCTTCTACTCACTGCAATAATAATTAAAAAGGAAAAAGAGCTCTCTCAGTCACCTCTACGTCTAAAGTATAGGTCCTGCAGGTTGATGCAGCCAGACTTGAGGCTAAAGCAAGGAATAAGATTCACTTATGTCTTCTCTCACTCACTAACTCCCATAGAAACAAGAAATTCCTGATAAACGACACAAATATGCTTGCAAAAATCTTACTCATATGTTTGCCTGGCTACCTTCCCCCACACTTTCAGGCTGAATTATTAGAGGTGCATTACACATGCAGCAATCCCAGCCAGCTGATGGTAGAACAGGGCAGGGTGGCCACATGTATAGGCGGGCCAAATGCCAGCCACAAGCAGGAAAATTAGCAATGTGACTTCAAAGAATGATATCGCAACATGGCCATAAAAAGCTGCAGCTTTCAGATTCTTAGTAGTATTATTTATATCATATGGTATGGAGAAGTGAGAGCATGCAGAAGTAAAAGATATCTAAGGAACAGCCCCAATACAAAATGTGGCCTGAGGGTACTGAGAAGACGGGATTTACTTATTTATTTAATGGCTTGGTTTATACACAGAAATTACCCAGGACACCTTGAAGAGCAGAAATCCAGAAATGGAATTTTCGGGAACAATCTAGCAGGAACAAAGGAACCCTGACAGATATTAGATGGATTATAGTCACACACCACTGCTGAGGTTTCCTAGCACTTTCTGAAGACTGTCCCTTTTTTGCAGGCAGCAACATCCTCTTGCCTGACCTGACAGAATTTGGGAGATGCAGCTTTGCTTCTATCAAAACTGTTCCAACTTGCATGTGGACTTAGGGTAGTAAAAGGGTGCATTCTCAGTGCAGAATCTCAGATCAGGGCCCCTGCTATCACCTATAGTCTCTATTTCAGCTGACTGGGGAAGTTCATCACTAATAGTTACTGCAGTCTCAGTGTGCAGTCTCAGTGGGGTACTCCAGAAGGTTTTCTCCCCTTCCCAGGAGATGCCCTTTCCTTGGAGCCTGGGATCACTCGCTGATCTCCTCACAGGTATCCATCTTTACAAAGACCGAGAGCCTGCCTAGAACTTAGCACAGCTGCTAAATCTAAGGATGGAAGCAGGGAAGAAAAGTTTAACTAAGTTTTCCTCCTTCACACAGGTCATTTGTCACAATCCTTTATAGCTAATAATCCCTCTGTAAAATTTATAAGCCAATTACAGAACAGGGAAATAATTCACTAATAGCCTATACAAGGCGGTTTAAAAATCTTGTAGGAAAAAGCTCCAATATATTAAATGCCAGAGGTTTCAGAAGCAAATGCTGTAGTTGACACTCTTTTAAAGCCTTGGGTTCAGGAGGCCTAGATCTATGCAAGATCTATTTGAGACTAGCCACTGCCACAGCTCTTGCCTTGGAAGCATCCCTGCTGGGATCTGGGGCCACCAGCCAGCTGCACACAACCTATGCTGGAGTCTGTTTCCCTTCCATTTCTCAAGGGTTACAGACAGAGTTCCTTTCCCTATCCCTCGTGTAAGTCAACCTACAGATAAATGATGTACCTCATTTGCTTTTCCAAAAGCCACTATTTCACCACAGAAAGTAAATCTGACAAACAAGTGAAGACCTTCCTCTGGGCTACACTGCCTCTCTCCTTCTTGCTTGGAGCAGGGAGCATAAAGAAATCAGCCCAAATACTGTATCGGTATCATTTCAGAAGTTCTCTAATGAATCTGAGCCCAGGCTGGAGCTTTAAAAGACTGCAGTGGTGTGTCAGTGTGAATAGCCACAACTAGTGTCATGTCAGGCGGTAACAAGGCCACTACTGTTTTTACAAGCATCATGCACTCAGCAGATAAAAATGAGAAACCTATCAAAGCCGCCATAAGTCACCCTTATTGCCAGTGAGGGCAAACAATGTCCCCACACGATTGCTGGTACTTGGGGCCACTGATAGCAAGTCCAATTTCTTACAAGCTGTCCATTAGTATGATGAAGTGACTAATAACCACCACACATGGGCTTTTATCTTTTCTTTTTCTTCTTGTTGGTCCACTGGCAACTGCTAATAGCTTTCTAGGGCTCCTTCAAATAAACAGAACTAATTACCCTGCACAATGATACCGTGTCTTACAGACAACTAATTATGTCATGGAGGGCTTTCTTAACATGTACGTTTATTTGCAGAGGGCCATGTCTAAAATGAAGCAAATTTATTCAGTCTTTATGCTATCAGCTGCTACAAAAATAGCACTGAATACACAGCAGATCCAGATTGCAGAACTCTAGCAGGCAAGCTCTCCCAGGAGGCTGAAAAACAACACATGGAGTACCCATATTCCAGAACATGTGTAGCTGCATGGCTGCAAGCCTCCTGTGCACTGACTGTGGTGCCATGGCACAGACTGGGACTGTTGTGTAAATAAAGCTCTGCTTTTCTTCACTTGCATTTGTATATGTTGAACAGACAATCACCACTTGCTATGCCTTATGCCCCAACTACATGCCTTGCTGGAGGAATAATGGAAATCCTGGTTGAAAAAAAAACCCGAAAAGCACAGAACTGAACAGATGGGCAACATGAAATAACAGATACATTGGGAAACTGTTCTACCAGTAAGAGAAGAAGAAAAAGAGAAGTAAAGTGACTCACTGTATATTATGTAGCCAACTGTGTTAGAGGCTGGAAACAAACCTAGGGTTTCCTGACACCTGCTCCCTGCTTAGACAGGAGGTAGCACCAAACCAAATCTAATTTTTTAAAAATACACTTTGCAGACAGATATCTAACTGACAAGACAGGTTCATATCAAATTATTCAAAGTGGACATGACTGAATGCCTTTTTGCACTCCTGGTGAGAGGATTTTTAAGGTGTGTAGCCCCCCTCCTCCCCACTCCCTGCATAAACAGCAAATGAAAGCATTTGATTTGCAAGCATTTCTGTACAGCCATGTCATACAAAACAGTAACTCCTTCTCCTCAGGGACAATGTCTTGAAATGATGAAGCAAGGGCACCTCTCAAACCACAATCATAATAATCCTTAGCATTTACAGGAGTTATATGCATCCAAAGCAGCACATATCTTTCTAAGCAAGTCTGAGTGGCAGATGAACTGATAAAAGAGGGCAGAGTATCTTATTCGCAGCTTTTAGCTGACTGTCTGGTCAAAGTACCTGAGTAGAAATGTATGTTCAATTATACATGTATTCAACTCCTGGACACATATCACAACCACCTACACCTCTATGAAGAACATGGTCCTTAACATGTTGTTTAAGGCATTCGAGTCAATGGGCTTCATAAGAAAATGATAGCCTTTACAAAGGGGCTTCAAAAATCTCATTAAAGGTGTTTTCTGCAATTCTCTAAGGCTCTACCTTTCCCCTCAAACAAGAGGATGATTTTTACAGTGAGCAAACTGAGCTACAAATTGCATGCCCACTGTAGAACTGTAGCAGGAACAGGAGACAGAGAGATTTCTCAGGGACCAGGCTGACCTTGATGAGCAACTTCGAGATAAAAGCTACAGTGCTTGGTCTCCCACTATGATTTTCAGAGGTGGGTCACTTCAGTTATGTCTCTCCCTGTAGCAACAGACAGCCCTAGCAGAGATGACACACTCTCAGGGGGCTCCCCTTTACAAAAGGAACCATTAGAAGATGACAGGATAGGCACAAAAAATTCTGACACGGAAGTAAAAAAAAAAAAAGATGTGAATGAGACAAAGAATAAGGGTGCATCATGTCCTGGGTTCCTTAGCATGCCCCTGCAGCATGACGCCATGGAGACGGGGTCTCCTGCTGGAGTGTAGTGGAACAGCAGAAGTAGAAAGTGGCCAAACCAACCTGTTGAGAATGGTGCAATGTTAGGCACAAGGAGGTCATGTGAAGTCCTCATTACAGATATCGTTCTGTAACCACCTTGATTTTGTACTGCCCAACTTTGATAACTCAAGTGACAACAAAAGAAGGATGGAATCTGGACAAATTGATTAAAGGATGGAAAAACATGCCAATCCTGAAATAGAACTTCTGCTCAGAACCATCTTCTCTTCCTTTAAGCCTCTGATTTTCAGAACAGTTTAAAGGAAACTGTATGTACCGCCACAGCAGCAATACCTATGACCTAGTTATTGACTCCCAAGGGAAACCCTGAGATTTCTTACAGCATTTTTGTTACTCTTGTGCTAGGGAGACTTAAAAACCATCACAGAGCAGCCAGCCCTGAATTTTTGAAAATTAGGAAGCAAATCCCTAAAATCATAGAATATCCTGAGTTGGAAGTGACCCATCAGGATCATCGAGTCCAACTGCTGGCCCTGCACAGGACATCCCCAAAAGCCACACCATATGCCTGAGAGCATTGTCCAAACACTCCTTGAACTCTGTCAGGCTGGGTGCTGTAACCACTTCCCTGGGGAGCCTGTTCCAGGCTCAACCACTCTGAGGGTGAAGAACTTTTTCCTGATATCCATCCTAAACCTCCCCTGACTCAGCTTCAGGCCATTCTCTCAGGTCCTGTCACTGGTCACCAGAGAAGAGATCAGACCTCAATATTTTCTCTTAGTATCATTATGTTTTGTCTTTTTCTCCATTTCCCCATTTTTGCAAGTGCTAGGTTCAAGCTTTCCTTTCCTAGAAGATGCTTTCTCCAAAACACAAAAACTAAGACTCTTGCAGCATCTGGGGCCCTTCAAAGGAGACACCAGATAACAACTCCATGCTAAAATGTAACCTGGAAAAGATGGATTGTCTTCTGAAAGCATGGTTCTCACTCATCAACCCTTTTGAGACTCAGGAATAGGCAGGAGTTACATGGGAGTTTTGGTTTCTTCAAATGAAACCCCGTTGCCTGAGTTCCCAAAGCCAATGGCCTCACATGGAAAAAATGGGGAATTAGCAATTTCATGCAGTCTGATACTATACTCCTGCTCTACTCATCCTGTGTTAACCTTTCCTGTTGAGGTTATTGAGGCAGCAAATCATGTAACACATCGATTTTTAATTTTTCATTTTAAGTGAATATAGGATTTATATGTGCATTTTTCCCTCAMAGAATGAAGTTGTAGAGGGCACTGAAAGACACATTTTGTTCTGTCAAAGCAGTCTGTAACTGGAATGGAAAACCTTTGCTTTCTGATATTACAGGCAGAGGCATGAAAGGAAGACAGGCTCCTGGTGCCTCCACACATGCAGGTGCCCCTGAGAGGGTGTGGAGATCCGTGCTCTGATCACAAAGCAGCATGGAAGGATGTCAAAACTGTCAAAGAACCCCATGCCTGCAGGCAAGCAGTGATTTCCCTCTGCCTTTAAGACTCATATCTTCAAATTTATAGCCCAAACAGGAGTCCAAAGATGGGCAACACATTAAAACTTCCTTCCAGAAGGGGGAAAGCATCTGCTCCAATAGCCTGACTGTGTCTGAACCACAGGTCACCTCCTGTGTGCAGCTGCGCAGGGAAACCAAATTTTCCATAGGATGCAGTTCCACATTGGTGATTGACATCCGTGGTGCCTACTGACAGGCAGCCTGAAACTTTGGCATTTGTTCCACATTTTAATTCCTCAAGCTTGAGTTCTGTAGGATTCATACCTCAGAAGCCACGATTCCTAGGTAAAACATACAATTTACAGAGGGGCTCTACACCTTTCCTTTCCTCTCCCCCTTCACTTCTGGATACTTATACAGGATTTTAATTTTTTTTCCCTTTTTTTTCCCCCACAGACCACTTTCAATTGATACAGGAGAAAGTAGAGGTCACAGGAAGAGTAAAGACACATAATCTAATTTTCATTTTGTCCATTAATCATGCATGATTTCAGCCAGCCATTTAACAAGGTAGAACTCTAGAGTGATCTCTCCACTGATGGGGGAAAATTCACTCTAATTCCTGTTGCTGCTCCATGCTCCTGGAACACATTCTGCTGCACAGAACAGCCTCTCCTCTATAAGTAGAGAAAAATGGATCCACATGTCCTGAAAAACATACGTTCTCCTGTAAGTCTTCTCAAGAGCTTTTTACTAATTTTAAATGTCCAGCTGAAGCTATTGCTGCTTCATTGGTGGCTGGATCTCAGGGAGGTGTGTCTCAAAGCAAGCCAAATAGAAAAGTCTGTATTTTCATACATTTTGATATGAAGTTGTCAATATTGCTACACAGTATTCTAGCTCACAAATAAGAAAGCCTAGAAGTAGTTCCCTGTGTCTGCACCCCTTATATGCTCTCTGCTATTTGCAAGCCTCCCAGCTAGTCAGGATCAAATCTCCTAAAGCAAGACAATTCTGGAAATCAGTGAGATGTGCACTCACCATAGGTAAGGTCAAGGAGATTGGAGGTATTAGGCTTTGCACATTCACAGATGAGGCACAAAAAGGCACCTTCTTTCTCTGCTTGTGTTTGATGAGTACTGCAACATTTGCCAGCTTGGGAGATGATGTCTGGTCCTCAGCCCCTCTCTCTACCTCACCTTTGTTTAATTCTTTGCCAAAGTGACCTTAGTGTCTGGAGGGGAAGAAATCTCTGGTTTAAGAATGGTCCTTATCAGCTGTGTTGGGAGTGAGGGTTGAGGAACCCAAGGAGAACTGCAAGGCACACTTCTCAGTAATCTATCTGCTCAACAAGAGGGACCTGGCCTCCTCTCTACCTCTGGACATCCCAGTTACTCCATATTCAAGGAACCTTCAATACCTCAAGGTTTCTATGCCAGCTATGAATGCCCCAGTCTCCCTCCACTCACTGTGCTTTTGTCAGAGGAAGAGAGCAAAGGCTTATCCTGGACTGTGTGCCAAGAGACCCAAGGACACTCATACTTCCCTTGAAGGGAAAGAAAAGGATCTTCTGAACCAAAAAGGCAATAAGCCTGAGAAGTGTTCTCTCTCTCACAGGCTGCTCAAAAGGACATCATTCAGCAGAAAGTAACAATTAGCAGTACATTCCTTCACCCTTTCAAGGTTTCAAAGGAACAGTGGCATGTTTAAAGGAAAAGGAGTGCAAATGCACAGAAGTAGGATAAGATTTGAATATGTCAAAGACTGAGTTGCTGATAAGCATTTGATCTGTTTTGGAGGGACCCTGAGAAGTTCAGCTCTGCGATGGAAAAGGCATTTGCCAAGACAGCATTGCCACTCTGGAGCTTTTTGCTCTGCTGTAACACAAATAAGTGCTCATCTGTTCTAGGGAAAAAACTGTCCTGCAGCTGGCTGACCATCTTTCTCCAAAAAATTACAGCCTCATTTCCAGGAGGTTTCTCTAGTAAGATCCCTGAGTCAAGTAAAGGGGCCATGATTCCTAAGCCCAGTCTCTAAGTCCCCAGAACTACAGGGCTTTTCCAAAATACCAGTGCTACATCAAGCCCTGACACAGGCTATGGAGAAGTGTCATGGGGAGCAAAAGCCCCTTTAGCACGACTCTGACAGGAATAGGGTGACAAACAGGTGAAATGAAAGATTTATTACATTTGCTTTTCCTATTCTTAAAGGCTAACAGTGAGTGCTGTGAAACCAGGAATATGGGAAGTGTAGCAGGTATTATATTTATCTGTTGGTGTTTCTTATCAAATTTACCAACTGTGGAAGATATTTGGGCATTCTTATCTACTCAGATCAAAATAATAAAGATACAGCAAGAAATTTTTAAAAGAAGAAATGAGAATTAGAGACCCAACCTGCTCTCATTTTCTGTGGGATTTGGGGTCATCACTGTCTTTTTGAAAACTCCCCTTTGCATGTGAATAACACAGTTGTGTGAACTGAAATACTGCACCTGCTGTCAAGAGTATGGAACAAGAACAGGCAGACTGGCTCAATTCTTACGATTCCACTAAATTAATTTTTAGCACTCCAAAGCAGAATTACCATAAAGTTCAGTAGCAATCATGTATAATAATTAAAAGAATTTTCACTGCACCATTACTAAGCAAGCCCTTTGTATTACAAGCAACTTTATCAATTGCTGAGCCAAACCATATTTCACAAGACAAAAACCTGATCAGGCCACATTTGCCAGGTGAGTATTATGTAGTGTTTCCTTTTCAGGTGCTTGATCTGAGAGTGGCAGCACAGAGCTGAAATCTTGGCTGCTTGGTTTGATTTTTGCTACGTGTGTATGTTTTTAGTAAATTACATATTGCCAGCAACCCCTGGATGCACAATCCCATCTCTACTAACAGGCTTTTCTATTCTGACAGGGATACTCAACAGCATGAAATAATCCCCTTCAATTTACAAAAGAAGTTCCCAGTCTCTGAGTCTTCAACTATTAGTGATCCTTCAGTTGCAACAAAACTCAACATAGATACTCTGTTAACAGACTGGATTTTAAATATTCACTATTCACGGTAGTTGTTTGCCTGGGTGTGCAGAAATGACTAACTATGCTCCGGCTTCCAGGGACACCATCAAAAACAAGAGGGGATTGTGTAAGTGGACTATTTCCTGATTTAAGTATTTTAATGAGTTTCCTCTTTTCCCTCATCATGCATTATTCTAAGCAAGAGAATGTAACTCTGCTTGCAGGGGGGAAACAAGAAGCAGATGATGCGACAGGAAAGCAGAGACAGATACGCACAGAGGCCAATTAAAAAATATATATTTTTTTAATAACACCACCATTTGAATGCAAAATGCAAAGAGAAATGACAACGAACACCCAAGCTTGCTTCTAAAGGAATGAATAAGACCAAAAATCCTTCAAAAGGATTGTATTAAAAAATCTGACATGTGCCTTTTAAATAGATAAAGCAGTTCAACTTTGGAGTGAGTGAGATACAACAACTTTGTCATAACCTTAATTTTGTACTTGGACCCAGATATTAAGACAGAAAAAAATTGATAGCAAATAGGAAAAAAATAGGACAGGTCCCCATTCCTGACCAATAATGATACAAAACATGTGCATAGGCTTTTAAGAACAACATCAACAAATTCTTTAAATCCTTGTGTACTTCTGCAACTGAGCCAGGACATTTCCTTCCAAAATAAGTCTGAAAACACTTTTTTTTTCTTTTTAATCATATATTGCCTTTAGACATTTTAGATTTGTGTTTTTCTCCTGTACCCAAATTCTTCCTTTGTGGGAAAGTAAAAGTAAACACAAATAGAAATGCAACGAGTATGGTCAAAACGTCTCAGTGAACATCTTTTTTGTTATTGCTGGGATCATTTTGCCATTTTAAAAATCAAGCCTAACTGTATGCTGCTAAGGCATCCAAAACTGCACCAAAAAATGATTGTCCTACACTATTAATTTCTGTTTCCCAAGGACTGCTACCGATATCATGTATCAGAAGACATGACCTACTTTCTGTACTTTCAGAAAATACAAGTAAGGAAGATCTCACTGCTAAATACATTTAAAAACCAGAAGAAAGAGAGGGAAGTCACAAGCAGTAGGGTAGAGAGAGGTGGGCTTGGGTGAGATTGAGGTAGTTTGCTAGAAAATGCAAAACATTTCTGGTTTTCATTACAGACCATGACTTTTTTTTTTAACAAGGCCACAGCCTTTATGTAACAGGGGATTCACTCACTTAATGCCAAGCCACTGGGAAATGAAATAACTGCATCATGTGTACTCCGCTCTCTTCTCTGCAAGAAGAACGTGCCTTTGCACAGTACTTGACCACCTGAAGCTGCCCCAAAACTCTGCTGGCCCGGGGCTGCCTGTGCTGGGACTCAAGCGAACCATGGCTGCACTCCAAACCTTGGGACTCGGTTCTGTCACTAAGGGATGTTAAACCTTCATGTGCAGAGGTGGCTCTTGTACAAGCCTGAGGGTTAGGTTGCTGTAGGTTACTTCCTGGGGTCCTCATGTGAGGACTCCAAAACATCCATTGGGTACCAACTGCTGCAGCCTCTGCTCCAGTATTCTGCTCTGAACATCAGCATTTATCCCCCAACTTAAAAGTCTCATAGCTTTCAAGCAGTGTAGGACGTGTTTCCGCAGTAATAGACATGAACATCTCTGAACTAATCAGAAGCAATATACACTTTCTCCACAAATCCTTCTAAACACTGAAGCTTTATTAAACATGCTCTGTTACCTGGTCAAACTACATGGGTCTGATTTTCTTGCACAGGATGAGGCAGGATCTTGCTGCTACCAAAGCTGAAGGCCCAAAATGCAACATGATTAAGAACTGAATTGCCCTGTTTCCAGAACTAAGGCAGGCTCCACATGCTAATTCTCTGCTAAGCCAAAGCATGGGGCTTTGATTTCCTAACCTCAGAATGTTATCTGGCTCTGGTGTAGGATTACCATTAGCTCTGTACATCTGTCCTTACAGTAGGGTCACTGTCACACCATATGTCACTTGGACAACCTTTATTATTTCTAGATTTTTATCTTTTTAAAATCAGTGTTCATCTGGAAGAGCCTGGATTCCCTTGGCTTTCAAAATCTGCTTTGCATTGCTAAGGCTGTAGGCAAAGTTGCATTAGCAAGACAGAGAAAGACAGAGAGAGATACTAAAAACCTGCTAAGACACAAAATGTTTTCAGGTAGCTCTTCTCTTCAATATTAACTAAAAAAAAAAAACAACAAAGGAGAACAATGAAGGTTTACTCAATTTCCATTTACCAAAGAAATGGCCTCCTTTTTTTTTTTTTTCCTAAAATGGCTTCTGTGTAAGTTCATTATCTTCAATGAATATTCCTGACTTGCAGCAGTGTAAGAAGAGTCTGACCTACAAAGAGCAGGTCAGGCTCCACATGGAAGCCATCAGAGGGTGGCGAGCTGCAGCCTCAGTACCCACAAGGTATCCCAATCTTTTGATACAGGAGAAAAAACCTCCTGCAAAATTCATGGTCAATTAATTCTCCTTCTACCCCTCCGGTACTGTAGTAAGAGAAAGGGTCATCAGTCTCCAGATTGTCACTGTCTCAAAGGAACAACAAAAGAAAGAAATCAGAGGATCTGGAGGAAGAACTGAAATGGCTCTTCCAAGATCAATGCCCAGCCTTCTGGGACATTAGGAGCATTGTATACTCATATAGTACCTTTCATCCCGAATGAACTTAAACACCTTTCTAAATTATATACTGATCTCATCTGAAGGCTGCATCCAGTGAAAGGGAGCAGGGAAAACCATGTTCATGCAGGCAACCATGTGACAGCTCCTGTGCCAGAGGGAGCACCGGAGCACTTACAGGAGATGCAGGTCTCTGCCCCAGGGGTTTAATAAGCCCGGGCCCAACTATGTAACACAGAAGTGTGAATCCCAGGAGGAGAGGCATCATCTCTGTCACAGTGGGACTGCTGTAGCAATCAGCGAGGACTGACAGAGCTCCTCCCCATGCCTGGACAAGCCATTCAGCCCAACCAGATCATCAGAGGCTGCTCAACGCCCACGTCAGTGGCACAGCACTAGAACCTGAAGCAGAACAGGTGTTCTGTTACACTCCTCCCTGTATTCCCATTTCCCCTTTCAGCAGACATAATGCCAAGAGAACTTACTTTCTTATAGAGAGAGGTGAATTGAAGAGTCTTCTTGGTTGATAAAAAGGAAAAAAGAAAAAAAGAGTGAAAGCAAAAGTGAAAGGAGAATGGACAAAGATTGCAAGGGGATGCAGGGGGAAAGGAGATGACCGAAACATAGGAAAACCAGCAGAAAAGGAAAGAGAAAAGACCTCTACATAGCTTATAACCTTTAAGGTAACCTATAGCTTGCTTCAGAGGGGAAGAACATCAAGTCAAACCACATATATAAGAAGCAAATGGAAACACTCCACAGCCATTCAGAAACAAAAGCGAGACCAGGAGAATTGTATTGAAGCTGCAAAGGAGATCCATGGCACAGTCCTGTTGTAGATGAAGACAATAGGGCTTCTTCTACCAGCTTCAGAATGAGCAAGTCACAGCAGAGTTCAGACTCAAGATGAAGACGGTGAAGAAAAGAGCCTGTCTCTCATTGAAAACCACAAAGATTTCCTGCCTCACTTCCATACCTCAGCTTCCACTGCTTTTCCAATGAAAAAGTTCACCATGGAATGCAGCCAAAAGAGCAGCATCAGCTGCATCTGTACCAGGGTATCCAGGGTATTAAAGGTGCTCCTGCAGCCCTGACATAAACTGGTCAGCTCAAAAGTGTTATGGGAGAGCCCATGCAAAGAGTTTCCAAACAAATTCAGCTACACTCACATGCAGAGATATAGCGAGTATAATCTGTTGTTGTTCTACCGAGGGTAAATCTTCATCTAAGCCTCAACTTTTTAAAATCAGTCTAACAGCTCATCTTCCTGTGTCTCCTGTACTTCCCTATGCCCTTTTAGTCTGGGGCATCTGGGTATGACTGGGATCTTGCCCATGATGAGATGGCAACATACAAATGACAGAGGAAAAGACTACAGGTTGACCTCATTGTCAGATAAAATCTATTATGCGTGATTAAAACTTAACAAAATGCAGTCACATTAAAAATTACTATCATGAAGTGCACCATGATTTACTGACTAAATGAATGAGAAATTTATCTGAATAAAATTGTCCTAGCCCTCCTGCATTGGCAACACATGATAAATTGCTGATTGTGAGAAGATCATTGCTTGCCATTGGATGACTTACACACATTGATTTTTCCTAATGACATGAATTAGCATAATAGCATCTCCACATATATTACACAGTTTCCTCTTAGCCAGCAAAAAATTATTTCAGGCCTTCAGGTCCCAAACTGCAAAGAATAAAGGTGGAAAGAAAGGATTTGCAAACTGCCTCCTTGCCCTTTATTATGCAGACCAAAAGTCCAACCCACTGGATCCTACTTAATCTTGAAGAGATGGGAACAACATTCAAGAAAGTGCAGGTCTTGTGCAATGAAGCTGTGATCACAGTGGGCTGCTTTTTGCATAGCGGTGATCTAATTTTGAGGCCAAAAAAAGTCTTAGAGAAAGAAGAATGCAATCCCAAAGAACAAGGAAAAAAACCCGAACCACCATTTCCTCAATTTCATTAAGATGCACAGGGGCAGACTGTGCAGTCCTTATGTAAGTGCTCTCATTGACTAAGGTTGTGTAGGTGAGAAAGCTCTCACCAAGTTGAAAAGGCAAAGCACAGTCTATTAATAGGAAAATAAAAGTGGTGAAATACATAAGAAAGTGGAGGAGAGACACCACGTATTCTCACTTAATTGAAAATCAATCACAATAACCCACATTCTTTTCTTTGAGAAATCCGAGAGGTGATAAAAGACCACCTTAAAAACAGAACAGTGCCCTGCAGTTCAGCGTCCTCTGCAGTACATGGATTTCAGACTTACCCATGAGGATTTTCCAAAAGTCCATGCTTTTTACAGAGGAATGTGCCTCTCAGGAGCATGAATAAAACAGCTTATTTACTGACATTAATGTTTTGAGGTTTTTGAGCCAGTACACTGTACCTAAAGCAGAGGGCCTGAGCAGAAGCAGAGCAAAGCAGACACATAAGCTCCCTTTGGTGAAAGAGCAATGCCAGAGTCCACCCAGGAGAGCTCCCAGTCTGTGCTGGCTACTCCACAACTGCTGTTTGCTATAGGAATCACAATGCTGGGAGCTCTGCTTAGGTTACAGCCCTGACATTTTCACTCTACTCTGACCTACACTGCCCAGAAGCCAAAGCGCACACACCCTCTCTGACACAAGGCTTGCCAAGTGGCTGGGAAGCAGAGCAGGGAAGCTTGCACAGGATACTCCAGACAGGTGAGTGGATAATAAGCCATAAGGCATTTGAGTWCTCTTGGTCTTTATTCAGCTTTCCCTGCCCAGCTGCAGTGGGAAACCTGACAGCAATGCACACACACATGTGCATGTTGTGAGCAGTGCAGCTTTTACTCTGAGGCAGAAGAATTCAGGGGCCCTACTCTTTACAAAAGCTGCTTTCTCCCGAAGGGCTGCACTGGTACCCGTGTTTTTCTCCCACCCTGGCCCCCAGTCATTGCCAAGCTGGAGGCTTTTCCTCTGCTCCATTAGCACAAAAATCCCAGGCTTGCAGTGCATCTGACACATCGTTGGCCCTCCCCAGCCAAAGCAGGCTCCCTGCAAGTGCATCTGCAGGTGACAAGGTGACACCTGCGTCCCCTTCAGCAGGGTTCTTGGAAAACAGCCCACCCTTTATGTAACTGGAGTCAAGGACTACTTTTTCTGGTAGCAGTTTTCGCTCCTATCTGCTGCTTGGGAAGTACCGAGGATGTAATCCCCGCACTGTTTGCAAACCAGGTGCAGGAAAGTGCAAAGTGAAATTCTTCTCTTGTGCCATGGTGAGAAATCTCTGACATCTCCCACTGACACCCAGAGCTTCACCTGCTTGAGACACACATGCTTTTTGGTACATACAGTTTCTCCATCGTGTTCTTTTTTATCTGGGGGATGTGAGCAGGCACTTGGGGAACCACAGAAATGATTCTCCTTGGTCCTCCCTGTAGTGAGATGAATGAGCAACCACATACAGTAAATTTTACTGTACATCCACGTGCATTAAGTAGTTTGTGATATACATACTAACTATTCCAGAAATGTCTTAAAAGGTTTTAAATATTTCTGTTCTATGCATGCAACTGTGGGAACGGTGAAGCTGTCTTCAAGTGATGGGACCAATTTCACATGACATGAAGGGCAAAAGAAGCTTAAAAGTCACTCTCCCAAAAAATCACTTAAAATTGCTTTTCCGTCTGTAAGACTGCAAGGGTTTGTAACCCTAATTTACTGCCTTTTCCTGCCAGAGACACATCCTCAAGGTGTGCGAAACCACATGTCACTGGGCACCTAACAATAGAAAATTCCAACATTTTTAGTTTCATTTTAGCCATCTGTGATAAGGGCACACTACAAACAATGTTGATCCAGTGGTCTATAGTTTGGCACACTGAAGTCCTGGTTGAGATGGATTAGTGCTCAGACTGCAGGTGGAGAGGCCAAATTTATCTCATGGATGGTGCCACCACATTAGTGAGATTATAGCTAAAATCCCCCAGTCCTTCACCTGTCCCATGACTGGTTAAAAAAAGACTAATTATGACAACAAATATTTCATACTATTTCCATCTGCTGGAGGTATACAGACCACAGAATGCTGTGGTGTCTATGGGAATTTCCTGTGCACTGTGACAATACCAAAAAAAAGTCCTGTGCTATCAAATGGATAAGGAGGGGAGGCAGAGAAATAAGCTGGATGAGGGGAAATGGGGCAAACTTCAGCAGGGAACTTAGAGGGAGAGAAAGAAAAATGGCTCATGGAGTAGAGGGAGAGGGAAAAGGAGCAGACAAATAATATAGGACAGATTAAAAAAAAAAAATCTCACCAAAAAATATCCATCCCCTCCTATCCTGTTGGATTCAGAGGAAAAGAAGTGCACACTGGAAAAATCATTCCCTGGAAAGTGCATGTTGGGCAATCTCAGGAATCTTGCTTTCTCTAGGTAGTACCATGTACAGAAAAATTATTTTAAAATGCAGATTCTTTTGAGAATGTTAACTTTCAAGCCCTCAAGGAATGTCACGTCACAAAGGGAAGAGACATATTCTCAGGACAGACCTTATACTCTGTCTAGGTAGAAACTGGCAAATTATTTTTCTTTCTGTTTTTGAAAGACATTATCTTTTCCCCAGTTTCTCCAAATAGCATAAGGAAACAAAAGACATCTTATAGGTTTACCTGTTTTTCAAAATAGGAGATTATAACTAGCGGTGAGGGACCTGGCACAACACATTCTACGGAAGGGTTGTAGCATGAGCAGCCAAAGACAGAGCTTCTGGAGCAAGGAATCGACTTCAATACTGTCCAAGTGTGAAACAGAAGTGAAAAAGAGACAGAGAAAACATGATTTTGTGACAAAACAGCTGAACTTGGGCTTGCTTTCTTATAAGATACTTGACCCTCTCTAGGCAGCTCCTGCCCTTAGTGTAGAAGAAGAGCTGCTAACAAGCTCCCATCAGGTGTAAATGAGTAAGCCACCTGTTTGGAAAAGGTGTTGCCACAGAATGGGTGGTTTTGTCCCAATGTGTAAGATTTGCTTGCAGGCTAATGCATGCAAAATGTTCCTCAGGCACAGGAAGAAGGGGCTGAGTAAGGGGTGGGAATACTCCAGAATGCGACAAGAGAACAAAGAACATAGGGACCAACAGACCGGTTCTCCTCAGTAATAGACTTGGCTGTCTCAGACAACACTAAGCTGGTGAACACCAATATAAAGAGGGCAAGTTTCCTAGTGCCCATGAGGAATGAAATCTTTGCTGAAAGAGCAGAAGCCACATTCTTCAGCAAATTAGATGCATCAGCTGGGATTTGGCAGAACCTCCTGAGCGCAGGACTCCAAATCTGCACTTAACCACTTACTGGGACAGTCTTTCAAGAGGTATTAAGTGTTCCTGCTATGGACACATACACATTGCACCATTAGGAAATCTTTCTGGAGGGAATACACATGTCAATAACATAATGCTTCTAGGTAGCACTAGGCTTGAATAGTCAGAAATACTTCGAAAAGCAGCAGAAATAGGATCCATGTAGATGAAATGAAAGACAAAATAGGAATTCAGTGAAAGGTACACCTTGCTGTTGAGCTGGAACGTCCTAGGGAGCATAGAGGGATCATCAGAGAGCACTCCTTCACAGGTTAGGCAGAGACACTGCAGAAGCTGAGCTCAAGGCTTTGAACCCCGCTGACACTGATCCTGGCATTGCTGCGCTGGGGTCGGGTGGCCAAGCCCTCTGCTGAGGCAGAACCAGGTTGTAAGTCACACCATTTAGAGGAGGAACAGAAAAGCTCCTGGTAATATATGTCCAAAAAGCTGTATTAGCCGCAAAGGAATATGTACACACAAAGTTTAAAAAGGGCTGTTGGGCTCCACATGTAACTCCACAAAACATAGCAGTATTGCTCAGAAATTCAGCCATGAACTGCAGTAAACAAAGATGAACAAAAATGAGCCCCTAAAGATGGGACTTACTTTTCCTCTGAAAATATAAGCCTTACTTGGTCCTAAGTTCCTAGCTGGAACATTAGTCAGTACTTAATGATGCTCTCCTCAAGCAAAAGAGCTGAGCTGTATTCACGCTCCCAGGACAAACAAGCAGCCTCTTTCAGCACCACCAAAATGTTCCTGGGGAGGGAGGGAATACATTTAATGAACACAGGGATTACAACAGAGCAGGGGATTTTCTCTTTCTGGCAGTGCTTAGTCTCCAGACTTCTCTCTTTGTCCTCCTCCTCTTCTGCCATTTCTTGCACCTTACAGAGTGGCACGGATAGTTGTGGACACTTCAGTTGTGGCATTTCTGATTTTTGGAGCTCTTCACAGTGCTACCCAAAATGAAGCTGTCACTGTGTGTAATCTTTGAATAGCTGCAAGACCTCTGAGGTGGACACTGCCTCTTCTGACATGTGGCTCTGACATCCCACACAAAGCCCCACCAGAGCAGAAATACTAAGATTTTCTTCCCTCACAACGTTGGGGTTTTTTTTATCAGCTTGATCAGATGTACAGGACTGCCTTCAGGAGCAGTTGGAAAGGATTACCACATATTCCCCCACTCACAAACGAACTTATTTCCCCATTACACTGGTAACTGGTGATGGGTACACTGAGAGAGGAACCCTGCAGTTTGCCCTGCTCCCCAGGCTGGCTCTCTAGGTGTACCAGCMCTTCTGGCCTGTCCCCCACAAAAGCCAGTGCCATTCCCAGCTAGCCTGCAAACAGAAGAGAGGAGGTGATGCAGGAGACAGCAAAGGAGGATGTGGACAGCATGGGGAGTCAGCAAACAGCCCTCGGGGGGCAGGAGGACCCCATGCTGACTTGCCATAATTCACCCCCCTGATGGTGTCTCTTCTTCTGTTTACTCTTTTCCTGAGTCACAGAAAAAAAAAAAAAGAAAGAATATTGAGGAAAAATAAAGGGAAGAACAGGATAGAGTTTGCTCTTAAGATAATCACAATCTAGTTCAAAATAGTATTTTTAATGAAAGGATACCCCATAACCTTTATGTGGTATCAATTAATTATTTGATAAGTTTTCTTTGCTGCAAGCTCCTTAACAGAGAGAAATCAGAGCAGAGGAAGAAGGAAAGGAAAGGGGAAAGGGAAAGGGGAAAGAGCAAAAGGGAAAGGGGAAACGGAAAAGGGGAAAGGAGGTCCCTGGCAGAGCAGGCTGGGTGATCACCGTGGAGCAAAAACTGCATGAAACCTACTTTACTGAGTTAAGCAGCAAAGACATTCCATCCTTCCTGCAGTAAAGGGAGCACAGGGGGAGGGTAGAGCTTGTTCAAGAATAATTCTTGTTGCAAGAATATTTCTATATGTAAAATGAAACTCTTCTTGAAATACTACTGAAAAAAAAAACTTACAAGTTTGCTTGGAATTAAATCTCAGCTTGTGTATGCCCCTACTTTGGGAGTGAGATGGAAAAAGAGATGGAAACAGTTAATTTTTAATCCAGTCTCTCAGTGTCTTTACAAAGAATGGGAAAGACAATGAGACTACACTTCAATTGAAAAATAACCTCCCAGACTACCTAGAAGAGGCTTTCCCAGCAAAGGGATTTGCTAACAGTTTTTTCCCTGCAGAACAGAATAGTCAAAAGGCAATTTTAAATCTAATGTCGGCAGAGATACATAAAATGACACTGAGGCTTAGAAATGCTGCTGAGGGTGAAAATGCAGACTGAAAGGAGGCAGTTTGGTTCATCTCTTACAATCAGTACAGCAAGCAGTAAGGGTCCAGATCTCAATAGTCTAAAGTGCATTGTTATATGCCTGATGAAGACTTATTATTTACTTATATTCAGATCTTTAAAAATTATAGGGACACCCCCCCCCCCGCCTTTAAATGGTTATTCTGTGGAAATGAGATAGGTCTGACCGTGTTCAGCTCCAAATCAGTGCCAAGGAAAATGGGTGGACAGCTGCAAAGCCTCTTCTCTTCCAAAATTAGTTGCAAGGCTTGCTTGACTCCCACTACTGGCAAGGGAAACCTAACCACCAACCTCAATGTAGTTAGCATGAGACATGGAAGATTGGGCAGAGAAGGAAGGAGAAATCTTCCTCCTGCCTCTGAAAAAGAGATGAAGTAGAGAGCTCCCTAGACCTGTACTGTTAAATTTGGCCAGGAGCTGTCATTGATTTTATCACTGCTGTGAACTGCAAGGTCTAGTAAATCCACTGCACTCACAGCCTCCTTGTTGGTGGCAGATGAAGGAATTTTGGTACACACTGAGCAATTACTTCACCTATGTATTCAGTACTGACAGTCTCTTGGAAACAACGTCATTTGTTTTTGTGATGTGTGTTTTCCAAAAGGATTATGTGACACCTTAAAAATACAAGCACAACCAAAGGRAAGCCTTCAAGCAAGAGGTTTTGAGTTGTACCATAACCTTAATGGTACCGCTGGGTAGCACAAGAACAGGTGGGACTGGAATGGGGGTAAAGGAAAATCCCCAGTATTACATTACCTTATAATGCCATTGCAAGATTCACGATTTCACATTTTTTCCCTTCACTTCCATAGTCTAAAGTCAAAAGGGTAAGGGAGAATCAGAGCTTTACACTAAAAAGCAAATTCCTGTCCCAGATGGATAAAGGATAGCTGGAAGTCAAGAAACTTAGGAGTTCAGAAAACAGAAAGATAACTACTACCACCACCCTCAATATGTATTAATTTTATGAGCTCATGATTTTAAAGTGATTTTAGAATTTCTGAATATTTCCAACCAGCAGTGTTATGGGGCATGAGTTGACTTTTTTTAGACATTCAGACTTATATATTCATGAATTTAAACACAGGGATCTAGATTCCTGTAAAATTAAGGTCTGATTAATATTTTTGAGATTTTGAGAAGCAAACTGGCAAACTTAGGAATTGTGGAAGGGAAATGAAAACAAGAGCAAGAAGTACTCTAAATGTCTACACTCCAGAAAAAGGTAAAGTTAAGGACATACATGGACTTAGAAAATTTACACAAGGACAAATTTACAACTCTCAAATATTATCTGAGTGCAAGCTATGATTCAATCTACATCAGGGTTGGGCCATGTAAGATCACAGACTGGAGAGAAATGAATCAGACGAAGTCAAACCAAAATGCTCAGACGAGGTGTCTGTGAGCTCTGGCAACCAGTAGTGAGGCACTAAAGGGTAAATAGACAAAGTTCTCCCAAGGATGGAAACCTTACTCTTTGTCATTGGAATAAGTCTTCTCTCAAAATAAAAATGGAGAATAACTGAATCTAACTCATGAGCTGAACTGTCTACATCAAAACACAACAGGTACTGGTTTGCAATAAACACAATGAACACAAAGAGAAAGGCTCATGGGCAATAAGAAATGGGTTAAAGCTGGTATTGCTGAAAGCAGGTGGAATGGGTCATAAGACTGGAAAGCTGAAACTGATGATGCTAACTTGCATTTTCAGGAGAAAATGGCAATTAAAAAAACCCACCAGGAAAGGGTAGCAGTCTATGTAAAAATATGCTACTACTGGCTACAGATATTTCAAAATCACAGTGCTTCACAACTGCACTTGTAATGAATAAAACTGAAGGAGAGTTGATTGGCACACGTTTAATCATCAAACTATTGGGCCTTGCTAAATAACACGACAAAGAGCTCTTTATGTAGCAATCTAGATCATGTAGGAAGGAAAAGTGTTAAAAAAATAAGTAAAATAGGGAACATTTAATATACATTTTGTGCAGTCAGTAATACAAATTATCTGCTTCTAAAAATAATGTAGGACATTTTCTTTATGTGAATAACTCACGCTATAAGCCTTCAAGAAACTAGACAAGAAGAAAATCACACAACAATGTATTTTTATAAATCTTGGACAAATGGAGAAGTTTCTATGAATCAAAAATTTACCACTACAACTGTGTTATTTAAAGTAGAAAAGACCAGTTATTCTGACATGCTCTCCAGCAGAACAATGGAACAACTGGTTTCAGCTCTCTACCACCAATGTCTCGGAGGATGTAACAGGGATACTGGTCAGCACGGTTTCAGGAGAGTAGGTTTCACCAAAGACATCTATGTATGGTTTTCATAGAATTACAGGGTCATTTAGGCTGGAAAAGACCTCTGAGATCACCAAGTTCAGCCTTTAACACTACACTGCTGAGTCCACTACTAAACCATGGCCCTAAAGGCCCCATCTGCATGTCTTTTAAATACCTCCAGGGATGGTGAATCACTCACTTCCCTGGGCAGCCTGTTCCTGTTTCCTTACAATAGGATGAGTGGATTAGCTGGGCCATGGGAGCAATGCTCTTATACTTTGATTTTGCAAGATTTAGGGTTAGGGTTAGGGTTAGGGTTAGGGTTAGGGTTAGGGTTAGGGTTAGGGAAAAACTTGGTATTGAAGAAAAGCATCGCCATATGAAATGAACAAAGTTTGTATTACATTAATAAGTACACACACAGGTCAGAAAATCAGGAAATACCAACAAAATTGTTTTTTAAGATTGTGCCATGAAGATCACAGCCAAGTGCTATCCAATGTTTGTTTCTAGTGATTGATGCTAACATGGCCTCCTTCCCAACATAATGGGCAGATGACAGCAGGCATGGTAAGGCGGCGAGGTTATGTTCACAAATTGCCTGCTGAGATGGTCAGAATCCATCTGAGCACATTTTGTTAACCTGCCTGTCCTTAAAAGTCTACCAAAGACTCATTTCCAGGGAGCACATTTGGACATCTGTAAAAGGCAGACATTGCATCTAAACTCCAAGTCAAAGCTTTTGTGGAAAGCAGTATCTGCAAGTCAAACATAGCACAGACAGGCACTCACTACAGTTCTATAGGCTGCTCAGCAAGTGATCCTCAGTGTCTCCTTTATGTCCATTCCAGCCTGTCTCCCCTAAAATCTGGTAAGACAGTTCTGTCTCTGTCACACCTTCATGCAGTGAATACAAATCTATAGCCTTTCTTCTTCACTTTCAGGTAGGCTTTTAAAAAAGGCCAAATCCCAGAACATCAACGATCTCTTTTTCTCACTATCCCAGAGATAACCTTCAAAAAAGTGTAAAATCTCTTTTACAATTCCAGAGAGAAACACACCTTTACACTTCTAAAGGACAGTGATGATTAAGTTTTGGAAATGTTCTCTAGACACAGGTCTCTGTTTATATTTGGCAAGCAAAACCAGACTGAGCAGAGGATGCATCTCGAATGTATGAGATTAAAACAAAAGACAGAAAATAAAATGTGAAGATATGCTTGCAGGATGGTGTCATTTCTCCCCTTCATTCACATCCCTACAATTTCAAACAATATGACTAGTGGTTTCAATAGGAATTATAAATGCAGCATCCTCACAATCCCATGCAGGCAAAGAGCTGCAGACTAGTTTTAATTTTCTTACATCCACAGAGAATTCTGTTTTGTTTCCACCTCTCATTACTCTCCCTCACACACTCGGCTCCAAACATCAAATTCTGCCTCAGCCATTCATCTCCTCCTTTGGGCTGCTTTTTTCTCATACCATTATGCATACACATTGAACAGCTGGAACCAAGAAAAAGCACAATTAGTTATTCTTAAATTTCCCAAAGAAAATGTTTTCACTTTTCCTCAATTTGAAATTACCTTTTGGTTTAAGGAAAAAGAGAAAAAAAAGTGCCTCCTATAAAACCTTACATACCCCTCAAAAATTCAATGGAACATTTTAGGTTAAACAATGGTCTCATTTTTGAGAGAAGGGGGTGGGTTCCAGTTTGCTCGCTTTTGTTTCTTAAACCATATAAAAAGTCTAAACAAAGTCACTGTTGCATCTTGGTGTGGAACCGATTTCTTTTATTATCACATGAGAACCAGGAGAGCAGAGGACCTCTAGCCCTCAAATATCTAACAGGTTTCCAGCCCTGTGAAAATCTACTTGCTGGTTTAGCCTACAAGCCACAGCTAAGCAAGAATGGAAGAACCACACAGAAAAAGCAAAAGGGTAAAAGGGCAACACCTGCCACATAGTCACAAACTAACAACTGGGTTTAGCACAGATCAGGGCACGTGGAGCAAGGCAAAGAATAGAGAATTCTACGTACAAGCCTGACCAGGTGGAGAACAGTCAGGCATGAGGGAATACTAGCAGAAGGACAGAGCCTTGCTGAAGGAAGATGAGTCAGGATCCACCATGGGTTTTACTGGATATAAATGGGTCAGGATTCTGACCATGGTTTTAACACTCAGTTCCACAAAAAACCCCCACAATTAAAATTAACTTCAGGCCACCCCTGGAAAAATCCCTGACTCAAAAATCCAAACCAATATCTGCTTTGTGGAAAAACACCCCATCTGGGGCTCCTTTGAAGAAAAACAAGCTCTAGATACAGATATAGGACATAATAGTTCAGGGCACATGGGTCGTTCCGCAACAGTGTGTTGAGGGCTTGCAGTGCCGGTACCAGTCCTGGATCTGCAGAGAAAAGCGAAGGACTAACACATCTGACAGGAAGAGTTTCAACACCCACAGTACAGAGAGCCTTTAGAGAACACCTACTTCTGTTGGATACTAGTTCTGCCAGCTAGGCTGCTCATTTAGCACTCTGCCTGTCCAACCACTCACACACATATTGAGCCGAAAGGCCTCCTCTCTTGCTGCTCACCTCTCTTTATAAGAGTAGGCAGTGATGCTCAGCATGCCCAGGACACAAGCCCAGAGCACCAGCCCTGACAGGTGCTGGACAGTCACGGACAGCTGACCTCCACAGAGCCTTTGCAAGGTCCCAGCTGGACTGAAAAAATGGTGTGTCTTGCTAAAACATGCTCAACAACTAAAGCAATGAGTTAATGTAAAAATGCTGCTTATTTCAACAGAAGTACTTCAGGCACAAATGGGAATGGGTTTAATTAGTGTCCGTACATACACACACAACTAAGCCATACCTAAATTTTACAGCGATAAACAGAAAATAAGACAAGGCGCTTATGTACATATCAGATGTTCCCTAAATCAGCTTTTTGTTTTTGAATATGCCTCCTTGTTAAGAGTAACTTGACAGAAACATATGGTCACTGCTAACCATGAAATGCAATATGTGGGTTCTTTTTCCCCTTTAATGCTGTTTGTTAAATCATCGTGATTAATTAACACAAACACACACTTTTACAATTCTGTATCAAACTCCAAAACTACAATGAAAGTAGAAACTATAAAATGACAGAAAGATGCATTAGCTTTACATTCAGAAATGTATTTCAAACTCGAGAGTGCAATATTCTTATTTTTCATATGTGATCTCACAATTCTGACCATCAGCATCCTTCAGTAAGTAGTAGAATCAGTCTGCATCAGTCTGGGTTTAATTCAACAATATCAACCTATTGTTTTTACCACTTTTGCAAAAGCAATATGTTCCATCTCACAATAATAAGCTTTCCAATTTTCCACAGAAAAATGCTTTTCAGGGAACCAGAGAGAGAAAGAAGGAAGAAATACATTACAGTTAGAAATCTATTATTTCAAGCTTCCTTACCAAACAAAATCCCTTCAGTGTAGACAAGTAGGTTCCACAAGTAGTAAAGGGACCTTTTTACCTCGACATCAAAGCAAAAAATTCCTCATCCCAAATGGATCAATAAATGTGAATTGCACATAATACATAACAAAGTATGGCTCTGCCTTAAGTTTCTTCTCTATATAACACAGAAATGACTTAATATCTGGACTTGTTTATGGAAGATGTCTAGTTGTATCCAAATATCTAGTTTTTCCTACATTAAAAAAAAAGGAACTGAGTGAGATTAAATATATGAAACCTCAGCTACCCGTTCATACTGGGGAATTGCAGTGAGATACTAACTCAATGAATTTCTCGACTTATGAAATGGAGGAGATGACTAACTCTTTCACACAGGCAGTTCATCCTCTCAACTGTTTGATGGGTCTTTGAGTTCAACAGATTTAACAAAAACAAAAGAAAGAAATGATAAAGCATTAGGCAGCATGACCAAGCATCCTTTGCCCCTCAGTTACAACCTGACAAATCTGTAGCTCCAATTACAGTCTGAGTTCCATGTCATTATTGCAGTATTTCTCTAGATAAGCCTTCCCAAAAAGAAGAGGCTTTAGACCAGCTATGTCTAATGCAACAGGCAAGCAGAATGAATATAAAAATACGAACCTTTGAGTTGTCACCATACATCCTGAACCAAAACCAGGAGGCAGATGAACATTTCTTTTTGTTTTGCAATTAATTTTAAACAATATGTGATGGGCTCTGACCTAGTAAAGCTCCCACTCCTTCTTATTGGTAGATCCCCAAACTCCACAAGCTGAAGGAATGACAAATTTTGCTGTATTTCTATATGCATTACAGTGTGAGTCACAGTTAAACCATGCTCAGAATGAAGTATTCCGTGTAGGTGGTGTGGAAACAGCTAATTTGGTGAAAAGCTGTTATGTTAAAACCATCAACCAACACTTCTATTAGTGTACTAATGCATCAATTATATCAGAATTCCTGACATGTTTTGGTGGCACACAACTTCTAAGAAGGCATCACCTACTTTGGTAATTGACTATTAATTTTAATTAATTTTAAAATTCTCAAAACAACATTCCGAAAATTTATTCCTGAGCCTTTCCATGACAACAGTGGGCAGATCTTTACAGGGGCTGCACAACTAAGAATACCCCGCTGACGCAGGAGGTGATAGGGCATTGCTATAACCACTATTCAAATTGGTTATTAACTTATTACAAAGCATTCCCCAAGCCTGGCAACTGCTTCTCCAGAGCTTAGCATGGAATACATGTGAGACAGTGATGCCAAGGCACAGAAGCCAACATGGCCTTAGCCTCTTGCTCAGACAAAATACTTGAGGTTGCTAAAGACTGCTTGAAAATCCCAGAATAAACCATCTCATCTCATCTCATCTCATCTCATCTCATCTCATCTCATCTCATCTCATCTCATCTCATCTCATCTCATCTCATCTCATCATCTCATCTCATCCTCATGGTTCAAGCACCACTAAAAGCATTCCATTGTTCTTACTTCTTCCAGTTGAAACCAAAGGCACTTGGCATCCAAAATATTCTTCCTTTCTTCCCACAGTCAAAATGCCAAAAATGCTGTTTAAAACTGGCTTGATCTCTACCCCAAGAAGAAGGGACCAACCACTCCATCTTTTTGTTATACTACTAACTACACTGTAGAAACTAAGCCATGCAGTGGTTTGGGATCCACAACCATCAAGTCTTACATTATGAAAAATAGGAAACAAAGTGACTTCTGACCCAAAACTTCCCAGAGTGGCCCTAAGCACTCATCAGTAGAAGCACAGAATTCACAGCAGTGAATTAACAACAGGTCTAAAGAGTAATGTAACATCATTTCAGTCGTTTTTAAAATGATTGAGCTCCAATACCACATGAAAACTCCAAGAAGCATCTGCAATGACACTCCATACTTTCCAGGAGAAAGAGGAGGAGAGTGGAGGAGTATAAAGAAATACTAAACCTTTGTATCAGCCTTTTTTTGGTTGCCCACGTGTTGTGCAATCACATTTACCTGACCAAGGGCAGGGAGTGTTGCATATGCCATGGGCTGATTCATCATTCCTTTCTGCTTCATGATGAGCACACGTTTCTGTTCCTCGCTCAGGTGCGCCATCTGAGCCGGCACCTGCGGCTGCTGGGACTGCTGCTGCTGGATGTATGGCATCATGGGGTTCTTCCCGGGATTTGCCATAGGTGGGGTCATCCYCTGACTCAGCTCTGCATTGAAATGGGTCAGAGGTTTGGTGTTGCCATAAGAAAGCATATTGGGCTGCTTGTTCAAGGAGTTTGTAACCACATTATTTGGCTGCTGACTGATCATGTTCATGTGATTTTGGGGGAGGTAGTTATTAAGTGTGGTCTTCTGGGGATTGTTTGCCATAGGAGGCACTACTGGGTTTTGGTTGTTAAAGGCTTGAGGATACATCATTGGACTATTTGGTTTGTCTGCACTGAAGGGTCCTCCATAGGGACTAGAAGGAGGCCCCACTGGCGACCAGTTTGAGGGCTGATTTGGATGCTGCTGCTGCTGCTTCTGYTGCATGAGCTTGGCTCTTTGCTGCTGCTGGGCTGCCATCTGCTTGAGCTGCTCAGCTGGGGACAGGTCAGCACTCGGCAGGGTCACCGGCCCAGGCCCTGACCCCACCACGGCTGCTGCCGGGTTCATCAGGAAGCCATTTCCAGAGCGCACCTGCGTCTGGCCGGGAGTGTGGGCCTGGCTGGGAGTCTGAGGGGACTGGATGACACAGTTTGCCGGTGAGCCGGCAGGGACCATGGCCGGTGGGGCACTGGACGCAGAAGCGATGCTGGAGGCTGTGGAGACGTTGGAAAAAGGAGGACCAGAAGAAGACGGTCTCACCTGCGGAGACCCTAACGGGACATGAGCAAATGGAGAATGGGATGGATCGCTTTTCATGCTTGCACTCTCCTGAGTCTCTGTGGCAGGCCTSGGAAATTCGGGCTCCTTCTTCTCTTCAAAGTCTTCGTTGAACAAATCCTGTATATCATCTTCTGGAACAGTGTTTGCCAGCTCATCTATGAGCTCCTGCCATTCCTGATCATTCAGGTTAATGTCGGAGAAGAGCTTGTTCTGATTAGAAAGAGAGGTTTCAGAAGTGTCTATGCAGCTGGAGTCATCCAAAGGCTCTTGCTTTAGCTCCTTGTTCTGCAGGATGTCAAAACTATCATCTAGCTCGTTGCAGCCATTAACAGGGAGCTTTATATCAGAAAGTCCACCATTTTCACCCAAGTCTTCCAGACTACTGCTATGAGTTCCGCTGTTCTGCAGGGGTAAGGGAGCTTTCATGTCAAGCTGGTGAAGAGGAGAAACAGCAGGCAAAGGCAAATTATTGGGCAAGCTGTTGATTGCCTCAATGCCTGGTACATCCTTCCGTGTCCGCTTGCTGGTCGGAGAAAAGTTCCCATCACAAACTCCATTCTGCTGTTCTCCATTGAGAGGTGAACGTGCACCTTCCAACTTCCTTTTGACTGTCTCTTGAAGCTTAAAGAAAAACAACAGGAAAGAAAAAAATTAACCATTTGCAGATGCAAAAAAGTGCCCATGAGCACTGTGACAGATACTCCTCATCAAGCCACTGGCAGTAAGTTTTAAAAACTGATTAGGAAGTTTCTTTGGTTTCATGCTTATGCCTTGATAAATTTCAAAAGAGAGTCTAAAAAAACAAGAAACACCCAAACACCTCCCCCTGCCCCAAACCAAACCTTCCCTCGAATAGGAAAGCAGAACAGCAAAATATGTCTGTGCTTTCCAAGCTACCAGAAATTTAGGGAGCAAGTTGACTAATTCAACTTTTTGGTGCCCAATACAGTGATGAGACAGTGCCTAACACAGTGAGTCTTAAATTGGATCCCAAAAAACCCTGGAATCACTAAAATTTACTATTTACTTTGAAGTATTTTTTGTTGGAAGTTTCTAGAAGCTTCTTGAAAAATAACTGCAATACAAATGACTACTTGTATTGAAACATGTTGTTGACCAAAATTTTTTTAACATAGTTTCATTCAATTAGCCCTCTGTTCTTGGCTAAAAAACATATTGTGAATCAGTTTTAAGGGAGGGAAAAAATACATCCACCCTAGAAAGTAGAAGGCACTTTGCAGGATGTTAACTCAATCAAATAACAAAAAAAAGGAAATTAACTGTGTGCTAGGAGCTAACATAAAGCATAAATAGCTAATAGAAATGATAGCAAGACAAGTCTCCATGAAAGCAAATAAATTAGAATATAAGAATTTTATAAAAAATAGTGTATCAACATAAGCTTTAATTCAGGTTTAAAAGAAGTATAGCAAAGAACTGTGACAAGTTACAGTCCTCACCTATCATATCCAAGTTAAGTCCTTCACTTACGTACCAGGCTAAAAAAAGAACCCCTCTACAGCTAAGGCAAAAAACAATAGTGGGGAGCGGAAGAAGCAAAGAGGTCACAGCTCTAGCAAACGCCTTCAGGACACACTTGTATGCTTGATACTAGAACAATAGAAGACAAAATACTGAAAGATTTTATCAATTTTTAAAGTATTTTTACTGGTATGAAAGTCCTAGACATGCAGCTCCCACCCCTTCCCTAACCTAGAGGTCTTCAACCTTCTTTCTTCTCACAATCCAGATCCCATTTATTTCTCCCATCCCAGAGGGCTGGTTCCCATTTCATCCCATGTGTAAGACGGGCAAGCAAATCCCTATCTTGCTGAGGTTTTGGAGGGAGTGGTTCTGGGAAGGCTGTGCCCTTCTCTCGGCCCTCAGGGCAGTGTGGCCTCTCCCAGCACACAATGCAGAGGGATGTGGCTGGCACAAGCAGCTGAAACATGCATGGGACACCCAGCCACTCGTGAGGCTGCTCTGCAGAGAGCCAAACAGAAAGACAATGAGTCTAAGCATACCAACAACTCCCTGATTTGCACTGGAGCAGAAGAGTTTTTTATGTGGAAAATAATTAAGATGTCACTAAGAGTCCCCAGTGGGTCCCTGCTAGCATAAGTGACCGAGACTTTGCTGCCTGTTCCACCTTGCACAAAGCCGGAGTGTGCCAAGCCTCCCACAGGCTGAAATTCCTCCACCCCTTGGCTTCTGTGGTGCCACACAGACCAGCTGCTCTGTGACCACAGCCTCTGCCACATGGCTGGCCTCCTCCTCTGGTGTCTGGTCTGAAACCCCTGAATCTGGAGAGTTGTGGATGTTCATCCTGGAGAAGAGAAGGTCCTAGGGAGAGTTTATAGCAACATCAACACCCAAAGGGGCTGGCTACAAGAGAGCTGGAGAGGAACTTGCTACAAGTGATAGGAGAAGGGGCTTCAGACTGACAGAGGGTGGGTTTAGATTAGATATTAGGAAGAAATTCTTCCCTGTGAGGGTGATGAGGCACTGAAAAAGGTTGTCCAGAGACGCTGTGGATGTCCCATCCCTGGAAGTGTTCAAGGCCAGGCTGGATGAGGCTCTGAGCAACCTGGTTGATGGCAAGCGGGTTGGAATTAGATGATTTTTAAGGTCCCTTCCAACCTAGACCATTCTGTGAATTTATGCCTGCACAGCTCCGCGGGAGCTGTCCATACGCTGAGTCTCTCCTCTCTCTCATCTCTGGGGATGAGGGAAGAGCATGGCCATTGTTTTGGACCAAGGAATTCCTCTCCCTGTGCCACAGGCTGGGATGGGAAACCACCCTGCAGCAATGTGGGGATCAGTCAGGCTGTGAGCATGTTTTGGGCCTCCCCATTGAGTCCCTGTCACTGGGTTCTCACTCCTCTCCCAACTGTAGCAGCTCTTACCCCATGAGCTCTGCAGATGCCTGGGGCTGGGGTCCTGCACACGGCAGCAGATCCAGGTGGGATGCACACTGAACACCAGTGCTCTCTTGATTAAAGCCTGGCAGAGTCAGGTTTATCAGCCATAGTCTGCAGGAACCCACCAGGCTGCAGAGCACAGAGCCCTGCAGCAGAGCATCACCTTTTCATATCTCTGTGCCACAGCAGCAGAGCTCTACCAGCAAGAAGAGCTTGCCCAGAGGCAGTAATTGCCTCAATCTGTGCCAGTTAGCTGTGATGTGGAAAGTAAGTCAACACCCAGGACTAGTGTGAAGGATCAAAATCAGATCCCAAAAGGGGACTTATAATATGGCTCTCACCTCTGCTGCTTCCCTCCCCTAAAACACCATGTTAAGCTGAACACCAACGTGTGGCATTACAGCTCCCCACTGCTTTGTGAGTCGTGTATCTGCCATGCTACAGAATCCTACAGCTGAGTTTATTCCACTGATCTGTATATATAACTCTGGTTCAGACGCTGGAGACAGGAAAGCACAATACAGATGTGGTAATGGCACTGCTTCACAAGTACACAGGTTCACAGCACAGCTCCAGGGCAAGAGAAGAAAGAGCATGAGCTGGCCTCAAGTGCGGGCGGTCAGTTGATATAATGGGTTAAAATAGCATGTTTAAATATTGCCCCTAATGGGCCACTCACACAATTTACAGATGAAATCACCCATTTTGGCTCCTAAGCCATCTCACTACAAAGTCACTATCCCTCCTTGCATATCACAAACACGTTCACCAAACGGCAAGTGACTCAAGACCAGGTTCAATGGGCATACACATGCAAAAATAGGATCTGAAGAAATGTTCAAAATTTGTCTTGGCCCTTTGCCCTGAGTTCATATTGACCAAATGCTGGACTAAAGTAAGGACAGGATCTGGTGGCAGGTTTCTAGTAATGAAGCTCATATAAGGAAAAAATGGGAAAAAAGTTTGTCTTAATGACAAGGCAGGGATTAGTGAAAGTGATTACCTCCTAAGGAATACAAGTGAACTGACTCCATACATTTTGCAACAGTTTGAATGAATCCTTTACAAAATATTGGTAAGAGTAATACACTTTCAAATGATTCCACACTTTTGAGTTTTACACATTTACTATTTTATCCTGACTCCATCACCTTTTTTGTACATGAATGTTTGCCAAAAGAATCAAAACTATTTAGTGGCAAATAACCAGCCCTAAAAATATCAGTTCCTAAAGTCCCACCATGTCGTGGAACTTGGAAGTCCCCCTGTACAAATATACAGTGACTTTAGTGAAAGTAAAACCAGGCCCAGAATATGAATATTAATAATTGTGTTTCTCATTCATTACAACAAAAAGCAGCTTGACATGGAAACTATTTTCCATCAAATATGGAATATACAGAAGTTGCGTCTTGTTTCAAAAAGAAATTAAATTAAACTTATTCTAAGTTTGTAGCTCCATGTTATTCTCCTTCAGAGTTTTTAGGATTTGGGGAGTTAACAGGCACTAATATTTTTATTTGCTCATTGAAAAACTGTAGGTAGACAGAAACTTAACCGGAAAGGTTTATTTGAAGGCAACATGCTGGGTACAGCCTTTGCAGGTGGGGAAGCACCTTGGCTCAGCATTTGGGGGGGGGTTGGAAGCCATAACAATTGATGCATCTCCTTTTTTTGGGGTACAACACAGAAATATTTGTATCAAATTATTTCAATGCAAACATTCATTTTCATATCTTGATTTCATTCCTGATCACCATGTTAACTCTCGGATGGTTTGGATATCACACACTGACCATCACCACCAGGATTTCACAATGTCTTAGACTAAAACGCCAGTTCTTTCCCTTCCCTCTATAAAAACAATCCCTGAAGTAAAATATTCTCTTGTAAAGTACTCTCCCTCTCCTTCTTAGTATGAGTATATAGTTCATGCATGTTTTACAGTATGCATCATGAAGATATTAGCAAGAATATGTCTAGGAGCAGAGGACTGTTGATGCATAAAATAAAAATAAAAGGAAAATATCAAATTAAAAGGGAATATATTACAATAAAATAAACCCCTTGCCAGTTTCAGAAGCCTTTAGCTTTATTCACAAAAAATATTTGGCTGATGGATCTGCATTTCACAGCAGTTTTCTACCATAAAGCAGAAGAGGGTGAAGCAGGACTCACGACTCTTCATGTGCCTTTGGAAAAACTCCAGTTGCAGAGCGAACTGGAGAAAAGGTCAAACTTTGGCAGGTTGACTTTTTTAATGACTCTCGATTGGAAGAGAGGCAGGGGGACAGAGGCTGTGCACGCGAAYGCACACCGACCTAAATGGGCTAATCCAACCCATCCCAAAATCCTTGGCAGGGCTGCTCGGACATGCTGTGATAGACCCAGTAGATAAACAAGAGTGTGTGGAGGCAGGGCTTTCGTCTGTGAGAAGCTGCTTCATCTCATCACCGGTAATTCATTTTTCAAAGGAAATGAGACAGAGGTACTGTTGTTATAGCAACAGTCGAGCCACTCGCCGGCCCATCCTCCACCGTGGAACTGCCTTTGGTGGGCGGCTGTTCCAGTCATCCGTGGGGAGTGACGGGCTGTGGCAGCAGGCTAGTCCTTTCACTGCTCCTTAAAAAAAAACCAACACAAAAACCAGGGGGAGGTGGGGAAGAAGAGAGGCTAAATTCTCTCTGCCAGTAGAGGCTGGACATAATTCATGGGATCTAAGACAGGTCCACTTCTCCTCAGTGAGCCCCCACGCAAGGACACTGATGTCACTTTTACAGATGCTTTTGTGTACCAGCTGCATGTTGACGCTGACTTTTCTCTCGTTAGGGCAGCTCCAGCCACTTCAATACAAGACAAAGGCAACAACTGCAAGAGGGGTCTGGCCCACCTGGCTCCCAAGCTCTGCTGGAACATGCCCCACTCTGGAGCTATTTTTGCTCCCTGTGGGAAAGCAGAGAAACTAGCCAAAGCCCAAAGTCCATCTTCCCCAGAGAATACACATGTTTACAAAGAACAAGGGTTCTCATCTACACATGCTCTTCTGTGATTCTTTCTGTTAAAAACTGATCTTTTCCACTCTTCACGTTGAATCAATCTGGCCCACCAATCATCCATCCTTGCTCAAATAGCCATGAAATGAACTCAAGTCTTGGCCTCTCCTTCAGGGCTTCTACTCTCCCTTCCATTAGTGTGCCTGCCTTGCCATCTCTTCTTTCAGATGTTCCTGAGCTTGCCCCACGTTTCTTCTCCCTTCTTCCGCCAGAGCTTCTGCAGATAGATCTTGATACCCCCCCACCTCCAACAGGGAGTGCTTACCATGAGCTCTGCCAAACACCACCCCAATTCAGCAGTCTCCAGCCTGCATCCTAAAGGGGTGAAGACTGAGTCAAGTTTGCTCCTTAACTTCTCATGCTGCACTCAAATCCTATCAACAATTTAGGAAGTGTCCCAGGGGTGGCTGTGAAGCGACACTAAGCAAGTAGATTTGACATGACAGCATCTGAGATCAGTAAGGAACAATCAGCACTGCCATTTGCATGCCAGCGATTCAGCTTCAACATTTGAAAGGATTCCTTGTTCCTCGTACTTCCCTCCTTGCTTGTATCATGTCTGAGCCTGCCATTTAAAAGTCAGTGTTGCCAAAGAGTGCCACTGCCTGAGGTACAGCCACATCTTGTCTCCAGTGTTTTAAGTCCATCAGCTCCACAGTGGCCTCCTAATGACACTTGCTGCAGGTGTCCCACAGGGGTGGTGGTGAGCACAGGACAGCATTTCAAAAAGCTCTGTTGGAGTTGAACTCAGACAAGTGGCCAAGCAAAGTGGAGGTGAGTTACGTATCATCACTTCCAACAAATGAAAGTATTTTATGCATCAAACCACTCCTCTACTACTTGAATTTCCTTATGCTGCTGAAAGCGTGGCACTGATGCCCGCTAACACAGGATGAAGCCTGACGTAGCAAATTGATTTTGGAGCACAATTGCTCATTTAAAGCACATGCTGTGCTCTTCCACGCTGTGCCTGCCTGCCCACCTCTTGTTGGCCAGTTTCAAATGTTTCAAATATGCAGGAAATTCACGTTGTGAAACCCATTTGAAGTTGGTAAAATCTCATCCTGCCAACCTAGCCAGTAACCTGTTCAACTCCATAGGCTCACAGAGTAACCTCTGCCTCACGAAAGGGGTCAAACCTTTGCCCCTTACCCAAGCTGCAAAGGGCTGCTGGGGACTCTTGTCATCACCCTTGTTTTAGCTGTCGCTCACTGGAAGAACAAAATGCCTCCCAGCAAGAGTAAGATGATGATCATGGCACTGGTCAAATCTGCAAAAGCTAACAGAGGGGAAAACAATCCACTCCCTTGCATTTTAGCTGGGCTGGTCAGACAGGAAGGGTTGCTCTCTCAAGAGTGAGAGTAAAGATTTGCAGGTTCCTAGATGCAAAGCTGGCAGTGCAGGACCCTTGCCAGAGCTGCCTGCCCCAGCCACTAGCAGGAACTGGATCATACTGGGAGGTCAAGCAGAGAACAGGGAAGAAGGGTAACAAAATGGTACTGCATGAGAGGAAAATGGCAACAGCACTGGTGAAGTCAAACCAGTAAATGCTGTGACTCCACCTGCCCTCAGTCAGCCAGTTAAGGATGCTGGTATGAGAAAAGCTGAATGCAAAGACATTGCATGGCAAGCCTAACTGAACTTTAGAACACAAATTATTTCATGGATGAAATGCTGTTATCACTGTCAAATAGCCTTCCTGCCCAAGTGTATGATCTACATGGCTTACTCCTCTTCAGATTCCATCCCATTTAATCCTGCTTTGGCCCAATAGGGTAAACACTGGCAAAGCAGTAACCTCATTGCTTCGGTGTAACCTCACTGATCCGTTTGTGCAAAAGTCTTAGTGAAGGTGCTAAGAGCCTGAGAGCTGAACAACTGAGCTGGCAGTGCCTATTCCTGCCTCTCACACCCGGCAGCTGAGCTCTGCTCTCTCCTCACAGATGGCACAAGCCGCATTTTCAGGGCGAGTTATGAGGATTTAGTCAGGCAGCTGTCGCACTTGGACATGAAAGAATTACGCAGACTCAGCTCTATCAAGACAAGAAGCAAGAAGGGGGCCAGACAGACCCCGAGCTTGTTTATTTATATGTTCTTAGAAACCACTGTGGATTGGAGGGTGAGGTTACCACCCCTCAATCACACTGGTTAAAGGAAAAATCTATCAAACGTCTCTGCCTAGGAGAATGGAATGCAAACAATAAAGGACGGTTAGCAAAACATGGCTATGTTTACAGAAAGTGCGTGAGAACTCTGTTACAGAAATGAAAAACATCAAAGAACTGCAAAACTCAGGGCGACAAGGCAGCCTCTAATTGACTTGTCTGGGAGTTGTACTGATAAGTCCTCGCCCTTTGAAAACATTCCCAATCCGCTTTGTATCTGGACAGGAGAAAGGCTAATGATAAAAAGCAGACACTGGAGGTGATTAAAGCTGTGCCTCCTGAAGAACTCCTGTAAATCAGGGTAGAAAAGAAATGCAGGAACCTCTTGTGTTTTAAACTAAGAAGCAGCAAAGCAACACACCCAGTGTAGTTACACATGCTCCATAGATACTCATTCACTACTCACTAGCTCTTTAAACTGTGTATGTAACCCCAGAAACGGTTTCATGGGGAAAATCTTGTTCCAATTCATCCTTGGATGGGCACAAGTTGTAGCAGGCTAGTGAAGTGTGCTGGTGGCACCCTGCCTGCCTAGCAAAGGGGCATGTGGAACAGGAAAGCGTTCTTGTCCTCTGCAAAGAAGGAGCAGCTCTCTGACACAGCCTCTGCCTTCCTCGTCATTAAGGCAGTGGTAGGATGTGAGCTCTGTTCCTGACTTCAGAACCAACAGAGTAAAACCTTGTCTAACTGCTGTAATGGAAAAGCCCTTCCTATGCTTAGAGCAAGCAAATTACCTTCCAGCTACTTGCAAAGTACTGCCGTGGCACAACCTACATGCATAATTTATTACTCCAGAATATTCTCGGAGAAACTCTGAAGAAGGAGCGAGAAGAGATGGTGAAGGCATGACAGTACTCGCCCGATGACACCATTGGTTTCCATGGACTGTGAGCTTCTATTGGGCCTCTTTTATTACGCCTGTCTCTAGATCTCCAGAAGACCAATAGCAAGCTGACAGAAGGCTGAACTCAGAAATGGCACAGCTGCCTCCCATTCATTTCCCTGGTGTTAACTCCCAACACACATCACTTCATGGCAACATGGCTGCATATTCCACAGTTGCATGAAGCAGCACCTTTCAGTTCTTCAAATCAGTGTGGGCTAAGTAATTCCAGGAATTCTTCCACATGACTAAGTTCATGCTTTTTGAAGCAAAGTGTTTCATACAATTGGAAAACAAAGGAAATGAGAGCCAAATAGTCTATACACCGTACCTGTTCAAGCCCACACATTTTAGTCACCTTCTTGGGGTAACATCACAAATCAAACTTCCACTAGAAAATAATTTAAATATCAAATTAACAGATTTGGACAACTAATACATTAAAAGAAAAATCTTGTGAATCAATTATACTGTGCTGCAAACAAAATGGTGAATTTAGCCTCCTCTTCCCCAGCTGTCCCCTGAGCCTGAATGGGCAACTTGGCTGAGGACATAGGTGACCTGAAGATTTCCTTGCAAGGACAAATACTTTTAAAGGAGTGTAGGTTATCTAAGTACAGGTTCAACAACTAACAGAATAGTAAGCATTGGAAAGGAGACTCAAGCATGCGGGAAAGGGAGAGGGAAATTAATCCTTTCCATGGTAATGAATCAATACTCATATTTTTTTCTACACTCTAATTCTTTGCATGGTAATGAGACATCTCTTGGGGAAAGGAAAAAAACCAACATGGGACAGATGAGTTTGGAAATACATTTGTGCTTAGCCTATGGACCATTTATAAAATAAATAATACAATCAAATAACTGAAAATTCCAAAATAGAAAATATGTCAGAGACATCAAAAAATGGCTTTTTCCTTCAGTCAAACAATTCCCCGAGCAGCATAATCAGCTTGATCCATCTCTAGGAAAGAAGTGCAATGCAGGAACTGCTTGTTTGCCTTGGCTTTGCATATCTCTAAAAGGACGCAGGCAGCAGGAGTTTTGAAAGACTCCTAGATGAAACACATAGCTCAGTCCTGAGAGGTGCTGAAGCCCTTGAGCCACAGAATCACAGAACAGTTTGGGTCAGAAGGGACCTTAAAGATCATCTTGTTCCAAGCCCTCTGCCATGGGCAGAGTTAACACCCCTAGACCAGGTTGTTCGGGTCCCCATCCAACCTGGCCTTGAACACACCCAGGGATGGGTCCCATTAAGTTCACTAGGAATTAGGGGCACATTGATAAGATCGTTTCTTCTGCCCCAAAAGTTTTTCAGAGATGGACACTATGTGTGATGGAACAACTTTTCTTTACATTCATCTTTTGGCTTCAATACAAGTTATAGCCAGTACTAAAAAAAAAAAAAAAAAAAAAGAAAAAGCAAAAGCAGAATCACTGAAGATCTGTGAAGACTCAAGGAATCAAAGGACCGTATAGGATGCCCCAGACACGTTCTGAATTATTCTGAGCACAGTTTGAGAGCTATTTGCCATGGGCTAAAGGCCAGACAGCACTGAATAGCAGATTTGCCCTAAATATGGCCAAGTAAACCATACAAACTTTAGCTTTTTGTGGCCTCAGCAACTCAACCTCAAGCTGACCTCAGGCCCCACAAAGGCATGCAGCACAATTAATGGAAAAGCACGTGCCTGGTTTCCCAGATCCGAGCAATTATCAGAGTCACAGACTCTCAAGGCTGGACCTGCTGTGTGGAGTGAACTGTACATGTACTATTTAAGTCTACTGATGAAGTGTAAAGAAAAAGATAGATTTTAAGCAAATGAAGACCCTGATTCAGCACAATATTTAGTACAAGCTTCACCTTGAGTACCCCAAGCAACCTAAAATACAAAGAATGGTTTATGCAGTGAACAACATCAGACCGAGACTTTTGCTCAGAACTTACCTTCCTTATTTCATCTACAGCAGCTGTCTCCAACCCAGGGTAAACCTCTTCCTCTCTCCCATCCTACTCTGCATATACATACATGTTGAATTCATTGCAGCAATGGCAGAAAGATTCTCAAAATCCCAAAGGTGTGTAAGGCTTTGAGATCTCTCCACACAACCCAAAAAGATGACCAGAAGAAAGGTGGGCAGTGTTCTGCCAAACAAGTCACATTCCCAGTTAGTTGTGGCCATGCACCACATTACTATCAGGCACTTTCATCTATTTGTGTATTTTGAAAACAGCCATCCAAGGGAAGGAACTGCAACTCATAATGCTATGGATGTCTGTACACGTCCAATGTACACAACACAGGGGGTTTTTTACTTTTTTCCTTTTGCTGTCAAAAAAAATTCCCTGCTTTTTTCCACACAAGTGCACACATGCACAGGTAGTCACTGCCCACAATACTCACATGGGCTTTAATGTCAGCAATCTACGCATACCAAGCATACATTAGCCACTAATTAAAACTAAATTTAGACTTCAAGTCCCATTCACCACTGAAAATTTGTGCCCTTAAGAGTGTCAAATAAACGCAAGACAAAAAAGCATTTGCTGTTGTTAGATGCTGTAGGTAAGACCAAGTCGCAGAGAACACTACAGTTCCTCCTTAAACCCCTTGAAGGTATGAAGCATTAGACATCCTAGTTTGCTGTTAGATAAACCATCGAAATGCATTATAAGCCAGTGTGAATTCATATAATGGGCTTCCACTAATCTTATTTTCCTTTTTAAAAGACTTCTCCTTCCCACTTTTTTCTCCTGTTGTAGGAATGATGACCTAGTACTAAGACTTTTAATTTGTTAGTCTGAAGACAAAGTACTCTTGGGCTACCACCAGAATTACGTGGATTTTGGTCTCAAAGGAAAAACATAGGTGGGCTGCATCTAAAAACAAAAATAAACCTAATTGTGTGTCAAACACCCCCGCCCCCAAAACCATCATTTAGAACTTAAATGCTGCCATTCAGATGCAAACATATATTAAAACTCTAAATTTCACTTAAGAAAACAGAGCAGGAAGCTGCCTAAAGCTGTAAATTAAGTCAGTGGCAGGGTTAGACTTGGACCCGAATCTCCCAAATCCTGTCCCCAGCTAATGGGAATACGAAATATCTTATATCTTGTCAGATCAATAGGTGCTTTTGTGTCTCCTTTTTTTTCTTATTCAGGAAAAGGAAAGGGTGTGTAGGGGGAGCTATGAACAGGACACAGAATCTGGAAACTCTTCCAGGCACTATAAGAAAGTTGCAGGCAAGAACAGGTCAAATAATTCCAGTCTTAAGGATGCAATTCATATTCCCTATACCAGATCGAGATGGAAAGAGATAAATCATGCTCTAGAAGTGTCTTTTTCTTTTCACTGACCATAAAGAGAGCCTTGCTAACTAGCTGAAAAAGAGGCATCCATAGTCAGATGCCTCCATCTGGACCTTCCCCAAGCCATCAACATTATTTGCCAAGTCACAGTTAGGGCACTAATTACATGCTGCTGCTGTTGACATCTGTGTTTACTAAAGATTTCTGTCTGCAGGGGCTGGGTCTTTCCCCCAGTTTCATTTCCAGAGGCTTCATTTTGTTCCACTAAACTCTAAGAAAATAAGCTTGAAATCTTCATAGTTCGGCCTATAATTATGATACTACATTTGTTCTTGGAAAGAGCCTTACTTTCTTGCAGTGCCAAGGGAAAGAAGGTGGTGCAGCTCCAAGTTCTTGCTTGGTAACTAACTTACACGCTCAATCACTTCTGGGTTATTTAAGAGAGGCAAGGAGAAGGGGAGAGCTAGCAGGAGGAGCTGTCAGTTTAAATCCCAGATAAACAGTAGTGTTACAACCATGATGGTCTAAGCAAAGTCTGTAGAGAGAGGGGGAAAAAATTATTTTTAATTAGACACACAGGGAATCATAGACAAGCTTTGGGGTAAGCAAGCACTTCTTCCTTCTTTAATGACAGTTGTAGTAACCTTAGCAACAACCGTAACAATGAGCAAACATGCTTAAGAAATGATGTAGAATCATGTAGATATCAGGCATATAGGATTGTGTGCAAATCTCCTGTGTGATAAAGCTTCCCATAGTACAAAAGTTTGTTTTTAAAGGAAATTACATGGCCAGCAGGTTGAGGTTCTTCCTAGGGCTATTTACAATACTCCTTTATTTTTCCTCCTTTCTTCTAAGCTTTTCAAAACAGTCAAATGAAAACAAAAGCCTGGCAATTAGCATATTTCAGAATTACATTAAGGGCACAGCTTTAAAATGCACAGCTGCCTAAGACTGACTTTTTTTCAATGCCAGGTGTAAGACACAAGGCCAAGAACAATCTCGAATAGTGTGGGTCTTGATGGCTGTAAGATTTGCAGGAGACTGATTTCAGTGTGTCTGGGGACATAAGTCACTACTATTTTCTTTCTTCTTTTTTTCTGGTATTGCCAAACTCCAAATTCAAACCTGCAATAATCATATTAGAAACATTCAACACTGTAAACGTAGAGGATTTTCCTGACTCATCAGTAAAGTAGTGGCAGCCTTCTCCTCTCCCTGTAATGAGAAAGAACTGCAACGCCTGGAACTAAAGCAGATATTTTTCCCAGTGAGTGCTCCTCATGACTCTGTACAGCAGCATAACCTACCCAATGATGTTCTCTCCGTACAGGGCCTGGAAATGTTACCAAACAGAGAACTACTAAGTGGGTCCTGGGTAAAAGGCTCCCTAAGGAGCTGCAGGGCAACACAGCAGGGCACAGCGGCCTTCTGGGGAATGTCGTCTCCCCAGGCAGCCACTGTGTAGCAGAGGTTCAAACCACAAGGATTCAGCTTAAACCACAAACTGCAGAGCTCTCTTGGTCTCAGCACAGCAGGGCTGCAGACAGCCTGTGTGCTCTGGCATTCCCAGCTCCAACCTCTCCTAGTAAAGGCATGCTCACAGGATATCCCCTGGGGATAAAGCTGCTCTTGTGCTGCTGCCTAAGAGCTGCAACCGGTCCGTGCATCCTCCACTTTCCCACCGCTCTGCCGGAGCCCTGGACCTCTCACCTGGCTAACAGCAGCCATCAGAGGAGGCTGTGACAAACTAGTGGCAAGGTGCCATCGCAGCCCTGTGCGGTGATGTGAGGCTGCAGGAAGCTGGGTATGAAATATATATCAGGCAAGTAGGAAACATTTGCTCCCCCCTTGCACAGTCCCATCTTTTTTCCCCTCCTGTCCCCGTTTCCTGTATTTTCCCAGTTCAGATCTCACAGCCTCACAGTGTGAGCCTTCTGCAGCCTCAAGTGTTGTGGCTGCAGAAGTCAACGTGGCTTTAGAGCATGAGCCCTCCTTGTGACAGCTCCAGGGCCTCTTCTTGCTCAGTGCATGCTCATATGCTGCAAACAGCCTCTCCTCATTTTTCCAACTGCTTTCTTCCCAGCTCTGCTGGTGTTTACAGGTCTTGGATAAAGCCATGAGAAAAACTGACCTCATTAGCAGTTTCCTCAAAAAGTCAATTGGGTGTTCAGCTCCTCCAGCAATTCTCAAACTCACATGAAAAATATGAAAGAAGACAATGCCTAGGGTTGCTCCAGGAATTCCAGCTACTGCCAATGAGAGGAATTTGCATAACATGCCCCCCACATGCAGGGCAAACAAGAAGATTCTGCTACAACTGATTTCTTGGCTTTCTTCATTTTCACTCCACCCTTCAGGAACAAGAAGAATCCTTCTTCACATATGCAGGGGGCTGCAAAAGCAAACTGTGTACAGATGGGCTCAGCAAGAGGTTCTTAGACCTGGGAAGATGTGCCAGAGAAGGCTGACTGTGTGCGTGCTCTGTTTTTACACTCTGCTCACTGACGAGGGGACATTGGGCAAAATGCCCCTTTGAGATGACCCAGTACAATTGTTCCTATACCCACAGGATCTGCAGAAGAAAAGCTACTCAGAAGATTTTTTACTAAAATAAAACAAATAGAATCCTCCCTCTACCAGATTTTAAATCTTCTAGTTATGAAGCATTTTGATGATAATACATGATTTTACAAAGCAACAGCTATCCAATGCAATGTGGTACAAACTCATTTCCAGTAACCTCTAAATAAAGAGGAGTTGGTGCAAAGTAACAACCTTAAACCCTTGCACTAATGCTTTTTGAACATGAACTGAATGCCAGACTGTGGTCATCCTATTAGAAGATAACCAATTGGCCCTACTTTCTCCTCTTTCCCTGTTCATTCCCCACCTCCTCCCAAAAATTCCAGCTCCAACACAACCAAAACCTACCTATCTGGTTTTGGGTTCCCAAAGACTGTTATTAGAATGTGGAAGAAGGAAGAACTGTGATAACTATCACACCAAACAGGAAGACGCTTCAGTAAGCAACTTTAGCTGTTAGGATCTCAACATCCTTTATAAAGAGAACTCCTCTCACTAATATCCAGGGCATACAATATAAAGAAAAGCTATTTTTTCATATGGAGAGTGGGCCATGGAAAGTGAAAGACACCAGTAGGAGCCTCAGATGAGGGAGCCTTAAGGCCAAAATCTTCAGTGTGCCAAGGCCCCTGATACAAATGACAATGTCGTGTTGAAAAATTAGGTTTTGCTAGAGAACAGATCAGTCATGTCATAGATAAAAAGTCACAGAACTGATAAAAGTCACTTAAGGAAATGTGAATTGTCATGATACTCAAAATGTATTTTCTCTGCCTTGTATGTGCAATGGGATCCACTAAGAAAATGTAATCTAACCGAATTTATTTAAACAATAAAGTCATTAAATTCTTGAAAATATAGAAGAGTAAAGATATGGAGATCCTAGATAGGCAAAGAGACTATTTTTCTTTTTTCCTAGCTTTCCTTACTTTTCACATATGATGCTATGACTCAAATTTAACTCCACATAAATTCTGAATATAAAAAGATCACCAAATTAATTTTTTAATAGATAAGGAAAAAAAAATCAACCTCCTTGGCAGAACTTGAACTCCATTCTTCAGAATGATTAGTTTGGCCACTGGAGGGCTCCAATATTGTTTCATAAAAGCAAAAGAAAGTTTACTAGAAAGGATAAACACATAACAAATAGCCTGGGCAATAAAGTTTAAACATAATACTCAGTCTGAACCAAGATCTATGGGCTTGCAAGCACTTTGTAAGAGTCAGGGCTAATTTAACTGTTGTTTTGCTCTTGTAGCACAAAAGGAGTTCAGGAAGAATGATTTTCCTACAGTTTGGCTATAAACATCTCCAGTACAGCACCTATTAAAATGATTTTTGTATGCAATAGCAGAATGACTGGGTGTCTGCAGGAAAGCAAAACCCATAGGTTTTCTTGGTACATTAGTAAAACACTTCTGCAAGAAAGCCCAGCACTGCAGAGTACAAAAGAAGCACATTCTCCGTCCCTCTCGTGACACCAGTCTTCCCAATGAAAGTTTATGGAGATAAATCAGGCAACCCAGCAACTGGGAGCACAGGGAGGAGAGATTCTGCTACATAAAGTCCTTGACTGTTTGCTCYTCTTTGGATAAGCCATTGTTGGGAGTTGCCTTTTATTTTTTAGGTTCAGGTACAGAAAGTCAAGGAATAACTGGCCCTAAAACTAATGGGTCTTTTCCCAGTAACATGGCAGCCAAGATTTTATCAGAAAAATGTTATGTGGTACTGCAGAAGCAAGTATAGGCACTGTTGTCAGCTGATAAGCTAATGACTGCAATGCTCCAGTTAAGGATAAAACAAAAGCTGTTTCAGTATAGGAGCATGAGAAAAAGTATTTCAGACATCATCCTACCTACAAACTTATGTGACGGAACAAAATGTCAAAGTACGCCCTGCACTCCCCAATTCCTCTGGTTGGGGGTGGGGAGAATTAATCCTGGGCAGTGATGCTGAATGTTGGAAGTTTCACACTGAGTCAAATTTTACAACTGAGTTAAGCACTGTTGAAAATAAAGGAGGTTTATTGGAAATACTAAAAGATGTTAGTGGTTACTATGATAAGGCCAACTGATCACTGTTCTTGTTTGATGAAGTGTACTGTATTGGGCTGATGCACAAAACATCATGGTTTGCTGGCACACGCTATTTTTTTCTGCTTCTTTAATGTAAAGGAAAAAAGAAAAAAAAATAGATTGCTTAAAATATCCCTGCTGCTCTCCTGTAGCCCCTTCCTCCGGCACATCACACATTAATGCCAATCTGCTGGGAGACTGCAATTCGAACATAATGAGATATTAATGAGCTTTGCACATGTCCCCAGTCACAAGTGTTCCCCCTGCTCCATAGCTCATTTCTCACAAACCTACAGAGATGCTTTGCTTGTTTTCCTGACACTGGATTTGTGACACCCCCATCCTGCCCCTCCTCCCAGCAAACCCTGCTGCACCCTTCCCCTTAAGCTGCCAGCTCTAAAGATCACCAAATGGCTGGCACTGTCTTGTTTCCTGGCCTAATGGATGCTTGTTTAAACATTGGAGCTGTTTGCATTGCTGCGGCTCACTGCATGTTAAACACAGTCCTCTGAAACCCTATGCCAATTCAATAAAGGTATCAGCAGTTCAGCGTGGGGAGGCAATTACTATAAAGTCCCAAGTGTGCCTTCTAAGCTCAAGAAAGGAAAATTTGATTGAACAACTAAAAGCAAAATCTGATTCGGTTCATCATCACTAGGAAGACACCAGGTTTCACTGCAGCCAGGCCTGTGGAGGGCAAGAGGAAATCAATGGGTGAGCTGGGGAGAGCAACTGCACATTGTTAAGAGGACTTTAAGCTGGCCTATTAGTGATGCTCCTCTGTCTCCACAGAGCTGCCTCTCTCTCCCTTCATCTACACTCCAAGGTGTGCTCTCTTGCCTTTCCCCCACTCTCTTTTTCTTTTTTTTTTATTTTAAATTATATGCTGCCAATTTTGTTTCACCCTTCATCAATTCTTGAAACAATTTTTCTTCTGGTAAAGGTTCTTTCCCCTGCACAAAGTCATTTTCATACCAAAGGGGAAGTGTTACACAGGACCAGCTATGATAGAGGGCTGATGGTATCCAAAAAAAGATCTGTGCTTCATTGAGAGATGAAAAAAATCCAAATCTGAGACTAATGACAGTCAATATTTCAATGGACCTGCTCTTTACCTGGCTGAGGGCAGAAAGTCAAGGGAGAAAGAAGATGCATTTCAATTCATTTAATCCATAGAAACAAAGCTGCTTTAAAATGTTCTACTTCCTTCACTTTTAAGTGAAAGATAAGGAGATGAGGGAGCAAGGGAATGTTTTCATTTTATACTTTATATTTTTTCTTTAAACAGACTCTGTAAAATGGCCTCACTCAGCGGCTTTGCAAATGACGTGGAAAGTTTTCCAAGCACTTTTTGTGGCTGCAGCTACCCTCAGGAACGAAGGAGAAGGGGATTTGCCACACCAGATGATGCCAGCGAGCCAGTAGGCTCGGCATCCTGTCCCTAGCTGTGTTCCATACCTCTAGGGGTGTGGGGGGCTAAAACTTCTTTCCTTTACCTTCCACACTGCAGGGAAGGGATTGTGTGTACAGCTGGGAATCAGGCGAAAAATCTTTGAGGATGAACCTGTGCTCCTCAGAGCTGAGTGCCCAGTACTGTGGACCAAGTTTGTCCTGTGGAAGAACACGGCTGGCAGAACACAACTGGCATCAGCCCATGCCCAGAGCTGCTGACCATTGCCCCAGCCAGGGCTGGCATCTGGCTAACGGGCTTAAGGATCAAGTTGTCCCTTCAAAGCAAAGTTCTCACAGGTCAGAAATCCAGTGTGATGCTAAGATGTGCAGACTGAAAGGTAGAGGGCTGTGCCAATGAACTGATTACTGAAGGATGAATATCATCCAACTGCCATCATTCCCATTGGGAGACACTGCCATTCTCCACACTGCAATGAGAAGGGCACCAAGAGGAAGCATTGCCTAGTTTTAAAAAGGGCTATCTGCAGGGGAGACTGCTCCTTTATTTATTTTCTTACAATTTAAGAAAACAACTTGTGGGGAGAGAATGAAGTCAATCCCAAAATCTCACCTTTCCTGCTCTGGAATTACTCTTGGAGCTGMAAACCCCCTGCGGACTCCAAACTTAGGGCAGGCAACAGGATGCCACAGGCAGCCTGAGTACAGCTAGTTAGAGAGTGACTGCCTGATGGGTGTTTTGACAGAAATTAGGAGCTTTAAACCAAGAGGGTAAAAGTGTTGGGAAACATCCATTTTGTTAAAAAAAAAAAGCAAAGCAAAGCACAGTAACTTTCCTATTTTGGGTTTTACAGCAAAACACAAACAAACAGCACTTGTTTTTGCTGGCATTCCTTGCCAGAGCTGGGGCAGGGAAAAGGATGAGCTGGAGACATAATGTCTAGGATAAAGGGGGAATCCTTCCACATACTGCCCTTCAGTTACGGCTTAGTATCTGGAGATTTAATTTCCACACCTTAGAACAAAGACCGTTACTAAGAACACAGGGCAAAGAGCACCATTGTCCTGGGTGGAGTAATGCAGCAGTCAGAGTCTAACCAACATCAAAACAAATGAAAACCAGGCTGTCTTGAAAGCATCAGACCCAGAGATCCCCGAGAGGCTCCTGTCACAACTCCTTCACTCTCTTGAAGGTGAGAATACAGTTTACATGAGGGCTTGAGAAACCCACTCACCTACTCACTAGTGTTAAGTGGAATGATTTTCTGATGAGACTGGGGAAGAATGTGGCTCTTAAAATCATCAACTGCTGCAGAATCTAGCCTTTAATTTGAACAAAACAGCACAACACCACCACCTAGCCCTTGTGATTACACAGATAACTTCCCAAATATGACGCATTGACGGGCTGTGTTTCCGAGTCTGCAGATGGGCTTCTCTTGTTCCCAAGAAGTTGCACCGTGAAATCAATATGACTCATTAACTGCCAAGAATCCTGCCAGTTTTGTTCTTCTGCTGTTACTGGGGAAGCTCTGATTGACAGGAAAGGTAGATTTCCCACTTGCTTACATTCAGCAGTGAAAGGAAGTTTCAGATGAAGTCCTGTGGAGCCACGGCATCCCACAGGAATACCAGCATTGGCTACAGTTAGAGAAGGGCTTTGCAATCTCACAATCACCTACATGTGTGTGTTGTCCCACTACGTCATGGGATGAGGCTCTTTCGTGTCTTCTTTTGCATCCTGGTATGCTGCTAATCCTTGAACTCCACAATAGGCTTTCCTGCCTCCTGACACCCCACCGTGCTGGTGAGTTGATGATCTTCAGTTCCTCAGTTTTGAGATGCACAGGGAGCTACACCATGAAAGACAGACTAGGCTGTTAAATAACACAAGCTGTGCTGGAGGTTATTTTCATTCTCTTAACTCTAGCACTGCAACTAGAGGATTTGCCACCCATTGTCTTCCCATATGTTGGTGGTGAACCACTAAGGAGATATTTTGGGACTCAAGAAAGGGACCCAATGGTCCCTTCAGCTTCTTCAAGTTCTGCTTCCCCCCAGCTCTCCTCTCATTTCATTGACTTCCAGTTCCTGTGTGTTCCCCTCAGCCTAGAATCTCCTTGGGCACTCAGCTGGCCCTGGACAACACCACACATACTCTCAGACATGGACCAGCACAAGCAACAAAAGAGACGTGTAGATAGGGCCCCTGAAGATGAACCCCCATGGAGATTTTCATTTCAGGATGAAATTATTACTGATTTTTTAAGATTCAGTTAGTTGAAGGCATATACTACATACTTGTTACTTGTTTAAAACGTATTTCACTATCTGATTGGAAAAGGTATCCCTGAAGGGACTGACCGGTTTCCATCTTTGAGATACAACTCAAGGAAATACACAAAGAACACAATAAGGTTGAAAGCAACAAGAATTTCCTCCTTCCCACCCCCTTTGAATAAAATACACCATGACAGCATAGTTATATATTTACAGTTTAAGCTGATCATTACTCAGAATAAAATAGCTTCTTCCAGAACTTAAGTCTACACAATGGAGATGGTTTCCTCTTAATCAATATTACGGAAGAAAAGTGTAATAAATTGCCATATATCCAAAGTCTGTAATATGTTTAGATAAAAAACCTGAATGTTCTTATAACTCACACTTTCAAGGGAAATAAAGAGAAGGATTGACAGAAACTACATTTGTCAGATGAAAAACCCAGGGGGAAAAAAAAATCCCCGAAGTGTTCTTCAACCATAGTATTATCTCATCAGAAGGTGCACAGGGTGATGCTGAAGTAAAGGAAATGGAGAAAATGCCATTTCCTGCTTCATTTCCTGCAGGGAGAATCTGGAACAGGGTTTCAGCAGATTACAAATCCAAACCACCACATGTAGACTAAATGTTTTATTTGCAGTCCCAGGCCTCCAAGGGAAGAACCCCACAAGTGGCAGTGGGTGAGCTCTGCCTCCGTGAAGTGGAAGGGCAGTGAGAGAAAGTCAGGATGTAAAGAGTAAGAAATGGGGGTTGTCACTTCCAATCTTGGTTTCTAGGTCCTGAGTAGGGCAAGTACAAGCTCCACTACAGAAGACAAGGTTACTAGCCTGGGTAGTGGAATTTCAGGTTGTCAGTTACAGAAACAAGAGAGGGAAAAAACCAAAACAACAAAACCCCAAAAGCAACCACCTATGTTTTCATTTCCAGAACAGTGCAAATATTAAGTATGTCTCAGTTACATATAGAAAGGAGCCAGGTTTTGAAAAATGCCAAGGATCAATTCTCTGAACATCAGACCTTTGCACAGGTATCCCAAAACTGAAAGACATTCCTGGAAATGTCTTCTGTTCCTGCCAGTTCACATCAATTGTCATTGCCTTGAAATCAGCAATGTTAGACTGGCATTTACTGTCACTAACCACACAAAGATCAACCACATAACAGTGCACAAAACCAGCAAGGCATCAGTTGTACTGCACTGAAGGTACCCAATGAGAACGCTATTAGATGCCCAAACATTAATAAACTTACATCAGAAACTGCTGACTACATGTGGTTTTGGTTGGGCTCTTTAAAGAAGCCTGAAGAATGGAGGCAAATTGGATGTTAGTGGAAAGCACTTTGCAGAACACCCTGAGAGTAGCCCAGGGGGCAGAATTTGGAAAACACACTAGGTATGATGTGCTTTGATACTGACACACACGGGAGGCTGGCTTGGTTTCAAACAGCCAAAAATATCCCCACTTTTGGCCATCTGCTGTGTCCCATGCCAGAACCTTTGGTGCTGCACCTCACCCAGCTCCTAAGATCCCTGCAACTCATAGTACAGCATTTTAAAAAAACTGAAAACAGTGCCAGGTTCACTTTAAAATGCCTCACTGAAATAATTTCTGAAATGGATTCTGGTACTTTCCCAAATAAACTGTGTGTGACAGAGCCAGTATTTCACTTTCAGTGATGCTGAGGACCGGCCATGGCCAGTCTATGCCATAAGGACTGGATTTGGCTTGCAAGATGGTTTTTGCTGGTGTACATGTCAGCAGGGCAAACCAATTATCATTTTCAACATGGTCCTGGTGTCCTGAGCACTGCCAGCAGTTTGAAAGGATTGGCACTTAAAAAGGATTGTGGTTGATCAGGGCATCAGGCTTTTTTCTACCAACTAAATGGAACAACTGTTCTCTTTGGCCTGGAGATTTAAGGTTATCGTAGCGCATACTTTCTCTTTTCTCTATTGCTTCTTTAGATGATGAGAGGAATGGTTATTAATGGTAAAAATAAAGCAAATAAATCAATAAATCAGCATAATGCCATTCTAGTAACTGGCAAGGCTGACTTCTTAGGGATCAAAACTCAGATGTGAACTTGAAACTCAGATCTCAAAGTAATTTTTCAGAGGCCATGCTATTTACAGACAATTAACACTGATGTCTACAGGAAACCTCACCTGGTAACGAGACAGGTCCCCAGCCTCCAAGTCAACTCCAGCTACACACTGGTTCAAAGAACTCCAGCTTATGCTTCCTTGGACAGGCTGCTAGAACATTCTTATACAGGAAACACCAGCACATACCTTCTTGCCTATAACAGCTTCCTTCTTCTCTCTGAGAGCACAGAGATGTGTGCTGATGTGGATGCATGTGGATGTGCGAGCAGGCTCACTACACATTTCAGCTCTCTGCTAGTTATCCAATTTGCATCTGTTCAGCTGTATTTTTGTCTTGCATCTTTCACACAAGGAAATTTTGTAGAAAGCTTCAAGAAAAAAGAAATCCAGGCAAATATAATGCTTCTCTTGGCACTTCCGTATTAGTGGCCAGGTTGATAGTTCTGCCTAAGGAAATGACAAATTTTGCATCGTTTTGCCTGCATTTCTCCTCCAGAAACAGCACAGAGACTCTATCAGCAGCAGTATGGTACAGACTGAAAGAAACAATATAAATCTGTTCAAGGCCTTCCCTGGAAGGTCTTCCAATTAAAGTTGAGGGGTTTTCTTGCAATTTGAACAAGTGATTGCTCCGAACCAGAACTCTCAGAATTTAAATAGTCCTATGATTAATATAATTCTAGATTGTGAACCACACTTCACATAAATCCCCTACCTGAGTAACAGCTGCAAATCAAAACCATGAGAGACATCATGGGTAGGCCAAGCAAGCAGCTTCTTGGGCTGCCTGATTTTGGCAGCTGATACCCGTGGCAGCTTCTGCGTTCCCATTCCTTGCTGGCCAGAATGCCTCAGGACATGAAGCTGGCAGATTTTTTAAGTAACACACAGTGGTGAAGACTCAGATCCTCTAGGAACCAGGTACTTTGTGTTAGATTCGACCACAACCCAGATGTGAATGCCACAAAGTTAAGGAACACTCAAGCTGCACTTTCTGGGTAGCCCCTGCCCTGCCTCACATTGATTACTTTGTCTTCCAGGACTTTATCTTCATTCCAGCTCAAAAAGCATCTCCGGCTGGTGGACTGACACAAAGAGAGGCAGTAGCAAAGCAGCCTAATATTGTTTTAGTCAAAAAAGTCTCATTGGAAGAATAAGTTTGAGGAGGGAAGAGGAAACTTCATGAAGCAAAAGTATACAAAGACTGTGCTGATGTTAGCTCTGCATCCCCAGCTCCTACTGATGTTTATTCCTGAAACATGTCAGTAATAACAGGAACATCAGCCAGCACTGATTTTAAGAAGGAAAAGAAAAGAGAATGTCTTTTTCTGCTCTCCCTCATTTAGCTCCCAAGACCAGCCCCCACCCAGCCCAGCTCTTCTGCGGCAGGGGCTCTGCCAAGAGACTGCCCTCGCTCAGGGCAGTGAATGCCCTGCACTGCTGTCCTGGCATTTGCTGGGCCTTTGCCGAGCTATTGGTTCTTTACTCTGTCAAATATTATACACTCCATGATGTTCACAGGCTGGACAGCAAAGTATTTACCTGATCTAATTTGCCCAATCAAACTTTGAGTCTGACAAACTTATGATAGTAATAGGTAGCTCTTGAGAGAGGCCTTCTGCCTCTCTGCTTCCCAAAGTCCATTACGGGTGTGTTGTGAAACCAGAGCCTGGCTCACTGCATTAGGGTCTGGGAAGAGAAGATGATAGAAAGCTACTTTCAGCTTGGGCCTGCCATAATTTTGGTCTCAGATGGAAAGAYTTACATCCTAAACAGACTGAAGTTTCCAGCACTAGGAGGAAGGAGGCAGAGCAACATTCTCTCCAGCACTTTCCTACTCCTCCTTTCCATCAACCTACACTTCTTAGGGAAGTCGGAGAAGAGGTCTCAAGGTGTCTGTTTTCCACTTGGCCATTCCTGCTAGACCAGGCTCTGAGGTGCCAGCAGTAACCTTGCAATGAAGCAGCAATATACTAAAGAAAGAACAGCATTAATACAGCTCTCCTTAAAGGAACATACTGATACCAGGACTAGGAGTAAAGAGAGAAAAAAAAATAATCACAGCATCCTCACTTAAAACTACCTCTAATACAGAGGTAATACAGAAACCTTTAAAGAGCAGAGAAAGGATGCAGAGAAACCAGCATAAGATCAGAATGTTCTGTGTATGAAACCCTTTGCCCAGTCTGCTCCAGCAAGTCAGTATTTCTCAGCAACAAGCAGTTGAATTCATGGAAATACCTTTATGGAAATAGAACAGCCTACAGCAAAGAAACTCTGTTTCACCATTTACTTAATGTCCTGGGGAAGGTTTGAGTCAAAACATTTATTCTATGAAGCTATATTAAATCAACCTTTTCAATCCCTTCTTTTCCAAAAGCTCTGGTCCTCTTTGGAAGAGCTTTTCTCTACACATCCCACAGAAAGACAAGACAACCAGTCTCCTTTTTTTCTAGACAAATATTCTATTAATCCTTACTAGTTTATTATTTTTACTCCTAATAATCAGATTGTTATGTAATTCTTAACTGCAGCAAGAATTGTCTAAAGACTGATGCCTAAATCTGACTGACAGAAAGGATTTTTTTAATGTCTTAGATTACGTTTAAAGAAACATAAACACACCAGAGTTGTTCTAGGCAAAATATTCATTCTACTTTCTCAGATGATGCCACTTTTGTTCTGTCAATAAAGAAGACCAGAATTACAAAGGTCTTGGCTTTGTTTTTACATTGCCTTAGAACAGATAAGCAAAGAATTGGAATGTCAAAATATGGCCCATGATCAATAAATTCAGCTCAACAAATTCTTTCCTTCACTGTGCGAAGTATTGTTTGAGCCAAGAGTCCCAAATCCCAGAGAAAACAGGGACAAGTGAGGTTTATTTGTTTGACTCTCAGATAGCAGCTCTACTCAGGCAAGTTTCTGGAAACCGAGGGAGCCGCAGTGTTTCAGAAAGTGAGGGAGCTTTCCATCCTTTCTATAGGAAATGAGCACCCTTCTCACAGGAGGGCAGCCAGGATGCTCTTTAAACAAAGCCAAGAAACACAGCACACAGGCAAAATACCACCTCCTGATCCTGAATTATTTAACCCATGCCCAGCCATTGGGGTTGTCTATTATGGCAGCAGTAATTTTCTAGTAAGACGCTGGAATGTCTTTGAGCATGGTTCTGGCTAAATTAAAAATGTTTTCAATTATTATTATTTCCAACTCTCTCTTTTGGGATTTTGCAAATGCCACCTGTGTACATTTTCTGCTCATCAGGTGAGCAGTCTCAGTAGAATCCTTACACCATACTAATAGGAGAAATTTGTGAGAGTCCCACAAATTTGGGATGGAAAACAGTTTACCTTAGMTAGATGAATTTATATTGTTACATTCTAAAAGCTTTTGCAGAAAGGAGACTTCCTAGCAGGTGTCTGGCTTCTGTACTGTGTAATCTATCATCAAACCTTAAAGACATCTGGCCAATTATTTTATTTTCTTTTTAAAAACCAAGGAGGGGAAATAAAAGCAAATTTAACATTTACATTACTGTTTGTGAAGTGAAAATAATGTTTTCTCCAGCAGGTTATGTCATATTTATTTTGTAGTGTAACATGTTGACGAATTAAATATTTTCTAGAAAACTCCTCTGCTACCATTAAAAAATGGGGATTTTTCCACTTTAGGACAGCCCTAATCAATATTAAAATAATAGTTAAAAATAAGGTGGGCAGATGCTGCTCACTTTGAATTATGTTGTTTCTTTAAGGAATCTTTTCCTAGGTGCAGAACGAATTCGGACTTTCAAATTCCTTTGTTTGACCAGACAGCTCAGCATACCTTGGCTCTGCTTTATTTCTCCCAACACCTGGCTGGTGCAAAACACCAAAATCATCTCTTACAGCAGAGTGCTAACAGCAGCAATGCAATTTTCTCAGAGTAACTTTAATGGGAACTCAGTCCTGCATTGCAGTTGAGAACTTTCTGAAAGGTGCCAGTGTAATTTAGGCTGTAATCCTCACCCTCAGCAACACGCAGGATACACGAGTTGTGCCACCTGAGCAAGAAACAAGAAACATGTATCCCTCGACATAGCACTGTTCGGGGAGAGGTCAAGTTTTTTATCCTGCCTGAACCTGCTCATTCTCATCACAAGTTACCTTGTATGCACAGACAGCTCAAGGAGACAGATAACAACTCCGCTGGATGAGGGAAAGAGCCCTTAAGAAAAACCAAACACATACCACCCAACCCCCACTCCCCCCAAATCTTTCTCGTTTTCTGTTTTCTAAACCATTTTCTCTGCAGCCTTAAGATCCTTTGCTGTTAAGGTCCAACACACACCCCACAAGCTCTCAACCACCACCACACCACACCACACTACTCTCTGAAGCAGAGCATGCCGGCCTCTGCACAACACATCCCAATTCCATGATAAGGAAAAAAGTCTCTTTACAGCTTGGCAATTTTTGTAAGTACTTAGCAACTATCTCTTAAGGCATGGAAGCTGAATAATGTGTACTTTTTCAATTTTTTTGGATATAAAACTTGCTAAACTTACCAGTTCTATTTTTCTATTGCAATCCTCTAGCAGCTACCCACTCATAAAGCAGCAAATATCGATCCATATTAAAAATCTGAACAGATAATTTGGGGTGTAATACAAAAGCAAACTGCAAGTTGCAGGAAGGGGGAAAAAAGTAAAAAGGAAGGAAAAAAAAAAAGCAACAGCAACGGGTTACGACTTCCTCCTGACAGTTATTCATTTCAGCTGGTGAGAAGTTCCATGCTGGGAACCACACAGATACTATTGCTGGTTTTGTCAGAGAATCCTTCTCAAGTTTCACCTAACCCATTGCAACTTCCGCTGCTGCTACAAAAGCATCATAAAAATAGCAGCAAAACAGTGCTTTTTGAAGCAAGCAGTGCAGAAAAGTATCATTTGCAAAAGCAAAGTTTGCAGCACGCTGTAATTAAGCTTCCATCCTGACAGTGGGAGCATGGAGTTTCAGTCTAAATATAGCAGAAAGCTCTCCGATGTACAACCCCCTTTTTGACGCAAGATTTACAAAACTAGTCAGTATATGCCAGCCTCCCCCTAGGAATTCTTTAAGAAATATTTGGAGTTCCAATGCAGGGAAATTTACAGCAAGGATTTAATGTAGTCTCTAGTGACCATAATTTTGGTTTGTTTATTCCCTGCCTACACAGTGCAGGGCATCCCCTACACACACGCAGGAAGATGCAGCCTCTACCAGGCCTGTCGGCTCAAGCAGGCAGCAGCATACACACAACACAAAGACAAAAATCCCTTGACTTTTCCCCTAATATTGATCTCTTCACCCAGCTTCCAGCAACTGCTGCTCATGGCATTTTACCTTGAGCTCGGAAGGCAGTAAGGACTCCATCAGCTTTGGATTGCCTTTCTTTAAATCAGTCTAAAGCAGAGATTTAAGCCAGCTTGGACTAGCTCATAGTAAAAGCCAGAGTGGCTGACTGGCATGAAAGAGACCACACCAAGTTTAAACTGAGTTTGGAAATCATCTTCTTAATTAGATATTCTTAATATAGATCAGCTCCAAATCCTAACCGCATCAATTGATCGCAGAATAWTAATAATTTTACAAAGAAACTGTCTTAACTCTGGAGAAATTAGATTCTGGCCTTTGTTTTGTCTATGTGTTTCTGGTTCAGGTTGCTAGTCTTCTCATATGCATCCTATACCACTTCTGATGCAAAGGAAAGAGAAAGAAAGCTCTGGGGTCACCCTGCATGGCAGTGCCCATGTTGCTGGAACTTTTCATGGGTGGATAAGTGGCTACTAGTGAGAGCCTCTGAAGAGTTGGATATAGCTCTGAGGCTGGACAACACAAGGCAGGATGAGGGTTTCCAACAAGGTGTGCACTATGAGTGCTTTGGAGAGCTGTAATGGCTTCAAAGCAGGTGAGTAAACTCCTAGAAAAATAGCAACATGGTCCCAGCAAAATTCCTTCTTGATTGAGTCCAGCCTGCCCCTCCTTGCACTCTGTAAGCTGAGCCCAGACACTGGCAGCTCAAAGCTGGGCTCTGAGCATTGTGAACAATTCCATGGACCCATGCAGCACCCGGGCAAGTTTGGCAGGAGCARAATCCAGCTCCTCAGCTCCATCTCTGCTGGCTAACCAGGCCATGCTGAACCTACAGGAGAGCAGCAGAACATGGGGATACAGTGGTGATACCGCCAAGTATTAGGATGCACTCAGGTACTTAAAAGAGAAGCATGTTTCCCCAGTCTACACTGCCCTGAAGGAGCCCAAGGACGTACCTTTTTCTGCTCTCACTTTCACAGCATTTAATCTGTGTAAAATGCAGGCCTGCTGCAGTGCATAGAATTTAATGCTGATCTGCACACTGTGCAGTTCCTGTATCATTCACCATCCTGAAGGTGGGCATGACAGTGATGGCACAGAGCACTGGACCTTTGTGTCCCTCTTTGATCCCCAGGCTGTCTCGTGGATGGACAGCCAAATTTCCTGACTCAAAACCCAGGATCCCACATGCCTATGGCTGCTGCTCTGCTCAGAAGTCTTAATACTTCTCCTGTTCCGTACAGCATGATGCAGAACGAACCTCTTTCCTAATGCACATACCAGAAGTCTCATGGAAAAGTGAGCAGTGTCACAGCCTGTATCAACGCCCTTTAAAAACAAAATTCCAAGCCCTGTATTTAGTAAGAGGCTCCAGGCCGTGTGTGTAAGCTGTGAACATTTACGAGTGAGCAAATCCACCGTTTACCCAAGGCTGTTTTCTTTGTGGTTGTTGGTGTCTACTGTCAGCAGTTTTCAATGTGCTGACACAGTTAGAAGTGACCACAAAGCCAATGCAAGCAGAAGTAGAAATGCCAGGAGGGGCAGACTCCAACTTTGCACTCCTGCAGGCATAACAACCAAGGTAACCCAGCCATCATGGACAAGAACTGGATCCCTGTGTCATTACAGTCATAACTTGTATGAGGGAAAGAGCACAGCAGTATAGACCACCTCCCTGTTCTCTGAGGCTGTGTGTGGAGAATCAATAGCTTCCCCAGCCAGGGTCCGACATCCCAGCCCACAGGACCAATTTGGAGGCATGATTTGATAGTTACGCTGCTGTGAACTCCTTGCAAATCCCAGTGGTGATTGAAGAGCTGTGCTGAGAGCAGAGCCAGGAACTCTCCTTATTGGAGGCAAGATCTGGGTTTCCTCAAATCGACATTCAGCCTGTCTTTTCCTGAGCTCTGGCACAACCATCACTCTCTGCTTACAGACACTGAGTGCATTCATGGACACAGCTTCAGGTGAAACAACACAAACCTAATTCCACTATGGAATAAAGGGGACAAAGGGAGGCCTTTAAAAAGTACCTGGGCTCTGATAAAATAGCTGCCCCCAGGAAATCCTCAGCCCATACAGCACTCTGATACAAGTGCTAGAGAGTTAGAAACAAGCTTGCATTAATTCTTTTTTTTAAAATATCTTTTCCAAGGCCATACAAGTAATTGTATGAAATTTTTCAGGTTTACATTTTTTCTCCCTCACAGCCGTTTTCAGTCCCAGATATCAGAAAGACAGCCATAACAATAACTGACTTGGTCCATTTTCCTTTGTCTAAGTCCCAAGACTGGCAAATTTGGAGCAACTTCAACACAAGTTGCTTCAACATATCACAGCAGAAAATCATTTTTATTAATGTCCTCCATAATTATGGAGAGTGGAATTATTTATGTAACGAAACATACCCACAAGCTCTAACAAAATACACTGTGACTCTTTTACTTTAGAAACATCTGCATCCATGGCAAAGAGAAAGAAAAATGAGAAATGATGGCTTCACGAAGAGCTCCCAACATCACTTCACTTTAGGCATTAGTTCAGTAAGGTATAGTGAGTACAGCCCCCTGTATAGTGGACAGGGATGGGTGAGCTCTCCAGAGAGTTACTTGGATCCTCTAACTTAGTTCCTGCTCCAAAAATGTCTCTGGCACCTCTGAAAACAACCAGGATCTACCTGGTTTTGATCGATCAGCACAACAGTTTCATTCTTGACTGCTTTGTTGCTCAGTCTCTTTCATATCCCTTCCTAAACAGCCGTAAAAACACGCCCCCAAACTGAAGCCGGCAGGGTAACACAATTATGATAAGAGTCACAAAATATAATCATTTGCATATCCGTGACTGACACAGAAGATCATTAATTAGGCATTCTGAGTATATGTATATATGTATAAATTAGCATCTATTCATCATTTAAACTGTAATAGGTTTTTTTATATCTGAATATTAAATATGTAGGAAAATCACTAAGTTTTCCATGGGAGGGCATCCAACAAGAAATTTCATCAGGAAAAATAAAATGAGAATTACAAAAATAAGCAAAATAGTAGAGTGAACATTGAAGAATCTGACCTTGGTAGCGCCTCTCCCTGCTCTGTTCCACCTCACTTGTTGCAAGTTCTCTGCTACCTCTCTCACCACCCAAGCACATCCATCCCCAACAATTCTTTATGGTAGGAGCATTTCAGGAGTACTATTTTTGACTGAATTTAAAAGGCAATGTAAAAACTGTCAAGATTTCACACATCTGCTATCCACAATCCCTACACCTCATTAATATTAAAGAAGACACAAACTGAGAGGAGAACTTCTAACTACACCTCTACCTAGCAGAGCTCCCAAAGACACACATCTTGCACCAGCACAGACTAATTCTATTGGGGAAAATAATTAGATGGAAACTGGACTTTTAAGTTCTTAAAAAGCTGGATGTAACCTCTTTGCCAGGAAGTAAAAGACACTTCAAAGACTGCACTTTCACAAATGAAAGAAATCTGGTGATTTTGGAAGTGTGAGATGACAACTTGAAAAATTACCAAAGCTTACAGCTCTTGAACAGAAATAAACAAGGCAGGAATGCAGGAAAAAATTACAGGCAAGACAGAAACTAATGAAGATATAATTGCCAATAACAATATTAACAAAGTTTGTTCAGAGCTACGAAATGCACAAAGGGTAGACAAAAAAATAGATAAAAAGGGGGTCCTTTGGTGGCAAAAGCAGAAGCAGCTGCTTTGCTGTGCTGCTTTATGATTTCCAAGCATCTGGCCTGTACTTTTAAGATGATGCTTACTGTAATCCAGTGAAATGGAAAACCAACAGAAAAATGAAAAATCAACAGAAACAGCATCCCTCAAAGGGTGGATATTTATCTAGCAGAAAATGTAGACGAACTTCACAACATGGAATCTCTTACTGGACTACCTATACAGCATAGAACTAGTAAGATACAGAAAATGGAAAGCACACTAGCAAAAGAACAAAGTGCTCTTGTCTTCTTTTGTTATTTTTCCCTTTCAAAAATAGGGAACACTGACTGTTTCTTGTCCATCAGAATGGTGGCTCTTACGTGCAATGGTTTGGCAGCTGCTATCCCAGCATCTTCTGCATTGGTAGAGATGGAAAGTCCATAACCACATTATGTCATTTAGTTCTGTGTGATATCATTGGGAGCAATGCAATTGTGTGACTGATACCTAAGTTATTTCAGCTGGACCATAAAATTCAGTATCTGGCAAAGAACAAAAAATACTAAAAAGGATAGAAATTTAAAGAAAATCTGGGTTTTTTTTAAAAAAAGTGCAGTTTTCTTTTGATTCAAGTTTCCTGAATTCAGCTAAACTTAGATTCAGGGGTAGCAAGTACAAACGATGTACTCTCACAGGCCCTCCTCATTCCCCCTGGTCTTTGACTTCATCAATGTGCAAGCCCASTGCCCTTGCTCAGCATCTCTGCCCTACCCTATTATTACTACGATATCACCTTTAAAACATCCATATATAGAACCCATTACAATATTGAAAACTCATTGAAGCACGTACACACACAACCAAAAGTAGTAAAACCGGTACCAGTGTTTAGTGGTCTAGGTTTCTTCTCTTCCACTTAAAAAAAACCCCAAAAATCAGAGGAAGGAAACTCTAATTTTCTGCCTTTCTGCAAACGTGAATCTGTCTGTCATACATCATCTCTGCCTTTTGGAGTTGTTTTTAGCTCTCAAGCTCCAGTTCTGATCTAGAGAGTTGTAGAGCGCTGACAGCTCCCACTAAACACACGTGCAAATGACTCCAGCTTTGCCAGTACTAAGCAGGGGGTGGGTACAACTTTCTAAAGGTCCTTGAGAACAAACAGAAAGAACTTGTGATTTTCTGCATGCCAGCTTTTGAGTGCATGCCTGCTGAGTGTGATCCCTAAAATTACGTGGCTGATGAGGGCAGAGAGAACACAGGTCATCGTTATGTGTTGGGGTCAAACAAAGCTACACTGAATAGTATGTGGATCAAGGCAAAAGAATACCACAGATAATAACATACAGACAAGCAAAGGTCACTTCTCCTGGTGTCAAGGCAACAATTATAACCACCAAAACTAAGAAGATCATTTAAGTGAGAGTTCTCCGTGCCAAGAACATCCACCCACCAATCTGGACTAATATCTGCCATGCAATAAGCCATAGAAACCACAGAAAAAAACCCAGAAAATTCAACTAAGTAGCAAAATGAAAACTGATGAGGTAAATAGGCATGCAGGTGGGCCTTTTCAAATGTTGTGATAAAATACGAACAGGACAGGTAAGGGTAGTCCATAGGATTCAGTGCTCAAATCCAACTCAGAGAAGTGCAAGGTTCCTGTTTCAGCCTTTAATGAAAGAGCAAAGGCAAGATCGGGTCATGGCCTTGCAGATTTCATCACAAGGACCTGTTCTTCTGTGCTTAAGAAGCTGCTAATGATCTGGTTGAATGGGCGTGAATCCCTGAAGGAAGGATCCTTCAAAGATAGAGCAAAAATCTTTGAGGCTTTGATGTAAATAAAGTGCCTTCCAACAGTCTGGGACAAAATCAGCTCTCAAAGCTGAACATAATTCAAGCATTTATCCCAAACTCTTGTATCATCCACTGGCTATAGGAAAGGCATTGATTTCTTTAAAAAGATACTTCTGGAAAGAGGATGAAGGACAAAAGGGAAAAAAAAGCTCTATCAACACTTACATGGAAGAAATAGACCACCTTGGGTGTGCCAGGCCACAGCTTTTCCTGTTTTTTCTTTTTTTTATCTTTTCGGACAATGCTCTCAGGCACATGATTCTTTTGGTTGTCCTGTCCAAGGCTAGGAGTTGTACTCGATCCTTGTGGGTACCTTCCAATTCASGATATTCTATGATTCTGTGATTTTCTGCAAGGACARTTAGACTACCATGCACTTAAAGCTGCTGCAGCGAGACTCCTTTGTGAGCTTGGGACAGACTCTCCTCTGGGACAGAGCAGTTGTCTTGGTAGACCCATCACAGCCCAGACCTCACTCACAATCTGTTTCTGGAGTGGACTGAGGAGAAGGGTTCACAGTAGAGAGCCTACAGTGCATGAACTCTCCTGGAAGACATCATCCTGAGAAAGCAGACACACTGAAAGAAAATAAAAGGGAACCACCTACAAGGGTCCAGTAGCATCAGTGGTTACTCAAAGACTGAAAAAAGGGAGAAAAACCAATCCAGCTGTTAGTTTGGTTGCTGGCTCTTGCCAAGTACCCTTTCATGAGCCTCAAAAATCTGAATTTACCAGAATCCTGCTCTAGCTAGAGTAACACTAGCTATACAACTTGATCTTAATTGAAATATTTGGTGCCTGCTGATATGTTCAAACAAATTCACCAGATCCTGATTATGCACTGGCAATTAAAGCCATTAACTCAGTAGACAGACAGCAGGTTATTTCATTGCTGTTTGACAAAGCCAGCCATCGTTCTTTCCCCCTGTCTATGTGACAGCACTGTAATTAGCAGTAATCAAATACTATTTGTGCGAGGTGTTGTGAGTCTGCTTCCTTAGCTAGCAAGATAGCCCTGCCAATTGCAGAACACAGAAACCTACCTCTGGTCAGACATGCACAAGATAGGAAGAAAACAATGAAACATGAGGAACAAAGGATGATTGCTTATTTCAGGCGGAAGGAGTTTGATCTTGAAAGCAAGCTTCAAAATGAAGAACATATTTTTATTTCTGTAAGCTATATATTAAAAAAAGTTAAGCTAAATTACAAAGGGCTGACTGAGGAAAATTGCAAAATACAATTATAATTAAAATTATATTCACCATTTATGTATTCCCTGTTTGAGGAATGCATGCAACCTCCATTAGCATTAATGGGTGTTCTACTCATGCATCAAGCAGAGACTAAAGCCTAATAGTGCATTACATCTTCAAAGTGCTGTACAAACATTAACTAATTAATCCTCATAACCAGCCTGCATGGTAGGTAAGAGATACATGAAGTGCATATCTGAGCAAGCCCCAGAGCAAGACCGCACCACTCAGTGCCCTTCAACACAGACTAGAAATTATTTACATTAATACTGCACCAGATTCAGATTGTATTCTACAAGAGCAAGAGAGGGACCCATGGCGAGCCAAGTTCACTGAAGCCAGCAAGAAAACAAGTAAATTACAGCTTTCTCTCTCTCTTCCCTCCTTCCCTGGGCTCTGGTGGACCACTCTTGATGAGCGCAAAGTATTAATGCCCACTGCTTCCCCTTTAAATTATTACAGGGGGGAGAGAGCTCTTAAAACCYGGGAGGAGAAAGGAAAAGATCCATAGGAGCCTCATCACTGCAGACTTCTCCTTTGTCAGTACCATTCCCTTTGATATCTTGATCTTCTCCTCTTTCTGCTCCTATTCTTCCTGGCAGGCTTTCTGCCTTCAAAACCTTTAGCAAAGTCTGTATATCAAAGTTGCAAGAGGACCCCAGGAGAAGGAACTCAGCCCACGATTTCAGTATTCCAATTATAACACCTGAGTGATTTCTCTCTAAATAGTAATCTAGCAGTGAACATGCTTCTTCTTCCCCTGTTGAAGAGACACTGCATTCTGAAGACCCATTTTGCAACAGGCCATAGGCAGGTGTAACTTTATAAGCAGAAAACTACTTTAATGCCATGTAAAGAGGTCCCAGGACATGTATGCTCAGAGAGYATTTTATAAAGATAACAAGACTACACAGTAGTACATCTTGGGGGGGAAGTGCCCTTTGAGAAGTAAAGTGGGGAAAGAAGGCTGCTGTGAGGTGGGGGGTCAGTCTCTTTTCCCAGGTAACAACTGACAGAAAAAGAGGAAACAGCCTCAATTTGTGCCAGGGAAGGTTTAGGTTGGATAGCAGGAAAAATGTCTTCACTTGAAAGGATGGTCGGGCATTGAAACAGGGTGCCCAGGGAAGTGGTGGAGTCACCATCCTTGGAGGTGTTTGAAGAATGTGTAGATGTGGCACTTGGGGACACAGTTTAGCAATGAACACAGCAGTGCTACGTTAACAATTGGACCCAATGATCTTAGAGGTCTTTTTCCAACCTTAATGATTCTATGATAAATATTAAATCAGAAGGGGAAAAAGAAAACAGGTCAGTAATGAAAGCCTTGCACTGAACCATTTCCATCACTACTCTGCTTTCCAAAACTCACTCAGCCCAGTACATGCCATAGTGAAATGAGGCAGTAGCAGGTGCCCTGGCAAACTAACACAAAGATATTAACCATGTCTAAAATTCACCCAAAGCCTTGGAAGCTCAGCATCAGAGTTGAGACCACAGATGAAATCCATGAGTCTCTGACAGGCTAGTCTTCTCCATGGAGAAGGGCCAAGATCAACCTTCCTCTCTGCACATATAATCCTGATCTCGGCAGCAGCCATGGGCATTTTTCCCTGGTTGTACTCGCCTGTGAAGTGACGTGTGCCATTTACAAGCCCAAAGCAGATGGGTGCTTAGGGAGAAGCACGAGCAGGAACAAAAACACACATTCAAGAAAGATACTTTTAAAACTGTGCTTTGCCACCTTTGGTGTCATATCAAACACATGAACAACCAGCATGAAATAAGAGAAACTATCTTTGAAGAAAGTTTTGTTTAAAAGTCATCCACACAAATCATAATTCATATGCCAAATCTTCAGCTACAGGTGGTGCTCAAAATCGGTTCACCCCGACTGCTTTAGCATGAAGGGTTCAGGGCTTGGATGGCAACGGGAACTATAGATGGCTCAGTTGCTGTGTTTGGTCTTTAAAGATAGAAACACATTTGAAAGATTCTGTTTGCATTTGCCACAGGCTGCCTAGAAAGTTTACAGACACATATCCTAAATACATATGTACTTACTTGAACCACTCCACAATATCAATGAAGTTTCATCAAGACCATGTGTAAATCTGCTTAGAAAATGAACTTTCACATGCCCTAGAGCTTCCTGGACGATAAATGTACCATGGCATAGGGAAGAAACAGTAGTTACAACAGTGAAGCTCTTGATGCTTGGGAAGGAAAACAGATCTGAACTTTGGCTTGAACAATTGAAAATTGAATTGAACTTTCTGGGTAGTGTTTTTCCATTTGTAAAAATCAGGTTAAGAGTTTCAAAACTGTGTGTTCTCAACTACAGGCAAATTAACCCAGTGGGGGTTATAGTTGCCCTTCTTTTTATTTAATGCAATTCAAAGAGTGTTGTAGGAGAATTGTGCATTATTTTTATTTGGTTTTCTTTCAAGGAAGAAAAGGCTTTCCCAAAATCTTGTCTTGGTGAGGAATCCACCCATAAGCATGGGGAACAGAAGGGCAGCCTCCGAACTTTGGAAGCTTTCTTGCATGCTGGAAAGTCTGTTGTGAGCTCTGCCCTTACAGCTCTCACAGCTTCAGGGGCAAGTGTTTGCCAGCAGCTTCCTCTGCTTTCCCCACCCCATCCAGGCCAGGGGATCCACCTTCCCTTCCCTGAGTAAATGGAAGCCCTGAAACAGTCCCTGCACTCAACTCCTGCAACACCAACTTCACACTTCCCCATCTTCCCAAAATGAAGAGAACTAAAGGAAATTTCTTGCATACCTTCCCTAATTCTGTTGTTTGATATGGAGGGAGGGAGAGAGGGAGAGAGAGAGAAAGAGAGAGAGAGAGAGAGAGAGGAGCATGGAGAAATGAGATTGTGAGAAACTGATCTCATTTCAAAGGAGCACTCCCTCTCTGCTAGCAAATATTCAGCAAATGTTGTGACCATTTAATTTCTATCCTCTCTCTTCTCCTCAGTCAATAACTATATAATTTCCATAGATGTGAGGAAATATTCCCTGATCAGCTGAAATTCAGTGTAGACAAATGCAAGGTAATGCACACAAAGAGCAGCGGTTTCCTCATAGCCGCTGATGGATGTTATCTTAACTCCAACTGCCCTGGAAAATTCTTTGGCATTGCTGTAGGCAGCTGAGGGAAAACACCTGCTCTGTACAGAAGGACAAAGAAATAACAAAGAAACAAAACAACAGGATGGTGGAATGTGCTAATACAAGGAAATTAAAAAAAAAAAAAGTAAAGCCATAAGTAAAGCCATAAGTAAAGCCTTCGTGAATGCTCCAGCTCAAGTAATTGCTACCTCATTTCAAAAAGGATACAGGTTATTACAGCCTTGAAGAAGTCTCCATCTGAGGAAGGATTTTAGAGATTGTAACTATTAAGTTAGAGAGAACTCAGGTCAGGACTGACATGATAAAAAGTATGTCCAGTAATACATGCTTTAACAAAGGTCTAGCTCCGTTTTTCTTATTTTTTTCTTCAATAGAAATTAACAAAGACGCTGACATTTAATGGAAATAAATCTAAAGGGCAGTATGATCAAAAATAACGCTCAATGCCTCGTTGAGACATAGTCTTAAAGATTTCAAAAAAATAATACATGTTCACAGCTAAGGGGATTTGTAATTTTGCTACAAGTTGCATGGGTTATCAACCCTTCTGCTTCAGCCAAAGAATAACTGTGATAACCAAGGAGAGGAGAAATTTCCTCCTTGAATGCCTCACTATATCATCTCTTGGGACTTCCAAAGTGCCCATGCAAGCTGGGCACATGGTTCCTCCTGAAATCCATGGCAGTTATGTGCTGAGATCCCACAACGCTGTTGACCACCCCTCATTCCCTCCAAAACACAAACCCACATCTTCAAACATCTAAAGCTATGCCTATATAAGGCCCGAGACAAGCAGCACAAGAGCCTGGGGAACTAGACAACTCTGAAAGCAGGAGAGTCCAGCTTGGCATGGGCTCTGTGGATGGTGAATGGAGGGCAGAAGGGACAGGTCTGTGCCTCAAGCCACCACTGTACAGAACAAATTTGACTGGATCACCTCGGCAAATCCTGTGCCATGGTTCTGCCCACTGTTGGTGTGGCTGGAAAGCCAGGGGCCCCAGTCCAATTCTGGGGACAACYCCTTCCTTTGGTATGTCACACAGCTTCTGTTTGGGATGAATATGACACATCCATGTCTCCAGGTTCACAAGCAATGTGACAGGCATCCCATTCAAAGCTGAGATGGAGTTGCATCAGGTATGACTGGCTTGGTTTTCAAAAAGGCCTAATTCTGCTCTCACTGACTTTTCTACTAATGCAAATGGATTGACTCCAGCTATATGCTAATACCACTAAGAATACAAATTACAGAAGGCTATTTTCAGGATTTTCTTCTGTTTCATGAAAGACCCTTAACTCTCTTAGTCTTTCAAAGTAAGCCAAAGCATTCAGATGTTGCTGGTACAAACTACATCATACAAGATACAGACATAAAGAGTAAAACAAGCCCTGTAATTTAACATTCAGTTACTGCGGATCCCCCCCATATTGTTGCAAATGAACAAAAGTTTAGAATTGACTCCTCTTTCCAGAGGAGTAAAGGACCCGCCCAGTGGCGTTTTGGTTTTGTTTTTTGAATTGCACAAACCAGTCTCATGGTTTTTCTCTTAGTTATACAACAAGAATGTATAAATGGAGCTGTTTGGCCTAAGGAATTTCTCCTAACACAAAGAAATCCAAAACACTGATACTTGCTTGTTTGCTTTTAATGCTACCGATCACTTCCCACCACAAATCCTTTCTATCTTTTGCCCAGTTACTCATTGACAGAGTTTCCCAGCTCTCCTCTGAGCTCCACTTCAGCACTTTCAGGGCCAAGCTGACCACAATAACACATGCAGGAGAGTCTCATTCTGCAGAGTCAGAGTGACCATTCCCCAGCAGTCAGGGCTGCTCCTGCCAAGCCAAGCACTTTGCAGGCCTACCCTCCTAGTTTGTGTTTTACAGTCAATCAACACCTTCCTTCCATTTCATAAAGGATTCCAGAAAGACAGAGGTCTAAGTATAAATCTCTGTGGAAAGAAGCCAATTTATCCTCCCAGTGGTAGAAAACAAGTTAGCAGACTTGGGCTCCCTACTCTCAATGCCTGAGCATGTACAAGGGAGGGAAACTCATCTCCTGTCCCTTTGCAGGACATTTGCCTCATCGGGAGTGCCCAAGCTACACGTAGCACAGCCCTCTCCATGCACATTGACGGCATTTCAGGAGCACACAGGAGCAATGTTATAACCACAGACCACAGGGAAGTCTGAAAGGATTTGTGCAGGTTGTCCAAGGAGAACTAAGGGTGATGCTGCTAACCAGCACATACCAAATTCTCTTTGAAGCCCAACACTGCGCTGTGGGGACAGAAGCTTCTGTGACTCAGGGCTCAGGTTGTGGCAAGAAGCACAAAATCCACTCCTCTAAGGTGACAATATTCTGCCCTGTGTTACGCAGTCACTGTAATTTTTCTTCCCTTTGTACTGGGAGTGAGAGCAGCCCATATTGCTCACTGTTCTCCAGGATTTACATGCCACGAAATCATGTGTGCCCTCTTTTTCCCTCCCTCCCTCATGCACACACAGAGCAGCCATCCCGTCCTCCTTTCTGTTTATCCTGGGTGGTTGCATGGAGCTGGCGAGCACATCTGCACTGCCAGCCACACCTGCTCATCACGCCAGGCTCCTCTCTGACTCATGGCAGAGAAAGTTTCAGTTCAATGGGTGGGAGGTGAAGAGACGCATAAAAAATATCTGGCAAAGTAACTGGATTCGCACCAGCAATACCGTGTAAATCATCATCTTGAGGGTGTCTTTTTGCTACTCACACCAGCTAAAAACTGTCTTGAGTTTAACCATAAAAGGATGTATTCTATCACCACCCATATATTTCCTCGATAAACTGGGTCGTTTGCTCCCGGAGACTCCTGTGCTCATGTCAGGTGGGGTGGTACTCCTTACCTCCACAGAGATAACCATTACAGCTGACAGCAAGCACCACCCATCCTGAGTAGATTATCTCAGCTAATGGCCCATTATGGAACTGGATAAGCATGGACAAATAGAACTTCGGAACGATCTTGAGTGGATTATCTCAGTTAATGGCCCATTACTGAACCAGATAAACACCAACCAATAGAATGTCAGAAACCATTTGSTCCCTGAAGACTCAGCTCATGTGAGCTCATTACCAAACCAGATACACACCAACCAATAGAACGGTGGGAACATCCCTTTCCATTGTGGAAATCCCCGCCCCTGGGGGAGGTACCAGCCAAGAAACATGACATAAAAGTAGGCTTTGGGATGGAAGAGATCACTGGGCTACCAGGACTGGACTACCAGATGACTGGAAAGCCAGAGGACTCCGGACCACCACGACTGGACCCTTCACCACTGGACAACCAGAGGACGGGACCACCATCACTGATACTCGGTGGGCCAGACCTTCTACAGGACCAGTGCCTAATTGGACTATACAGCTACCACCCTGGTCAACGGGGTGTCAGGTTGAACCGTGACTCTGTTGGTTTGTTTAGGCCAGTGTTTCTGTATTCCTGCATTTATTTTAACATTTTTATTAAAATTATAATTCTGACCTAAAATCTCTCAAGGTATTTTGTGTGGGGTTAATTTCCCCCACTGGTTCATGTTCAAACCAGCACAAAGCAATAAACCAAAGCATAAACAAGACACCTCCCTGAGCACAAGTTACAAAGGCACCCTTAGCATCAGTCTATTCTTGTCCTAATGCAGAGTTGCAAAATTTTACTCATCCACTCAAGGCAAGTCATATTTTGATGGACAAGTGAAACAAGCAGATTTTTCATGATAAGTATCCTGTTAAAAGGCTGACAAATAAATCTTCCTGCAGTGGTGTTATCTTCCATAGTAGGTTTGGTGCTCAGTGTCAGGAGTATATAACAGGTATTTAAATGCATTTGCTCATGCTCATATAGAATTGCCTTTTTGCATACCAGTGAAAGTCCAAGTTTTTGTCTCAGCCATACTAGTGTGAAACCCAACTAAATCTACTGATGTTTCCTATTTAGGAAGAGAGCAAGCTTATTCCAAAGCCATGTGATGGGATAGTATCAGTCGGACCACTAACATTTCTTAGTACATCCTGATTTCATCTGCTCTTCTGCTGAAAATAAAACCAAAAAAAGAAAGGGGGACCACTACCAAAGAAAAACGAGAGGCTATGTTCTCAGTTCTCTGTCTTCTGTGTGCTTTTGGAAGTCACGGAGGTCATTGTACAACACTGTTCACAAGGAACTTTAAAAGGCGGGCCCACAATTTACATAAATGAATTTGTCATTTCCAGCAAAATATGTCCTAATGATGGAAATTCTTTCTTGGTTATGCTGTAGAACAAAAATATTTCTGAAAGGTTCTTCAGCTTTCTGCCTTCCTGTTTGTAGACAGATAAAACTCTTTCAGAGCTGAAGCACAGTAAATTACTGCTTCAGAGACTGTGACTTTCCTCTGCCCCCAGTTGTGCACGTCAATATCAACTGTAACCCAGGTGTAGCCAAATTCCAAAGGCCTACATGCTTTTAGAATCTGAAATGCATTTTTTTCACTTTAAAATTAAAATCCATCTATTCAGTTTAGGGATTTCTCTAGTCCTGTCATCTGAGTATGTATTTTGCCACCTAAACAGAATTAGTCAAAATAAAAATCTGCTTAAGTGGTTGACTACCATCAGAAGATTTTTTTTTTATCCAGCTCCTTCAGAGAATAAAGAATATAAAGAGGATTTAAGCACAAAACAAGCGTAGTCTCTCCATTGGTACTGGCAAGGAAAAGAAAACGCAGACAGCAAAGGTATTGCCTAAATACAGTGTGGAATAGATTCCCTCTAACCAGATCTGCACACTCACACAAAGGTATCTGCCAGCAGAGCTAGTGCAGGCGCCAGCCAAGGGCTATTTCAAAAGTGCAGCTTATGGAGCACTTCCTCAAACCAAGATGAAAACCGTGGAAAAAGACTCTGTGGCTGGCACATCTACAAGTACACTCTGGCTCTAACAGCAGGGCCCATCGTGACGTGCCGAGGTGACATGCCAGTGGGAGCATGGCCTGTGTCATTCCACGGCCACCATTTCGGCTGGACACAACCCTCCCGTTGTCTCCGCCGGGTGCCCTGCTGCCACCTTCCACTCCAGTGCTGCCTGGCCACTGGGAAGCCCTCTACAGCCCGGTTTTATCTGCAGCCAGTTCCCTTGGCTAGCCTGCATGGCCAAATTTAACCTGCTTTCATTGCGWGCTTGRAAAAGGAGCAAAAAAAAAAAAAAAAAAAAAAAARAMARRATTGTGCTGCCTCCATTTCAAGAGCATAGTATCAGACACTGAACTTTAGCAAAACACCCCAGGGACTGTTCAGACTAGGGAAAAAATGCTGTTTCCAGTGAACTGCCTTAATTCTATTGATTATCACACTTTACCGCCAATATAGAAGCATTTTACCCCTCTCACACAATTATAGCAGGTCAAGTAAATGTTACAGACTGAAACACCATAGCCAACATGGCTTTACTACACAGGCTGTGAATGAGCCTGAGATAAAAGCTCTATTTTGTTCCTAGACTTGAGCTGAAAGCTATTTGCAGGGATATATATTGTCTTTAACATCACCATTTATTGCTCATTTACATGTATTGTATGAACATCCAGCCTCTTAYGTGGGTGGCCAAGATACAAATTTCAATGCTTAACTGCAGGCGTGTGAAAAGCATATTAAAAATGCCCTTCTCTTTCCTGTCCCATCAACTCTTGGTTTGAAAGAAGGTGGTGACTGTGAGGATTCAAACGTATTGAGTTACATGCCAAGATGTTCTGTGCAAAACTCTGCATTGTTTTCATTTCCTTCAGTTTTGAGTGTAACCACTTTGGACAAAGTCAACCAGTATCTTTTCTGCCTGTATTAAGCCGCTTTGTTCTTGGAAGATGCCTGGTTTATATGACAAACTCGTGGCTAAGCACAAGCCTGATGGGACTGCAGCCACTAATGACTTAATTTATGTTCTTAGTCTCTAAATTGCAARGCAATTTTCAGGCAAATACTTTAAATTGAAAGAGCATGGGTTTAGATTAGATGTTAGGAAAAAATTCTTTGCTGTGAGGGTGGTGAGGCACTGGAACAGACTGCCCAGAAAAGTTGTGGGTGCCCCATCCCTGGAATTGTTCAAGGCCAGGTTGGATGGGGCTTTGAGCAACCTGGTCTAGTGGGAAGTGTCCCTGCCCATGGCAGGGGAATCGGAACTAGATGATCTTTAAGGTCCCTGCTAATCCAAGCCATTCTGTGATTCTATGATTCTATGAATGATGGGGCTCTGGGACTTTGCCCCTGCCAGTACTAGCTGCCTGCCCTGGTAGAGGAAGAAACTGGCTGAGCAGACAAATGACTAATGATCTGTATCTTCATCTCTCCTCCCTTCCCCTCCTGCATACAGCATAATGCTGGCTGCACTGCTCCCTTTCAGGCAGTGTTCACACATTTAAATCACTGTAAGAAAAGAAGACCCTGTGCATTTATAAAGGTGCTTTCTGCACRAGTTTACTCTGTCCCTCACATCTCTGTTCTCATAAAGATCACAGCTGCAATATAAAATATATGATTTTTAACTTTTCAGCAGGATTATTCTGCCGGGGCTGGCAGCAGGTAAATTAAAGGAGAGGTTGAAAGAATGAAGAAAAGCTTTCTCTTCCTCAGAGCCTGCAGCTGAAGCAAAAGAAGAAAGACTGCTCTCTTCTTTCCTCCACTCCCAACACCTGCACTCCTATCTCTATAGCTCCTAGGATGTGATGTTCATGTTCCAGTAACGAAGGTCACACATCTTCATAGCAAGCACTGGCCCAGGAACTGATGTGGACTTAAGTGACGTGCGGCCACAAGAGCCTTTTGACCAATGAGCCTTTTTCTCATGAAAAATTTCAGCCAGTGACAAAGCCAGCACTGGAGCTGTCTTCATGTAGTTATGCTGCTGCAAYCTCTAAAGCTAGGCTATGGAAGGGTTAGGAACGTGCACTTCCACCCAAAGGAAGTTATACTGCAATTGGTGCCAATGCAATGGGTTAGTGCTACAGCCTCTGAACCCTATTCCATGTAACAATGCAGAAGATTGACAGAACTGTAAAAAAGTTACCCAGAAATCTARTAAGACTGACACAATTTTCATCAGGTGCCATGAACCCTCTTGCTGGAGTCAATGGCCACATCATGTCATCGACACTGGGCAAAAACAGAGACGTTGCAGTGGCCAGTGTCATCCAAAGGAGCTGTAACAGTTAAGTGCAGGGTACCATAAAAAAACTATGGGCTTCTGCARAACTGCTCATGACTTGAAAATATTCTACATCTCTATCATACATTGACTGATGATATATGTATGCTTGTGCATGTGAAATGCTTAAAAGACGCAGAAAGTTGCTTAGTGTTGTTTGATCAGCAAAGGGCTCAACCTTCTGCAGAAAACAGAATTATTCATTAAAACATGCTTCTGAAGCAGAAAACTTCATGTCTGACAGAAAATTTTCTAAGCTGACTGCTCTGTCTCTCTTGAGCATAAACACCCATCCGTCCATATATATATATCTCAACATACTAGGCCTGCTTCTTAGGTGAGGGTTACCTGGCTCTCCACTTCCTTGTCCCCTGCCAGCAGTAATGCTCATGGAGCTGCACAATGGATTGCTCCCCGATTTCAGCTCACTGTCCCCCAAAAGGTTTTCAGCTGAACTGCTCCTCAGCCAGATCTTGTGAACAGTAAACAGTAGGAACAGTGAGCAAAGGGCAAGAGACAWGTAGAGATGCCTCACTTCCCCAAAGCCTCATGCTGGACATCAACAACTGGAATAATCTTGACCTTAGCATACTATTTGCCCCAGTACTTGAAGCATTAAACACAACTAATTTCTACCATTAGCTTTATTTAGAAACCACAGTGCTCACTGCCAAAAGAAGAACCTCATCCTCATGCCCACATTGAGTTGGGTTCTAAGGTATTTTTTTAAGACAAAATACACAAACCAGAAGCTCAGCTCTGTGTCAAATGACAAAACTGAGTTCCTGAAACTGTGTTTGGTGGCTGGTTTGTTTTTTTTTCTTAAAGGCAGCAGGCATCTGCAGAGCCTCCCTGAGTGCACTGAAATGTGTACAAGTACCTCACCAGCCAGGGACAGCTTCTTCTCTTGCCATTCTTCCCCAAGTAGTCTCACTGGTGTCAGTGGCATTATTTGTTCAACTGCACTGAATGCACTTTGATAACACATGTGTCCTCCTTCAGTGTCAAAAACCCCCAAACTAAAACGTCCAGCCTGAAGGGCTGGTAGGAAATTCGCTCCTTACAAGGATGTGGTGCACAGCAGAAACACAGAGATTTGACATGAAGATGTCTGCCTACTACTTGAAAGGCATTTTCCAAGGCTAACACTATCCCAATTCCCATGTGAATCAGGATCACTCCTGACTGAAGTTCCAGTTCAGGAGCATCTGATACATTTCAAGTTCTTTCCTATTCAGACCAGCAAATTCACTACATGGTTAAACAAACACAAGCACAGAGGCAGAGGACTGACCAGATTATAGCAAGAGAGTAACTACATCATCTCATCTTTCAGAAATGACCTTGATTAAGGTCAAAAATCTTGGAAACGCAGAGAAAAAACACACTGTCAGTGCCCCTGTGGTGCCAGTTCTGTGAATAAAGGACCCCAGTGCTCAGTGCTGTCATTTTTGTAGCAGTTATGAATGCAGAAAAACTCAACTTATAAATAAAAAGCCCAAAGATGCCATAAGAAGCCTCGAGCCTCTGAACAGTTTGAACAATTAAATACTACCCTAACTTTAAAGGCTGTAATTGACAACCGGTTATTTAAAATTTATCTTCAAGTTCTGCTTTCAAAAAATGGCTTTTCTTGTGAAAAATCACGAACTCCATCCGAGCCAARCACTTGTTATGAGACCTTGCCATCTTCCACTGCAGTGCATTAGCAGAGATACAGGTTGGSTTCCTCCCCCTTTTCTGCTCATTACCATCAGTTTTGAGAACTGATTAGCTGTGGTTGTTATTCATTAGTCACATCTCTAAAATCTGAATTATAAACACCCCTGTGAGGTCTTATTCTAATCAACCTATTTTGAGTCTTGCAATTAATACTAACACCAGAAAAATAATTGAACAGTGTACATTTAAAGACCACCCCCTCTTCCCACAAGAATCCAGGCTTAGATATGCATGAAAGGAAGACTAAAATAAGACATACAAACTGCCATCACTGCTATAAATCCTTCTCCCACRTTCACTGCAGCCAGTTCAGCTGGTTAATACAGGTGACATAATGGGTACACAATAAATATAAAGCAGCCATCAGTGATTTTCCTGACGCGGCCAGAGGCCACACAGCTGATAGATCTCAGGAGGACACGAACATGCAGGCATGACAGATTAAGTGACTGCCACTGGCTGTGTGCTTGCTCTGAACACTCAGCTATGGACGATAATCAACTACTTGGGGCTGCTAATGATACTGGTCAAATGCACTTCGCACGCAGCAGCTTGAGGGCTACCACCCTGACACTACGGGCTACCCATGGACAAGAGGGAAGAAGAAGCTGGTACCAGCAAAATCCTCAAAGTCAACRCGAAACCAGCTTGTTCCTTCTTTGCGTCCCTGCCTAAAATTATGAAATAAATATTTGCTTAGAAGTAAGCATGTTCTTTTCCATAAAACAATACAACTTAGAAGTTCTATGGCCATCTGTGGGGCCAGCAGTTCACATGCAGGAACCACACACTGCTTCAAGAATGATTTGTCACAGGAAACAAAGTGTATTACCACTGTACATACTGGCTTTCAGGGTAACAGGTCCCCTGCCTCCTGACATTACTTCCCTGGCTTGACCTGTGATCTGGGTTGATTTGGCTTCCTCATCATTATCATCAGCTCAAGTTGTTGATCTGTTTTCAACGTCTACAATAAGGGAAAGTAAAAGTTTTGCCACAGGTTTCAGAGAGTGTAAGATTGGGGCAAACATTTCTTAGTTTGTCTCAGGGATTCTAAACCGCAACTCTCTATTTTAAGGATTGGGATGAGTTGAAGGTTTGTGGTTTGCATTTTAATTTCCAAATAACTAAGCCCTTGTTCTACTGCTTTAACCGTAGAGGTTATTTATTCCCTATTCCTATACAGAAAAAGGATTTATTGCACAGTGATATAAGACAGTGTTAGGAATAGCTAAGATTATACCCTTCATTTTAGAGGACTATACCCTCCCTTTAAGGGGCTAAAACAAAAGTAATACTCTGACAGAGGAAATCGCTTCTCTAATTGGTAATAAAAGCAGTAAGTTAGACCAGACCTAATGTCCTGGATGGTTCTTTGCTATCAGAACTGGAATTCTGGGCATCYGAACCCAAATTTTCATCCCTGCGGAATCAGCCTTCCTCCTGCTGTAGGGCAGACAGTCTCACAGCAACACTGGCTGACCATAAGGATCAGTTATCAAGATGGAACATACCCAAAAATGTCTTTACAAGTACATTGCATTTAATCATCACAAGAAAAATAAATTTTGAAGAAATTACCAAACAGAACTGTCTGAAGAGAATTTGTAGCAGCTAGTTTTGCAGATAACTGTGTGTTTCCTGGCAACCCTTTCCCTGAATGCAGGAAATTAATTGCAGAAAATGTCTTACTTTTCAAATAATAATAAACCAGCAAATAAATATAGTGCAGATCTGAACTATCAAGTTGTTTTTGCAAACCGGGTGCCAAGACTCCTGCTCATCTATTCCAGGGTTACCCCATCAGCAAGCAAAAGCCTGAGACATAAGGCAGTGTATTCCATACCTGCTTGAGCAGCAAGGAGGAGCTTCAACAAGCAGAATACAGGAACTATTGGSATTTTTAGCTAAAATTTGCTCATTGTGTAGAATGAAAAGAAGAATCCTCACCACAATGCACAGTGAGGATTCATTAAACTGTTAAGAAAGAAGCTTGTACTAAGAGTCCTGCTTAGTTAGTAATTATTCATTACTGAAAGAGCTAAGTATGCCAGCAATGACGGTTAATCCCTGYTTTCCCTCCCTTCTTCCTGGAGAAAGGGGCACAGGAATCCTTCACAACTGCCAGTTTTCAAAAGYTCAGTTCTAGGGCTCAAGATACCCCAGAAAGGAAACAACTTCTGCTATCTCGAAATATTCCAGCCTTCCAGTAAATGTTGCCTGAGGCCAACAAATTCATAACATAAAGCAAGGCTGCTGGGGAAAATCATACTTGGTATGCACAAAATGACCTTGTGCAACATCAGGTCCTGCACAGGTGCCTGTAACTCAAACCATTATGTTCTCCCTCCTCACTACTGCTTACAATAATGACAGCAAACTGGGGCTTGCCATAAAAATGGTAGGCAAAAGGGAGGTTGTCTTGCTGCCCTCAAGTAATGGGAAGGTGTAGCCAGTCACTTAGTCGACCATATAGTGGTAGATAGAGGGGCAAAACACGAACTTCAACACAAAAAACTGCAATTGCACACCAGTAAAAAGGTTTTCAGTGTCCGTGGAGTCAAACACTGGTGCAGGCTGCCCAGAGAAACTGAGGGGTTTCCATCTCTGGGGATACTCAAAGCCCAGCTGAACACAATCCTCAGCAACCTGAAGCAGCTGGGCCTGCTTTAAGCAGTGGCTGGGCTGGATGACCTTCAAGAGCTCAACTACTTGATTCTTATTCCACAATGCCAGTTTGAAGTGTAGGTAGTTGTGTACGTAGTATGTAGCTCCTACATAGCTCTGGGGGATTTCTTTTTGCTTTTAGCCCCAAAATACAGCAGCATAGCAGAGCAGTGGTAGGTGAGAACAGAGAAACAGGTGCTCTCATTACTGATATTCAATTAATTATTTCAGTTGTGAATAATAAAGGCACAAGAGTATCTTTTTTTCTGCTATATCTGTGGATACCTTCAGTTGTTACAGTGGATCCTGATATATGGTTAGGGCTTACAAGCACTTCTACAACAAGCATGAGCTTGTTGCCAGCTTGAAGGATGTTAGTCAGGTGCTTCTTACTAGCATGGAATGCACTCCAACATATGCTGTCACATACATTCAAGGAAAACAAAACCCAAAAACAAAACATCAAACAAAAAACCACTCTCTGCTCAATTAAAGTATATTAAAAGGCAAAAATCAGGGAAGCAAATCCTGTCCTCGTGAGAAGACATTAAACCAATGAAGAATGATTTCCCAGTGGGCCTGTTGGCCACAGAATTCTGAGAACACACCAGAGAGGTAGCTACTTTAATGCAACTTGCTAATGCCATGCATTAAGTTATTGTTGTTCTTACCGTCTGCTCCATCTCAGGGCTCCTTTGAGGCAAATACTAGTAACCTGCTATTGCATTCCATCAAACAATTCAACTCTCAAAAAAGTGCAATAAATTAATCCTTTCCTGTAATAGACTCAATCTACTCATTCTCCTGGCTACACCACATACCCAGCTAATACACAATAGCAGAAACATCAGTGTTTTCTCCACAGTATTAGGTATTGGATACCTAAGATGGATACATCAGTGCCTGAAATGCCACCAATATCATCTTTGATAAATTGGTATTTTGAGCAAACATTTCAGAAATAAAATAATTCCTATCATTTAAGTCCTCCAGAATATTCAGTTCACTGTGTCATTCCAATTCTCCCTTCTCATTCATCTGGATGCTCAAATGCTGCTCTCAAACACGTGCCTCTCTTACCTTTCCCTGGGACTAGAAAACTAGTTTTGCATATTGAATCATTATTTATTTCCGTGGATGTCTCTGGGTTCCTCTGACAGCTTTATCTTGCTGAYGAGGATGAATGTTCTTTGAAACACTACTGCCAGACTGCCCTCATTCCCAGACATCAAAGGATGAGGTGGGCAGAATCTCTCAAATATAACTCACATGGTCTGAGGGATCTGAAAATTACCATTGATAGTTTTGAAAACGCAGTTGATACACAGCAGCTTTGCGTAGGTCCACTTCACCAGCAGCACACAATCCCTTCCTGCCTTTTTATTTCTCCTGGTTGCCATGGGAATTACTCGTTTGAAAAACAAATTAGAAAGAAGCAGTGATATGGCTTCAGTATTTCTGAAAATGAGATTGCTTTTTCTCTTCAGATTCTGCAAGTACTCATGCCTAGAAACTTTCTGAAGTATAAAGGAAACAAACTAAAGGAAATCAATTTAAACTTTAGCCAGAATCCTGTAATAGTTTGGGGCTTCTATAAAGACTGCTTCTGCTGGCATCAAAATCTGACTTTGGAATGTTCAAACCCTGTGTGTAGGCTCATGTACACACACACATAATGCAGGGTAGCTAAGCCTTGCCACAACACTTTGTCTTCGTGAGTGAGAAGATCAAGTGGCTGTGCCACTTGAAAATTATCCAGGGCATCCTTTCTAGTGAAGATAAATACAATGCTCATATCAAACCTGAGCTGTTGTGAGCTTCATACTGACACCAGTGCGTTAAGCTTGTGTGTTCTCATAAGACACTGACTCAACAACTCTTTTTAAAAAGAATTAGGCAAAATGCCTTCAAAACACATTTTCTTAGGCTTGTACAAGAAGTGTTTGTGTGCACACTTGTGAGCTGCTACTTGCAACATGCTTGCAGTTTTGGCATTACTGGGTGGCACTTTTGAACCAAAGATGAAAACTTCGCACATTTAAAATTTATARTCTTTGCTGAGGTTCTTCTCAAATGGAGCAGCACGTCACCCGTGGTGATGTACACCCAGCCAGAATAYATAGCCTTCTCTCATTCCTAACAAACATAAACACCAAAGCAATCAAAACCAGAAACTGAGAAGCTATTTCTCTTCTTGCATGGCCAGGAGTGCTTTCTGAAGCGTGTTTTAGATCAGGCCAGCATTCCTGAAACACACATTGCCCTGCTCAGGCTGGACTCTAGGTGCTCCAAGACTCAGGAGCTCCACAGCAGCTACGGTACGTACCGGGGCGTTTCTGTACTTCATGGATCTTTGCAGGTGATCAAAATAGCCACTTCATCAAGGATCATCTGCATGTGTCATTTTCCAGATGGAACCAGCCAGAATCCAAGCCAGTTCCAGGATCAGTTCCCCTGAAGTGTGGCCCAAGTCACAGGTCTGACTGGGTGCTTCATCCACCTCACTGCAGTGGGTGTAGCTAAGAGAGAGCAGACCACACGTATATCCCTGTCTTTCCCAAGGGATCTGTCAGTGAGAGATACTAAGCTGCCTTTGCAAACAAGCAATTACTGATACCGAGACCCTTGCCTGCAGGAGGTTACTTGGCATGGCATGGCTGTGATTTTAGAGGCATTTTTCAAGAGGCCATTTTGGGATGCAGCCAGATTTTTACAAGGTCCTGTAATTTCAATAATGAAATTAAAACCAGAATTTAGCACTTGTGGGAATGTAAGAAAAGAAACATGGGGTTAACATTTTTTCTTCACGACATCTCTCAATCTGCTAAATGAAAATCACATTGATAAGGCAGCAAGCATAGAACTGGGATTCTTAAAGGGATATGGCTAAATAGAAAATATTACTTGTTCTAGAAAAATTATCTGAATGGACTGATCTTGTCCGTGAATATAGTGTCTGCCATGCTTACTGGATCTGGACTGGTGTATTTAAASAAGCTAGAATCCACAGAGAATTTTTTAGCAAAAAAAGAGTAAAAATTAAAAAGCTCTTTAAATATTAGACAGAACATTTTGGTCCCAGACAGGACTAGGATTCTTTTGAGAGATTTGGGAATACACACTGGTTAGGACCTCATTTCCACTGAAAAGAAAAAAAAGAAAGAGGAAAGAAGGCCCTTCCTGCCTTATGTGATTCTGAAAAACYTTCCCTTGAACCACATATAAATATATTCAGTGGAGGCCACATCTTAAAGTCAGCTTYTTGTGCATGGGGTTAATATGGAGTACAGATACTATATATACCAAAGGCCTGAAAACTGAGGCTCATAGGAAATCAGAACACATCTGGCCTCAACTCAGCTTTGCCATCAACCGTAATTCAAATATTAATGCAAAGARTCAAAATTACTTGTTAATTCCGAAATTCCAACTAATACAAATTTTAACTACCAATTAATAATCCTACGTGTTCCTTCAAGGAACAGGAGTGAGGAATGAAAACCAAATCTGAAGCAAAGCCTTACATAGAAAAAAAGCTGGAAATGGCTGCTATACAGTCACAAATTATATTACTAATGTGATCTGGCAGTTTTACTTGAGTCCTATAGCTGAGGCTTAATCATATATTTGACACAGCTAAATTGCTAGGATACAATGGGACCTGTAGCTCATAACATTGCTTCAAAAATAAACAAACTCCTGTATTCCTAAAGTGATTATAAGGAACTCCCATATATTTTACATGAACTGCATCTGCTTGTCCATCCTGTTCTGAGGCRACATCACAAGTAACCAGTCTGTTTTGTGTCATTATGGCGGGAAGGGATCAGACAGTGCTTTGCAATAGGCACTCTCTCCTGCTCTCAAATGCCCTCTGGTTTACACTGACATTTAACACAGCAGCAACTGAGAGCAGGAAGACTTTSCTCTTATTTTTAACAAGAGAAAAACAGATAGCGTAGACAACAAAATCACAACTGATAGTGAGGACACAGGGCAGATAAAAAGAAGTAGGTTTAAACACTGTGCCTAGCTTCCAAACTGATGTCACAGAAACTCTCAACCCCAAACTTCATCCCTCAGTGCTGGAAAACTGCATCCTGGCATGGTTGGGCTCAGGGAGGTACCACCTGGCTCTCACCTCTCCTGGCACCACCACATCAACAATCTGCCCCTTGTTTGAGAGCTCTCTAACCTTTTTTAGTTAAAACCACTTGTCCTTAGTAAACGCGGAACACGTAATTAAGYCAACTGAAGCCAGCTGGTTTTTGACTGAAGCGAGGTTTCCTGAGCTCAGGGACCCCCAATCAGCAGCCCAGAGCCCCATCAGGACCCAGCAGCCCTCGGGAGCCAAAATCAGGTGAGGAGAGGGCATTGCCAGGAGCATCCAAAGTAGATTTAATCAGCTCCAGGGAGTGTGGCAAACAGAGAAGGCAAGCAAGGTACAGCACAGCAGGTCAGGAAAGCAGGGCTCAGAACTTAGTCAGTCATCACCCAACAGACTGGAAGAGGACTAATCATGGTTTCAACTCGGTCAAAAGCCAGTRTCAGAAGGAACTGGATGACCCAGACACCTCACACATCAACATGCAGCTGTCCAGGTCTCCAGCTACAGTGAGTGCCTGAGCTTCTCACCAATACTGGAAGGCAGCAGAGACAACATCTGCTTGAGGTGTGAACATCTGCTCAAACCGGTGGCACAGCTGAAGGAAGAAGTGGAGAGGCCAAGGCGTATCAGAGAGTGCAAGAGGGGTAGTTCACTGAACTGTACCCCTGGTGGAGGACCTCCAGAAACAGGGGGTCGAACTGCAGGAGACAGTCAAAAGACTGAGAGATATCAAGGAGGCTGAGAGGGAATTGGACAGCTGGTTCCAAACCCCTAAAGTGGGGGAACCACAGCCCGCTGAGGACAGGCCAAAAATTCACACCCTGGTGCACAGGGAAGGGAGGGAGGACATTAACACAGGAGCTTGGAAAGCAGTGGGGAAAAAACCRAAACCAAATAACAACAAAAGGAAAAGGAAAGGAACTAACAAAAGGCAGGGGCTTCCTTCACAGCTGGACACTTCTGCCCAGCTGGACATGCCCACTCAATCCCACTTCATTGCTCTGCAGGCTAGAGGCAACACCCACACATTGAAAGAACATCCAGAGCTAACTAGAGCAGCCCAACCTGCTCCACAAATACAGAAATTACTTCAACAAAGAAAAGGCAGTGGGTGATAGTAGTGAGTGACCCTAAGAGGTACAGAGGGTCCCATCTGTTGGCCTGATCTGTGCTCAAGGGAAGTGTGCTGCTCTCTGGGAGCCTGGATCAGGAATGTTCCTGGTCCATCTGACAAAGAAGGAAAAAACSATCTTGGATCAGGGACTTGCCAGACTGGTGAAGAGGCTTTAAACTAGATTTGGGGGAGGACACCTATCCACCCCAATCCTGCCAGTCAGACGTCAGCATCTGTAATGGATGCCTGGAACAGTGCAAAGGCATTCCAGTCACTCYAGCCAGCAAGTCAGCTTTATCTGGGACCTGGCTCAGATGTTTGTACACAAACACACATGTTATGGGGAATAAACAAGAGGAATGAGAGATGTGCACACACTCCCATGTGTAGGATATCACTGGCATCACAGAGACATGGTGGGATGACTCCTATGACTAGAGCACTGAAATGGAAAATTTTGGGCTTTCTAGGAAAGACAGGCTAGGGAGATGAGGAGGGAGTGTAGCACCYATGTCAATGACCAGTTGGAGCATATGGAACTCTGTCTGGGGAAGGATGAGGAGCCAGCCAAGAGCTTGTGGGTCAAGATTACTTTATTCTTATGACAGCCTTGCCTCCACCACTAAGCCTATGCAACATACCTGACATTGAATGCACCATTTGAACCGTTTTCTAGATGGGTTCAGTGAAGTGCCACTTTGCCTTATCCACTTCTGTGTGGCACTCAGAGAAGATGGGACACATACCTTTTCTTACTATCCACCCTGCAGAGTCATGCTAGACACTGATGATGAACTGGCACTAATGACATCAAATGAGCCCCACAGCTAACTTTAGTAAGACCAGGATTTTCCTTCAAGTTGGATCAGTTTCTTTCTTTCTTAAATTATGGCCTGTACTAAAAGACGTATGTCAAATTGGTATTTTGGTTGCATCCATTATAGTGACAACTCTTAATTTCAGAAGCTACTTCTTTTCTGTGTCTGAATTTTTGATTAAAAATATTTTTTCTTTATTAAAGGGAGTTTATCTGATCCAATCAATGTCAGTATAAGCCTATAACCTTCTCCCCATTTTTAGTGCCTAATCAGACAGGCATCAGACTTCATATGTACGTCAAAAAGAGCTCATTTCAATGCATTTCAGACAACACAGGTACTTCACAATGGGTTTATGGTTGTGTTCTTTTCTTTATTAACTATAGCACGTAAAGTAAATGCATAAAGTCAGCTCTCAAAAAGAAAAATCCCAGAATGCTTTGAGGGGGGAATACCTAAACAACTGCTGTTCTCTAATGTGTTACTAAAGGCACCATCATCCCTCATCCCTCCAGAAGTGCTCTTAATTAAATAAGAATTTATTAAAAATACAGTGTCCCTCAGTGTAAACTCCCACTCACATCCTTCTCTTTCAATTTTAAAAGCAATCTATTTCACCTTCTCCCTGCCTAGAAGCTCGTTAGAAACAGCTCCTTCTGCACATACGCATCACCTAACACAGATTGGGAGGGAGACCACCAGAAGAAAGGAAGAGAAAGAAATTAGAAAGTGAATTAAAATCGTAGACCTGCGAGACAGGAAAGCCACTGTAGACAAAGAACACCCAGTACTCACAAGGGAACAGTGAAGATTGAGACATGAATGCTGGTACCAYGGGATTGAAACAGAAGCTGTTGCTTTAACTTTGCAGCAGAGATGCAATGCTGCTCTAACTAAATTCAATTATCAACAATAACTAAGGCAAATCAGATAGATCTACCACTTTGCTTTCTCTCAGTGGCAGGAGGTCCCCATTAAACACAACAAACTTCAATAGGAAGTGCCGAGCACAGGCAGCGTTCCTGCCACACGCACAGGCACTACCTGCCCAGTGCTAGGTAAAGCCCTCGGGATCCTTCCCTGCCACTCCCCTTCCTCAGTCCCCACTTCCAAACATTGCCCACCTCATGTGTTGTCTGAAAAGTCCAAGCTGGTCAAACCGAAAAGAAAATTACCTGTTCCCTCTTTGAGAGCTACAGAAGTGACAAAACCAGCAATCCATGGGCAGCCAATTTTTCCATCCATTTTCTGTAACAGAGCTTTACTTGAGGAATTAACTCCTAATGGTTCACCTTAAAATGACTTTTCCATCCTCCAAGAACTTTTCCCACCTTGTGCCAGATACCCCAAGGAGCAGCATGGCATTTTTTGATGGCAAGCTACTCGAAACACAAAGTTCCCTTTGAGCTTTAGTCCATGGCAGCATAAATGAAAAAGTAATGAGTAAAAGAGAGCTGGGAAGCGACTTTTTACAAGGGCATGCAGTGGTAGGACAAGGGGGAATGGCTTCAGGCTGACAGAGGGCAGGTTTACATTAAATGTTAGGAAAAAACTCTTTACTGTGAGGGTGGTGAGGCACTGGAACAGACTACTCAGAGCAGCTGTGGATGCCCCATCCCTGGAAGTGTTCAAGGCCAGGATGTATAGGGCTTTGAGCAACCTGGTCTAGTGGAAAGTGCCCTTGCCCATGGCAGGGGATTGAAACAAGATGATCTTCAAGATCCTTTCCAACCCAAACAACTCTGTGATCCTGTGAGTATTTCCTCAACCTCTCTGACACCAGAAAGGATGAGAAAGAGGGAAGAGACATCACATGAGTCCTGGGACAGAGACAAATTTAAAAAGCAGTAAATCTGCCTGCTTTAGTGAGAGGAGGGGTTGAGAATTCATATCTAACCTTCATCCATTGCTTAAAATATCTGCAAAGAACGATTTGAATTCCAGGCTTAACCAGGGCCTTTTACACAACTCCCCAGACACACCTGCCTAAACGGCGGCTTTGGTCTGCAGACGGATTCCACTTGTCCTGCACTGACCTCTGAAAATAAACCTGCACCTCCTGACACTTGAGTTGTAAAATGACATAAGCCGCATGCTTTTTTTGCAATTTTTTTTCTATATAAAGTTGTTTCTCCAATGGATTTTAAGTAATTTCATACAGCTGCCTGGCACAGCTGTCTGCCAGTCCCTTCAGTACTGTGGTGGGAACATCCTCCTGTCTGTCACTTGGAAAGCTGTGCTAGAAGGGACTAAGAGAGGGGATCCAAAATGAGGCCCTGTACGCATGACTGTAGCGTTATTTATTCTGAAAGGTTTTACTGGATTGACTCCTTCACACATATATCCTTCACATAAATTATGATGGAATTCGCTCCAACACAAATATTCATTACCAGATATCCCTGTCCAAGACCAGTGCTTTCAGAAGATGATGCGGTGTTTCATTCAGGGAGACTCCTAGGAATTTCTGTGCTTACGTACGTAGAAACAAAGGGATACAACCTGACAGAATGTCTTACTGACATGAAAAAAGAGTATCCAGGAAAGATTTTGTCATCTCTCCAAAAAAATAAAGGGCACTTCACCTTGTCCTTTTTTCTGAAGTTGCAGAGTCACTTCCTTGCTGAAACTCCAAGGCATTTTCATCTGATGGCTTTTTTTTCAGTACACTTTCCTGTGAGAGTTTTGTTCTTTATGATTGCAAGACTCACACTTGTGAGAGAGGACAGACAGCAAAAGCCCTAAACCAGACAAAGGGACCCACAGTCACTCCGAGGAGCAACCTTGATTAGATTTTTAATAATGCCAGCATATTAAGCGGAACTGTGACAAGAAGAACAGACTTGAAGCAGCCAAGGAGGTAGTCACAGTTTTAATAAATCCTTTAGTGATCTGGGGAGTGTGAGAGACCACTGATTTCAGCTTGTAAAATGGAGGCAGGAGCTTGGAAATCAGACCTGTTATGTTATTGGACTACTGCTGGGAAACCACATGGAAAGATATAGCTTTGTATTTTACAATTTAAGTAGTCAGCTCTTGGTTTCTAATGTGTTTTCCTGGAAAGCATTTTAAAAAAYTATAATAAATTAAAAAATTAGAGCTATGAGATCTCAGGCTATAGAACACATTTTGCCACACACACAGTTGTTTCAAATCAAAGATTATAGACCAGAAGCTCACTTTCAGCCTTTTACCCTCAGATAGGCTGTGCTGCTGTCAGGTTTCTTCTCACAAACCACCTTGGCAGATTCTGTGCCTCAGTGTGCAGTCAGCTAGGTATCTGAGGGAAGGGACTGCCTTGTTCCTGCTGCAGTAGCACTCCTGGTGCCCTCCCTATCACCTGCCCCTGGTCCCATCTCCCCACCATGGGGACTCCCTGGCACTTGGATGTACCATCAAATAATATCTTGCCTTGCTCTCTGACAGTGCTTTCATCTGGATCTGGGAAATGGTGCAACTTCTGATTTCTCCACTCCTTGATCTTGGCCCACACTGACTGCTTGCTTTTTGTTTTGTTCTGGGCTCAAATGGAACTATGAGATGCCTACTTATTTGTGATTGACTAATGCAGCCCTATGCCTAACAGCTACAAAGGATGTCTCCTTGCAAAAGAAAAACTGCAGGATCAGAAGCTCTGTCAGTAAAGCAAAATATTTTGTTTAGTCCTTAGTAATGAGGAAGCACAAAGAAAAGGAAAGAAAAAGTGCCAGAAAGTATAAAGTCATTAAAAGCAGCTAATATGTATGATTTTATCRATGCCCACTTCCAGGTCACAAGAAAAATACCATTTTATTTTATCAGCAGCCTAAAATGGAGACACTTCATTGCTTCCAATGAAGAATTTTACCACTATATTCAACAGGAAGGAAATAAAAAGAAAATAAGAAAGGGGGRAAAAAAGCCTTTAAAGACAAGTTTTGCCCTTTAACACGCAGACCTGTTACTGCACTGATGGTATTTTCATCACAGAATCGTGGAATATGCTGAGTTGGAAGGGAACCATCAGGGTCATCGAGTCCAACTCCTGGCCCTGCACAGGACATGCTAAGAGTCACAGCATGTGTCTGAGAGCATTGTCCAAACACTTCTTGAACTCGGAGAGGCTTGGTGCTGTGACCACTTCCCTGGGGAGCCTGTCTAACCTGCTCAACCACCCTCCAGGTAAAAAAACCTTTTCCTGATATCCAACCTAAACCTCCCCTGACTCAGCTTCAGGCCATTTCCTTGAGACCTGTCACTGATCAAGAGATCAGTGAAGAAAGAGATCAGTGCCTACTTCTCCCCTTCCCCTTGTGAGGATGTTTAAGACCTGAGGTCTCCCCTCAGGGGAGTCTCCTCTTCTCCAGGCTGAACAAACTAAGTGACCTCAGCCACTCCTCATAAGGCTTCCCCTCAAGGCCCTTCCCCATCCTTGTGGCCTCCTTTGGACGCTCTCTAATGGCTTAACATCTTTTTTGTATCGTGCTGCCCAAAACTGGCCCCAGGACTCTTGGTGAGGCTGCMYCAGTGCAGAGCACAGCGGGACGATCTCCTCCCTTGCCCAGCTGGCGATGCTGTGCCTGATGCACTCCAGGACATGGTTGGCCCTCCTGGCTGTCAGGGCACTGCTGACTCATATTCAACTTGCCATCGACCAGGACCCACAGGTCCCTTTCCACAGTGCTGCTCTCCAGCCTCTCATTCCCCAGTTTATGCACACAGCCAGCGTCGCCTTGTCCCAGGTGCAGAATCCTGCACTTGCCCGTGTTAACTTCCTATGGTTGGTGATTGCCCAGCCCTCTAATTTGTCGAGGTCTGGGTACAAATGGCATCAGGACCTTCAGGTCTTGACAAATGCTTCAAGTACCAGAGTCTTAGTAGGAGATGCTGGTCATACTGTCTTTCATGGATATAAGCCTGGTCTTTCATATGAAGAAAGGCATATCAGAGTCATTTGAGTAATTACGATCCAACTACTGCCCCAGGACAGACATGCTCCTTTGCAGGAATACATCTGGAAATTTGCATATATTTCAGACTGAAGATAACAGAAATCATCCTGTCCAGATAAAGAACAATCCTGCTTCTAACCTACCTGGTTGGTCAATGAACATTAGCGGTGACRTTGTCCCAAGATATCCAGAGGTACAGTGTGGGTACTGCTTGGAGTTGTAGGAAAGGAAAATACAGTGACAGCACAGGGGCTACATGTACCCAGCCTCCCGCTCAAGGCCAAGGAAGAACACTTAAGCACTGTCTGGGTGTGCACTAAGCTGAATATTAATGTCCAAGATAGTCAGTGGAACCTTTACTATTTAAATTACTTGTTTCTATGTTATAGTGAAGGCCAAGTGACAGAAATAAAACATTACTTCTCTTGGTACTCTCTACTTAAATTGCAGCAATAAATATTTTTAAGAGCAGTGTTGTCAAATCTCAAGTGCAGGTTCATCCCTCCAGATTGTACATCATGCTAACTTGTTATCTTCCATTTCATTATGAGCTTTCATAAATAAACTGGGAGCTACCTCTCTCCAGGGCTGACTATTTCCAGAATTTGTTTCCATTAGAATTCCGGCTCTTCTAATCTTCCCACACAAGAAACTGCTTTATTTCTGCTAAAAGCAAACTAACTCTAGGTACCTGCCCTACATGTCTGTGAGGATCTGTTCAATAAAAATAAGGACTCAACTTCCTTACATTTCACAACTTGAAACAAAATGTAAAGACTGTTTCTCACATACTTAGAGAATGTGAATCTCTTGCAACCCATCTTTCTCTTGCCTTTTTCCAAAAGGGAAATAAAATAATGATAGATTGAAAATACAAATTTCTCATTTTCTAATCAAAAGAGAATGAAACCAAATGGATTTCCAACCAAGTCTGAGAAAGGGCAAAAAAGCAATAACAGAAAAACACGCTTTCCCTGATATGCAAAGGCTGTGATTACCTAACATGATTTCCCTTTCAAAACTCTCCATTGCTGTGAGTCACAAATGCCTTTGACAGTGGTTTGCTGACAGTCTCCCATATGCTGGTTGTCTCAAAAATGCACACAGCTTGTCCAGCAAAGTGCTAAACCTCAGCATTTTGCAACCCCCCAGTTTATCTAGCAATTACATTTGATTTTTTTAAAAAAAAAGTGCTGCTGCTCGCTCAAAAATATTTATAATCATTTCAGCTATTTCTGAGAGTGAATACAAGAACAGAATGCCCTGGCACAGACAGTAACTAAAAGCAAGGGACAGCTCTGTTTTGTGGTTGTTGCATGTGCTGCTGACAAAGGAGATGCTGTTTGGTAACTAAATATATAAAAGATTGATATGGGCCTTTATTTGTTTCCTGATTTAACTTTTGTTTCAGAACATTACTGCTTTGGCTTGCACACTTTGTCTTCCAGTAAATCACAGCACGCACTTGTAAACACAGAGGCAGTCTCCAGCTTTTCCCAGGCACTCAAATGGTGTTTTGAAAATCATCCTGTATCATAAACTGCAGGTCTGAACCCAACAAATGACACACGGGCTGGAGAAAGAAGGCAGCTGAGGGTGAGAAAGGGAACTGTTGCATGGAGCACAGAGAGATTTATTGTCTATTTAACTACTTTCTTGTGGTTTGCACTGGCAGAAGAGACTTTAACTGAAACTATTATAGGTCTGGAGCATGCAGGACTCCATAAACATGTACTTATCCAGGCAGTGACACAAAGTCAAATCACATCCCAGGGATCAACTGGTTTGTGAAGTTTTCCATGAGATGCTGCCTGCTCAAGGCACAAGGGTGCAAAACAGCACGGACGCAAAGCTGGAAGCGCTGCAGAACAGCTCAGCCCTGGATACCTCTGGTTCAGGAACAGAAGACAAAAATAAATGCAAGTTTTACAACTTGCAAACCCAGCTCCTCATTTTTTTCCTCCAAACCTCTTCCTACACCTTTAGATCTTTCTAAGATGTTTACTTATCTCTCCCACCCCCAAGACCTTGCCTGCAGCATAGCAGTATATGAATTTGCCTGGCAACCCGACATAAATATCCAACCAACCCGCAAACAAAGCTTGGCATGCTCTTAGCTGTAATGTTTCGGTGCACAGCCTTACAACAAATCAGAGCTTGCCACCAGGCAAGGATTTAACTCATTTTCTTTAGCTCAATTTATAATCTAAAGTTTGTGGGGAGAGGTGGGCATTTGCCTTCCTGTATTTTACTTCTCTGCAATGTTCAGAATTCAGCCCTAGACATCTCTCTCCATCTTTGCCCAGAAAATATAAAGCACTGTATCTTCCCTACTAATTTCTAAACTTGTTAGATAAATAACTCTACTGGGGTGAGGAGAGATAAAGCACAAGGAAAGATGGGGTGTGAGGTGGGGTGTGAGGTGGGGTGTGAGTGAGGGGAGTTGAGTGGACAGAAATGAGCTGACTCAGCCTGGGATCCTGAGGGTGACCAGCACCCAGCTCTTTTCACTGAAACCCACCCCAAGCATAGCTGAGCTGTGCCCAGTGCTGAGGGTATCCCCCCAAGGAATGGCACTGGATGGGATCATTTCAGAAGCAGCACACCACAAGAGAGATTGATGTGGGGGAGAAATCTGTGCAAAACATCACAGACAACCTTCTTCAAGATTTTGGCTAATGCCAGTCTTCATGGAGCCATGACTTGGCCCAGGCGAAGAGAGGACTACCTACCCTGAGTGGCTCCCTGTGTCCCAGCTGGTGGCCTTTCAAGACAGTTCCAGCAGATAATGGGAGCTCCACCCTGTGCAGAGAGCAGTGCTGCATCCAAACACAGTGTCTTTGTCCCTCCCTTCTCTGAGGCAAGAGGTACACAATGAGTGTTTCAGAGATCAGCATGTCTTCTGAACCTCAAACCACCAAACTTCAAGGTAAGTACATAAGAAGAAATCCTCATCTCATTTCTTTAAACTTACCAATGTGGAACAAATAAATGAGACCTATATCCCACATCAACTATGAGCAGAGTTGACAAGAAGGTAAGATGGTGCAATATTAATAGTTTAATCACAATTAAACTGCTCTATTCCATCCTGCCCCTTAAAACACACTACATAAGACTGAAACACAAAACACAGAACCAAGTCAAGTCAGAAACAAAGTTACGCTCCATCCATATTTGCCCCTGCAAATGCACCAGCCTGCACAAAGGTCTGAGTCACTGCTGAGCACATGGAAGCCCATCCCACTGCTTCTGCCCTTTATATGTGCAATAAAGAGCCCAAGTAAGAGATGCCCTGTAACAGAAGTAGATGAGGAAGGCTGACATCTGTGTCTTGCTTTGACACATCATAGAAGTATTTTTTAACCTCTGTTGAGACAGTGTTGCAGTGTGGAAATACCAGAGCCTGGTTTGTGTGGGATGGAGATAAATTTAAACACACCTTGTAAAAAAGGCCAGCAGGCTGTTCCACATGTACTATTCTGCACAGTGGCATGGCTGGAGTAAGAAATGGTTAGCAAGAGTGCACATCAAGAGTGCAAGGTCAAGAGAGAGAGGCGGACAAATTAAAGGTGAAAGTACTTCTTACAACTGATACTACAGACTTGGAAATTCATAGCACAAGGATAGCTTTGCTCTTCCCTCACTACTCAGCTCTGACTTGCAGGGTCGGGTCCTTCCATTTGTGGCTGGTACTACCTAACACCTCGGTCTGGCTGGCTGCTCCTGGTCATTGCTATCCCACATACTGCAGGAGGTTTAACACACACAAACCCAATTACCTCTCAAACTGCCTGACAACGCACTCCTTGGGACAGTCTCTCAGATACTTAGTTTTGTTTGCCTGAAAAAATAGAAAGCAAGCTTGTTGGCTACATCAGATGCCTTTGTGTTTTGTCCTTCCCCACAGGAAACAGTGGGAGCAGAGTCAGGCTTCAGAAGAGTTAGCAAAGCTTCGACAAAGCAGAGGTAGGCAAAAGCTGAGACTCATCCAGCACTCCCATTTCTAGAGACAGATGAATGCAAACAGTCAACAACTTTCATGGTAAGCCATCTTTCCTGTGTCCTCAAGAGCCTCATTTTATACAGGATGGTGTTTTATACAATATGACTTCTACTACTTGGGAAGGCACACACTGAATATTTGGAAGAATCAGCCAGTGTACCAACCGACATTTGGATTCTTATTTTCATAACCCGAGGAATATAAACATTCTTTCCCATTTTTATTTTACTTTCTAAAACAAAAGCTTGCATTGAGAGAGAGCCTGGAACACTTGGGAAAGAGGCTGGTGACACAGAATAGCCCTGAGTTATAAAAAGGGGGTAGCTTTATTTATTCTTCTAAGAAAAAGAGAGGAAAAGCTAATCCAAACAAACCATAGGCATTCTGTCTTGTTGGTCAGGTACGGAGAAATCACTTCAAACACCCTAATTATACAGCATGTCTTTGGAAACCTGAATCACAAGCTAGTTTGTCTGATTATGCTCATTTTACAGCTTCACTGGATAAACTAAAGAAATTAATGCTTCAGGCAGTTACCCAACAATAATAATTATAATTACCAAGACCCCCATCATTAAAATCATGTTGTGAAACCGGAAAAAAGCAAGGCCTGTTTTGATCAGACCCCACATCAATGTAATGCTCTCAATCACCCTGCGCAGTCRTGCATTGTGCCCAAGCTCATGCTTTCCTTTATCACTGCTCTGAACGGATGTGACCACACTGTCCTGAGCATGGGCGCTGTGATGTAAACAAGATGTAACATCTCAGCTGAGGGTCTGAATGGCAACACATAATAGAGATAAAATGAGTGAAACCAACAAGTTTTAATCCAGACCTCTATACAGCTATTTCAAAATATACTTTAAAATATTCAAATAAAACTAAGATGTTCATTAACACCATGACAAAGAGAAGCACATGAATTTCATTCTGATAATTGCAGTAACTCTCTCACTCTACGGTGAAAGTTTCTTACCCCAAATACCTCAGAAACAGATTGCTGTTCAAGCTTTTGAACAAGTTCATATTATGGCAGGTACTACTCAGTAGTATCTCAATTTCTACTGCAAGGAGATGTATCTATATTTTTAGTGCATATGCTTGATCTTTTCCTCCAGAGAAAAACACAAGTGGCACTTTTAAAGCATATGCATGAAACACAACATTTTTTAAGTGGCACCAGTGACAGTAGCAGCAGTGCTGGCAGCATGTTAGCATTTGGCTAATTAAGCCATTCAGGTTAATGAGCTTCACAATTGTAAGGATCAACCAGAAAAAAATAATTTCTTTAACACCATAAGCATTGAGAGTTTGCTCATCCAGGTTTCCAGAAGAATCCTATTTGTATCAAGGAGGAATGAAGACACAAATCAGGGAGTGAAAAGAGCCCCTACCACAGCCCCACATACCCCCCAAGAAAACAGGAGTCTCCCAGACACCTATTTGAGATGCCAAACTGGAACGCCAAAACAAGTCCCTTACTGACAGCAAATTGTGCAGACTCCCCAGCTACTTCCAGCAGAATAATTAACAATGCTGGCAAGTACATTGTCATAAACTTCAGCGTTAACACCCCCACTGCAAAGAACAAACATGGTTCGCATCCCTCCCCAGCTCCTGCTGCAGACTGGGTGCCAATTCTGACAAGTTGCTCTGCGCCAATTTAGATTCCTTTCACATTTGGAAGATTATGTTCATAACAATAAGCTAGAGAATACTTTTTCAGTGATATAGGAGAGCACAGCAAACAGCGCTCTGAAAACCTCCAACCAGCGCAGCTCACCTCCTGGTCACACTGTTGATTTGGCTGCCTTTGTGCAGAACTCAAACAAATCTATAAAATTTATAACAATCACACATAGTATCCTTTATCTCAGAGGGTCCTGAAGTTCTGCTAGACTGAGGCTGGATCTTGCATGCTTATTACCAGGCACCTTCTCCCTGGATAGGCCTACAGGTTGGAAGAAGCCAGGTGTCTGGAAAGTAGGTCCTAAACACTTCCATCAAGAGGTTTTTTCCCATCTCCGATACATAGTCAGCAGCTGACAACATGCAGCAACATTTCAGCACTGGGCAAAACTTCAGCCCTGGCCAATGTACTGTGGCTGATAGCCACTCTGTACTGGAGGGAGGCCACTGGGAGGACTAGGTAGTAACACCTGTGTTAGCTGCTCAGCTGGAGCCTCCTCATCACTCCACTTGTTAGTGAAGTCCACAACTTGATAATCTAGTAAGGCATTGTTTTGGAGGCTTATTTTGACACATGCAACAAAAGCACTTTGCTACTCATGTCCTGTGGCTACACAACTTTCATTTGGATACAACTTTGTGGATACAATCCATCCTCACGGCATTTTGAGATTAATAAAATACATTCAGCAAGATGTGTCCTGCACTGCTGTCAAGGTTGCAGGTGCTGTGAGGTGTTACAGCTCAGAAAGGATATGCAAGCAGAGTTTCTGCTATTTCTGACCCATCGTCCCAAGAGCAGACCTCAGGTTACTGAACTTTGGTTTTAGTTATAAACCCCAACTGGTCTGAGTGCCACCCTAACCCAAGCATTGTCCTTTTGCACGCATCAAACTTCTACTCCACGAAGGTTTAAAACAGAGGAATAATTTCTCCACGGGGCCTTGGGGATGGGACTCTGTTGGTTTTTCTCTTGCTTGTCTGCCACATAGCCAGGACAATGTTTCTGTTTGTGAGGTTGGCACTTGGCTTCTTTTGGGATAGTTAGGCAGGGAAGGGGGAACAGCTACTTTGTATTTTTCACGGATTCTACTGAGCAAGACTGGATTTSTAATGGAAAACCTACAGCACCAGAGAGGTATGTCTTTCAACATACTGAAACAAGTAACTAAAAAAAAAACCAACACGACAATCCTAGGTGCTTCACTATAGATACTTTATATTCCTGTGCTGTCAATTTATTTGGCAAAGTTGTCTTTGAAACAGCTGTCACAAACTCTCCAAGTGTGACAACAAAAGCTGACATTTCTAGGAGGCAAGTGATGTCAAAGAGTGGCAACCTTATCCACGAGGTAACAAAACAAAGAAGTTTATCGTGCACTGGGAAAATGAATGGCCCGTAAAGGAACTGCACTGTAAAAATAAAACAAACAAGATTCCAACCAAACCAAACCAAACCAAACCAGGTCATCCCTTACCTCTTCTGCCTCTTCCAAATACCTGTGGCTGCTACCATCCAGGATGAACTGAGGGTGGCACAGAGGGTTCTCACTTTATCTGGTATTTATATATACTCTCTCTGCTTACACTGAGCAATCCTCAGGAGCTGGGAAACCTTATGTTTCTGCATCTTTGACAGGAAAAAATAGTCYCTCTCACAAAGAGAAGACCTGTTTTTCATCTCACCTTTGTCAGCTGAGGATGCTGCGCTACCTTGGGATGTAAGCAGTAACAATGGATATGAGCTGCCTTGTTTACTCAATGCCAAGCATTAACAAGGCCTGTGCTATCTCAACCATGACCACACTGCACTAGGTAAGATTTCCCAGCATAAGCAGCTTTATATAAACACCAGCCCAGCCTTTGGGAAGGACAGTGCATCCCAGGAATAGGGAAAAGAAGTTAAAGGTATTTTCATGTTGCTCAGAAGCGGTAAAATAAAGGGTGGGGAAAAATAGAAATTCATGTTTGTAGAAAACTCAGCTGTTTGTCAGTCACAGAATGTTGATTTCCATCTTCAAGAAATACAGATTTCACCTCTGAAGGTGACTTCTGAGTTTCTCTCACAAATAAATAACTACTACTCACCTGACAAAGAAACAATGGTCCTCAGACTCCAGTCAGTAGGGATTCATCTTTCCAGTTTCTTAGACACAGTGGAAATGTAAATTTTGTTATCTGCTGCCATGGAGAGGGAAAGCTAGCAAAAGTTTTATTGCAGCACATTCTCAGGATTCTAAACATACTATATCACATACACATTGTAATGACTTCTATTTTAACTGCTTCGGAGAGTGCTTTAGTAGACACTGAAATTGAATAACCAGCTCTGCTCAGAGAATGAAAGAAACTCTAACAGGATACATAAAAGGTCTGTAATTATTTTTACACAGGGCCTCGCACATAAACCAGGCAGGAGGGATGTGGTGGCCATCTCATGGAAGTATTCTCCTTCTTGTGTGTTTAAAAACAACGAAAAAACCTCCCAAAAACTCCAAAAACCCCTAAAAACCCCAAGCCACAGGCATCATGGACCCATAATTTGCATGCATCCATCCTTCACCAGAGGGATACAAAGGTGCCATGGCTACAAGCTGGCAAGTCATGCAGCAGCACTAAGGGAGCTTCCCACCCTGCAACATTACAATATCCTTATGGGCAGACACCTGCCTCTAGAATTTACATTTTCAGTTTCCTTCTATTTTAAATGCTTTATTCTACCCTCCTTTCTCACCTATAACCTCTCTTGGAAAATTTTTGTCTGGGGAATTGGTGCATTAGGAAAACTATTCAGCTTGCTCTGAAGCAAGGAGAAAGGGATATTCTTCACATCTTGAGGAAACCAAGTCATACTTTCCACATTTACCATACTCAGATAAGTGCATCCGTACTTGGATCTCAAATGCTCACCTGTCTCCTAACTTTGTTTGTTCCACCCCACATAAATGAGTTATCAACCCATTAAGAAAACCTCCCTTTCCCCACCTCCTTTTTGCCCCCGCTTTCAAAAGGCAATTAGGCTTCAATCACACTTTCAGTGATGCCAGTGGAATTTTTTTTTTTCCATTTTCTTCTGTGAGAGCAGAAAGAGGTTGCACCAGATGCCTGATACTGGCATGTCCACACACAGAGTTACTAAGCAATACACCTGTAGGTGAAACCAATCCATAAAAAGGCATCACAGAAAACAACTCAAATCCTATTGACTCTAAGTTTTTCTTTGCAATTTTACAATTAAGAAGAATAAATATTTTAGAACTTCTCCCCCCCCAATAAGATCTACTACACATGAAACACTGCTTTTACTGACTGACCTGAGYCTGCCTCATTCTCTGTGTTGGGCCACGTTAATATTTCACTAAGAGACCTCTAGGCTAATGCCTGACGTTGGCAGCTCCGAGAGGTTACTAGTTTTGCAGTTCAAAGCAAAGAATCTAAGACACTGCCAATATTTGGAAACATTCCCCACCAATCACAGGGAAGAGCAAAAGTCACATTAACAAATGCTTTCAAATTCAAAAMATGAAAATGCATTGCTGTTATGCTGCATGTACTTTGTCCCTACTTCTGAAGATTTTTCATCCTCCTTGCAGACATAACGGGGGAAGACATTGCCACACGGAGATTCCACCTGCACCCATTTCACTACGAACAAAGACAAGTGTTCCTTTCCAGCCATTATGAGCTTGTTCAGCTCCATTCTGTCCTTCAGTTTAATGTTTAGATGCTGTTCACTTTTGTTCAGATAAAACAAAAATCACATAACAATTCACACCTACCCTGCCTAAAACAAAATGAAAGCTAAAAGGGAGGAGAAGATTTTGTAAGAGAAAAGACCACTAAGTGGCAACACACTCCTCCATCAGAATTTGTTGAGAGCAAAGAAACTCTTTTTTGGGCAGAAGTCCCCAGAATTTTTTTAGGAATGCTTATGCAGTATCAATACTACAGGTTATGGATACYTGACTAGTAGTCACTGCCTGACAGATGTCAGAAGAGCTTCCTTGGTAGATCTTAAAGCATGTGAAAAGAATCATCAGCTACCCCTAAACCATCAGGAAAACACTAATAAAATCTTCAGATGTTACAGGTCCAGACAACCCTTTATGCAATGCTGGGGACAACCCGCAAAGCCATCTTTTTCCAGCAGCTCCCCAGTCCGTATCATGCCTTCTTCCTTCACCTGGTCTCACACTCCTTTAGTATTCATTTACCCTCACTTCACAAGAACAATGCAAAGAACTTGCAGTTTCCTAATGTCTAGGGAGACCTGAGTGGCAGAACTTACACATGGGAAGTCATCTGTCTGAAGAGGTTCTTTTGCAGGGGAGTACAGCACTGCTGTACCCACAGTTTCTCATTTCTAATTCCTCCCCCTTCCCTGKATTCATCAGCACTTCAGCGTCCATGATGCGATTATCCTTTTATTCCTCATCACTTGCACCATTTATCACCACTCTCTTCACTATCAAGATTTGCTGTACCCATTTTACTAATCCATGACACACTGCATTGCCTCCCTCAGCCGTTTCTCTCTTCCTCTCTCTTTCCAGTCTTCATTCCCTCCTGCTGGTTCACCAGCAGTGAGGAGCCCCTCAGCCAGCTGCACCTCCACCCACCTGCCTTCCCCAGYCTGTTACAACTCCGTGTTGTTTGTGTACACCTGCTCCTGACTCCCATCCAGCAACAGGGACAGGAACAGAGCTCCCAGGGCATAAAACTATAAAAGTGTTTCAAAGCACACCCCGGGGAATGCTCTTGGTCAGCAGCAGGGAAGGGTAAACGAGTTAAAAAAAAAAAAAAAAGCTTCAGAAGTAAAAACACATAGGAAAGGGAAAAAACTAGAGGGAATGAGAGAACGGCTCATTATTACATTAGCAAACCTAAACTATATATAAGCACTATATCTATCTATCACTTCAATTACACGTTTCTAAATGAGGCTGAAGCAAGATATCCATAATTATTACTGAAAYGCTGTTTTTACATTAGCCCAACAGTTGTGCAGGTTCCTTACAAAATGCAATAAGCAAACCACCAATTTATTTTTCTCTGTAAATTACAGATAAATTAATCTAAATACCTCTTTCGCAATAGATTTGATTTTTAACACAGCATTTCTATTTCCTTTGAGCAGCATGAGCTGCACAAAGCATCCTTTTCCCTTGTATCTTCTCTTTTAAGGAGYTTTTCCCTTCCCCATTCTGTTTAGTCTATGGATGCTCAGAGGAAGAAGTGACATTAAAAAGGCTTGTTTAACTTGCTTGATAAGACTGTGTTTTCCTTACTCCTCTTCCCCCCTTTTCTTCCATTTGTCCTGTGAAGCTCTCTCTTACAGCTCCTAATGCTATCTTCTCCACCCTCCTCTTTTCTGTCACTTTGCTTCTTGCTTCCTTAACTGTGAGGAACACTGGAGGTGATGTTTGCAGCCCAGGGATGCACATCCTTCATTTAGCGAGACCAGGAGCAGAGACTGCCCAGCCCCAAAGCTGGTCATGCTGCATGTTTGGGGGCTCACCCCAAGTCAGTGTACAGTCTGGGTACCACTATATTGTGCTCTTTTACCCCTCCATTCTCTCATCTGTGCATCCCTTGTGCTTAGGTATTTGTTATCCTGGTCATTCTTTCTCTCCCTTATTAGTACAACCAGCTTTACTTCCAGGCTTCCTTTTCTCTCTCATCACTGCTAGAAACACTCTTCCATTTCCATAAAAGCAGGGAGCTTTACAAACCACTGACTTTGTCTTTAGACTTCATGGAGAAGGAAATGGAGGCATGAGCTGRGTGAAGGAAAGGTTRTGGATGTTGTTTACCTGGACTTCAGTAAAGCCCTTGACACTGTTTCCTACAGCATTCTCCTGGAGAAACTGGCTGCTCATGGCTAGGACAGGTGTACTCTTTGCTGGGTTAAAAACAGCTGGGTGCCAAGCCCAAAGAGTGGTGGTGAATGGAGTTAAATCCAGCTTGAGGCCAGTAACTAGTGGGGTCCCCAAGGGCTCAGTATTTGGGCCAGTTTAATATCTTTATCAATGATCTAGACAAAGGAATCAAGTGCACCCTGAGTCAATTTGCAGACAACACTATGCTAGGTGGGAGTATTGATCTGCTGGAAAGGAGGAAGGCTCTGCAGAGGGATCTGGAGAGGCTGGATCAATGGACTGAGGCCAATGGCATGAGGTTCAACGAGGCTAAGTGCTAGGTCCTGCACTTTGGTTACAACAACCCCAGGTAGTGTTACAGACTTGGGGAAGAGTGGCTGGAAAGCTGCCTGGAGCAAAAGGACCTGGGGGTGCTGGTCAACAGTAGAGGAACATGAGCCAGTTGTGCCCAGGTGGCCAAGAAGGCCAATGGCATCCCAGCCTGTATCAGAAGTAGTGTGGCCAGCATGACTAGGGCAGTGATTGCTCCATAGTACTCAGCACTGGTGAGGTCCCATCYCAAGTGCTGTGTCCAGTTCTGGGCCCCTCAATTCAGGAAGGACACTGAGGGGCTGGAGTGCGTCCAGGGAAGGGCAACAGAGCTGGGCAAGGGTCTGGAGCATGAGTCCTGTGAGGAGCAGCTGAGGGAGCTAGGGGTGTTTATTTTGGAGAAAAGGAGCCTCAGGGGGGACCTTATCACTCTCTACAACTATGTGACAGGTGGTTGTAGCCAGGTTTAAGCCACATGCAAAGTAAAATCTATTCTAGGACAAACTTTTACTTTTTTTCAAACTAAACTGTTACAGCAACAGAAGTTGTTTGAAATGGCTGGGCAGAAGCCCCCATAGATAATCCCTGCTATCACTTATTTTCTATCACTCACCACACAAGGAACAGCAATAAATCCTTATATCAGATGATGACTTTTTACCAAAAAAAATGTATTAAAACTAATTATAAAAGTTTATGGTTACAGCATAAACGCTGTCTTCCTTTCTATCTTCATCCSTTGGCATTCTACTTTGAAGATCTACCTGTGCTTTTTGCCCTATTGCCAAGATCATGCTCAAATCTTGACTCTGACCTGGCTTTCAGGACCTTGTCTGGATTCTAAGATTTGTTCCACTATAACCACAAACACTTTTAATATCCCCTTTGTACCCACTTTGAGCTGTACATACTGTTTTAACTTCGTTGAGCTACAAAGCTGTATTGCTAGAGGGGTGCCTGTCCTACACCTTGTCCTCATTTTGTATTTAACTATTGCCATTTCTGCCTGGTCAATAAAACATCCTTCTTTCAACTCCTAACAGCACATTTCACTYGGTGTCTTATGACTGGAAAAGTCTTTTGAAGTTAAGGTACCTGCTCACCCTTTCCCTACATTTGAAGACGTGCTAATACTCTGCTTTTTTGATTATAGTCTTCTGCAGCTATGCATTTTCTTGCCTACAAGGTAATACATGGAATCACAGAATGGTTTGTTTTGGAAGGGACCATAAAGAACATCTCGTTCCAACCACTCTGCCATGGGCAGGGACACTTTCCACTACACCACGTTGCTGAAAGTCCCATCCAACCTGGCCTTGGCTACAACTCAAAATAAGGTATTATTAAAGAGAAAGCAAAATAAGAATGCTCTGTGTTTATTTACATATTTGCGTGGCCTTTGACTATATCCCATCACCCACACTTTTGGACTTGATTTGTAATTGAGATTTCAGCTTTCTGGGGAAGGCAACTTGCCATCATGGGCTTACTATGACAATGTGATGCCAATCCTTAATTAAGTTTCCCAAAGAAGAGACTAGGACACAGGTAGAGCTCTATGTTTTCACAGCGTTCAGGTGCCATCATACAACCACTTTAACACACCATAACACCAYGTAGTTACAAATACAGCAGGAGTCTGAATTTATTTTCTGCTAGATAAGCCCTACAAGCCCATTTATCATGCGGCTGCAGGAAATTTGGTGCTGGCATGAGAGGGCAGCAGGAAAAAGTGTCCAAAAGTGGGACCTCCACTATTGAGAGCTGTGCAGTCATACTAAATGAAAGTGAAACAGCAACTGCAACCAAAAGCCCAAGGAACTTGCCTTGTAGTTAAGACCACTTTGTGACAGGGTGAAGAGAACAGCAAAGTCTGACTGCAAACGTGAAGGGTGAATAATTCAATTCTTACATAAATATTCTCAAAGAGATAATTATTAAAGTTATTTTCAGTGCTAGTATGTTCTAGCTCTCTGCATGCCTACTTCTGCTGAGCCTTTTTTCACCTGATTTGACTAAATAACCAAGGAGGATATTTTCTCATTCTGAGATAACTGAAGACATGAGCTATACATCCCAAGGATGGGCGTTTTCAGATTGTTCCAGAAACATTTAGTATATGGCACAGGTGCCAAGAGCACAGAAACACATCATATGGCACTGGCAGGTCCTACAGACATTCAGTTTATGTGAAAAAATGATGTCAAAAAAATCAAGTCATCAACATATTTTAAAATGAAAMCTAGATCCAGTACAATCTAGACACAGTGAAATAAATGGCAGAGTTCATAGGACTGAATCAGAGCCCAAACGCCTCAAAGGGGACACCATTACCTGTTCCACTAATTACAATTTTTTAATTACTGCTGACAGAAAGATACACAAAGCTAACAATTATAAGACACACGCACACAAAATGAAAAATATTATATTTGCATTGGGGCAAGCAGAGATTGCGCAGCAAAAAGTAACTCAGCCTCAGCTGTTTTAYTTGAAGGGAGCATCATCCTGACATTTGGGCAGTTGCCACTTTGAGATCTCCCAGAAGACATCAGTCAAGAAATCTTGAATAATTCTTCACATGCAACATAAGTCTATCTACAGTCAAGGGCTGCATATGCTAGAATCCAGGTAGGGTGAACAGAAACTTACAATCAAATTTAAAAAATACAATTCTATGTTTTAAGAAAAAAGTTGGGATGGCTCACCCAGAACAATGAGAAGCAGATGCTCGTGCTGAATAAAACCCCACTTCAGCTGGTTATGGCCAGCATGTGGAAAATCACACATTATTAGCAGCTGAAARAAGCAAATGTATGCTTCTTTGCTGACTAATTTAAGCCTTGGCCCAAACCGTCCTTTTCCTTACCCAGGAGTGCACTTACTGCATCTTGGGTTGCATCTCTCAATAAAATATAGCTTTTAAGAGACAGCTCATTTCTTTACCTTTAGGGAATGCCTGGGAAGTCTTTTCATTAAAATGCTAATAGAACCATAAAGTTTAACACCAAATTTCCCCCACTTGAGCTTGAAAGCAAATGCTTTGGTCTAATTCTGGTCAGAACAGTGTCTGTTTTTTCACTCAAGTTTTATTCTGATGTATTTATTATTGAGGAGCCTATGAGGAGCTGCATTATATTCCAGAATGAACTGAACCGAACTCTGAAGCAGGAAACAAAGCCTGCCTATGCAAGGGAGCAAACTGCATAAGGAATTAAGAGATGAAGCTTGCTGCATTTTTAAGTGGTTTGTCACTGTAATATACCAGTACTTTGTTGTTCTTGGGGCTACTAACTGCACTTACCCCTTTGGTCCACTTTATTTGGTGTACTCATTAAACAACAAAGCATCAACAATTAGCATGCACATTCATGATGTTTCCTAGGCTGGCTCTCGATTAATCGACATACTAATGCAAGAGGACATACTCAGCAATACAAACAAGCCCTTGTGTCACGTTGAGTTACATGTTCTCCGGCTTTTCCCAGTGTGTGGGAGGGTGCAGACTCTCTACAAAGCTACTGCTACCTGAAAAACGGGGCGAGAATGCTTCCAGCTTCCATCGTCCTCGGCAGTCAATAAGAAGCAAGGATGAAAGAAATGCTTAGCTTAAAAGTCGTCTTTTTCAAAATAGCTGTAGATCAGCAGCGGCCAGTGCTTCCTTTACTTTACCACTGCAGCGGCCCAAAGATACAATCTGTGGGCCAGTCATGCAGAGCTAAAGTACATGATGAGATTTAAAGACGATTCAATGCTCCAACAGATTTTCCCTCAGCTCCACTCAGCCCTCTTGGAGTGCTCTTTAAGAGCATTGGCTTATATACTCTCGATAACAAAACACTTAGAGAAACCACAATCCATGCACTTGCACATGATTTTCACACAGTCACATGATTTTCTCATGGAAACCCTCTCCCTTTCCTCTGCCCTTTTCCTTATTGCCATTTTCCCCTCATCCATTTGGATTACAGCCTCTACAGGACAGAGCCCAAACCCTCTACCTGACATCCTCTGTGGTCTCCTCCAGTAAGGAGGCAGAATGAATATACACTAAAGTCAAGAGAAAAAAGGGAACACAGCATGCACACACTTTTCGTTTTGTAGATGAAAAGGAATCTACATTCTCCTGTGTCACCTGCCCCTATTTGAGAAATTTCTTTTCTTCTGGTTCTCATTATGGTTTTAATGAAGGAAGGAAAGCTTATTTAAAATGACTCTGCTACAAATGAGCTGACTTTAAAAAGGAAAAAAAAAAAAAGGAATGCATTACTATAAGTGAGGTTTCTAGCCAACTCTCTAAGAGTGTGTTTTTACAGAATCCACGGGGAGCACAGTATCGGGGAGGCAGATCTCTGCTTCCAGGAGACACCTGAATGGTAAAGAGGAGCTGAGAGGGGTACCTTGCTTCTGCTGTGCTGCAGGAAGAGGAGGGCAGCTCTGCATGGTGCCACCCTAAGGACTGCAGGGCTGGAGAAAYAGTGCTGAGGCAGGAGAGGATGGGAAGAGGAGAAGAGAGTAACTAACCCCACATGGCTTCTACCCCCAACCCCACACAGGGGCACTGGCCTTCCTGCCCTCTTCTGTCCCGGTCATTGATTCTTACCAGTTCTCATGTTCTCCTCAGCCTTCTTCATAGAAATCGATCGCATGGCATCTCTCTCCTTTCCCTTATCAGTCTGGTCACTCACAGAAGAATTCCCAGACAAAGAGAAGCAACCGCYGGCTCTGGGTGCTGAGGCAAGTGGCCACAGGGCAGAGAGGCTATGCTGCACAGCCCACACTGCCTTCCCAGGCAGGGAGAGAAGGAATTTTAGCTTTGCCACTGATGCTGGAAAAATAGAGAATGTTCCCGAAGCACAGGAAGTTAGGCGTGCAGGAGAATCGTACATGATGTTCTCCCTTAGTCCAGAAAACTATCTTTGTCTTTCAAGCAAAAATTCAAGCTAAAAATTAAAGCGTTAACTACAAAGAAAAGAACCAAACAACTTTCCATCTCAATTACTGCACAAACATTCTTTCAAAACTGTTAGAGCTACATGAAAGGAAAATAAGCACAAAAAGAATTTGAATAATGCCTATGTCTAAGGGTTACCATCTAAATAGCACATACCCCAGCACCTTTGAATCGCAAGGCTCATTAAGGTATAAATCTCTCCAGAATACTGTCTGTTAACACCTCATGATGCCTCCATTTGTTTGTAACCCTCCACACCCACTTAAGGTCACCTAACGTCAAAGCACTAACACCACAACCCAAGATCAGTTCAGGGGTTGCCTGGCTTACAGAAGCTTCAGAGTTGTGCTTTTACCAAAAAACCCAAACCCAAAATCATTTAATAATTTAACAAAATCTCAGCTGGCACTGACTAGACATAATTTTACAAGGGTCTTTTGTCTCCGCCTGAAATCTTCAGGTATATAGCAGTCTTTGCTGTGATAATTGGTTTGGCTGTCCATTCCACCCATCAGGTGACAGAAAATATCCATCAGACTAAATGCAATGTGAGAGAATTCTCTTTAGCCAATTAGTTGGTAATGAGAACATTAGCCAAAGTATCTTCTGCAGAGGGCACCTTAGCAATTCCAGTGAAGCCCACAAAGATGACAGTTCTATCTGTATGATTAATAGTGAGTGTATGACACTATAGGAATTCTACACAGTTGTGTAAAATCAGGGAGGAATGATCCMCTGTATGCTGTTAAATATTTTAAGAGCCACAGATTATTTTATATTACATTCTAATACATACACTTATTCCGTGTCTTGAAATTAACTCTCCTGCATCAAGGATAGTTTTTAAAGCATTTGGAGTTCTCCAGACATGAGGAATTGTATAATTCAAGCAATTGGGAGCAGCAGTTACAGAACTATAAGATTCTACCTTGTACAGTGTGGTTTTGAACACCAGCAGGGCAAAACTAAGTCAGTCTTCTGTTTCTTCACTTTCATCCAGGGTATATTCTTCTGACTCTATAGAAAGTGGCTTAACTTCCAACCTGGCAGGTCAGCAACAACCACCTGTGTAACGTGCAAGGCAAGGGGAAGTCAATATTTGTTCTTCCCTAAAAGATTTTTGGGATAGAGTGTACTTTCCATGTAAACACACGTACACACATGCAAAGGTACACTCAGATCTCAATGGGATCACACCCCAAAGTCCTTCATATATCAACATAAAGCAAGGCGGAAACTGTGTACCCGCAGCTGGAGCATGCACCAGCAAGGAGGGGATTTGAGGACCACTGCACCCAGAACTGTGCCACCAGCCACAGGCACCTGTGAGCTGTCCCCAAAAGACCATGAGGGCACTGCCACGTGCCAGCACCCTGAGCAGACCAACCAAACCATCTGATGGGGCGGTTCCAACCCCATGTCTCCATTACTGGATTGCACAACACAAAGAGAAAAAACTACACTTGCACATGCATTGATTCAGCTACACCAGTGAAAAATCTTTAAATGGGCACATTGCAAGGCTATAGTCCAGATTAGCCTAATTGGAGTTAATTGCCAAATGAAATAAACAATTTGAGTTTCCTGTTGTGCCAGAAGGGTGCTTGTAAGAGAAGTCTACAACGGGGTAGCTATTGATACATCAATGTATTTACACTGCAGGCTTGCCTAACATAGACAAAGCCAGAGTGAGCTGTGTGAGGGAGAAGAAAAGGGGAAAGGTACAGGAGATTAGTGAATCGTGCAGTTATGGTAAGTGACAGAGCAATCAATAAACTCCAGATTCAGAGGATAAATTGAACTGACAAAAGTCAGCCTTAGTTTGCATACCAAAGTTTCATTTGTACAAATCCTCTGTGGAAAAGGAAGGAGTAACGTAACAACTAGTATAATTTGAACCTATTTTTCTTCTCTAGTTACTCTTTCAAAGTGTCATTTCTTCCTCAGTCCAGGCCTTCCTTTTACTGGAGCTTTGTTAAGCTTGAAACAAATGGCAAATTTCAGATGGAACATATTAAAAAGTGCTTAGATACCATGGCAATAGGCACATTAGGAACACCACTCAACACAACCAAGACAGACAAATGGATTTGTACACAGGGAATTTTGTACAAGAGAATTAAAATAAATCTGCAAAAGGTGACAGGTATCAGGTGCCCGCCCTGCACCAGCTCACACAGCACCATCCAGGCAGGGGCAGCAAGGAATAGGCAGGAGCACCCAGAGGAGGAACAGGGCTGCAAGTAGACCAGGAGAGCTCAGCTGCCAAGCTGCACGAGGGAGAGAGACCCCTTATGGAACAGAACTCCCYCAGCCATGACTACAGGCTCAGGTACCTGTTACACCCTTCACAATCTGCTGAGACTTTGCATGAAAGGACAAAGATGATTCTGAGAGCAGAGACACAAATGAGACTTCACCCTGAGTTGTTTTGTTTTCTTGAAACCTATGGATCAGAACAATTTTTTTATCAAGCACACTTCCATGCTTTTATGCATTTTTTTTCATGTAAGGATGGTTAATCTGGTAATACTGCAAAGGGTGTTCTTCAAAACTGGAAATTAAATTCGATTGATTGCAGATTGACAGTGTGTCATCTGTTAATTAAAGGTGACAGCTGTAACATTATRTTTCATTGTACAATGAGAAATTATTGACTGTGGCAAGCTCTTCAAAGTCTTATCACTCTTTTACAGTCATCAGTGGGGCTAAGGAGGCAAGCACAGTATTAGCTCTACAAACCACTAGACAAGTTTGCCACATATGGATGGGTTCTATTGGCTTGAAAAGACAATATTGTGTCCATGTTTGGTGGCACAGTGGCAGCTGTGATGTGTTAAGGCAAACTACATGAGTGATTCACATGGTACCTGACTGTAAAAGCAGAGTGACCTTTGGTTTCAAGGAACAAGTGAAGCACTGCTGACCCCATGTGAAACTATTGCACCACTCATTCATTAAAATTTTGGGCTGCTCTTCCCCAGCAGACAGAATAGTCTTTGCCCCCAGATCCTTGCCTGGACRTTGACATCCTCCTCAAACACCAAGCTACCCTCAGTTCCCCACTGCAGGCAGAGATGTTGAAGCAGAGCCACTCCAGCACCACAGGGGAAAGCTCAGCTCTCCTTCGGTCCAACCGACACAATTTATTACTGTGGACTTCACTGCTCATCATCTTCTCACGGTACCTGGAGAAGACAGAGGTCTGTGCTGATGCTTTTAGATTATCACAGGAAACCCTCCACTGCTGCTTCTCAGAGCCATCAATAAACTGTCTGTTAACAATCACGATGTGGCTTAAGTGGATCAATTGTCATTTATGAGTACAATATTTGTAAAAAATCTAATTTCTTTAATGGCATATTTGAGTTTCACAGGCTTACTCTGCTCATCAGGTCCAACCACCAGTTCTGAAGGGTGTTTCATCCCATCCAATCACTGTCCCTCCACAGATGTCATGGTATCAACCCACCATTTGCCTTTTGCAGCTGGGAAAACTTGGTGGCTGTGACACACAAACAATAATTACCAAACACACTCCTCTCATTCACACTTAGCAAGGAGGTTGTGTCTTTTCCTTCCAGGACTGACTGCAATCATCCACACTGCAGCTTAGAGGCAAGTACTATATTCCCCACGCATACCAGCAGACTCAAGCCAGCCACAGGGGAAACACAAGTAGTTTTTGTCACTGGCACTGATGGTTTACAGATAAAACTCACTCATTCCTTTGCTGTGCCTAAAAAACTTCGCTCAAGATGCAAACATCTTTAAACAGGAAAAATATCATATACAAAATAACCTACAAGAAGACTTCACCCTAGGTTCACATTGAACRTTAAGTTACCAAGCACATACTTTATCTTACCACTTGAATCACAAAAATCCTGTGCTGTATCTGCGAGAAGCAAGCCATAACAAATTTCTTTTTAACAAAATATGATTACAAAATGGCCAATTCCTATAGCTACKGACCGTGTGGCTGTTTGCTTATTGGGACTGTAGCCATCACACAAGTGTCTGCAGTGTGCTGAGTAACTCCTTCTTCCCAAATGCACTTGAAGGAGAGCAGGGAAACAATAGCTGTAAAGTGATAAATGTGTCAGGACTAGTGACAGGAAGGCTGACGCAACACTCAGTGTTTCTCTGGTTGAGGGAAAGATGAGCCTCACAACATATTCCAGTGTCATTGATTAGTAGAAGATTAACAGCTGTGAAGAACACAGCAAAATAACTTCACAGTGTTAACTCATTTTGTAATCAGAGCTTGGAGCTCACAGCACAAGAAAAAACATTTTTGCCTCTGTTTGTGTACAAATACAAAGCAGCATGATATTCTATTTCTTTCCCCTGGTATTACTGCGTTTATCTCCAGAGCATGAGTGGCTATTATGAATTATCTTCACCATCCTGTGTTCTTCTTCTGCCCTCCCCACTTCCTTGTGAAGGGGGGGTGAGAGGAGAGCAAAGAAAAGATGGCACCGTTGGATTCCCTTTCTTCAGCTTTTAGCAGCCTTTGGAGGTCAGGATGCTATTGGCTCGGCTCTGTGTGTGAGCTGGAGCTGTTCACTTAGCAACAGAAAGCAGAAGCAGCAGACAGCAAAATTCTCTGGCGATGTGTGTGAGGGAGGAGGAGAGAGGGAGAGAGGAAGGATGGCTTAGACGATGTTTTCTGCTGCTGCATGTGCAGGGTCTGCTCCGCACCAGTGCTGTCACTTCCAGACACAGCAGCAACAGGTGCTGGTGCCCTGCATCCCACTGAAAGCAGCTTGAGAGCTCAGCATATTGCATTTTTAAGATAGCAGCTCAATTAGAGCCTACTAACAACAACAACAGATAATCTCAATAAAGCCTATATTTAATATAAGTTGTAAAGCATGGGTTCTGTGCCTGAAACAATATGGATGTAAAATGCGATGTGTTAGAAGAAAAAAGATGGGAAAGGAAGGAAGCCAGAGATAAGGTTATACAGAAAGGATAAATGAGTTTACTTTCATCTACGTTTTCTCCTGCTATCTTTTAAGACAAAAAAAAAATCAAGACTTAACCAATTGCAGTAAGACACTTTCTGTACCATTATTCCACTGTTGGTACACTTATTCAACCTCCAGAAGTATGAGCTGGTATCTCAGCTACTTCTGAATAACAGTTTCTTACAAAGGAGGGAAAGAAATAGCAGAGAAAGGTGTTGAGACAGGAGAAATACATATTTTGCAGATCTTAGTTCCTGTATGAAACACAAGACTYGTGCTGAGAGATTACTGATTATTTCAAGCCGGCATTCAGAGCAACAGAAGGGACTTCATGCGGATCATTCCACAGGGATCTTACAGCCTGCAACCTTCCCATGCAACGGGCAGGTATTTTCCTTCCTGCCACTGTCATAGAAGAACCCTGAGCACCCACCATGGAAAGCATCATTTTCTTATATGTAAGGCATGTCTCCCTCCTCTCTGCCCCATCCTGAAATAAATTAATTGTAGAGCCAATGTCGCCGACTATTCTTTCTCCCGATTGCTCTACATTTCTGTAGATTTAAAATTTTAATTTAAAAACTGAATATAAGTTCCTTTACATGTGGAGTGTATCACTCCTGGTCTTTCCAACTTTGAACACCTAATCTCACAAATCAAGTCCACTGAAATGCAGCAGCTGAACAGCTACTCCAGTTCTTCACAGCTCTAAACAGATCAGCTCAAAAAACCCCAGCCAGGACCCTCTTTCTATTCAGAATGGTGAGCTTAAAAGCAACCAAGGGTGTTGTTTTATCCTTTTCACCTCTTTWGTGTGACAATTCTATTACATTTTCCTTATATTCAACAATACAATGGATATGTAATAAGGGAAAGGAAATGGTATTTCCCTAGATTCAGTACATCCAAAACATATATATAATTGTTAAAGAGCAACCTATATTTTTCAAGGAACAGAACTACAGCACGGGTTGCAGGCCTAATGCTATTATTTCCTCCATAGAAGGACTTCACCTTGCCAACAAAAATCTATGGATTACAGGAACTGGGCAGAGGTGGAAAAAGTTGATTATCGAGAGTAGGCCATTGATGGCATGAGAAACACTGTGGTATAAAGAAAAAAGGAAAGGAAAAAAAAAGAAGGGGGAAAAACAAACCTAAGAGGTTTGCCTGCCTGAGCAGGGCCAAAGAGACTGAAAGTGCCTAAGAGAAGCGAGGCCCTGGTGTGGTCACCTTTCCTGTGCTTCAGTCAAACTCTTATCAAAGCCAGTGGGAATGTGAATGCTCTCTTGCAGCAAATCGCTTAATTCTTCAAATTTTGGAATTTAAAGAAAAGAAATACTGACCATTTTCACCAGTAGTATGAAAGGCATGACACAGAAGTCAGTCACATTCATGGTCTGTGATGGTGAACGCATCTAAAATTTGCATTCTGTCAGTAACTGTGGTGACCTGCATTCAAGAGACACCAGCCACCGTGGCAGCTGGTGATTTTCCCAGGGGTTTGCCTGGCTTGCCCTCCGCAGCAGAACTGCTCTGGCAATGCCCGAATGTGTGGCACTCAGGACAGAGCTACCCAGCTACACGGAAACAAGCAGCAATTGGAGGACTTCAGAAAGTCTACCTGAGAGTTAGACAGACTTTTTAGAAGGTGCCTTTTGACAGTTTTGGCAGGGAGGTTATTTAAGGCATTTGAATTCGCCGTCATCTTCTACAAGTGCCTAAAAAACTGACTGAAAATGTAAACTTGGGTATTAGATAGCTTTGAGGATTCCCATTGGGATATATTCATAACTTTAAATGAAGTCATGGTCATTGTTATTATCTCATGAATGTGAAATCTGTTTGCAATATCAATACAGCTAGCTGAAATGAAAGCTAGACAGACCCGACAATATATTTAGGCTTCTGACATCCCATTTTCGTGTGTCTGCTTTGCATTTTAAGTGGAGAATAAAATAAAAATACCTGTGATACTGGGACCTCCAAGCTCAGCGGCACCCACGTCAGCCACCCTCTGCCTGTGAGTAAACTCTGAGGCCTTTTCCTCTTCTCTCATCTCTTTGCAGCAGCAAGGAGCTGAAAGTAACACTTTTGCCACAGACCTAGTGCCCACCTCATGTGAAGCACTGAGGTCCTGGAGGCTGGCAGCAAACAGCTACAGCCCTGCAGAGGGCAGGGACTTAGTTCTGCTCTGAAGGCATCATTTCCTATTTATTGCTGAACTACAAGCTTAGGAAGAGTTGGGAACCAAGAGTGACCAGCATCGCTCAAGGCAGCCTGTTTCATGCTTGCAGGAATTATGGTCCTGAATATATAGAATCATGGAATGGTTTAGGTTGGAAGGAACCTTGAAAGATCATCTTGCTCCAACTCCCAGCCATGCGCAAGGGACACCTTCCACTTTTCACAGGTTGCTCAAAGTCCCATAATCTCCACATTACACATACACAGTTTAAAAGCTCGCACCTTAAGGACTGAGTTGCATGCCCAGCTCTGAATTGGCACGATCTGAGGAAGAACTACATCTGTTAACAGCCCATMTTTTACTTTGTACCTTAAGTTACTGGAATAAGTAGGGGGAAAGGGAATCATTAAGTGATATTTTTAAACACCACAAACATCACATTTCCTGTATGCTTCAGCAATTTCACTGTAGGAGACAATCAATACTCTTCTCTGTGGAGTTAAAGATTCTCATTTGGTAAGGGAAAATAGGGGATTTACCTTAACGAAAACAATACATAATTCCTTAGAAGGAAAAAAAMCCCAACCTTCCTTTTGTCTAGTTTCTGTTTTGTTAATAAAAACTAAGTACACTTAGARGGAAAAGTTTTTCTGTATAGACAAGATTTTCATAAACAAACTTGCTCCTTCCAACACATTAAAGGACAAGCAGAAATATATGCAGAGAACAAGAAAAAGCCTAAAGGAGAAAAACATTTTGGAAATGGTCTGGATCACTCTCTCAAAACCCAGATATCTTCTGTCCTTTCTGAGCAGCCACGGAGGAACAGCTCAGGCCAACAGGATAAAGCAACAACCAAAGCAGATGTCCTCAGTCTTTGCATGTGATTCAGTTTTGGCTGTGTTTTGGGAGGAGTTTTTGGGGGTGGGGGGTAATCACTCTTCACCCAATCCCTAGTCTGTTCACACCCCTACCATGTTGCCAATATAATTGTTCTGTCTGTTATGAACACAAACACGCTCTAAGCCCCCACCTTTCCATGCCTCTCATTTTAGCATAACTGTTTTTGTAGCCTAAATGGAAAGATTTACACATATAGGTTTTCTTAGTGTAAATAATCTGGAATTCCTAGCAGCCAGAGGAGTTCCCCACTGCTTTTAAAATGGTGGTTTAGTTATATTTTATAGAGATCCTCTTTAAGCAACAGCTTGCTTTTGAAGTGTCCATGCTGGTTGGGAAAATAGAAATTAAGGCAGTAACAGAATGATGGTGTTTTGCTGACAGACAAACAGCTGGAAAGCAAAACACCATGATGTGATCTTGTTAACTGGCACACCCTGTACACTGTCTCTGAGGACTCCCCAGTAAACACAACCTGGCACTAAAGCATTGCCTTTTTGCTTTTGTAATGGATTCTCTTCTTCGTGTGGGAGGACCCTTCCTCTGCCTCATTTTATCAGAGCAACTTGAGACATTTCAGTGGGGTTCCCACATTTCTTTCCCACAGAGGGTCAACAGACCCTACTCAGTCTAAAACATTAAAATGTTTTAGACCAATTGTTTGACCAATTCTCACAGCACATTTACAGCACGTCTAAGGCAGAGGATGTAGAAGGATACATACTCCCTTTCCTCCTACAGATGAGAACCAAGGCAGCTGACATAACTGCTCGATCACACAACAATATATAAATACCAGCACAACAATGATACGCTCAACTAGTCAACTCCCAGCCTTGAATTTATTCTGATTGCATCATTAAGATGCAACCTCTTAAGAAAAAAAAAGTCTTACAAAATCGTAATAAAAATGTATTTATAAACAATCGTGATCCATTTGGTAAAGCTGCTGCTTTATCACTCACATCACTGGTAACAGAATGCCAGCTGAGAATCTTGCTGCTGCTGCCAAATGGTTCCACCAAAAACCAGACTTCTTTTTCAAAGCCTCAGTGGAATGATGGCTCATATGGAATGAGAATTTCACAAGGCAGAAGAACAATGGTGAAACGCTCTGTGAGTGACAGAATGAAATCCAGTCCCACAGACAGTCAGGAAGGCAGCACCAGTGGGTGGTTATCAAGACAGTTTCATCCGAGAGTTGAAGGCCATGCAAAGCTTTATAAATCAGCGTGAAGAGTTTACAACTGACACACCACTGAACAGAGAACGCTAAAGACTTTTCCTGTTCTGAAAGGCTGATTTTTGGCATCAGCCTTCCTGCAGCTTTTAGATTTTGCTTACAAGAGTTAAAGGGTGGAAGCAGATAGAATCACAAAACACAGTCTCAAACTCAAGAAAGCATGAATTAAAATCTTTCTCCATGACTGAGAGAAATTATCTGTCAGTGATAATATTCCTCAGATAATAAAAGTCAGGATGTGAAACAGTCCAAGTACTGCAGGGGAACCAAAACAATAAATCAGGGTGCTAGACAAGTGTGACATCCTCTGTTACCTGATAGACACACTTTAGCCCAGCTGAGGTTGGACCTCACTGACAGAGTCCTACACCGTGGTGAGAAACCAGCTGGGGAGATTTGGCCACAGATGCAGGTACCGCAGGCAGCCCTGGRGTTCTGACTCCCACAGGGGCACAGAAAATGAAAGGAGTGCCCCTCAAAACAACTTCACATGGAGCAAAATGACACCTGCAAATGACAGCCAGAAGATTTAAGTCTTACAAGGAGATGAGCATAGTGTCTYCCTGCAAGCCCAAAATAGGATTCTAGCGACAACTGCAACAATTCAATTGTCAGCTTTTTAAGTCTGGAAAGGTAAAAATTGACTAGGGCACCCAAACAGCATTTACAATTACACATTTCACTAGTCTAAGTCTAACATTACTGAGCAGTAATCGAAACTGGAAAATCTAAAACAACTGATAGAAGGCAAAGCATGCAGGAGCAGCCATATTCCACACTACAAAAAAATGAACTGAACTTAATCACCTCACCACTGAACAATATCACCGTCACAGAAGAAGAAAACTTTCTCTCTGCCACTTACTATCAAGTGGAGGTAACACAAAGGCACAAACAAGAAATCCACACAGACTAGGGATACAGGAACTAGCAATGGGCTTAAAGACCTTGTGTATATATCACTAGCTGAAAACTATCCCAGGTATCAAGGGGGCAGGACTTCACTTTCCAGCAGAAATACAATGAAGGAAGAGGAACAACCATCCAGATAATGCTCATATATCTATTTATACGGGCAAAACCTTCCATTAATAAATCCCAAGGAGAAATTCACAAACTATTTTTTCACCTGTAATTCAAAAACTATTCCTCTTCAAACAATAAAGCAGGTTTTGCATACCCTCTGCAATTTTTTTTCTAGGGGGGGGAAAGAAGAAAGAGAGATTGAAGAGAGAGATGAGACAGTCAGTTAGTTCTTATTATAATAACCTGATTACTGGAAAGCCTGACCCTCCAGAGAAGATAATTAGTGGCCAGGCTAGTSTTTCTCTTTAGCCACACAAGTACAGCTGTTAACCCTTTCCGTAAAACAGGGATAAAACACTGAGATAAAGGATAAATATAACTGCAGTGTGGATCTTGTGTGTGATGTTCCAAGAGCTCAACATTTTCTTCTTAAATTTGACATGTCCTTCTGCATCAAGCTGGGGATGCAATGTAATTGTTTAAAACGTCATCTACATGCAAGGAAATCCAAATGAAGAAAATAATGCAATAATTAGGGGCAAAAAACTCCATAAGATAAATACAAGAAAGCTTGTAAAATGTTTGAAAGAAGGAATACAAAAAATTCCCCTGTATAACAAATCCTTAGTACGGTTTGGAAGTGAATCATGACAGAAATCCACCTTAATGTGCTAATCACATGACATCAACAAATAGAGACATCACAGTAGCAAATCTAGGATAAAACCACGAGAAATCAAAAAGAAAACCTGAAATGGGAGTGAGAGGGCAATAAATGGCCAAAATTAAGAGAATTATTGTGAACTGAGTGCCACATGGAGCAATTTAAGGAWCAGAGAGACAATTTAAAGAACAGGAGTGTTACTATCATACCTAAGCAGCAGAGATTTACGGGCAGTGGGAGTATGTTTTGGCTATTATAAACCACCTCTTCACCATTTAAAAAGCACTGTGAATTTCACAGTGACCTGAAACACTCTCAGGGCCAGAACAAGCTATGCTGATTTACATCTCTGAGGATAACAGCATACAATGCTGATGAAGCCGGAGCAGTTTTTGCCAGCAAAGGCTGGGCTCCAGTGGTTTTCGAGGAGCTTTGTTAAGTCTAGGTCACTTGAGAGGCTCCCTCCCCTCTCCACTCTYCCCACTTTGGCTGCAGGTTTAGACCCTGGGACTTCCCTGGATACTGCACAGCTCAGTGTCCAACAGGAGGCCATATGGACACATTAACCACTGAAAGAAGAAAGTCAATAGACTCCCTTTCACACTCAAACTCATCTCCACCTACCCTACTTGGGTGGGTGTGCATCAGGGTCCAAATTTTGTCCAGTGAAATAAACACAGGCTTTTGGCAAGAAAAATAATTACCATTAGACTTGAAAGAAACAACTTGTAAAACACACCAACAAAAGCAGCAGTAACATAGTGACATCAATGAGTGGATGCTGGAACCATTTATTTAGTGKCTACTTTAGACCTTGGCACATAGTTAAACTTTAGTGACAATAATCTAARCACATTCCACACAATGATTTTTGTGGTTCATTAACAAACCTTTTTATTTGAACCCCCTTGAGAGCTAGATGTTCTTTCTAGTGCTGTTTTGCTAGCTGAGAGCATCTTCTCTAAACTGCTGGATCAAATCTAGAAAAAATGCATAACAACTCACAGCCATCACCATCTGGTGACCCTTCAACATCCTATATGGACGCTAGCCTGTGTCCAGCATTGGGTGAACAGGTGTCCGCATAATAGCAGCCATCACAGTTGTCACTGTTTTGTAATCCCATTTGCAGACTTGACAGTCAGGCAGAATACTGAAAGCCTGTCATCCTTCAGTTGATCCCTCCCAGCATGCTTGGGAGGAAACCTCTTTCCCCTGCTCCTCTGCCTCACTCTGTTGAGTGGCTGGTGGTGAATTCTGTGCTGGATTTCATTTGCTAATACCTCCATTCTTGTTCATTCGAAAAGAACAAGCATACAGCACTAAGAAAAAGAAACGCCTTTGGAAATCCAGTGTTGTGCAAATACACAGGGACTAAAACCACTCTCTTTGCCATTCAGGCTCCAGAAACACCCATACTCCCCACAAAACATGACTCCTTCATATAAACACTAGTGAAACCTGCTATTATTTATGCCCAGCAGAAAAAGCATTTGCTACCTCTAACTTCAGGGAAAATAAAAATAATAGATTGCTCCCCTGGGTTCAGTGAGTATCTAAGAAAAATAATAATTTTCATTGAAAATGGCTGACCCAGCCTTAAAGTCATACTAAGCTAAACCCCATATACATTTGACTAGCAACAGATGTCAAACCAAAATAAAAATTAGAAAAAAAAAAAAGATACACAGAATAAGACAGGCWGTGGATTTCACCAGTGTCTGTGAGCTCACAGACAAGTAGCCAAGTTTACAAGCGTAACTAATTAGCAGGACTCAGATGAGCCACAGTAAGTAATTGTTTGTGCATTCCTAGATCACAGTAAATATGAGGTAAAGGCTCATTAACTTAGAACTTTCCCGCGGAGGTACAAAATAACACATCATACCTGGTATTTCCTAAGGGCTCACACATAGTCATTTAACTCTTCAGCCAAGGCCGGGAAGTTTTCAAAGCCATGGATTTCCCCCAGGCACAGGACTCCTAAGCTGAGTGCTAATAACTAACCCCATGTTCACAGGTAAAAGCATCCTCCATGTGGAAAATCCCTTCTCAGTAGCCACTGCTATGCAACGTGGCAGAGAAGCAAAGGCTGCCTGCACAGCTCCGTGCCAGCCAACTTTGTCTCAGTCACCTGAATACCTCCACTCGACCTGACAGAGCCCYCTGCGCCTTTGACAGCCAGGCTGGTTGGAGCAGTCTTGAACAAAGACTGGTTGGGGGAATACATTCTCCAATAATTTCAAAGAGGTGACTGTCCAGTTCTTAGCTGGATTAGTTTGCTCCCTTAACAGCCTGCAGAGAACAAGGGCAAGAAAGAAACTACACTCCAAAACCTTCGTGTTGAGATCTTTATAGCCAGTAAAATGAACTACAGGTATTACTGCCTTCTGGGCTTACACAATTAGCCGGCTCCGTGATTAGCAAATTAGGAACATCCCCGGCAAATTGTCAAAGAGCCTCCTCTAAGCAAAGGATGGGCATCCCAAATCCATGCTCTTTTTGGCAAGTGATCCATACTACTCAAGCATTTGCCAGCTACCATGCCAGTAACTCTCCTTGTTCTATACAAACTTGACTAACACTTCCATGTCCAAAAACGCACAGCCACTCTATGCAATGATCAGAGCAAACCTTTCTAATTAATAAAAAAAGCACTGTGAAGCTTGCTGGGAGGATAAAATACAGTTGCTTTCCAAATACCAAAAGGAAACCAGCTTCAGAAATCCTTTGAATAAGTCTAGAAAATGAGATTCTTAAAGTGCATATGAAATGACCCAACTTCRCAATTACACATTTTACCACATAATGTACTTATCTAAATTTTAGTCTTTGTGTGCAAACAGAAAGGGTTTTGCCTGTTGCTCCAGCCTTATAACAGAATTACTCCCTTTGCATCATGAAAGTTAATTACACCAACTACAGAAATAGAGTAGACACTCTGGACTGGTCCTTTTTCCTATGCATGTCTACATATGTTAATATCTATCTGTATGCACACATACCCATGAACACACATGCTACACTGAGATAAAACACGAACAGAACAATAATGCTTTTGTCATCTTTAATACAGTCCTGTTATATATAACCTTGCAGCTTAAATATAAGCTTAAACCTGAATCTCTCACATGCATGAAGTTATATACTTATTTATAGCTACAGCAATAGGGAGGCTGCTGAGAAAAGTAGAACATCTTTGGAAAAAGTGGGTGGTGATAGTGCAAAACAGAATCTGCTTTTCAACTTTAATGGCATCTCTGGTCTATGAAAACTGTGGACTTGAATCCCCTTTTTCTGCCCAGTGGAATTCTTTGAATCACCTACCATAATCCTGTCTGTGGGATTTCTTATCTGCCCTATCCCCTCAATCATCCTTCAGGAGTTTGGCTGCATTCTGGCCATCAGAAAATCACAGGAGGAGGAATGGAAATGGGCTCCTTCACACTTTGCATTCTCATACAAGCAAAAAAGCAACAAAAAGCAGGCAGTCCTGGGCATGAAGATAAGTTCTGAGTTACTTTGCCCCACACTGAGTGAAGATCTCTGAACTCTATGACTGCTGAAAATAATGGGACACTATCTCAGAGCTGAGGGTGCCTTACAAAACACAGAACTGCTCAGCCTCCCTTGCTTTTTAATATCTGTAGATTAAATTTTGCTTTTGTTTCATAATCCAGGGGAAGGGAACAAGTTCATTATTGGGAAAGTCAGTCACTTGAAAGACTAGTCACTCAAAATTCATTAATCACTGAAAGGGAAGTAAATGCTTGAGAACAGGTCATGTGCTGCTGAGCTGTCCCCAGGAGTGCTGTGTCGTGTGTACAAGCACAGCAGTGTCAGACAAAGAAAAGGACATGGTCTGTTTGCAGCACTAGTACACTTGACTAGAAAGGTGTAAAGCTTGATGGCAAATGCTTGTGGCTTATTCAGCTACATCTTCATGCCTGTTCTCCTCTAGCCTTTCATCTGTAAGGGTCTTCAGAGAAAATCTATCATAATCTTTAGCAAAGAATAATTTGAGATGTTTGTTGTACACAGTTATATAGTTTCTAATAGCTAGTAACACATCACAGGTTGTGATTTTAATGTGTAAATAATGTCATGGGCATTTTGCATGTTATATTCCTATATGTAACTGTACAGAGGCTATTTTCATGTACCCTAGCCCTTCTCTTGTTCCTCTCAGCTCACAGTAATTGCAAGACAAATAAAGCTGCATCTGTSTCCTCACAATAAAGGTGACGGGAAGTGGCAAACAATGAAAGGTCCAGGCCTGACTCTCAGCTTGCTAAACATTGCAGGTAAAATTGCCTTTCACTGCAGTCAGCACAAGGTCTGCCACTTCCTTCAGTAGCACCAGAACTTCATCTCTGTGTTTGATTGTCTTGGCTTTATCCAGGCACTTACATCATACCAGCCATGCTAGTTTTTTAACAACTTTAAAATACTGCAGGCTTATTTCAATATTTAACACTATGTTAGAAAGGTTCAGTGAACATTATGAACATGAACAGGCCTCCTGTGCCTGTGTTGTGTAGGGAGAGGCTTTATAAAGGCAGCTTATACTTGGACAGGCTGTGCAAACTGTACAGCTCCCAAAAAATTTTGCTGATCTCTTCTTTAAGTTAACTGCAGACTTACAGGGAGATTTCTAAAACATCACTGCCTCTAATATGTTCAGTTTATAATCAAGTAACTCGTTCATGGCTCACACAAGTCGGTCAGGCACAAAATGTTTCTGTAGATAAGGCAGACAAAACAGCTGTATTCACTCCCATTCCCTGACCTTAGTTGGGCTATTGGGATTTTGCATGTTAASACAGGCAGAGAGAACACTTGAAGAATGGGGTTAAAACTAAGTCAGCCCTTCTGTTCTCTCTCAATGATTTTCAATAGATTCTAACCTCTGCTATTGTCAGCTCAGCACAGATCAGATCCACTGTGAAGTTTGCTTTTCTCTGCCTCTTGTATTACAGCCACTACCAAGGACTCTGCAGTGCTGGAACCACCTGACTATTGTGTACAGGCAAAAGAGACCCAGCAGTGTTGCTCCACTGACATAGCAGTGCTGATAGGAGTAAAGCCTTGGTTGCATTATTGAAATGAATAATTACAACTTGCTGGATGTGCTGTGAAAAGATCTGCTGAGCAGAGGGACTTGACTATGGTTTCACCTTTGGAGCAGCTGTATTGCAGTCTGGAAACCTTGCACATTGTGCTGGTGCTCTGATGTGCTCATCTGTGGGGCCTTGCACACACACAGCAGAAGGAAGAGGTCCTTAAATACAGAAATGGCAAAACAAAAGCTGGCTTTCRGCACAGCTGTGAGGGTGGTGAGGCACTGGCACAGGTTGCTCAGAGAAGCTGTGGGTGCCCCATCCCTGGAAGTGTTCAAAGGCCAGGTTGGATGGTGGTTTGAGCAACYCTGGTCTAGTGAGAGGTGTCCCTGCCCATGTCAGGGAGGTTGGAACTAGATGACCTTTAAAGGTTCCTGTCAACCCAAACCATCCTTTGATCCTCTGGCAAAAGTGGGAGGCCACACAGAATCATGCTGTGGGTCTAGCACAACACACAGACCATTCACTGAAATGTTTCATCTACAGTGATGAGTGGCAGAGTGGCAGCATGACATATCATGTTATCATGACTATGGTGATAAAAATATACCTGGAGATATATGAGTTATGTCATGCTGTATGAAAAGTCTGCAGGCCCAGTAACTAAGCAACCTCTAAACCGTTGCATTTCTCATTAGGGTAATGTAAACCCATTAACATTTTTTGAACCGACAAGGGTCAGAATTTAACCCATTATTTCCGAGCTGGCTTTTTTTTGTTCCAGTGCTGATAGAAGTCACACATGATTATCCCACAGCGTACCAACAGCCAAGTAAACACCTAAAGGAACCCAATATTAAGGACCCAGCTCTTCATTCCTCCCATCTATATGGGAACTAAAATAGTTAGATCTTTGTTTTGTATGTAAAAAAACCAACTTGATTTTTATTCACACCTCTGCCATTCCCCTGTAGAACAACTCTTGGTGTATCACCCACATCATCCCTTTGCTTCCTCCCTCTGCTCTATGCCACTAGTGCTAGGTCTGCATGCCTCCGTCCAACCCTGTCCAACACACTAAACAAAAACAGAATCAAAACAAAGCAAAACTGAAATGGAAGCAGCAAAATGCTTGCCAGGCATCCCCAGGTGTTTCACTAACACACTCCATACCTTGCCTTCAGTTTTTCTATTTCAGCCCCATTCAACTAAGCATCCTTATTAGGATACAATCCAAACAAGTGCTTAAATGCCTATTTATATTCAGATGGTTTAAATACTTTTCTGAATGAAATACTTTAACTGTCAGCTCTTCAGAACAGAAAAAATACTTTAGTTTTGGCTTACAAAGAACTGAAAAATCAGATAGAAGAATGCTCTTCATGGCTTGCTGACAGCACACACAAAACCAGAAATATCTTCTCACTTCCTCTTAACTTTGTGCTTTGGATCTTAAAGAAGGAACAGAAAACACTTAAAAATCTCAGCAGACAGACCACTAGGCACATGGTCAGAGAAAATCTATGGAGCTGCTATTTCTGGGAGAGAATTACAATCAGTCAACGTCAGAGTCTTCACTTGTACAACAGGAAAAGTGCTGCTCAATCTATCTCAAAAGACATTAATATGATTTGTTGCTTATCCAATTCTTTGAGATAAAGAGTCTTCTTTATGCCAATATTAAAATTATGGGGAGGTCTTCTCTTCCCCCCAAGCCTCCAAGTATCATTCCTGGTTTCTTACTGTGGGTGGACCTCCTCATTCTGACAACAGCTGAATGCAACTTTCACCTGTGCCTGTGAGCAGCACTCCTACAGAAGGAAAAGGGGCCACCATAAAACAACACATGATCCAGAAGGGCTTCACAGACCCTGCAGTGCTCCCGAATCTCCCTACTCCTAAAAGTGGGTGTGCTTAGCTCAGCATTTTTTGAGTTAGGCGTTGCATTTTCCCTCCCTTTACTTTCAATCATTTAATTCAATCTTTGGCAAAACAATAACAAACAACAACACCCCTACACTCCCATGTTCCATTTCCACGGCAGAAAGCACAGCACATGTTTTGCTCAGGCAGCCTCCTCCCTCCCAGCTGTGAGCCGAGCGAACTGAAATTCATGGATGCGGCAAGGGCACAAGGAATATGTGCATATTGTACAGTCTTGAGCACACACAGGACTCTGATTGTGGCAGCACGTTTTGTGTCATTTTAATGACGCACAGCCCTGCTAGCTTCCCCCCCCCCCCAAAAGCTTTATGTAGGAGGCATAATTATATAATAAAATTCCTGTTTCTGCAGCATTTGTCCCATAACAACACAGAAATGCAGGCTTTATTATTCTTCCCAACCGGCAGGCACTGAATTACTAGTGTTTTAACCCTCTTTGCACTAAACCCTCAGATTGATTTCTGACTCACAACAGCAGGAGAAACAGCCGCTGATCATTTCTTCTCTCTCCACTTGTGAGGTTGATTCTTGGCCTTTGAGATAATTTTTATCAGCTCATAAAACACCAGCTTGTTAAGGATCCAATTTATTTCCTGGGGAAACTTTTACTCACTGTGCTTGAGTTACATCCAGGGCTGATGTGCCTCAGCCTCAGGACAGAACTACTTGACCCAGTATTACATTGTGGCTGCACTGAGAAGGATGGAGCTCACGCTGCAAAAGGGCAAAGGTACAACTGAGGAGTGCCTTGTGCAGTTCTGCTGACCACAGGGTCTCTGTAAAGCCATGACTCCAGGTATGTGATGGATACTACAGGGGTAACCACCTTTGACATCTCAACCACATGCTGGCAGGACACATCTTCCCTTGCAGCAAGGAGCTGGGTTTCTAGTCACTGTTTCTGACTATCAGGGCATCAGTTTACTTTTCAGGATGCTGCTTTCTGTTACTCAGGGGTGCAGGCATTTTGGAAAAGCTGTTAAGCAAAACGTGGACTAAAATCTCACCGAGATAGGAGCAAATGCCCACTACAACTTATTGGTGTCTCTTTCACCAAACGGAGGAGGGACCTGTCTATTGCAGAAGGGTCATCCACGCATAGACAGCAAGATGGTGATTACCCAGAAAGAGAAGGCCTCTTACATTCCCAGATTTACACTCTTTCAGTCAAAGCATGAAAGACATTAAGAGGAAGGTTTCTGAACAGCTAATTAACAAATAGCTAATTAATAATTAGCTAATTAACAGCTAATTAACAAATAACCCCTCTTGTGGTACCAGGGCTCTCACGGATGATATAGAAAGGGATCAGGTACCTGGGAACATGCACACTCCTGGCGCAGTCTCAAGCAAGATTGTGTCTCGACATGTCCCTCTAGTGCCTGGCACCAGGGACCAAAGCACAACCCAGGACAGCTGGGCAAGGAGACACAAGGGTGGTGAACACAGCTCCTCTCCCTGTGTCCATAGAGCAGATCCTTTGGCGGCCTCAGTAACAACATCCTGGAGCCCCAATTCTTCCACACATAGGAGAGTGAACCGCCAGCTGAGCTACATCACGTCTGACCCCCATACTTCCAAATCTCCTCCCTACAGGGCAGAGGTCCCCACAGCCTTCCCTCCACCTTTCCTCATTGTGGCTATTCTGCCAGGTCAGTGAGCAAGAGGGGACAGGGTTTGGTCCTTCAACGCGGTACTTTTTCAGAGAAAATGAGCCACCAGCAGGAGCATGCCTGGGAGCAGAACCTGAATCCTGCAGGCTTCAGAGCAGCACTAAGCCCTAGTGTCGAGCATCTGCGTACCATTTCCACTATTACAATTCACAGCAGCTTCCTTACCAGAGAACACGGCTGTCACCACTTTAACTATATTCCTTCATCAATCCTGACTGACCTTCATTCACAATCTCCCTGGGCAAGTATTTCCAGCTACCTGTCTGTGGTTGCCTTTAAACACCCAGCAGCCTAATTCTGGGATACAGAAAGCTCTCGAGCCATTTATTCACATGGAGCTGTGAACACCATACACAATCTTTCCAATAATCTGCACTGACTAAGGTCTGCTGAGTCACTATCTTCATTTTTCCGTAGGCATAAATTTTCACAGCCCACCATGAGCACAGTGTAAGCAGTTCCACAGCAGTGCAGACCAAAAGAATAACTTTAACATGAAGGAACGAGGGATGCTTTACCATCATGACCTGACTGCTTAAAAACAAGGAGGAACTGAGGATAAAACCATCTTCTCCCAACTCTGCCCCACTCATGCTGACTGATCTGGTCAGCCTTACTGCCTCCACCAGCTGTCCTCCAGGAGGGCTAGTAGGGATCATGATCCCTTGTTGGTTAGTTGTGTCCCAGGCCATTTGTGCTGCTAGTTAATGGAGCTGTCATTTGCTTATCCTGGATCGGGTGCTATAAATACACTTTCGCTTTCGTCAGCAACGTAAGCTAACAAAGTTCTCCACAGCATGGAACTCAAAAGAAATTCTGCATTCTTACATAAAGTTATAGATGGAGTTGTAAAATCTTCAGCTAACCTCTTATTCCTGTAACAGTTTGGTTTTGTTATATAAAAATGTTTAACTGGGGAAAGAGGGAAAGGAAACATTTTTTAAAATTAGGAAGATGAATTCTGTCCTTGCTCATTCCACAGCTTCCCTTATAAACACACACTTGTGGTGTTTTCCCCAAGTCAATGTGAGACTGGGGAACAGACAGCAGGAGAAATGATGATCTGACCTTTGCCTATAAAACAGCTTGGGAGGGGTGGGGGGGAGCTCAAGAAGGTTTTTCCTCCTGTGGATCTTCAGGCAGCCACAGGAATGTATCTCTAGGAACAGGCTGGCTGCATAAACTGGATAGAACAAGTTCAGAGCAGTGTTGCAGCTTGCTCTGACACCACGTCGAGGGGGGAGAGGGAGGGAGAGTATCGGGTACAGAGATGAACAGTTGCCGTGGGGCTSCCGCCTTGCACCCTCCACACGAGCAAGGCACAGTGATGGGGCTTGCAGAGGAAGAGGGACACCTGCAGAAAGCAGAGTGGCACCATTTGTTTTGGTAGCTGCTGCATCTCAGATCTGKGCGCTCAAGTGATGTTTGTTTGCTGCCAAGGCTCGGCTGTGGTAGTGAAGAAGCTTGAGCAGGGCGGGGATCGGGCTCAGACGTGAAGCTGTGTCCCTCAACAAGCAGGGCTGGGATAGCAACGTTTCCACATTCTAATGATAAGTCTTATGAACTCTGGGTAACAGCAACATCAGCATGTGGGTGGACTTATGTTGAAATTAACTTCCATTTAATCACATAGAGCAAATAGTTGGTTTTCTGTCTACTTTAACAGGGTCTGTTTCCTCCAACGAAAGCACTTGTCTGGACTTGAATGTTAATTCAGATTAAGGCAGGATGTGAAACTAAAACACAACTGTTTATCCTGAAGAACTGCAACTGTGGGTATCCCCCCGTGGAACAAGAATATCTTGATCCAGTTTGGTTTAGTTTAGCTGAACTGGATGACAGCGTAAGTCACACTTCTGAGAAGTCCCCAAAACCATCGACTGGCTAAATTCTTATTAACATATGTAATTTCTGTAATGTACAGTCAATGAAGTCAGCATTTTTTTTCCTTTTGAAGTGGTATTTAGAAAGGAGATTTTGCTACTCTAACATTTTGCTGTAGCAGTTCAAATTTACTTTGTCGGGGGGTTTTTTTGGGGTGGAGTTCAGTTTAACCTGCTAAGAGGATGCAGCTGCTGCTGAGTTTGGTCAGAGCTAGGACCATCGTGCAGGGACAGCAGCTGACATCCATGCCTCTGTTCTGGGATGTCAAACCTCAGCACTTGCTGGCCAGGCCAAAGTGAATGTATGCACTGCCAGTAAGTAGTGTTTCATGGCATGGAGCTCCTTCTAGAACACTAGTTTTATACTGTCATTACTTGACTAACTTCCACAGAGGTAACATGGTTATAAAATAGAGAAAGTTCAAGGTGAATCAAATCCAGCGGTTCTTAGATGGAGACCACTGGAACAGTTTTTCCTCTCAGTCAAGCTAGAGAGGCTCTGGAGCATCCCCTGCAACAAGCCCCTGCAGATATGGACTTACATTRGTACTAATGACTTTCAACTTGATCCAGATGTTTAAAACACCCTCCAGGAAGATACATTTATATTCATTCTACAGATCCCATTGACGATAYGATCTGATGCACCAAGAATATAAATGACATGTCCAAACTTATAAAAGCCARTAGAGAGAAGGTAAGGAATCCTGAGTCTCTTACAGAATACAGGAGACATTATCTGAACTCCCTACACTGGTTTTTTTTTGTATATGGGATATGCATAGAAGCAACAAACACAGCATATTTATATTACCTTAGCTCTTCCTAAGATGAAAGCAAATCTCGTAATTCAAATATTTTTTCTTTCAATTTACAAATGTTAAAGATCTGATCAAATAGTATACACCTGTATTGTAAGCAATACATAGACTTTTCTTTAAAAAGGATGATAAAGTTGTCCTATTGTAAGTATATTTGTGTGCAAATATATTTCTCCTTCCATGGTTAATCTACAGGAGAGAAGGGAACACGTGTAATTGGCACAACTGTAATCAGCATAAAATAATGGGATGACAAATAAAAGTGCTTTAGAAAGGCTGTTGGTAACAGTGTGCTCTTTCAGATAAAGATTTTTTCCATGCTTTCCTTGCAGATTAGATTGCAATTTCTCTCTCAGCAAGTTTAGAAAACGTGGGCCAAATTCTTTCTCAGCGTAATTCCACTGGATTGATCAGGATGAATTCAGCCTAGTGCTTCAAAATCACAGTTAATTTCTCTCTCAGGTAAAGTAGAATATATATTATGAAACTGAAGACTAAGATAGAGCAGAACTAAGCAACTTGAAAAACAAAGCATCTCATCTTTCTGGCTTTAATCAGGCAAGACTCATGTTGGAGTTGTACCTAGAGGTGGTGAGTTTTTTCCCTTTTTAAGACCCACAATATGTGTTTCTTTGTTTTCCTATTTCACAGTTGCTATTCTTACAATTAACATTTCTAAGCTCTAGAAGGGAAACACATTCGAGAAAGAAAGTTTCCATCTGTTTGATACAGCAAAGCTGTTGATTCACAACTTTGATAACTGCAGACACACTGCACAGAGACATCCAGCTAAAATGTAGTGACACTCTTGCTACAAAACACTACTTGGTAGGCAAGTTTGGACAGGTGCTGTCTCCAGAACAACTTTTACTACTTACTATGACTCTTTCTTTTCCAAAATACAGTTCACAAGTTTCATGTCAACTCTGTCCTCTTTATAGACCACGGTTGTCAGCCTGTTTATCTTCTCCTTCTGTCTATTTATTTTGCATGCTCTGGCTTCACTTTTTCTATAATCATAGAATCATTTAGGTCAGAAAAAATCTTTAAGATAATCTTACATAGTTGGAGTTTACTAATTTACCAGAACTGCAAGAATTTTAAAAAAGAATTTAAGTATTAGAACTATCTCCCCAGTTGTGTGAAGATAACCTACTGACAGGAATGTGTTTAAAAGAAAAAAGGAAAAAAATCCAAAATAGTCAAAAACACAACAACAAAATCCCCAAACCACTCATTAAAAAATTTTTGACTTGAAAAGAACTGTTCAATTAAGAAAAGAAAGGCGCCCTACCACATTTTTTGATTTTTTTTTAATTCTGCCTGATGTAAAACCAGATAACAAACAAACTTCAAATATGAAATATAGCTATCAAGTTTTTAAGAAATGATGGTGAAATAAAAATCACTTGTGAAAGCTTTTTTTACAAGTAATTTCTTTCCAGTGCTATATAACATTTTCCCCTTCTTCTATGAAAACACACATGTACAAACTCACACATAAAAAATTATCACTGTAGGAATCACAACGAAAACTGAGACCCCAGGAGGTGAGCAATGACACACACAGCACAACAGAGAAAAGGATTTGGGGTAATGCTTGCCGTCTGCCACAGCACAAACAGGTGGCTGCTCACTGATGCCACATTTGGTTATTTGGGCTGAAGTGGACAAAGCCACATGTCTACACAAACTTCTGCTCCTGCTATGACAGACAGTGGTGGCAGAGAGGAACCAGCTCCACCTCAGTGCATGTCGCTCCCAGGAGGGCAAAGCCTCAGGGGGAAGGGGATTAACACTATAATGCTTCTGGCTTGGCAGAAGTACACACCAAATTCTGGCAGATCAGATTTCGTCACTGCTCTTGTAAACAGGGCCTCTATTTGCCATTTCACCTACACAGAAGCCTAAAATACAGCAACTACATTCCACAGTCCCAGAGGTGGGCAGCAGGTGCCCTTCCCAACTTAATAAACAGGCCATGTCATCAGCATCAAAGGCCCTTCTGGAATGGGGCTGAAGTTGTTTGAACTATCACTCCTGCCATCAGATKTACATTTCCCACACTAACCTTCCCCTAGTTTACTGCCAGGTGCCTTTCTGGAAAACGGGAAGTTTGGCTTTGAAGGGCCGCTCTAAGAAATCTAAGGGGTAGTAAAGTTACAGCAGAAGCCATGGCAACACAGGGCTAAACTGAAATGACTGCTCCCGCAGGAAAAAAAATAGCCTGAGAGTAGCTATCCAATGAGGTTTGCTGCGTGAGCATAAGGAACAGGCCAGGAAACTGCAGAATATARAGAATTCCTGCTGTGCTTCCCCCAGTGTGTCTCCTTTATATTCAAGAGTGTGCACGAAAACAGTTTCTGAATGCATTAGCTTTTCACATCTGGAAAYGCAGGTTCAGTTGTGCATTAGCCCACATGTCTCCATTTCTTCCCTAAAGAAAAAAGTGTATCCAGAGGCAAGCAGGTATCCAGGGGAACCCCACAGTAACAGGGCAAATAATGCATGTTAACTTCCAAACAGATAAAATCTGACTACATGCTTTCAGCATCTTGCTTGTTTTCCTGAAAACTACTCACAAGCTGTAAAAATCTTCTAGTTTTTGGAACAACTCTTCTGAACGTGAGAATGTACAACCATAGAGAAGTATGGATTAATCTTTAGGAGATTTAAAATCACATTTAGGGCATGAAACCCCTTACCAATTCACAGGTCCCAAAAAGAGGAGCTCCTGTGTTCTCTTTCCACCTCTTGTCTCTCACTCCTCCCAGCTACAAAGATTACTTTGTGTTGCACTGATCCTTGTCATATCTGCCAATGAGCCATTTTAATATGTTAAAAGAGTACAAAGCATAAGGAGTGGGCAGCAGGGAAGCTACACAGATTTCCAGCAGTTTAGGGAGTTTAAATAAACAAACCAACTGAACAAAAAATCTCCTGAGACAGCCTAACAATTGACAAAACAGTGAGGAAGCACAGACCAGGAGAAGCTGGAAATTGTGGGCAGTGAAAGTCACTCACAGAAAAGCATTTCTTCTTTCTCCAGGTTTTTCAGCAAGCTATCTCCAAGCCTTTTGGAAAAGGTTTAAAACCAACAAGAAAAAGCTGCTTGTTATGGAACTGCAGGAAAATGGGCAATYGTGGGTGCAGACCAAAACTAGGAACGGGCTCAACCAGGGATTAAAACAAGTTAATAGAATGTAGGTTCCCTTTGCTGACCTTAGAATTGTTTCTAAACAGGAAGGTCTTTGGTTGAGGAACTTCCTTGGCCACTGATCATCAGAAACTGGAAGGCTTAAAGGCAGGATATAAGGAGGATCCTTCTCAGTCCCCTTGGGATCTGCTAATGGCCACTACCAAAAATCAGAAGGCTAAATAGAACTTGGCACAAAACCATCCAAGAAGACACTGCTTTTAACTGGTTCTGTCCCACGCAGAAAGGCCAGACCTGCATTAGTCAACTGAAGCTGCTTCCAGAACAAGGCTATTTTTCAAGCATGGATCAGAGCTGGACATAACCTCTGCTGACCTCTTCATGCAAAGGTGACTATTTCACCATTGAGCCTCTTGAAGAGGCTTTCACAAACACTTGAACGTATTGTCAAATATTTATTATATGCCTGGGTTTGCATTACCTTTGGGCACCACCAAAGTCCTTGCACTCCAGGGGAGGTTTCCTCACACTGAGCGTTCAGCTGGACTAAGCACTTTGAAAACKCCTCTTGGAAGGTTTCCCAGTTCACCTCTCTAAGCTTGATTGACAGGACCAATGATGTATTTCTTTCAAGGGTTGGTAATCAAGCTGCTTAGTCTCTCTTCCAGATCATTAGTACTGTCATTCCATACAGTAGTGTGACCCCCGAGGTGCTCTGCTCTTAACATTCTCCCAGGATGACAAACCAGCCTTTTTCCCTGGTAAAAATTTGCAATGTCTTTGCTTCCTGTTTAAGATACTTATTAAACCTGCACTGTGACTATGAGGCTCACCCTATGATTACCAGCTTTCTCTAACAGCCTCTTCTGAAAAGCTTCAACAAAAGCCTTATAGGAATGTAAATAAGTTACAGTATATCTAACATTTCTCCCATTATGCACTATTTTAACTTTGTGAAAGAATTCTAATATATTAGAGAAAGTTTACACTTAGAGAAAGTTATGCTGGTTTGCGCCTCAGGTACATTATAATGACATCTATAATGACTTTCTCAACAATTTTCTTAGGCACTTAAATGAGGGTCATGAGTTTATAATTCCCTGGATCACCCTTATCATCTCTCCCACCTCAACAAAAAGAGCACTGGCAATCTTCCAGATTCTTTTTACAGCTCTAATGATAAATTAAATCGCATTTATTTGGTTTTTTTTTTTTCCTGGGAGCTAATTCAGCTAATACTAAAGAAATTAACTGCTGACTTAATAGATTAATGTAGTCCAAATATTAATAACATTAATACTTTCTACATTTACACATACATGTCAGTCAGTCTCATACTGCTTTAACAACAAAGCCAACATCTTTGTCTCCATTTTGAAGACAAGGAAAATGAAGCACAGACAAGGGCGTTATGGGGCAAAGCTACAAGCAGAGTCCAAGTCTCATACTTGAATCACTGTCTGTTAAATCATGAGATTCAATGAGGGCTTATTAACTATAAAAGTATCTCTACTCCTGCCAACTTTTTACCTTTACCAAAAGGTAATGTTCAACTCACGAGGTATTCCTCTGCATAGAAGACCACGGTAAGAAGTATTTTACATTCTAATTTTCTCTTCTTAATTGTCCCTTGAGCCTCCAGAGCTATTCAGGCTCATTGGCTCTCTAGTGGATTTCTAATATAGTTCTGGAAGAAAAGTACTCTTTTTTTTTTTTTAATATATTTGTCCTTTTAACTTCCTTTCATCCATCTTGGTCTCCAGCTTTCCTACTTCTCTACTTGCATGACTCATATAGAACTTATTTCCCCCACACCAAGCTATTGCTCTACCCTGCATTAATATTTGTCACTTCCCATTTAAACATATTTTTTTTCTCTCCTTCTACTCCTTTCACTATAAAAATGTGTCATTGTTCTGTGTAACTCTTTTATTCACATAAATAYCTAATCACATTCAGTAGCACCAGGCTGATGGATTCAGAGATACCCTACAGTCATCAGTTCCATGCCGTAAAAAATTAAGTTCTTAATTTTTTTTAGGGCCAGATCCTCAAAATGGGCTAAAATAGAGCTGTTTAGTGCAGCCAAAGACTAGGAGAGATATCGGACTTCCTCATATTAAATCAATAGATTAGACCACCTTGTTTCAGGCTCTTTTTAATTAGTTTCCTCAGTCTTCTATTCTGGTAATGACAACCTGATGATTCTTTCATTTCTCTTTCCTGAAAAAAGAAACCATTCTTGATGCTAGGCATCACATTAACAACTTCAGTGTACATAGTGTCTGTTATCTAAAAGAATCCTGAGGAGCTTTGGAAACCCTACACAGTTTCATTGACTGAAGCAACTCATCCACGAACACAAGGAGGATATAGAACAGCTGTTTATCAACACATGGAAACACAGAGCACAATAGGATGTGTGTTGCAAATTGACAACGGAGTGAGAAGTTAGGTGAGCAAAATATAATTCTTGCACCTAGAATTGGGTTGGACATTACTGTTAACAACCCTTTTCTAGGAAAAGTGTCATGGGATAGCTACTAATAAYATTTTTCAAATTCTTGAGTAAGCATTTCATCCAAAATACACAAAGTGAAATTTGAGCTCTTGCTTCAGTACTTGTGTACTGAAGGGGAAAAGGGAAGGGAAGCTCAACATGAAAGCTCCCACGGCATGGCAAAAATGAGAGCCAGCTCAACAGCTCACTTCATGGTCTTCCTTGGAAGAGTTTCCATGCAGCAATATAGAATCGTAGAATCGTTAAGGTTGGAAAAGACCTTTAAGATCATCAAATCCAACTGTCAACCTGGGACCCCCACCACGTTCAGCATTAAACCATGTCCTCAAGTGCCACATCCAAACATTTTTTGAACACTTCCGGAGATGGCGACTCCCCCACTTTCCTAGGCAGCTTGTTTCAACACTTTACAACCCTTTCTGTGAAGAAATTTTTCCTATATCCAACCTAAACCTYCCCTGGCAGAACTTTAGGCCATTTTCCCTCATACTGTCACTGGTTGCCTGGGAGAAGAGGCTGACCACCACCTGGCCACAACCTCCTTTCCATTAGTTGTAGAGAGTGATGAGGTCTCCTGTCTCAGCCTCCACTTCTCCAGGTTCAACACCCCCAGCTCCCTCAGCTGCTCCTCACAGGACTTGTGCTCCAGACCCTTCACCAGCTTCACTGCCCTTCTCTGGACACGCTCCAGCACCTCGTCTTCCTTGTAGTGAGGGGCCCAGAACTGGGCACAGCGCCTTGAGGTGTGGCCTCACCAGTGCTGAGTACAGGAGGGAAATCGCTGTCCTGGTCCTGCTAGACTATTTCTGATCCAGGCCAGGATGTCATTGGCTTTCTGGGCCACSTGAGCACACCGCCAGCTCATGTTCAGCCAGCAGCATGAAACAAGCATCCCCAGAAATACATTTCAGTGGTCCCCTACCAGACAGGATTGCAGACCTACCGATAGTGCTGTGGTCCTGTGGCCAATGCACAGGATCCCAGGGCACACACTCCCTCACAAGCATATGGTGGCTTACTTGGCACAGCTGATCAAATTGCTTGCTCCATGGACAGTTGTGTGTCTCGTAGCCAATCCTTACTTGTAACAACCACCCCATTTTTAGGTCGGCAGACACCAGATTCAGTATCCCCAAGACATGGGGCTGCAAACCGTAGATTCAAAAGCTACAGTGAGCAGCTCTGCCACCTATACAGCAGAAGTCAGCAGATAGCTCAGGGTGATATCTTGGCCAGTTATCCTGATGTAAGTCACCTCTACTTATATGTCAGACCACTAGGCTGTATAAATAATGTTGAAGTTGCTTCAAGCTGCAGATCAGCCCTAGATGAGGAGCACAAAAGAGCAGTTCTATTCTGATCTAATCCTGTACCTTTCTTAAAAGCAGACATTTCATGTAAGCTATCTTTTTCCTTTATTTTTCATCATGCAGTTAACAATACCTGGGCATGGAATCAAGGCATTTAAGCTGTAGGAACCTGTCATGCTTTGTAAGTGTGTCATGTTTTTCAGTAAAATTACCACTTTTCCCTCTCCCTCTACAATTAGTCATATTAGTGTCTTCCACCAAACAGTGACCTGCCCAGTCTAGTAATTTAAAGGTGAGTTGAGACAGTATTTCACAGTACAGTGTAGCCATATTCCTTTATGAGGGCAACTACTAGAAGACACAAAATTAGCTGCTGAAAGGGGCCAGACATATTTACTCCTAGAATGAAAACAGTCTTTCTCTTGAGTATTTTAGAAAGCTTAAACCAACCCCATTTCAAAACATTGTTTGGGGTCCTTACCCACTCCTACAAGCTATGTCCTCCATCATTTACAACCTGTTTACATCAGTGRGCAGATGGAGCCCTTCTGGCCAGTTTTGCTGGCTCTTTAAACTCTTCTTGAGCTGCTGCACTTGCTATCATTGCTTTGATCCAGAGACTGACAGCACACTACTTACTGCTGCAGCTTTACTGTCTATCCCGGAATTTTTATCCCTGCCATTTCTCTACTTTATGGGCCTTCAAGCTGAAATACTCCTGCAGGGGAGCTCCTGGAACCCTTTATGTAATGCATTAGCTTTCCATGAGTGAAAGCAACCTGCGTTTTCTCTGGAGTTTGTTATGTGTTAGCATTACAATGTTCATTGCCCTGTGTCTCAGACATGACAGGCCAGTCTGTTCTGTGATAGCATCAGCATCGGACTCCCCGACTCTCTTTTCCTTAGTCTTTAAAATCTAATAAAAAAAGAAGTTTTGGTTGTCACTTACAAATGTTAGTGAATTAACTATTTTCACCTGTTAATTCTGCAAGTTAGGGTGGAAACACACCAAGGAAGCCCAGTCAGAGTCTTCCAAACAATGGCTACTGTTGAATCTCAAGCTGTAAAATATGATTTTCAAATTAAGGATAAATTATGTATGCACTGAAAAATAACTATTCAGTAAAAGAAATGTACACATTTTCTATCCATTTACGTTATTGCTACCAGAGTTTTTCTTCAGATGTGAAGCAAACATGTCATCCCGTAAGCTGGTCAGTGTGAAATGTACATTTTTAATTTGTAAGCTTATGAGGAATACTAAATCCTACTTCTAACTTACAGCTAATACTACATCGAGGTTGTATTATTTCTCTCCTTGCTGCTTCTACCTTAAAAAAAAAATCAATCTTACGAGACAACATGACAAATGACACACATTTCAATAGGATTGAACAATAAACAGCCACCTCAACAAAGAGAAGCCTTCCCCCACCTCCCCACTACAGCAGCATCAGACAAGAAACTGAGACATGTTAACAGAGAAGCACTCCAATTAACGTGTTAGAGCTCCTCTAAAGCAGAGACCAAAGGCGGCTGCTGCTGAGGATGCTGGGGGATGCAGAGCAGTAATTGTCACTTAGACACTTCACTCCCCACAGCCCAGCTCCCTCCCAGCCGGGTTTATCTCTTGTCAATTACTGCTGTCATTTGGATTTCGACATGTGCCATCAGGAGCCAGGGCAGAGGCACCAGCCAGGCAACACACAGCAGAGTCAATCCATTCTTAAGGCCTGCTGATGCCACCCCATGTCCTTGGGGTCCAGGACCCCCCAGCACCTCACTGTGCTCCAAGGGGGGCTCAAGGGAACTGCCACGGCCAGGGATGGGAAAGACATCCCAAGGTCAACTGAAAGCCTGCAAGAGGCCACAGAATTTTTCAGGAGGAGGTCACGCATGAAAGATACAAACTGGACACCAACGGCACGAGTCTTGTTTCTGGTGCATCTCCCAGTGATGGGAGGTTGCCTTTTCCACTCAAAATCTGTTTGCACTGCAAAGCTGCACAGCAGGCAGAGTTGGTGAACTCCAGTATGACTATGCTTTAGTACTTCATACAGAACTTGAAGGTTGGAGAGGAGCACTGTAGGTCTTTCCAACCTCCCTACTTGAGCATTGACTGAGGATTATGTCTAAATGAATTTTGAATATCTCCTAGGAAGAAGACTCCGTAACCTCTCTGGGCAGCCTGTTCCAGTGCTTGGTCGCACACACAGTAAAGAAGCTCTTCCTCACAATTAGGTGGAACTTCCTGTGTTCTAGTTTCAGCCTGTTGCTTCTCATCCTATTGCCCAGCACCACCCAGAAGAGCCTGGCTCCATCCCCTTGACAAACTCCCTTCAGATACTTATAGACACGGATAAGATTCCCTCTCAGTCTTCTCCAGGTTAAACCAGCCCAGTTCCCTCAGGCTTCCCTCCATAAGAGGATTCGTCCAGCCCCATAATCCTCTTCACAGCCCGCCAGGACCTCCATGTCTCTGGTACTAAGGAGCCCAAAACCAGACACAGTACTCCCATGTGAGGTCTCACCAGGGCATGAGTACAGGGCACCAGCATTTGGTACTCTTGTAGCACCTACACGCACAGGCTGCACATTGGGGCCCACGATGCAGGATGCTTATAGATCACACTTGTGTACCCGAGCAGGTTGAAGATATTGGATTAGTCAAGGAGGAACATGAATGAAACAAGGATTCTCAGCTTCTTGGCTAGGGAATGGTCACAACACATATTGGTGGTGTGCTATTACCTGATTGGACAGAGTGATGTGAGAGGGTCTAGGATGAGTCTGAGGAGGCTAGAAATCCAGAGAGCAACTGCTGACTGTGTACTCTGTGGAGGGAAGATGAAAACACAGCACCCTCAGCTGCTCATACCTGCTGCTTTGCTTCCTAAACAGTGCAGCTAAGACAATAACACATAAAAATTCATCAATACTTAATGGATTGCCTTCGTTAAAGGTTGAAGGCTGCCTATTTGCTAAGTATCACAATGAAAAATTTGCCACCAGTTTTGGAGGTATATCATCTCTTTAAACAATCCACGTACTTCATAGTATTTGGAGCTCAGAGATCATTCTTACTAGCTGACAGAACAGTCTGTGCTGCCTCCATTTGTCAGCCTGCTCTATGACATCTCATCACCACACGAGGTGCAGCAGAGACCTCAGAGAGGGAAGAACCACTTCAGCCAGATCTAATTCAACATGGCCTCTGTCACTGAAAATAGTATTTCTTCTGATATCTGCAGCCAAAAAAATCAGGGGTACAGAACCATCGGTTTTATTTGCTGACAAGATGCATTTCTATGGGTTTTCCCATGAATGAGAGGATTTTAAAAAATTCTGTGGGCAACTCAGACGGTCCACCCACTGCCCAAATGGAGTGGGATACAAAAAGCCAGCAAGTGCAGAACAAATACTACCTCCTACTTAGGAGTGTTAGGGAAAGGTTGTTTGTCACTGATGAGCTGCAATCAGAGGGCTATAAACTATCCTTAGCATATTTGAGAAGCCTTTTGCTCCATGTTAACCAAGGAAAATCAGAGATAAAATCAAACCAAAATAAAACACACTGCTTGCCTTTTCTTTTTAACTAGCCACAAGAAAAGTGATGGAAGACTTGGATTTGCTGTGACACCTAGATTGCCACTTCAAGTCAAGAAAAGCACCTGCATGTAAAGCTCATACACACAGAGCTTATTCTCCCCTGCTATCAAGACCTCTCTCCTTGGATTAAAAATAAAGAATATTGAAACAAATAAGCTAAAGCAGCTTCTAAAAAGTAGCTACAGACTGGACTATGGCTCATTGAAGACCAACACAAAGTAATTTGCCCTTTCTTTTGTTTCTTTTTAATTGTTTTTAAATGGGCTTTTTTGGCTGATTGTGTATTTGAAATCCTCTGTATTAATAAGCTGATCTGTTACTGGCTCTGCTATGCTGACCTGAGTCAAAAAAACCAGCTCTTTTCTCTTTTGTCTCCAAGCCAAAAGAAATTTTTATGGGGAATAAGTCCTCTCCCTCCCCCTGCACCGAGTCACAATACAATGGTAATTTGAAAACCTTCCATTTATCACTAGGAACAAAAATGTTAAGCCAGATAGCAAAGCAGGGTTTGAAACAGGGTCTCTAGAACAAAAACTCCCACTACCACAGTCCACACAATTCCTGACTCAGGCATTATGCCTCTGAACACCACCATGGCACTATCCTTCTGCTTCAGGTCATACTGGCTTGACAGACCTCTTGTTGGCCTGTAATGCTATATTATGGTTTTTTTCCCCCGCTACAAAATGTAACACAGCCTTTTGTTATTGGTTTACCWATCTGGTTTTGCCAAACTCAAAATCTGCTTTAAGAAGTAGGCATTTTTCCTGCACTTTTAAAAGAGAAACAGTGATCCAGGCATTGAATATGTTAGGTGGAAAAGAAGTTCCACCAAGGGAATTTCTCAAGACAAGTTGAATGACAGCTGGGGAAAAAGGGTCTGCCGGAATCACCTGGGATGAATTCACTGACTGTCACTGCTTCTCAAAGTGACACAGCAAGGACAGTAGTGAAAGACTGAGGCTGGCTCCTTAGTGTTGGGACTAAGGAGAGATGACTGCCCAAATGCTCCACCCCAAGTTTATCCTATTAACCCTGCCTTTAGCGACTAGTTCAGCCAGCTCTCATCCAAAGGATCTCGGCAATGGAGGGCTCAGCTTCCCATCGGCAGAACAGCTGAATTAGGGGCTTCCACAAGTCTGCACTGTCACTTCTTATGCTTTGACTAAAACCTGCTGCTGCTCCCCATTTTGGTGTCCCTATCATACAAACTGAAGGATGTACGTGCTCCCATCCTACACAGAAATGCTGCTTCCTTAAGAACACATAGTATCTACATTCTGTGTACCAGCAGGTATGAAACACTCTCCATGCGTAGTTTTCTAGAACGATCTTAGGTCTTCTCTAAGTCAGCCTAACTCATTGTTTTAGTGACCATCACCACCTGAATTCTCAGTATGCTATCTGAACACCACAGAGCATCAACAAGAGACAAAACAATAGTTTGACTGGTTAGGTTGTGACTATACATTGGGTCCTCCCAACTGTGATAGACTAGGACCTTTGGTTGAATGGTAGTAATTATTTGAATGTTAAACTACAAAAAGCAAGACAAATTGCACTGAAATCCTGGTCCCTTTGAAGTAGGATGCACAGTACACCACTTTCCTTTCTGCCCCACATCCTCAAACAAATACAATGAGTTAAACAGTATGAAAAACCCAGCTCTCAGATTAATAGTGCATACAGTCTTCCAGAAGTTCTCAATAAGAAAAGCAAAGGCAGAATTGCTAAAGATAACTACATTTTTTTAACCCACACAGGACAAAACACTTCTCTTTTGGGACTGAGATTTAGCATTGCATCAGAGGCAGAGCTCTCTCACGCATGCATGTGCATATATCATCCGAACCAGCTGAGAAAGTATATATTTCAGCTTCTCTCCTAATGGTCAGTCAATTTGATCAACAGCAATCTTTAATTGCTATAGCAGGCAGAAGTATCTCAGCTATAATTTACATCTTGACAACAAACGATCAGCCAGACAGCACTCACCCACCTTGGAACATAACTGAAGTTTGGGTGCTTGGCTTTGGCATCAGGACTGGTGATCTCTTTTGCCCTTCTTTCTTTTGTTTTCTCTTCCTTTTCATCTTACCCCTTTACCCAAAACCCATTGCTGTGTGCTTATATAATAAGAGCGGTACTAACATACTAATTTCCATGCCAAGAGTGTAATTTACTAATAAAACTTTGCGAGTTTTTGTGGTCCTGCTGACTTTTGTTCTTTCTTTCAACCACAAGCATTTATGAATCTTGCATGGTCCCCTCCCCCTAGGGGTGTGTCCTGGTTTGAAGGACAGGTGTCTGTCAAGGAAGGTGGGAAACCTCCCTTGAGTATAGGATGACCTCCCTCCCTCCTCTGAATTACTGTACCTTTGAAATTACGGGGCTCTCAGGCAAAGATGTGGTAAAAAGAATAATAGTTCTTTACTAGGGTTATATATCTATATATATCTATATCTATATATAACAAGACAGTTAAACGGCAACCATAAGAGAACAGACAAACCCCTTATCAGTTCCTTGTGTGTTGTTGGGAGATCCTCCGTTGGGGCAGAGAGGCTGCGGTGACTCCCCCACGGCTGCAGGGGGCGCTGTGACGCGAGCACGATGACCCTCACATGGCAACGGCGGCTCCGGTGGACGGGAAAGGGCCAGGGGGGTCGCCCCCGGTGCGAACCCACGGGGCAGCAGCCCGGCTCCACCAACCTCGGCAGCGGGCAGCGAGCAGCGCAGGCAGGCAGGGTTGACTGGGGAGTGATGGACCTCGGTATCACCCACCGGCAGACCGGCAGAAGGCAGGAAACAGCAGAGAGGAGCAGCTCCGGGCGGCGATTGGTTACAGCGTAACTCTGAACCCTGTGCCGCAGCGGGACCCTCGGAGATGKCACAGTGTATCCSTGCTCTGGAGCCAGCCSGCGGAGGCGTCGCAGTGTAGCAATGTTCCCGGAGTGAAACCGGCASTCGCTGCAGACAGGACTGTCCTCACCAAATGCAGAGCGGAGAGAGAGAGGCAAGCCCAGTCTCCACTCACCTCTCGCCCAGGTCTCGGGGAGTTCTCTCTCGGTGCTCCAGCCTCTGGGGAAAACATCCCCTTGCCAGTATTTCCAGGTCTTTGTTTTTCTTTAACTGAGGGAATTGTCCTGGCTTCTGGGCTGGGCAAAYGATCCCTTTTGTCCTTAAGTATCATCCATTCTGTGTCATTAGCGTGGAATGCAGCTGGACAGATAACTCCCTTTTGTTCTTAAGTATCGCCCATCAATTCCCGGCCAGCCCCTCCCCACCTGCAGAGTCTCCCTGGTACCCCAGGGGAAAGGAAACAAATTTTCATTTTTTTTTCTAACCCATAACAGAGTGTGATGTCACATCTTTGGTGTCACAGACAGGATACTGTGGTTGAAAGAGTCCATTTGGGACACCATCACTCTGCCGAAGAGTTCTGTTCAGGGAGTGCTRGGAAGTGATCTATTGGCTGTTGACAGCTAGAAGGGATCCAAGCAGATGCAAGCCACGACTGTCCAAGAAATGTCAGTGTTTGAGTGCTCCCCAATTTTGGAGAAGTTGAGAGAATATAAAAAGTTGAGAGAATATAATGCCTTCCTGACTCCCCCGGGCACAGAATAGGCAAATGAAAATTGRTAGTTAAGGTGGTAGTTAAATGCATAAATGCAGTGTTAAGAGAATAAAAGGCACAAAAGAGGAAACGTAAAGCAATTTTAGGTGCAATTTTGGGAGCAGCTTTAACTACTGCCCAAAAGGAGAGGTATGCCAACAAATGGGCAGAGGGAAAAATGATTGGATCTCTGCAGCATTTGGTGAAAGGATTGCAGAATCCTTTAAACGAGAAGAAAGCAGGCTTTGGGAGAAATTGTTGCTTGTTGCTGAGCATGAGCATACTAGGAGGCTTCAAGTGGAGCTTTGGGATGTGTAGGAGACAGACAGAATTCCACAGGACAAATTGCAGGATTTAGAATCTGGACCATTTGCAGAAACACTGTCTCATAACTCTGACTTTTTGTACCCAATGAAGGAGTTGGAAGCCAGTAGACAGGTCTATTTTTCTGACAAAGCGAGAAGTAACATTTGCATTGTTATCTGATGAGGAAGTAACATTATGACCCCTAATTAAATGATGATGGTCAGGGTCAGCAAGCTGCTACCAATATGGTGCTGTATACAGCAACTGAGATACCAAAGTTCCAAGAAAAGTATAGCAGACTTATATAGTATGGAAACATATGGGCTGATCCTGACAACAGTGAACAGGGGAAAGATGATTCTTTATCTTCAAGTCCCTCTGAATCTACCAGACCTCGGGGTGGAGCAGAAAAATCACACCAAAAAATGACAAACTCCACCATTCTACAGGTGGGTGTTTTGCAAGAGCATTATGGCCCCAAGCCAGATAAGATGGAAATCCAGCAAGTGGAATCCTATCAATGCATACATAGCGATGGCCCATACATTCAGATTCCAGTAGGTTCTTGTCAACAAATAATAACATTTCTAATAGTAACTAAAAATTAGAGAGCATCCCATTTGTGGAAGCAACCTGAACCATAGGAGACTCTCCCAAAAAGGTGGGGGAAACGAYGACAGCAGTACAGCAAGCACTTCATAAAGTAGAAGCTGAGATTCCAGCTGAGGAATGTCAAGGCCAAACTGGCCTTGATGGACCAAAGAGAACTTTACTATTCATCTCAACTACGCTGAAAAAGACAGAGATATTTTGAGTGGGGAAAAAGATTTTTCTCATTAGCCCAAGCTGTTAAACAACTTGAGCCACTAAGGGGTAACCTGTCCAGTCAAACTCCACCAAGACTTGCATTAATTTCTCTTCACAGGAACAACACCAGGAATGATGCCAGCACATCCCCACCAAAGCTCAAGTTAACCATGGAAGGACTGCTTATCCTTCTTGAAGGAGCAATGATTGCCAGCATGAATTAAATTTGGTTCACACATCAACAAGATGAACCCACAGGGTAGAGAGCCTCTGGTCTTTATTTATGGTAACTATAGCACATTCTGCACCCCATGTTTCTCAGCTGTGGGGACAGTTTACTATGGCAGCATTTATAAAGGAAGGAGATGAAAGTAATTAACACATTGAAATTCAAAAAGTAGCCTGGGATAACGCAACAAAATTTGAAARGGAATTCCACTCTTCGTGGTAACTAATTAATTTCACTTATGACCCTAGCAACAGTAAAGCCCAAACTTTTGTTTTAACAATACACAATGCTGTGGTATATACTACATACCCAATCACTGTGTCAGGATTAAATCCCAACAGAGCTGTACTCTCTTCCCTGGAGCACAGAGTATGGGCCTGATGGAATGGATGTGCCTGTATAAGAACCCCTTATGATTTTATTCTTGTAGACAGCCTTGTTGTAGATAGAACTAATCACTCTTATATTTGTGTCTGTAACTTTGTTGAAATCATAGGACATGATTTTAGTTTTTGAGCTTCTGTTACATCTTATCAATTGTTATCATTCAATTATAACTGATTTAAGAACTACAGTCTACCCCTGTTGGAATGAATCTCATCTTGATAAGAAAACTGCTATTGAAGCAAGCACAAGAAAATGGACAAAAGACTTTGATTACTGTTCCTCACGATGTGACAGAAATTCAGGTGATGGAATGGGTGAAAGAAGATGGAGAACAACATTGGTGGGACATGTTATTTGGATGGTTAGCAACAGGAATTTTTTAAAAATTTTGCAGCACCCTGTGATTGTTCTTTTAATATTAACCTTTCTGCTTTTCATTTTGATAATTGGATTGTACATTAAGGTGTGAAGGGTTATAGATTGATTACCACCAAACAGTAGAGATAGCTTATAGAATATATTTGCCCCTTTCTCCCTCTTTCTCATCTTTTCCATTTTCAAAGAATGGATCACCAAGTCCATATCAATGTTTATACCACGGGGTGGTGCAGAATTCCACAAGACAAAGGGAATGTCTTAAATGTATGTCTCAAATACCAACAGCCAGATGGCTGTGGAGCCAACCAAGGATTGTTGGTAATAATAGGCGAGAATTGTTGGTAATAACATGCTGTGAGAAGTAACAAGATGTGGCTGGAGAAGGGGACCATGCAGAGGCAGGGCAGCACTTTTCCAGGATAATCATCCTTGTTCTAGCTTCTGGAGATAAGCACAACACAGTACCGCACAAGTGCAGGAATGAGGCTGAGAAATAGGCATGGACTGTATGCGGGTGGCAATCAAGACCACCCAAGACCCATTTCCAGGAAGGTCTAGAGGAATGGACTGCACATGGTAACTAAATCACACAGAAAGGTATCCCCACCAAGCCTGGGCAGCTTCTGGTCTCCCACTGCCAATGTGCTCAGTTCAAGCAGTACTTACTATACRGAGTAGATGAAATATTTCTTCAATCTCAATAGTTAATGAATACTCATAAACAAATGAGAGACGCCTTAATAACTCCAAATCCCATAAGCAAAGAAGTACTCCATTGTACACCGTAAACGCTAATAAAAGAAAATTAAGGATGTAAAGTCAAACCAAGGGAAAGGATGGAAAATGCAATTTTTTGCCAGCTCATACAATACTTGGCTATCAAATATGTGAAATAGTAACTGCTTCAAGCACACCTTTTTAAAGCTTTCCTTTTTTTTTGGTTTGTTTCTCCCAAATGTACAGTTCACCAGAGAATGCTCCTGCTTCTCATCATCCATTTCCCTTTCCAAAAGGTACTYAGAAAAGTTGCTTTTTCCTAGTGAACAAAAATCCATAAGAACTTTCAAATCAACCATATATGCTACACTAAATGGCTGTTATTATAGAAGAACAATTCCAGCAGTGATATACTATTATAAAATATCACATTCAGTAATTTTCAAATCTGCATGCCTGAAGTTAGGCTTCCAGTACTTCCCAGAAGTATACTTCAGCACTTAAATAAAGCTATTTGACTGGAAAATGTATCCTCCACCTTTTAAGTGAGGAGAGGCAACTAAGTCCAGCATTCTTTTCTCCTGCCTCGACAAACAGCCTAGCCTCACTACACCCATCCCAAATGCACTGCAAAGGGGTTGTATTAGGTTCTGGACTGATTATTTTGCTGCATCACAGATTACGTTCACTTCTCCAGGAAGCTTCTTCTCTTTCCATTCAAGGTTCTTCATAGCCTCTCTCTTCRTGTCTTTCAAATCACATTTAGACTTTCACCTCCAACCAGTCCATGGCAGACACTGAGCCCTTTCCACTTGTTAAACTGCCAAATAAATCTCTTCAGGCTCTCCTTTGTGCCTGTCAGCCTCCCCATAAGCTCTCATAATTGCTGAAATTCCTCCAACGTTGGAACGGAAAATGTACTGAGACCATTGCTATCATGTTGGTCAATATCCTGTCACAGCCACTTTGCTTTCTGCCTGCTGTCCATCTGGGATCTGTTCTTATACCTGGAACACAACTGTCTTTTTGTACAGCACCTGACATAAGAGAGCCTTGGCCTTTAGCTAAGCTCTTGATACTCTGGTAYATGAGAAAGTTAAGAGCAGCAGCAACAGGGAAACTGCAGAAAGGTTTAAGAGATTCAACCACTGACAACACTAATCTGTGGGAGCACATACCAGTCCCTTTACCTGTGCTGATGTCCATCAAAAACAGTTGCACAAAAGCTTTGTAAATCACCGCTATCATCACCACCTCCTCTACTACTTAGGCAGTGGCTTTTTCACCTTTCTTTTCTTTAGCGACAGGATGAGAGGACACAGTCTTAAGCTGCACCCAGGGAGGTTTCGGTTGGACATTAGGAAGAATTTCTTCACAGAAAGGGTAAACAGACATTGGAATGGACTTCCCAGGGAGGTGATGGAATTGCTGTCCCTGGAGGTGTTTAAGGAAGGACTAGATGTGGCATTTAGTGCCATGGTCTGGTTGAACGTGGTGGTGGTTGGACTTGATGATCTCAGAGGTCTTTTCCAACCTAGTTGATTCTGTGATTCTTCCATTACTGCTAGAAGGAATGAAAAAAAACCTCTTCTGCTGGAGTTCTTTACTGGCCCCTGAGAGTGCATGTTTTCTTCTTCAGCATATTCATTATTTCTTCTATTGTGCAAGGGCATTTCCAAGCAAACAGAAAGGAAGAGTTGCTTTCACTAGCACACGATAATCTGAAGGCATACGGAATACCCATCAAGCTAACATGACAGTGATGGCCTGATACAGTCCAAGCTTTGGGATGTGCTTTCAAAGAGAGCCAAAACTCTGAGACATAGAATGTTGATCAGTTCTGGGAATGGACTACGTAACTACTCCACTTCACTGCAATTCTTACCCATTTTGAAGCCAGGATAAATCACCACAGCTACAGCTTCTTGATAACATGTGAATAGTTCTGGCTTTCCTCTGTCTGGTCCAGGGCAACATGTTGATCAGTCGAATTATGCTCATGTAAAACCACATGCTCTGGTTCCCTTTGTTTTGTGGCACAGCTGCACTCAAACTGACAGCGTGTCAGTGTTGGCATCACTGGCAGAACAAAGGAGACAAAGGCTGACACAGGGCAGGGGAGGAAGATTTTGTTGGGCTCCTAAAGCAGCAATGTTAATAAATAAATGAAATATTTTAAATAAAAAGCAAACTCTAGGAGAGGATGCACCTGGACCAGGAGCAATTTTTTAAAAGAAGAAGCTCTGCCTACCTGCCACGTGTAAAGTGAAGGACTCACCATTCATAAAACCCAGCCTTTCCTTACAGTTTTGTGCAAGAGAGCATGGATTTGGTGAATGGAAACAGATCCAGAAGGTGATTTCCTATGCTACCGCAGCACTAGCAATGCCTGCATTGCCTTCTCTCTTTATAAAGAAGCTAAATTAGGCTGGGCTAAGTGCACAGGAAAGTACACTAACCATGAGTGGATTTAAGGCTCTTGGCACTAGACACATCCACTTGGTTTAAGTGGCACGTGTCTCAGTATTAAGGCTCATGCTAAGCAGTTGCAAATGGATGTGGCAGGCACGCTATGCTCCACGCTGAGTTTAATGCAGAAAATTGTGTGTGCTCCAATACAGTAACATAGGAAATCTGAGAGCTAAAAATTAACATTGGGGAATTAAATCTCTGCTCTTCTTCTCCACCAGCTCCAAATCAAGAGTGCCCAAAATGGCCTTTGTATAGCCTCACCTCGAAACATAGCCTGATCTGCACTGATTTCCAGTACTACTCAACATTCAAGGACATTTCCAGAGAGACAAAAGGCTGTATCTCCATCCCAAGCACAAGCTAAGGATATTCAGAGAGCACTGATGTGCCACTTCAGTCTCTGTCTTTGCACAGCATCAGAGCCAAAACTTCATTTTATTCACTCAATCAGAAGTAGTACATTGCTGCATTTATTTGTTAGTACAGCAAGAGACATTCTCACCAGCACTGAAAATGTGCAAGTGACTCTTGCAAATGCCATTGTTCTTAGACGTAGGATTTCATTACATAAAGCCTGTCCACTGAAAGATATGTTGGGGAGGAGGGGACAGGAAGGTGGGGGAGGGAGGAAAGGGGAGGGAGCCTTTAAACAGAGCGGGGAAAAGAAACCGTCAGAGATCCAAAATAAATGATTCTTGATTCACAGGGAGGCAGGAAACACAGCTCACACCCAAACAGAGACACTCCTCCATGGCAGACAAGCATCCTGATGATTGTTGGCTTTGTTGTTACAACAGGAAACTCCCCCGCCCCGCTCTGCAGCGCTGGATTCTTGAGGCACCCACCGGTACTTGCCTCTTGCTGCTCCCGTTTCTGCAGGAGCGAGGGGAGCTGCTGGAACACGCTGCACAGCAGCTGAAATGGGAAACATCCCGGGCACGCAGCATCTTTCAACTCGCCCAGCAAATAACCTGCTTTAATTCAAAGGGCTGACAGTGAACAAGATATTACAAAAACGTATTTCCTGTGGGTTAGCACAGCAAACTGCATAGTACAAAACTCACGATAAGCCACTGTATGTCTTCTGCCATATTATTTTTACTAATAATGTAAAACAACATATACTGTGGTAATCACAACCACCACAATGCCATGACAGCCTGTTTGTGCTGGGATTAAAGTGGTTTCTTATTAATTATTTAGGTATAGCATTGTATTAAAAAAACCCCTGAGGATGGAATAATACTATCTTCATTTAGTTATTTTTCACGTGGAGTATGATTAAATTATTTGAAAGTGAGAAATCCCAATTTTTCAGAAAAACTGGGATGAGAAAACACCACTTACAGTCAAAACAGAAAGCATGATGCCAGTAACCTAGCAAAAATATCTGTTAGAAGGCAGCGATAGCTGCAGCCACTATTCTGAGCTGTAAGGATGAGATAGAGCCAGAGAACTCTGTCCTGCTGTGATGAACTGCAAACTTAACCAGGATCCATACTGGCTTGAAATATGTAATCTGTATTGTCCATTTCCCTCCTCCTCTCTGTATGTGTACAGATGGTCAAAACCTTACAGCTAACCCTGAGCAATGGATTATAAGGTAATAATATTTCCCAGCCTCCAGCCTCTGTGGTTACTTCCAAATTAACACCCAAACTGCATTATCCAATTCACAACACCAGAAACAAGAGTTTAGTTTCCCAGTGAGACCAACTTGTTAGTCAGGAAATGGTTAGAGCAGCTACATTTCTGCAGCTATTTTTGCTCTTTAAAGTTGTGTATGGCTACTGTAAACAGACGCATCAAACCATCTCTATGTTCCAGCTTCAAGAGAAAAAGAACAACAACAAAAAACACTGAAAAAATAAAATAACCCCCTCCTACGCAGACTTTTCCTGAATACTAATGCTAAAACTATTACAAAATGCTAATTTGGTACCAACAACCTATGATTAAAAAAACAATGAAGCACCTCAAGCACATGAATTAAGGCATCATCTTAAACATGCTCTTTTCATGTTAAGCTAGAAAACCCTTATATATACACACAGGCCTTTTTTGGCTCTCAATGATCTCAAAGCTATGTTAAAGATGCAACTCTTCATGTAAGCTAATCTAATGCATTTGGGGTCTGAATGAAAGCTAAAGACATCACAGTACTTTAAAACAGAACCACAGATGAAGCCAAAAATCTCAGTTAAGATTATTTTCTATCAGTAAACATCCACTGAAGGCAATTCTAATGGATTACTGAGATGCCTGTTGAGTTACTCAAGTACCTAACATCCAGTATTCAGTATAGAACATCACTACATTCTTTCATACTTAATATACTTACGCAGTCAGTGGCAAGGATGCACTTTCACAACAYTTCTGAGGCAAGGGTCTCAAAGTTATAGTAACACTAATAATTCATCTTTACAGTTTTTGTTTCCTCTCCAGTTTAAGACATAGGAAAGGCTGATAAGGCTTTCCTTCTCTATGTTGCACTGTTCACCAACACCAAACCTTGAAATGGAAACCTCAGTGCTCAATTTCTTTTCATGTGTTCTAACCATCAGACACTACTCCTGCAATGCTATACCAAACTTTTTTACTCTGATCTTGCATCTATGCATAGTGTTTAACTTACCTAATGTCTTCCATCAATAGAATGAAAACGTAGGCAGCSCCSCSCCCCCCCCCCCCCCCGCCCCAAATTCTTGCAAACATACTGGCCATTAAAAAGAAGGAAGAACAGATTGCTTGGCCAGGGCCAACTGTTCAACTGCTAGACCTTTCCCACCCAAGCCTTCACTTCTGTCTAGAACACTGAAACATTCAGAATAGGGACAAAGACCTAACTTTGGTCAAAACTTGGTCAAAAAATGGCAAAAAAATGAGATACCAAAAATAGAAAGAATCCAGAAGCTCCTCTACTCTCACCATGATCAAAACTCCCCTTTATGCAATTTGCCTTTACCAGACCTTGGTTTTAATTTTGCTAATTCATTATAAATATTAAGTAACTCCCTACATCAATAGTATTCTTGATAGATCTGTAAGTAAGTATTTGATTCTAGTTAAATACTTTGTAGGGAACTTTGGTGAAAACAAAAGTTCTTCCTTCTATCAATAAAAGCATTTGTGTGATCTAAAAGCCCAGAGATACACCAAACCAAAACATGTAATGCTAGGTTCTGGAGTGCAGAGAAGCCGAATACAAGGTCAGAAAGAACTAAGTCAGAAAGTTAAAAAATAATTTCTTTTTTTTCGAAATTTGTATTTGAAAATTGTAGCCACAGCAGATTGCTCCTACTTTTCAAGTGACATAACATTTACATTGTTTGGCCAATGTTTTCCAATTCACAATTCCACGCAATTAACAATCCCAAAGATGCAATGGAAAGAGGTACGCAAGTCTCCCATAGGCCCTCCCAGAAGTAGACAAAGTAGTATTTACATTTCAGATGAAAGTAAACTACCAAAACCAACTAAATTCCCATGGACAAAGTACTGCAGGAAATACTTCTCATTTGACGAGAATAAAAGTTAATTTTTTCCCCATCACTTTTACTATTCTCTTTGCAAAGAGTTTGTCTCCATTGGAGAGGGAAGGTAGTTCAATAGCTAGTACAAGACAAGGGAGACTTGGCAAAATGACACAGATTAATTTTAGTGTCAGGAACTACTGTCAATCTCAGCAGTCTGAAAGGTATCGTCAGCTGGAAAAGGGAGGGGATGAAAATCAGAATCTATTTAGAACTTCATGGAATATAGACCTCAAACCCATGAGACATAACAGGTCTGGAAAAGGAATTACTTTATAGCAAGTCTAACAAACATTTTCTATACGACATCTCAACTTTGAGGTGCTATTTCACAATTTAAGTTTTTTTGACATCTCTAAATCTGGACAACTTTCTATTAGTAATCCTGAGGTACAGTAGTGAATCATCATCTTTTCCTCAGTTATTAGTGAGGTTCTAGAGTCTGCTCTAGCTGTCAGCTAGAAGTATTTGCCATTCTTCCCATTTCTTTTCGATCTCAGCCCAACACCATCATCATTTTGACTTTGAGAAAACAGCRAAGACATAATAAAGATGTATATTTATATATATTTTCCCCCTCTAAAACTGATTTTGCTCATATGAAGGCATAAACACTCTAAAGAAGCATCCCAGAGTCATCCACAGCTTTCACAAAAAGCTGCTTTTAAAGCTGTCTAGCTCTCTTCCACCTGATCCTATAAACACTGCTGGCAATTTTTCCCCCATGCGTCTAACATATTTTCACTTAGCACCAGTTTGATGTATAAGATCTGACAGCCAGGCAGTTATAGGCCACCTGCATCACTGTCGCCATGACAACAGTGAAAGACGATCCATGATCCCCTGCCCTGGTCACACGTTTCAATACAGCTTATCTGTCCAAAGCCACTGAGTCTAATGGAAGAGAGTAATTACAATCTTCCACTCATTGTCAAAATTCTCACCATATAATGCTCTTCAAAACTATTTCATTCCTCTCACATGACTGCTTTGCAAAAAAAAAAAAAAAAGGGGGGAAACAAAACCCAAAAGAAACCTTAAGAGGGTGTGGAAGGGAGAGAAAGAGCAAAAAGCATGTCTGTGCCCGACAGGAAAATGCAGCAGTGTGAGCAAACTGGCTCTTTGCAGTGCTGAAGGACTAATCAGAAGCAGAGGAATGTACCAACCACTAAGAGGGATAAACGAAAATTTCTCTTCTATTTGTAGAGCATCACTTAAGATCCTTTTGGCTTTGCACTGAAGGTGAAGAGAGGATATAAGCTGCCCTCTTTTCCCCTCTCCTTCCTGGAAAACTTCTTCCCATCAAAATGAACAAGCACCATACTGCACTGTGCAGCAGCAGCAGCCTCAGCGAGCAGCATGGCTCTTCAGATGATCATGTCACTAAAGAGAGGGGGAACCCTGTGTCTGAGACAGCAGAGCAGCAGCTCCTCCTCTCCATTTCACTCTCTTTAACAGACTATCCCTTCATTTTTAAAGCGGAGGTGCACAGAACAGCTTCAGAATTATATCCTTTCTGATCACCATCCCTAAAGGATCACTGCATTTCCTCCATGTCTGGCAGAAAATGCCAAAATATTATTTCTCTGTCTATGGCCACAGCCATAATTAGGATGGAGATGAGGGGGAAATGATACTCAGCTTGCACCTGTAAAGGGGACATGWCTTCCCTGCCTTCCAGGGAACTGAGTGGACAGAGGCAATCCAGCCATGACACAAACCAGCAGCACCTATTCTGAGCTATGGCACACAGTGAGTGCCTGGACCCTCATCCTGCAGTAGATACAAATACAGCGCCTTCTGGCACAGAATTTAGTGCTGGAGGATCAAGTCAAACCCATAATCAATGGCAGAAGGTTTGCTTTCAACTTGATACTCCCTGTCCCAATCCTTCCTTCTCCTCCAAACACTTTCATGCAAATCAGTCAGCATGTCAAAGCTCCAATTTGTTAGGCATGTAATAAATACCTCTTGAATTAGTAAAATGTGATAAATCAGGAACAGACAGACAAAAAGATACAGTAATTTATTAAAATGTGTCATCCACCCATGTCCAAACCACACTAGTAAATAAAATGTCAGATGACTGCCCATTTTAGAGACATATTTTTAGTTGGATGCTTTAGGCCACAGCGTTGGCACCAGGAACTGAGAGCTTCATTCACAACACATTACTTGCATTTGCCATACAGGGTTACCATGGCTCAGCTGACACAGTAACCCGACTGTAAGCTTGGGCCCCAGAGTCCTGACTCTCAACTCCCAAACCACAAGGTAAATAAACAGTCAGTCTTTTTTGGTCTGTACTTATAGGAACACAAACAGGTCTGAGGACCCTCAGTCCTGATGTAGTTCAAGCACACATTCGAAATAACCTTCAGCATTCACGGCAGAATTACTTTAAAGAGAAGCAATGCTGTGATTTAATAAGCATCTTTTAACATATTAACCAAATAAAATGTTACAACCAATGAAGGCAATAGTACCTTTAAGTTTCTGTAGAGCTGCGACTCCCTCCCAAAGACCGATACAAACGTATGCCTGCACCACAGAAACAAAGCCAGTGCTGTGGCTGAGCACCAGAGACGGCCAAGGCTGCCCAAGGGGACAGAGGGATGCATTCGGAAGGGCAGAAGGCACRGCCTGGCATAGGCTCTGCCTACACAGCAGATCCCATTGAGCATCAGTTGGGAAATCTCTACTGATGACAAGTAGGCAAAGCCCCGCTTTCRCCTCGCATTTTTAAGGGAGAGGTCAGATTTTTCGGCCGGGGTAAATCAGGCACCCCAACAGACCTGTGTGGCTTTACACCAGCCGAGCACCTGGTCCAGGGCTCTCGCGCAGACTGCCCCCAACCCCTTCCTTCCTTCTGGCACTGGTTCAGCACCATCACAAAGCGAAGGGTGCCACCTACAGCACTGCGCACAGCGCTTCCTCCAGCACCATGGCTTGCCTTGGACGTCTCCCAGTGAAAAATTAATCAGGACCAGCCACCTTAAATGGAGGCTTGGTGACTCTTCCATGACAGAGGTACACAACATCCTCAAACTAGTTTCTTATTTTAGGAATGCAGGCGTAGCGTGTCTCAAATAGATTCCTTGTCTTCATTTCCTTGGTGTCTTACTGTTGCAGTGTAGTTCCTCTTCTACTAAACCTGCACGTCAGTACTATCAAAACCATTGCACTAACTTCTGTCTTACTTTTCTAAAAATATCTTAGAGTGTCAAACATGATTTACTTCAGAACTTCTTCAAAGAGGATTTGGTCCCCGCTCCCTCACATTTATGCACTTAATTCCTTTTTCTCTCCTTTCCATGGGAAAGATCAATTCAAATAACATATTTTCAGTCTTGTACAAGCCACATCTTTTGGAATTCCTCTGTGTGTGACACCCAACCTCTGGAAAGGTATTAGAGGTGAGGTGCCCCTTCTTGTTTTTAATCTTACTAAACCACTATTAATTCATACAGGAGATGCATAACTGATAGGTAGAGTCTGAAAACCATTTCTTGCTTTTATGGAAGCATGCTGGCTCTATTCATCAATGCTAATCTGAGATAAATGTCCTTGTGCAGAATACATGACACACACACTGTCCAGAAGGAAGACAAAGAAGCTGAATTAGTCTGTCAGAGCCCACCTGCCATTGTGGATGAAACAGTCAGTAAATGAATAGGTATCCGTAGCCACTGCAAGAACTAAAAGCTTAATCCTGTAAACCAGAATAACAGTTTAGCTAAATACAAAGATAAGGTTTTCCCCTTTTCTTCATGCTCTGGTTTTTATTATGCAAGAATCTTTCTAATTATTACAAATTTGCAATGAAAAGTAAGCTCTGGTCACAGTGTTGAGACTCTACAAAGTCAGGAAACAGGAAAATCAGAATTAATAACTGTTTAATAGACTGTTTCATTCATAACTGCCTGAGCATTCTCCCTGCTCAGGAATGAGCCCAGGGAGCCGAAGGCCACAATAGCATGCTTCACTGAACTTGATGTGGTCAGAAGGCATTTTGTCTAGCAAATCCTGGATACCATGAGATGAAATGTGGCAGCCAGTGCCTCTCCATGCCCAGAGGCCTGTGCCTGGGGACAGGCAGAAAACAGCCACAAGGGACAGCCACAGACCACCACCACCACACAGGATCTTCGGTGGCACTATGTACCACTAGTCTGGAGTGAAAAATCGTACTGGAGACAGGCCAGAGAAATGTCACAGGTCTGCCTTTGCACTAATCCAGCCATTTTTGGTCTCTGTCTCTGGTGCAGTTCAGCAGCTCCTTCACCAGTTTCCCTGTCTTCCACATCCCCACCACCCAAACACTGGGCTTCTGTATTGCAATGGCATCTTTTTCTCCCCAAGCCTCACTCATATCTACAGTTGCTGCAAAGATCTCAGTCCTTATCAAGTGTGGCACAGGGTCACAGGGAGCACGACAGAAGGACACGCTGCTTCTGCTGGGATCTCATGCATACACAGGGTCACTGAAGACTTTACACTGTGGCTTACTGGCAATGAGCCAGCTGGAAAGGGCCAGATGGACACACAAGTCTGGTGGCCTGACAGCAGAAACCCATTGCCGAAATATGATGGTAAAAAGCCAAGTGTCCAATATCAGAACTCTGCTGTTCTGCGGCATTTGGTCTGTTAATACTCTTGCTCCTGTGGCTAAGAGACTTTGAACCTACATGGAAACCACTGTGACCCAGAGAGTCTTCAGCACTCAGAAGGGCAAAATCCTACCACTGAAAATGACATGGGTCAGAAAACCTAAGATGCAGTCTCATCTATCTGAAGTTATATCTTTTTTTATATAATACTTATTTATATTTATAGCTAYCTATACATAAAGACTACTGGAAGCCAAAATGTGATGAGCATAACAGACAGCAGGAACCCCCTCCCCAAAAGCTAAACAGAACCCCAACTACACAGAACCACAAACAGAAATGTGAATCACACCTAAAAGTGAGAGGAACCATCTAACACCAAAAACAGTGACCAGAGACACACAGGTACCTATGCATCACATGATTCCACATCTGTCATGCATCTCTTCCACAAGCAGAGGTGCTTTCAGCTGGCAGGTTTTGGCAGCTGAAACTGCAGGCCAGTGCTGCAGCTGGCAGCACGCTGAAGAGGAGAGGTGTAATACTTGATATGTGCTTTGCCAACTGAGGTGTTTTCAGACAGACACACCAGATACAGATGTATGTACCTGCACATTTAGTACTTGCATTCAGTGACTGCTGAATATATATTTATGAGCCACCATGTTCACAAACAGCAAGTCATATGTTCAACTGGACATGTCAGATACCTCCAGCTCCATTGTCACTGCACGTGTTAGTCTCTAACTGCATTTTTGTTCTGGTATTTATTTATTTATTCTCTCAGGCTTAATTTCATCAGATTTAATTTTCATACAGATCCAGGAGATGTGGGATYCTGCGCTCATAACAACACTTGTCTGCTAGGTTTAATGACAACCCAAACACATGCCTAATTTGTGTTGTCTAAGACYTATTGCTTAGGCTATTTTTCCCCCCTATGTTTAAACTCTTATCTTGCAGGTTCTTTGAGTTTCAAAATCTCACCTGAAGTACAAGGATGGTGCGGGCTTGCCAGTTGGGTGCAGTATGAAGAATGGAACTAATCCCACCAATACTTTCCCAGTTTATTTCACAAGAAGAAAGTGCTTTTCACAGTGCTGACCTGTTGGAACCAAGAAACTCAGCTACTTCAATGAGAACTGTTGTACTACAGCTTCATTTGTTGTTGGCTGATAGACATGGACTTGTGAGAGTGCAATCCCCTTTCTCAAATGTGTAAGGATGGTTTTGCTAATACAAAGAAGTGTATTTATTTAACTACTGTTTTGTAGAACAGTACAGCCTGGTAAGCACCCAACCCATGTAACTTTGAATCAGTGTTCAGTCTTTCCTCAGGAATAAACACAAGAAATCGTCTAATAGATCTTCCCCTACCTGAAAGGCACACTCTGCCACAAACAAGCCACAGCACTCCTCCCTAGCATTATTTCCCTATCTCCCTACAGCAGACACAGACTAATCCTAAATATGTGCAGCAGAGAAGGATTAATAAAAACATTTACTTTTCTAAGATACAACAATTAACACATTTTCCCGGTGAAAACAGAAAGTATGTCATGAGTGAGAATTTCCAGCAGTGACCATTCCCGTACATCAACAAGTAAACTAATATTAGTTGTGAAGAAAGCCACAAATCACAATCAACCGTCTCTCCTAAGTGAAGCCTGACTAAAAGGAAACACCTAACACGTGAATCTGGATGCCTTTGCTAATGAGTAATGAGAGGTATTAAATTACAGGCTGCCACAGGCACTTCCCCTGAAAAAAACCCAGCTTTTAGGGAAGGTGAAGACTTATGCAACAGGCAACTTAACTATGGAGAAATCAAGAGAACCCTTTCTGTAACTCCAAACTCATCTTGAAATAAGYACTATAGTTTTATTCTTACTTACTGAGCCACAATTGACAAAGCTATGACCATACTTAATGAACAGGTGGACACTACTGACATCAGTGCCATTACCACCTTCTTCTTGCCTCATCATAGACTGCCCTTGTAATGAGTTTTCATATTTTTTATTAATATTTATTATATTAAACCCTACGCCCACCTACAGGTGTGAGTACGGAATCTAATCACTGTCTGGAACACACTGTAGTTATCCATACAGTCTGTTCCAGGCCCTTGCAGTCCTCAAACCAGATTATCTGGGAGTTACTCTGCCTACYAGTATCGAGAAAAAAGGCTACATTTAACTGTAGTTTCAAATTGCAGGAGAAGTGTTTTCTAGCAAATAGTGCAATAATTTCTCACCAAGGGGAAATGTGAGGGGAAAGGTGGTGGTTTCAGTACTGTTTCTCAGTTATACTAATTAAGGAAAAATAATTAGTATTAGAGTATAGATTATTTACTCCAGCATAACTGAGAGTCAGGGGGAACCTAGTCTGAATTTCACAGAAAGGTAAAATCTTTGAACCAATTGTGAACACCAATCAGATTTAGGCCGAGCATCCCAGATATCATTAAATACTGAAATAAACTTTGCAGGTATTTATTCATTAACAACTGTGATGCATGACAGATAATTTCTACTCTTGTGCCACTTCATTAGGTATCCATTTTTATTCCTACAACAYAACCAGATGACTCACTTTTCAAGACTTCATTATATACAGAACTTTAGTGCCAAGTGTATCTGCAAAGAAGTGACCTAGATGTATCCGTCCACATTCTAACACAAATGTAACTGGGAAAAGGAGATCTGGCCACATAAATGTTTCTACATTAATCTGTTCCATGTCATCATTTTTCCATTTTTCCCACAGTCCAATTTTTAAAAATCTATTTTTAGACTATCAGAATTTGATCTTTTTCCATGGCCAGAAAAGAAAGGTTGGTCACAGCCAAGATTCGCTAACGTTTTCCTAATCACAGAATCTGTGGGTGAAGAAAAGTATGCAAATATATTTCATTACCCTGCGCTCAATATCTAACTTCAAAGAGCAAAAGAGAAGAGAGTTCTCTCTTACATGCATATCTACTAATCAAGAAAAGATCATGATATTCCAGCAAATCTCCAGTTAAGCACTTTCCAATATGGTCTACCAGGTTACAGTTGACAAGCTACACTTAAATTATTCCCAAGATACACAGGATGTAATTTTCTACAACATTTACTGGATCTGTTAGATCTCTATGGACTGCTGAATTGGCAACAGTATCAATTATATTTTCATTAGGTAAACATAGATTTACATAAGCAGTTTTTGCAAAACTACATGTCATCTCTCTCTCTCTTATACACACATACAATCTTTAAACTAACTGCTCATTTCAGTCACTTATAATAAAGCCAACCTCAAAATTTGTTTCTTGACTTTGCCCATCTCCATGATGAAGGAAACTTACTGACCAAAACCACAGTGAACCATGCTGTCTATTCCCTCTGATCCATGTTGCATCCCAGGTGTGCCAGGTACTTCCCAAACATGGTCGCACCCTCCCTATTCCAAGGAATTACCAGGAAAGGTTAAAACCTCCTACCTTACCCTTTGCTTTCTACTGCAGCAAGATCTGTACTATCAGAAAAGTAAAACATCTGCTAAACAAGTTCTTTCTTTTAATTCCCACATAAACTCATTTCCTCAAGGAATTTTACTATCCAGCATGCTCATATTTCCCACCCATATTTTTCTAAGGATAAAGAGCTATCAGGATCAGGTCTCCAGCAAATCCAACACAGACTGAAAACTCACTGGTGATAGAAATATGTCCCAGTTTGCACTGATTTTATTGCAATCTATACACTAAATAATGCTGAGCAGGAAAGATGCATTCCAACCAGCCAGGCTAACAGATACTTAGCAGCTGAAGAATATAGCTTGGACACTTGAACTCACCTCTACTAGTACTTCAAACTTTCTGGATTACATTTGATTCCTTCCCCTTGAAGAACAGGAAAATGAGCCATTTAACAGTCTAGGCACTGAAACTAAGACTCTGGAGATGATATCAGCTTTCCACAACTCTCAAGCCCATCTCCTAATTAAACATTGTGGTGTGAAATCCAGTGTATTACTCTTGGACTTAAACACAAGTATTTCTTTTGTCACAATGTCTGCTCAGTAGTTATTCAACAGGGAGAAGGGGTGGTGGTGTGCTCTTCAAAACCCTCCACCAAAGCAGCTTTACACTCCCAACATCTACTAAAATAACAGACCCCCAGTTCACAACTAAATTTCTCCAAAACTTCTGTTTTACTTAAACATTTTGTCCTTCTTCCTTGTTTTTGACACTCAAAATGACAAATTATTCCAAAACGCCAGTTGGCAAGTAAAAAAACACCTTCCCATTATGATATATCATAAACCACAATTAACTTAAGTAAATAAAAGCCCTAGTGAGCTGAGCAGAGCATTTATGAGATCTGCTTGCTCTGAAGACCAGAAAACACTTTCACCACCTGGCAGCTGAGCACAGACAAAGTCCATGTGATCTGGAGACTAGAGTGGAAAAAGTACTATTTTCTCCTATGATTTCAAGTTCAAGTTAAAGTGACAGGGAGGGACAGAGTTCGATGTACTTGGTTAAGAAAGAAAAAAAAAAAAACCTCATCAAGATCTCACTGAATTTTAGCCCAATAAAAAAAAAAAAAACAAACCCAGAATTGAAAATGGTAAAAACATAAAAGAAATTAACTGTATATAAACAAGTTTCATAATGATACAAAATATTTACTGGTCATGAACATCTGTGGAAATCACACATTTGTGCTGCATGATCATCTAAATTACRCTGTTAAACTACTCAACCCCTTCCTTATTCTGATACAAGATAAATGTTAAAAAAACACACACAAAGGAAGATGTTTGAACTGATGAGCACAGCAAAGGAAGCGCAGCTAGGTATCAGACAAGCCATGTAAGTGACTTCAAACTGGAGGACAGAATAAGTGTAGTGCTAAATGGTAAAGGGCCTCAGTCCCAGCACGTTCCCACTTCATTTGAAGGCAGAATGGCTGATATAAATCAAACTGATTTAAATCACTGAATTTAAACAGGATTTAAATTATCAAGCAGGAAACCTTGATATGAATAAATCAGTCTAGGAGCATTTTTGGATTTGTATTTATTTTTCCAAGCAAGGGTCAATTCTTACTGACTGGTAACTATTAAAGTGTGCTACTTGACAACTCCATATGTCCTTTGCATTAACACAGTAAAATACTGTTTTAAAATTAATTTTTAAAAATACCTTCAGTGCACTTGTTATGTAAGAACAAAAGTTTATCAAATTGGGGTTTCGCTGTATTTAAAAATATTTAAAGATTAGTAGATAGATACCTTGGCTTTCACCTTATGGGAAGCAGAAATCTCTGGCTGTCTTCACACTCAGGTCTCAGTCTTAAATAAACTAATTGAATCTAGTAAACTGATGAAGACACCATGGCAGTATCAGCAAAAAGGCTTCTAATTGTCTTGTTCAGAATGTTAAGACCCCCCTTGTTCCAGAATACTTCCTAAATGTCAACCTTTGCTGGTCCAACTTCCTTCAAAATTTCAGTATAAATATGGTGCTCAGTTGCTTTTTGTTTTAATGGTTGGATTATTTTAAAAGGTGACAGCAAGTTGACTTAAGCTATCCTATTTTCACATCTGATTTGTGTTTTGAAAATTAATTTTACTTTCTTAATAGAGCTCATAAATCTGAATTAAAAACTAGGTAAAATTCAGTGTTTCAGGTGGGGACTCTGTATGTGTGTATGTGTGTGTGTTAAGATAGAAAAAAAAATAAAATCACACTCCAAACAAAGGCCTAGCAGAGAAATGGAAATAAACACCTATGACAAATGATTCATGAAGGAATAACTGCAGCTGACACATGAATAAAAAAAAAAATCAGCCTCATCCATCAGTTTAATCTGGTCAATTTTGAATCACCTTTTTGGAACACAGACTGCAAGAAACCAGAGGACAATAGCATAAGGTTGGAACTTGGTCTAGTGGAAGGTTTCCCTGTCCATGCAAGGGGGCCGGAAGTAGATGACCTTTAAGGTCCCTTCTAACCCACTGTATGACTATAACCACCTCAAAAACTGGGAGAGGAAGAGCACTTTATGGACATGAGGAAAAGGAGCATTAGGATATGATATTCTAAATCTCTAGATCTTATTTCAAAATTTCTTGTCTTACTACTCTAATGCCATCTAAGTAGATGAGTTACATGAAAATCCAGACGAAGCTCATGCAAGGGGTAGTGGTGCTGCCATCAGTGTTTCTTCACTCTGACAAGGACTGTGCTCTGGGAAGTGTGAAAGAAACCCTTCAGACTACTCTGTAGTGATCAACAGATATGGCTTAGATTTTAGGCTCCCTGTATCCTTCTTCAGCTTGCAAAGAACAGCATCGCTCACATTTGAAGAAAAAAAAGGCAGCAGATTTTTCCTTTCCCCAGTCTAATCTGTTTAGCTAACTATGGTAGCAGTTCTTCAGAAAGACACCAAGGAACTGCTACAACTACCAGCATAATCCACCTTGGGGTTCTTTCTTCTGTCTTGATGAATTCTTTACTCACTGCCTCTGTCAGCCTTCTGGGGCAGAAGCTGAATGACCAAGGCAGAGTACAGACTGGTCAGGAAAATATCCATATAAAAGTGCTCAAAGGCTACAGTGAATCTCCGAGCCTTTCTCACACATCACTCCATGCCAAAACAGGAAAAATTTAAGGCAGAAATGCTATGTTTGTTTCAAAGCTTTTGTCAAATCTTTCACTGCACAAAGTCAGTGAGACTGCAAAAAGTGCATTGGAAGAAACCACTACAAAAAATTATCAAATGAAAAAATAAAACAGAAATCAGAATACATGAGGTAGAACATGAAAGGGACACACATTTTGTGCAGTATCTTTTATAAAGCAGTTGCTCCTCTACCACAAAACCATTCACCCAACAGTCGAATTTTAGCCTCAGAAGGACACGCTGGCCATTGCTGACCAGCACAACACACAGTGAACAACAGAGTGCACATCTACTGACTCCTAAGCCTCCTCACAGCACTGCCGCAGCCTGGATAGCTGGCTAGTTTTATGTCCAGGATAGCGTGTGAGCTCAAAGCTTATTACCAACGGTTTCTCCCTGCACACAGGAGTAATGCCAAGAATTTCTTTTTATTTATTTTTTAATTGTGGGAATGGGCTCCGGATACCGTCCAACTTATACCATCTTATAGTGTGAGATTTAAGTAATTTATATGCTTCCCTTAACTTGTATTTTAAGAATAGACTTCGTTTCAGCATTTAAAATTGTTTTGCTTAATTCTTAAAATACCTAATGTACTTGCTCATATGAATGTACTAAACTATTAAATGCTTTTAATATTAAATACGGAAGAAACCAGCTTTTGATGCTCCTGTTTGTCCTCCAGAAAAAAACCCAAAACTCTGAAGTCACACAAGTGAATGGATAAACCTAGAGCTCAGCACATGCTGATCAGGGACCAGAGGGATTCTGCCTCTCCACAACATCCTTCTCTAGCTTGACCAGCAAACGGGGGCACTCGGATGGATGCAACAGGACACCAGGGAACAAGCCAGTTGTACAGCCTTATTCCCTCTTACCTTGTGCTGCTAGTGGCATGAAGGGGCAGATTAATGCCCTTTTCCCAGTGGTTCATCATTTGCTCGACTAACAGAGACAGCTGTTACTAGTCCAAAAATACAGAGCTAGCATCACCTTGAGAAAAGGCACTGAAATGAAAATGCATTTTATTTTGCCCATGTGTGCGGAATTAGCCCTTCTAAGTCAGCGGCTATTTGCAACTAAAATTCAAGATGCATATATTTTTTTGGTTGTCCTGAAGAAAATCTGCAGCCTTTGTTACTATCTGGGTCAGAATATATTTCTCCTATCATCACAGTAAATGAAAATAGTTTCACATACCACCGCTGGGAAAGATATTGCCACTTCTCCATTCCCACACATTCAGCTCAACTGGACTGTAATCTGGGCATCTCATTTTCATAAAAGCAATGGTCTACACCTGACAGAAGTTTCGGCCAGAAAGAATAAAGCCAACATTAAACAAATTTTAAATATGTTTTGGAACATATTCAAAATAGTTCTGAAACTTCATCTCCTGTATGTGACTGAGCCATTATTGAGATAAATCCATATGGCAGCAATAGTGGGATACTGAATTGAAGCAGCCAGTAAGACCCTATTGCAGAAACAGAGAGAGTTTTGTTGTGAGCTTTTACCCACACACACTTTCCTTGGAGGAATTAAACTAACTTACCAGCGCCAGGATGAAAGGCCTTTGCAGAAAAACGATTTTGGAGGAAATGAAGACTTTTTCCAATCACATAATTTTCTTGAAGTGTCAGAGCCCTTCAATTCTTCAAACTTCCACCTTACAAACGGAAATTAAAAGTATGGTCCCAGTTGTCAAAACACACATTTACCATAAATAAATCCATTACTCACTGCAAGCTTCTCTGTATATGAATTATACTGTCTTATGAGCAATATCAGCATGAGGCTATTGAACTGCAAAGGCTTAGCTGTGTGGCTCTGCCCCGACACTTAAAAACCTAAAGCAACATCCTCTGCTACAAAGAATGATAGAGCAACGTGACATATTTATTATTAYAGAGAACTTGTGAAAGCACATTTTCATAATAAAAACTGAACTGTCAGTGGGCATCATCTATGCTGAACAAAATCAATCATACAGTTACTGCACTTAAATATACACACATATATGAAACATAGCACAGGTTTACTGTGAGGAATTAGAAATACAGTATTTATGTGCTTTTCCAGCAGTTATACCGAGTAACAGTCATAAGCTGAATAAGGAGAATTCTGAAGATTTGTGTCTCTTCCCCTTGAAGGACTGACACAGGCCCCTGCAACTAAAAAAAAAAAAAAAAAAAAGAAAGAAAAAAAATGGTCTGGTTTGCACTCATAAACCCTTTATCTTCTTCCTTTCAGTCATGAGCCCAGCCAACATGCCTCAACAATCATTTGAATCTAATAACTCCTAAACTTGCAAAAATATCTTGCATTTGACATGTTGCTCTTAATGTCTGTATTCTCAATTTGTGGATCCTCAGCTTTCAGGGAAGGATGGGTTTTTTGTCGCAGAGATGTAGAGAACTTCCAGAAATTTCTCATACAAATTGTTTCTCTTAACTGTGAGAAATGACACCTCTAGATTTCTAAATTCTAGAGTTTAGGAATAGAACCTACATACAAGGAGTATTGGAAAATAGGGCCAGGAAGTGCTGCCATATGGCAGAAAAATAGTTATTAATAAAATCATCCATATAAATGGCTCAAATGTAAGCAATGAATTGGGGATTTCTGGAGTTTCTTTTTTTTTTTCCACGCAGTTTGCCCAAATTCAGTTTATTACAAGAATTAGGATGGTTCTTTATGCAAGTATTGGGTTCTGCCTGCCAGCAGTAACTTTCCAAGATATACCCCCAAATTTGTTCTAAATATTACCAGTAAGATTCCACTTCTCTCTCCACATCTTTCACTTTGTTTCTTTTCTTACATGTTCTGTGTCTCAAAGATGAGCTAAATGTAGTTAAATGATACCTTTAATATCTCATTATACAAACAGTCTCTTCACAACATAACAAAGAATAAGAGATTAATTTATATTCATATTTACAGAACAGCAAAAGCAACAGAAGCAACACAAAAACACAGTTGCCAATAACAATAGAGGAAAATAAACACACTATCACTTAATATTACCAAAATACATGGGACCTTCCATTCAGTTCTACAGTCCTGGGGAAAGGAAAGGGTCTCTCTCATGGTGCAGCCTACATACTAGGTGTGAAATCAGTTGGATTTTCCTGTGCTCTCCCAACACTAAGTGTCCATATCATTCTTTGTCTTTACCTCAAGGCCAAACTGCCTGTGCTGAAGGCAAGTCAAATTACCCACACTGAGCACAGATATTTCTTGGACAGGTAAAATATTATGCTGAAAATACACAGCCAGCTACCTATGTCCTTCTGCCACCCTGCTCAGACCAAAGAGGGCAACTCTGTGACACAAAGACCCTTACTGAAATTTCAGTATTATGAATGATTACTAATTGAGGAATGCTGACATCTCCGTATTATGACTGAAACATGAAATAGTGCAGATGAAACTCAGTTCTGTCAACTCCCCAAACAATCTAAGTCTGCAAAAGGCAGACTTTTGAATCATAGAAATCCTATTACAAAGCACTGTGAAGAGTTTTTAAGACATTCTTACGGAAAAACTCAATTCTTTTGCCTGAGACAGTAATGGCCCATGTAGGTCTGATGAAACAGTACTAATTTTCAATCTTACCTGTTTAAAGGTATGCAAATCACCCCAAGTATCTGAAGCACCAACTTCACACACCATGTCATGGATACGATTGCTCGGACAACAAGAGGACACGACTATAACTGCAGCTTATTGAACTACCAAATCTGTAAATCTTCCAAAAATCCTGCCTGTTTGGTTTGACCTCAGGGACAGAAGCTTATTCCCTCCCTTCCCAAAATATGAGAGAGTACCACCCAAGGGAAAGGAAATCCCTCATAGCTGTTTAGTGTGCCTGCAGTGCACTGCTCAGCATTTCTCTCTGTATCCATCAGAAAACAGGAACACAGCCAGCCACTAAAACACTGTGTCTAAACCACCTAAAATACTTTCCACTTGTTCCACTGGTTTGAAAAATATACATTGCATTCTACCTGCCACAGCAATCACTTTTTAAACTGATTTATATTAGCAGTGAACGTATGCATAGAGGGAAAAAAAACCCATTGAAATATAGCTTGTTTTAGCAAAACAAAGCTAGTCCATCAGGAGGAAATAAAACCCCATGCCACTTACTCAACCAACTTCAGAAATGTGTAAATCGGATTTGGACATGAAGGACTTAAAACACACGTGTCCATTACTACTGTGTGAGAAGTCACCTGGGCAATGGTTTTCACATGAACTGCTTGTGACTTCCAAGGAATATGCAACAGGTAACTAAGAAAAGCAAGTCTGCTCCCGCGAGGCTCACATATGCTGAATGATTGCCATATATATTCATTATCTGTGTCACTGGAAAGTGTTTGGAATTCCTGAAATCTGAACAAAACAAAGGTCACCACCCAGCTTAACGACAGTGCAGAAAATCAGCTAGCATAACACACTGTAATGCTCTGATGGATATAAGATCTGGAGGAGCAAGAAAACCAAAGCAACTCGTTTGCCCGATATTTGCAACTGATGGCCCTGTTAAGTGCCCCAGCACCAAGCTCTGGCTACTCAAGGCAACAAAAGCTGAGTTCATTACAAGTACCTGTGCTCTCACTGACTGTGAAGCACAAGTACATGGACAGAGGCAAAGTTCTACTCTCCAGCCTGGCCCAACAAGTCCAACACTCTGTTCATGTATTTCTGTCCTTCCATTACAGCCAATGTCTTCTTTGCTCCACTCTGTCTACTCCAGTCTGGCTTCCATCCATCTCCTGCCCCACACTTTTCTTCCTGTCCTCCCATCTGCTTCCTCAGGTCTCCGCATTTCTGATGCAGCACCTTCTTGTTTCTCCTTCCAAACCCCAAAACCAGCCAACCATAAAACATCCAAGAATAGCAAACAAAAAAAACCAACCCACCCCACAAACCCGCCAATCAATGAAACCAAGGGCAAAAGGCATGAAAAACATCCTATCCAAAGTGAATTCTTGCAAAAACTTTGTCAATGTGTATTGTAAAATTAATAAAATATGGATCTTATCTAGTAAAAAATATGCTTGATGTCACATTAATAGAAGTTTCATACAACTGTAGGCATTTCGTTTTTTCCCTTTATAACAGGAAAGACATTTCATCCTCAGCTTAAATACTAAATCTTAAAACATGTAAGAACTATATACGTGGAAAAAAAAGCATCTTTGAACAATATGAAATATTTTATGAGTCTGTTTTTGCTACATTCCTTAGAGATCCCTGTGTATATGACTCAATTATTGTTTTTCACTTACTAGCCTCAGTTATTAGTTATCGTCCTATATTTACAAATGTCTAAATTTATAGATGAAGAGCTTACAAAATCTTCTCTTACTTTAAAAAAAACAAAAAGGGCATATTGTAAAAGTGGGGAAAACACATGAGGTGAAGTACTTTGGTCAAAATTTGTTACATATTCTACTGTTGTTTGAGACAACCAGTACAATTTGCTCTTGCCATTGCATTTATGGACAAGCTAGCCAGTCCACACCTGCTCCCATAAACCTTTTATTTGACTTTATGACATATGTTCACCATGCATTCACTACCTGCAAGAGATAAGTCACAGATTTGGGAAGTAAATAATTTTCAATCTAGAAACAATGTCTTCTCCAGTAACCACTAGTGAAACTTGACATATGGAACACACTGCATTAGAAATACCAATACTTGTATCTATCTGTTGTGATAACATGTTGGATTTTAACGAGTGAGCTAATTCTGAAATAAAACATTTGAGAAAGGAAGAAAAACAAATAAACAGAAAAATCTCAAACAAAAAAATCCACCGAACTTCCCCATCACTAACTTATTTTAAAATTAATTAAATCACCTATGCTAATCAGCATTCAAAGTACAATTTAATGAAAAACCATTTCAGTAAGCTATAACTTACATCACCTTTACTAAATCTCATATTGCAAAGCAAAGTTGGCAGAAGCTGTTCCATGTATGACTTTTTCCCCTGGACTACTTGAATAACAATTATCATATTCCCCAGACTTTGATTCAGATAGAAGGAAAATAAAACTACATGTGAGTGTCTGTCTTGGACGCAGCCTCTCTCCTAAGTGTTACCTCAAGTCCAATATGCAAGTCAAGACATCACAATGGTGATAACTTTTTACACAGGTCTTTCAAAATTATTTAACCTAGTTATTGTTCTACATGAAATTAAAATGAGCACATACACATGGAGTAGTCTGAAAAAAAATGTAATTATCATACTGCAAAGATCAACCAAAATCACATTTTTCCTTCTTTTATCAAGAGAGACATCAATAAAGTTTATCAATTATCGGAAGGAAATTAGCAAACAAAGTAAATATGAACACAAGCCCTTTTTTTTTCTCCCTCACAGTTGTCACCTATACACCTGATACAAGTCCACACCATGGCCAGCCTGATGTCTTCTTTGGACTAGATTAGGGTGAAAAGATATTCCCCTCATCATTCTTTACACTTTGGATCATCACCTCCTCCTTAAGAGTAACTACAGCAGTATTCCAAAAGACACTTCCAATAATGCTCTGGCTGGTGTTCCATGGACTGCCTGAGTATTTCACTCCCAAATTAACTCCAGCAATGCACCCCAGCTACCAGGCTTTTACCTGGCAGGTTGGAAAGGTCATCAAGTCCAACCCTTAACCCAGCACTGCCAAGCCCATCACTAAACCATGTCCTTAAATGCCACATCTACACATCTTACATATCTCAAGGGATGGGGACTCCAATGCTTCCATGAGCAGAGTGATGCAATGCCTGACCACCCTTTCAGCAAAGAAGCTTTTCCTGATATCCAGAACTGGTTTGCGCATGGAAATGGATAGCATGAATCCTGTGAGTAAAACTGCTGCCTTTGCAGAGCTGTAAGGACAGCAGATGCAAAATTCCAGGAAATATTTTGAATTGTTGATCACCCTGATTATAACAGCTTCTGAAGTTTAAAGCAAACTACATGGGACTTTGTGCCTCCCCTTTCCTCTATTCCCTCTTCTCCACTACTACACCATGTATCTTCACCTTATACTAAAAAATAAACACTGTTTTCCTCCTAGACAGCTAATTTTCCTCCTACCTTAATACCATGGGCAGAGTGTAGGTATAGGACTGCAGCACTGAGACCACCCCATTTCATGGAAGAAAAACGTTAACTTGCTTCAGCTGCCTCAACTAATTAACCCTAGGGGGTACCATGTGAAGAGACCATGAAGTGGTTTACCAGGTAGGTTTTCCAGAGACAGCAATATTTTCAGTATGTGCATAATGAAGTTTTTGCATTGTATGCAGTGTGCCATGAAAACACAGATATTTGGTTTGGATAAACTACTTAAAAGGCGGTAACTGCAACGTGTTCTTACCACTGGCTCTAAGTAGCATGAAAAAAATAAAAAGAGAATAATAGATAAATTTGACATTCCTGAGGAATCACTGTTTCAAGATACTTAGTATCTTGACCTAAAAAGAAAACAAAAAAATACCATGTGTCTTATACTCAAATATCTATAGCAACTATAAAGAAATACAGTACATGCCCAACTTCCCAGAACCCCTCCCTGGCTGTAACCAGACTGCCATACACTTTACCACAGTCATAGGTGAAATTTTCAATGCCACCAGTCAAAACTAATTTTAGTTTTTCTGTTCTAGACTCACAGTTCACCACTACCCCTACCCACTGCTGACATTTTCCACAACAAAATTGTTACTGAGAAGGGCAGTAAACCTTCATGTGACCATAAAGTGGTTTTGGTTTGTTTTGTTGTAAATGAAATGGAGGAGAAAATATAAATTGGCGGGGGGAGGGTGTTGTTTTGCATGATGTAGAATACATACTTAAATAGGTTAGAAAAAATCAGCTCCAGAAAAATCCTATGGGGTGAAAAAAGAAACATAAAGCCAAATTCTCTCAGGTGAATTTTCAAAACTGCAGCAATCTACCTTTTAAATTTTTCAGTCTACAAACTACCTGTCACAAGTTAGGAAAAAAAAAGAAAAAGATAGTACTGCAACCTCAGCATGGATAGTACTGCAACCTCAGCATGGCATCTCCACTTTTACTGGAATGCAAAGACTACAAGCTCAGCCCAGAAATGTGCAATAATACAAGGACCTACAGACTACTTTGAACCATTATTCCATATCCAGCCATGGATTTCATGCCAGAACACTTCAGCTGATTTGGAGCTCAAACAATGTGGCCCCCGTTCAGTTACAGAAGTCTAGAGTCTTTTGCATGAGTCCACTAAAGCCTTCAAAGCTACATCACCTGCTTTGATGGCAACTCAAAATATGTATAATGAATAGCAACACTGCTTGCCAAAAACATCATTAAAAATCAGTTATTTAATGTCAGTAGCAGTTTTGCCCCTTCTGCCTCAGTTACGCACTGGATTGCAATCCAGAGAAATCAGAACAACAGCCACCAGCTCCAGAGACAAATAGAAAGAGTAGCACAGATCATAGCTGAAATGGAATGATCTCTTTAGCAGTCTAAAGGCAATTACTGCCAGCTAAGGCAGTAATATTTAAAGTCACTTTTGCAGATACTAGAGAGTCTGAAATACAACATTCTGCATAAACAGAAGTGGTAGGGAATGAAACAATTTCATTTTTGGCAAGGTGCTGGTCTACCCTCCTTAATGTAAGGAATTACCTTAAATGACTAAAAAACTCCCATTCTTTCCAGAACTCTTCTAGGATCTCATTTGCCACAGCCACCTCCCTTCCTGCTTTAGATGAAAACACAATGCAGAAGCGCCAAAGCATCATGGAAGATWAGATACGAGCTAAAGGAAAGAGAAAGAGGATGAAAATATAGAAAATGGGTGCATATCAGTGGTTTTTCAACTCGTTGGACCATTACCATCAAAACTGATCATAAATCCTTTCACTTTGTCTTGGAATGCAGCTTAAAAAACAGYGTGTAAGTGCAGGTACTGGTTTATACAAACACACACATAGGTATGTTGGCTTTTTGTGATACTGCCCAGGGTCAGAGTAAGGTTAAAAACCAATTCTCTGCTCTTTTCCAAGGTACACAACATCCAAGGACTTTCTGAATTGGCCTGAAATTTTCACAAGCATCATGAAGATGATGCAGAAAAGATACACCTTCACTGCAGCACTGAACAATTGTTCCTCTGAATCTGAAAACCAGAGGAAAATGAAATTGAATTGTCCTATTAAACCTGAAATGCTCCTGTGTGGCGTACACTTAAAGTAATGTGGGGAGGACACTGAAGTGTGAAGAAGGGAGGAGGGGAAGAGGCACAGCCCCACCTTCCATCAGTGAAAGCACAACTTCACCAAGCTTCAGTTGAYGAGAGCTGAGCACTTATAGGACACTACAGAGCCTTATATGAAAACCCTACAGAAAGCGATAAAAAACAGGAAAAGAAAAAAAAATCCTTGACCTGTTGATCTTTCTGTATATTACCTTAGTTATTCTGAAAGTCATAAATTCAAACCTCTTTCCTACTCCATGTATGCTGTGGTTGTGCAGAACTGACAGCAAGCAAACAGCAATAGATCATCTGTGCTACCAACAGCACTGCAGCATAAGCTTTTGGAATTTCACAAACTTCTAGAAAATGCAAAGTTCCTATGGGTAGACGCACTTTTCTCAGGTCAACCAAAGATTAAAGTCTTCTTATCTCCTCACCAATTTTAACAGTATGTGGTAGCAAACAAAATCAATATGAAAGAGGGAAGTTTTGAAAGAAGGTAGCTCAAGCCCCACCTCCTGCAAGCACAGAATTTCAGCAGCTGCAATCTTTTTAACTACTGCAAGTTTAAAAAGTCATTTTTTATTAATCCCTTTGGAACTGAGTTTCAAGCATTCCAAGAGCAAACAGGAGCAGTTTGTAGTGACTTCTGAGCTACAAACGTTGTGAAACTAAAATGTGTGAGGAGGAAGCAAAAGAGCAGTCAAAGTTAAATGATTCTGTGATTCACCAGCTTAGACAAACTASGAAAATAAATATTTCAAATTGTTAAGGCTCCCAAATTCCCACCAAACATACAAGTACGCTGCTTATCTGAACAGCCTGTGAGATCCTGGACTGGAAAACTAATTACAGGTTCATAACTTCGGTCAGAGATTGTACCTCACGTTTCAATCCACAAAAAAAAACACACTTGAAGGATTCCAGTCAGCAGTTCCCAGCTGCCAGGCCTGTCCTTAAATCTCTCCTAATCCAAGCACATCTCTCACATGAATTATACGTATTGGAGTAATATGCAACCAAATGTCATATACATGCAAGTGTTTAAATAAAAATGAACTCTGACTCCTTTGCTACATGCAGCTTTCCCTGTTTCAGTGTCTGTGCTCAGGAAGAATCATTCACTGACATGAGGTGTAACTTAGCTGAGGTTCAATGTATGCTACCAGGTGAGCATGTTTGAACTAATAGGTCCCAGATGTTTATCCTGGGATAAAGGTGAAGTTTCACAAGAGGATTAAGATGTTGTAAGACTGTGCTGCCCACGGGAAGGACAGTCAAACAAATGATGGATCCGATCCAGCTAAACACTAACCCAGAAGAAAAGGAAGAACTGTGTCTGCCCTCCCTACCCGCTTGGTGAGCCAGCTAGCAGTGGGGCTACACAAGCGAGGGCCACCCTTAGCAAAGGCAGGCAGCAAACACAGCCCCTGACAAGAGCACGAAAGACGAGGCTTCCTCAGTGGTGGCAGCTCAGGTTTACCCCAGTTGAAGCTACTTGTGAAGCCTTAAGCTATAGGTCAAGTTACTATAAACTGAGGTTAATCTAAATGCAACCAATTGTCCTAACACAAGCACATGTTAATATTTTTGGCTCTGCATTAGCAGAATGAGTTCTTGATGTGTTCCAGACAAAGCTGTTCTTCTTGAACTTAACAACGCCTAGCACTTCACTGCAAGACTTTCAATACATTCTATTTGGTCAGTCTGAAGCTGAGATTTCACTATGACTGGCTACCCTGTGTCAAAATACAACTTGCTCTGCTCCAGCTATGGCTCTTAATAACCCAATCCACTATCTTTGAAAGGGACACCCTTTCTATCAGAGCATATAAAGGTCRTCAGAGGCTAGCAGTGCTTGAAGTGAAGAGTCTCTTCATTCCTTTCAGTTTGCTAAACTGACACCTATTGTGCTGACTAGCTGCAAAAGGAGGTCAGCACAAAAACTCCCTGTCCTAAAGGACAGTAATCACAGAGGAGCACCAAACGCGAGTTGGTATGAAAAGAAGAAAAATGGGAGGGGCTGTGGAGTAAGAAAGACACAGCAATCCACCCTTACAGGAAAAGGAAAATAAAAAGGATTACACAATGACTCCTTCTATGATGCTTATGAAAGAGAAGGAGCTCTGCTGGCCTGGGATTTAATTCTGGTATCATCCCAGTTGTGTATTTACTACCAACTTTACCCCAGTGTGAGCAAGATCAGACATAGTTTATTAACTGAAGAGATGGTTAATCCTCCTTAGTCATCAGGCTTGAGTAAGGGCTACAGTATTTGAACTCTTGTGGAAAATAAAACATCTAAAAAATCATCTTTTTTCATCTTTGCAATGTCAGAGAAATAGACTTTTCCTACAGTGTAACTGATTAATTCCTAAGTACCTGTAAAGTAAGCTAAACAGCAGTATTACACAAGAAAGAACACAAGAAATGTGCACAGGTTTATGAACATATACAAGTACATATTAAATATAGCAGGTGTAAGCTTTAACAAACTCCTCACAAGCCTGACAACATTCTTTGGCACTCAGTTTCATTACTGGCATTATCCATTAATCACTAAGACAAACGCAGATGTTCCACTTTCCACTCTGGATACCTCTTTCAACAAAAAGGAGAGACTAAGGTAGGGGGAGGAACCACTTCACCATATCTGCCAACAAGGAAGACATACGATCAGATTTCTATGGATTTCTGGATGCGTCCGTCTGTCCCTACACAGAGAAAGCTAAAAGGAGTGGCCTACCCATCTTCCTTCCCTCAAGAAAAAGGGCAATGCAATCATTAACTTCTGGAAGGCAGTGCATTAGCCCAGAGTGGGTAAAGAGCAGTACAGGAAAATACCATATATTTCCAGCTGTGTTTTCTCTGACTTTAATTCTGAATTGGCATAGTATGCTTTGGCAGGGGAACAGAAAAGGTGACCTAATAGGTCATTTGACTTCTGTCACTAATTTCTCTGATCTAAATAACATTTTACGTTTACAGTGTTTAAAACGCAATTTCCTAAGGTGTGGGTTTAGGGTTAGAAATGGTAAGTATGACAGTAGCTATCAAACCCATAAAAATGCTAAAAAAAAAAGAAAAAGTCTTGAAGATCCTTAAAATAGGAACAAGTAGATCCAGCTTCTTTATACTTCACAAGAGAGCTCAGATGCAAATAAATGTGCATTAGAAGGCCAATGTGGTAATTACATGTGATGTTTCACTGGACAAAAAATGTGCAGGAAAAACAACGGTCACAGGGATAAGAAACAGAGGTGATACAACTTGCAGTATTTATTATGTATTTGGCTACTATATACTAAATATACATTATTTTTACGCTATATATAATGTATGTGTATACACACACAACCTCTGAATCCCACACAATAACATGGATGCGGAGCCAAGAAGACTCTTGCACTGAAAGAAGGAAACTAGAAAGCAGATTAGCTCATAAAGAATCAAAGAACTGATACAATGTGTTGATATTTCCTGGAACCAATCCAAATATTAGCAGCAGAGTTTTGGATAGACTGCAACTTTTCCCAATAATTCCTTTGAAAACCAGGCTGGTACAGCCTTTTAATAATCCAACTCAAAACCACAGAAAACAACCCAGGCTTTTGCCAGGTTTGACTGGGATGGGGGAGAAATGTCCCCACAAACATTTATAAACTATATTAATTTTTGTGCACACCTCAATCAGTGCTTGTGTGGGAGCAAACTAGTTCTGTAACCCACTATTCTCCTCAAGTAGAAAAGGTTGAAATAGTTATAAATTCAGATATTTCAAAATTTGGTAAGTGAAAACTTTGTCTATAACAAGACACAAATTCAGGGTAGATCAGCAATCCATGAAATACAGCCAAGCCTATGCTCCTACACCCCATTTTAACAAAAGGCTCCCATTGATAACTGCTTGCAAGTTGACATAGAGTTCTAAACAGTGGAAACTGCACAGTCCCTTCCATGAACTCCAGGAGGGCGGGTGCAAACTGTGGGGGTGGAAACAAGAGGCACTGTACAAACTGGATTGCTTGTACTCCATCCAATGAAGAAAAYTGGAGTGCATGTCTTTAAATAATCATCTTCTAAAGATGTTTTTTAACCCAGCTTGCTGAAGGGCACTCAGAACATGTCAGCACTGGCTTCTGGGAGGGTTTGTCGGGTGATGGGCTGCCCACATCCAGTATAAGCCTCCCCTCTCTTCTCAGCATCTCTCAGTTTGCAGAGGACACACACACAGAGATAATACTTTCCTTTAATTTGCCTTGATTAAAAAAGAGAATTAGAAAAAGTATTTCTTGTTGTTCTCATTGCATTTGTTGTCATTAAATCCTGACAGCTTCATTTCCAAATCGTGTGGTTTAATAATCTGAGGGAAGAATTTAATAATTATTTTTGTGTGAAGAGTAAAGCAGTGGCAGATCCATGACCATTTCACTGCAAACCTCTCCACTGGAGTTTACCAGAGAATAAAGAAAGGGAGAAAACCCCAAAGTGTAGCTTACCTTTTTCTCGTGTGACCAAGAAAAAAAAAAAAAAAGTTGAAATGTTTTCCTACATAAAAATTATGATGCACATAAACAGTGAAACTTGCCACACTGTTGCAATTGCTAGAAAGTAAGAAGTTTGGGGGTTTGCATTTGGTTTTACTCTAAAAAGCATAAATGTCTCAGAGAAAATACTTTTAAACTGCTTTAAAAGGAGTAATTTCTCAGGGTTTAAGTATTACTTTCATGTACCCATGTTTGCTAATGTTCTTAGACATTAGTAAAAAATGGTAATTAACACTTTACAAGTCAAACAAAGCAGATGATGTTTCTAAATTTTTTGCAGCATTTGTGTATTTTCTTTTTTAAAAAAGGAAATGGGTCTTTTTCTTTTATAATGCAATAAAAGTTATCTTTTTAAGATTAAAAGCATAGTGCATATTGATTATATTTAAATAACATGAAGATCACAGCACAGGAATTCGGTTACGATGAATTTCATGGTAAACTACCCCTTAATCAGGCGACTCTTAGCTCTTCAAATGTCCCGACCTGAAAGAATCTAGTAACAGTGAGACCTGAAACTGCATTTCCTCCTTTTGTTACTTTGTTTCCACAACTTTCACATTATAGCTTGGCTTTGTGTGTCTGTCCCACAACTTTCTGAGAAGGCCAACAAATGAGCTGCTTAACCAAAAATCCTGGCTTTAATGTTTCAGCGCCGGGGATTAGGAAGAAGGGGAAAGGACAACCCACCACTACCCAGGGCCCAAAAGCAGCAGAGCTGCTCTGGAGCTGGATGGGGACACAGCGCACCACAACACTGCCCTGGAAAGAGGTCAATCTGAGAACGTCTCCTGAGTCTTCAGCCCCTTTCCTGTATCTTGTGGAAAAGAGATGAGATGTGAAAAGGGATTTGAGGACAGTTGGGCTGACGAAAAGATAGTCCCTGCTCGTGGGGTTTGGTGAGCGACTCGGCTGCTGCGCAGGGAGTAGGGGTAAGCAGAGGCGGTGTGGTGCGGTATTTAAAAGTCTCGGTCCTGCGGAAAGGCGCCAGAAGGAAGAGAAACACAGTTGTGCCTCGCTGGTAACATCAGGAAAGCAACAAGATGTCAGTGAGGTCGTTCTGCTTCCTGTTTGCGAAAATCACACACACATATATTCCGCCACCGCCGCTTTGTGCGGCTCCTGCCTGCGCTCCCCCCGGCCCCGCTCCCTCAGCATCCCGCTCGCCGCCTCCCGGCTGGCCTCGTCGGGAGATGCGTCGGGCGGCGGGGGCTGCGCTCGGCGCTGAGCTTTTGTTTGCCGCTGACGAAGCGACCCCCACCTCCTGTCACTCCCCCCGTGAGGAAGCGGGGCCGGGGGCAGGCAAAGCGCACAGCGGGAAGGGTGCTGTTCCCCGTGCTGCGCGACATCCCGCAGGGGAGGAGCTGAACGGCAACCGAACCCCGGAGAAACCACACGGCTCCCTCCTGTCCTGTACGGGGGGGCGAGAGAAAAGGCCGCCGCCAGGACGGCCGTCTCCCCGTCGCTTTGTCACAGAGACCTCCATCCGGCGGTGGCCGGCAGCAGCTGCCGCCCTGCCGGACCCTCCCGCACGGCCGCGCCTCCCCGCGCAGCGGGGGAAGGCGAGAGGGAGGGACGTGCGAGGCTTGTAAACCACACGCTGCCATCGCACCTCCCCCCTCCCTCTCTCCCTCCCTCCTCCCCGCCGGTCTCCACCGCCCATTGTGCGCCCGGCAGACGGCAAGGACCCAGCTGCCCTGTGCACGCCCCCGAGCGCCAGGCACCCCCGCCCCGGCGCGGGGACACGTCAGGACACACGCGCGTGTCCCCGCGGCAGAGCCGCCCGCCTGCCCCCGCCGGCCGGGACGAACACCAGCAGCACCCCCACCAGAACAACTAGCGGCCACGACCTGCTTTAAATAAGGCTCTGCCCGAGCGCGGGGCCCGGCGCCCCCCGCACCTCCTCTTATTATTCATCATCGGTGCAGCTTGGGAGTGGGAAACTCCGCTTCCTACTTGCCGCTACGCTCCTATCGGCTCAGCCCCCGCCCCCTTCCTCCCCTCCGCTCCTCGCTGAGCTCCTTAAAACCCAAGGAAACTTTGGGAAGCGATTCAGCTCGCGTGGGAAGCCGGGCTGCTGCACGCTGGGGCAGCCCAGGCGAGAAACCTGCCCAACTTCTACTCCTGCCGCCAGCCCAATCTCCGGAGTCACCTTCCACCTTCCTCCGCGGCGGAACTTAAAGGCGGCCAGCCCCCCGCGCGGAAAAGCCGTGGCGAAACACGCACGCACGCACACACAGACACACACACACACACACACAAAACCCTTCCTCGGCTCTCGGCAGCCCGCGGCGCACGCCCGGCACCGCTCCTTCCCCCTTACCCCAGGACACCTCTACCCTTCCGAAAGGGAAAGGGGAAAAAGTTTGTCGGGTCCCCCCACCCCAGCCCGTGAGAAGTTGCGAAGCGCCCCGGCAGCCCCCGCCCGCCCGTCCCGCCAGCGATCCTGCCACCGCCAAAGCTGAGTCGAGCCCTGCTCCCTTCTGAAAACCCACGGGGGCGACCTCCAGCTTATCCCGGAGAGCGATGCGGAGCAGCCAGCCACCCCTCCGCCCCGCATCCCCTTACCATGATCAGAGTGTGGTTCCTCTGCTCCGCCGTGGCGGGCTCAGCATCTTGCTGCTGTTTGCTCTGGTGCTGCTGTTTGCTGCCGCTGGTGCCAGTTTTCTTGGCCCTCTGCTCCAGAGTCCGCTGGTAGAGGCTCACCGTGTCCCTGCGCTCCAGCTCCAGCTGCTCCGCCTGGGCTTGCTGGTACCTGCTCTCGCAGTTGACATGGTGCCGCCGGCAGCCCTCGATGCGCTGCCTCAGCCGCTCCACCACCGTGCTGTGCTTGGGAATGCCGCCGCTATTAGCATTATTGTTACCGGGAGCGGCGGCAGGAGGGCCGTGGGGAGTGCTGTTAACCCCGATACCGGCCCCGCTGAGGCTGCTGTTCAGGTTATTGTTGATGCAGATACTGCTGCCATTCGCGGCGGCAGCGGGGGCTGCAAAATCCCCCATCCTCTTCCCCGTGCACACTATTTTGGAAGAACTTTTTATCCTACACTTCACACACACAGTCTCCTCCGGGGTCCTGATGGGATACTTTTTAGAGAACCGGAGAGGGGGGGGGAGGGGGCACCATCATGTATCAGGGAAACAGCGATCCCAAGCAAATGTTTCTCTTTCCACCCAGCCAATCCCTCTCGAGAAGCTCCAAAACATTAAAAAGAGAGAGGGAAGGGGGAAGGGAAAAAAAGAGAGAAGGTGCTAAAAGGTTATCACCAGCAACACAACCAACCAACCAACACACACACACAAAAAGCACAACAAACTAAGCAGCAGCAATTCGGATTAGCAAACTCCATGAGATATCAGACCAGTTCCTTTCCACCTCTTTCTTTTTTATAATCCATTATTTCAAAACAGATTCCATGAGATTTCCGGAGATTTTGCCAAAAGCCTTCTCTCCCCATGGATAAGGAGAAACACACGCGCCCCTCCACATGCACACACATGCACACCCGTTCACACGCACGTTCGCACATGCACATCCAAGCTGGGCACACACGGCACACTCACTCGCACTCCCCGGCATCAAAAGACAGGCACAGCCGCTTGCTTATTGTATTTTCCTTCTAGAAAAAAGTTTTGGTGTTTACGCCGCACCGTGTTCGCAAAGTACTTTGGCTGCTCAGTTGCATTTCAACAGGAACCTAAATAGCAAATCCTCGGGCTGGGGGAAGTAAACACATGAACAATCCGGGCCGAGCTGGAGAGGAAAAAAAAAAAAAAGAAGAAAAAAAAAGTAGCGCTCTGAAGACTCTGCCAAACGCCGAGCTGATACAGCCTAGCGCTTTGCTCTGCCGTGCTGGCTGCTGCTCCTCCTGCCACCATCACAATGATCAAATGCTCTCCTCCTCCACCTCCTCCTCCTCCATGCCAGCGGAGTGATATCAGGACAGGAGCGCTCAGTAAACACCGCAGCAGCAGCGGCGGCGGCAGCGGCGGCGGCAGCTCCTCTGGGCCGTGAGGCAGACCCGGGGACAAGGTGCAAAACCCGGCACGGACGTCGCCCAGCAGGAGCGGACATGGCGCTTCCACCGTAGCGCTCACGCCCGGCGGCGGCGGCGCGGGGCGGGCGGAAGCGAGCGGGGCCCGACACCTGCCGGCCCCGCGGCCTCCCCGCACCGCGGGGGCGGGCGGTGCCTCCCGGCCGGCGCCTCCCGGCCGGCACACGAGACCCGGCGGCGGCTGCGGCGCGCGTGCCCGCGCTCGGGGCTGCGGCGAGGGCAGCGCCGGGGCCGGGCTGCCGGGGCCGCGAGCGGGCGGTGGTATCCCGCGCCCGAGCGGCGTGTGCCGCCTTTCCCTTCTGTGTCAACTGTTGCATAATGAATGGGAGCGGAGCTCGGAGCCCTGCGCCTCCCCGGCACGGGGCTGAACTTTCTATTTTAAACAACAGAAGAAACATGACACGTTGGGCAGGAACATTTTTCCAAGCGAACGGTGGCTGCTCTCCATATAGAGCGCGGGTGATTAATGGATCAAGAATAACATCCCGGGAACCTAGTTTTAAACCATTTTGCAGACAAAGCTATTGCACCCACAGTTGTCATAGATCGTTATTTTCCACCTAGTACTATGAGAAATGCACTTCCAATTTTTTTTTTTTTTAAATACACCTATATAGAACAGAATTATCTCAGAAAGACACCCTTGTTCTCTAACATGCAGCTGCATATAAAGAAAATTTGGAACTTATGCATTAGTCATGAGATTTGATTTAAACCATCTTCGTTTTTGCCATTGCAGATTAGCATAGGATACTATTTCCAAGATACAGTGGTAAAGAGCTGTCGTTGTCTTCTTTGAGTGCTCAGCAGTATGAAATGTGGAGTGGATTTCATGCCTGTTTTCACAATTCCTGACTATGTTGAGCTGGAACATAATAGTGGAGAAATAAAATTAGCAATTAGTACCTTCCCTACACCGGGATTAACAAACATGTCTTCCCCTCAGAAAAAAAAAAAAAAAACCAACAAAAACACCCAAAAAAAACCCCAAAAAAACCCCAAAACTTTTCTGTAGCATCGGTTTGTGAACCACAGTAAAGTTACTTAAAGTTCTTCACAATCACCGATTACTACTTTATCACAAACCAAGGAGGAGGAAATTACAGCTCTGCTCAGAAGCAGCGTAAGAGCGCGGGGAAACCGCGAATCCTACGTCAATTATAGGGATGCTTGCCTCTCTTAACATGGAGCCGGGGAACGCGCTGTAACCTCTCCAGTAACTATTCGACTGAATAGTTAAGATTGAATGTAAGAACAGAGAGATCTGGAAAAAAAGAACGGTGGGGACTTGGGGTTTTGTTAAATTTTTTTATTATTATCATTATTATTGATTGATTGATTTTTAATTGAAATGGAAAGTGTCATCAGGCCAGGGAGAGAGACGGCTGTGACGTAGGTTTAACTTGGAGCGAGTACTTTTGGATTCCTCCGCAGTGCCCCCTGCAGCCCGCAGCTCGTCTGCTGCACCCTGATTCCATAGGGTGGGCAGCACTCGAGTCCAAAACCAGAAATGTTTCTTAAACCCACAGGGTCAGAAATACATGTAAAAGCACTGGTTTTCTTACAGATTGCTTTTCGGTGCATTTTACAGAAGTTGTCTTCTTTTCCTACGACTACGAGTAACAGCATTTTTCAATCTCTGTGAAGTCACACAAACACACCTTAACTTTCAGTATATCACTTTAGCAGCTGTCAACACAGTAATTTTTAAGCATATGCTGTATTGCTATAGAATTTAATTCCAGCCTATTAAAAATTTAGGAATTTTTCATCTCTCAGCTATGTACCTTGGTTCTGCCATGCTGCACAGCCCAGGGGTGATGATTTGAGTAAAAAAAAGTTTTGGAGTAACCAGTGCACAGTGTTAGAAGTTTTGCAAACAGATCAATCACCAGTTTCATGGAAATAAAATCCCAACCAACCAAAGAAAGGAAAAAAGAAACAAAACCACCAAAAAAACCCACCAAACCCCATCTGAATACATAAAAAACCCATTTAATTCTGATTAAAAGGTATTTTTTCATTGGCTGAGGTTAAAACAAAGCTGAGCAAATATATATCTATTTCCCCACTCATTTTAGGAGCACAGTGGTGATTCTTGCATTATTCTACAGTACAACCTTTTATAAGATCAGGCACTCCCTCCTATATCTAAAAACAATTGATAGAATCAGCATTTCATAAAAAATGGCAGTTGTGCTGTTATTTTATAGCTGTCATCCAGGACCTAAAAGCTAACTAAAATTTTTCTTCTAACAGGAGGTTTTTCTTTTAAAGCCAAGTATTGAGTAGCAATTGTAAAATAGCATAATAGAGATCAGATTTCATAGTTCATTTTTGCATCATTCATTTTAAGAACACTTACAGAAACAATTACCAGCTTTTGAAAAACTGAAGTAAAATGAGCTATTTAGTGAACTACTTAAATTCAGTTTTTGTCAAGGACAACACTTCTGCTAAGCCTCTGAGTCTGCATAAATACAAACAGAAAAAAAAATTCCTCCGATTACAGCCTGGGCAATACAAGAAATAGAGAGATCTCAATTTTGTTCTGACTACTGATTATTGTCATTAAAACAGATGTTCTTCACAACCTTGACCAAACAACTCCGTTCTGTAGTCAGAGTCACTTGTGATTGATATGTGCAGCTACATTTATGACCATGGGCTTACAAACGCCTCTTCTGTAGTAACTCACTTTGCATGCACAAACGTATATATTTTGTCTGTAACATTTTTTTCCTCATCTGCACATCAGCTTTGGAATACGATCTTCACAACTGGAATTTTAAAAGAATCAAATATATCAGAATTCTACATGATGTAAGATGAACTTGCTGATGCCAGCAGTTGAACACTAATGCCTACCAATATCAGCTGACAGGACACTAATTACTAGTTACAGGAGATGATTGCTTGGTGAAGGATCTATTCAGTGAGTTACGATTTTGAAAAATTATAAAGCACAGGCCTGATCTGTGAAAAGATACGCAGTATGAAAATACAGCATACGTTCTCAAGATGATTATCATGACAGAGATCTGTCTAATTAGGAAGAAACTATTTTAATGCTAAGATATGAAAGAGCCCAGCTGGGAGAGGAATTTAGAGGCAAACACAGAAACATGACTGTGAAGCTGACAGCAAGTGCAGTCTAAGCATGTTCCAATGACAGCTTCTAAAAAAAAAATTCATCTCAGCATTTAATCAATAGTGGTTTCAGAACAAGCACAGCCTTACAGATAATCCAGCTAGTCATATTAGTGGGCAGGGCTACATAAATAATACAGAAAATATGCCTTTGCAGATCAACATACCACTCTCCTTTGGTCAGTTAAGCTAGTGAGTTATCTAGGAGATGGACAACATGAAAACTATCACCGTGAGGACAAATGGGAATCCCACTCTATTAGAAACCACACTTTAGTTCCTGGCAGTCAGGTTGGAAACTACAATCACTGTGACACCAAGTTTCAAACCATCCTGTGCAAGAGATTAACTTTCAGAGTGGCCACCTGGGTAGAAACCTTTCTGAAAGCTCCTACTACAATTAAATGCTTTATGCCTAAATCAGTGGATGACAGGGTAACACAGGCATCTACTGGAAGGCGAACCWGGAGGCAACCACTCAACGCGTTCATTGAATAACTTTGAACTTTTTGGATCTGCAAGGAGCAGCTTTCTTACATATTGAAAAGGGTTTCAGAAGATTTCTGCTGAAGGTTCTCTTGAGCACAGTGCTACCTAGCTGAGCAAATCAGATGTGCTTCAGTTACTACCACAAGCCATTGAAGTGCATGTTGTCTAATACACACATAGTAGTCAAAAAAAGAATAATAATAATAATGTCATTTGAAGAGTAGTTAAAGCAAAGCCATATAGTTGAGGGTTGACGGAAAACTAAAAACCCCACAACTTTCATGAATGAATGTATCTGTGAAATCCAATTACAGCATGGCAAAAATTCTCATGGCAGTTGGGGTGGCCACAAGCTATGGCTGTCAGAACATCTAGAGCTGAAGGAATTCTTCAAGGGATGAACGGAGTCTGGAGCAAAAAAAAAGTTGCTCTAAACAGTTAAGGAAAAACTTGTCAAGCCTGCAGAGGAACATAAGAACAAAACAATACAGGGAGGAAAGGGATGCAACAAAGAAAATCAGACAGCAAGTTCAAATTATGAAAGGCAGAGATTTAAGGCATTGCAGGAAGTGGAGTGATCACTACGTGTAAATACAAACAAAATACCCTCAAAACACATTTTCCAGCTTGTACCTTTCAAGTTGTAGGGAATCCAAATCAGAATTTTTACAAAATCTTCCCAGTTGTAACCAACACTGAAAGGCCCAATTCAGCACGTATGATAACAGGACAGGCACACGGATTGAGATACACACATACCTAAGTACTCTGCTGAACCAGGGTTGGAAAAATATGGGGAAGGAATGCAAAATGTGTGCTTGTTCTCTCCTGTTCTGATTACAGATAGGTCGCAACAAGAAATTTAAAAAAAAAAGTAAATTTCACGAATGGGCATTGTTACCCACACACTATCCTGTCAGATTAGTGTTATTGAAATACATCTGAGTTTAGGAAGAATTCAGATCATTAATCCTGATATGCCACAGAATGTCCTTCTGTTAATTTGAAGGTCTAGTTTTGACACTGACAGCTGTAGGAGATATCCATGGAGAGAGCTAGCAGGGGGAAGGGGGAAAGGAGAACCATCACTCAGCCACATGCCCCATCTCAGCCTTTGATCTGACACACTGATCTCAAGAGAATAAATAACTGGGCTGTAATGGGGGAGGCAGGGGAGTGGAGAGGATACAATGAGAAGAAAGGACACTAGGAAAAATCCCAGAGAGATGATTCTGGAGATTCCTGGAGGCTTTCACTAGAAATATACATGAAGGAACTTATATTTCTTTAGCCATTCTTAAACTGAGTAGCCCACTGCTTCTCAGTAATGACTACCCCATCTTACCTCAGCCTGAATTCACAGGGCAAGAAACAAAAAATCCCCTATCACTGAAATCAAATGCCCAACTTTGGTGATGAGGAAGCAGTCAGGGGCATTTAATTTCTTTTTTCTCCAAGGCAATTCCTGTTTAGATGTCAGCCATTTATAAGAATTCCAGTGTGAACATTCACTTTGAATTTTCTGAGCCAAAAGAAAGACTGAAGCTATTGAAAATTATCATTCATCCTCTTTCATATGGGAAATTGAAATTTGTTCTCCAATCCTTGGCATAACCAACCAAGTTCAATATTCAAATAGGAACATTTTTATAAGTTCTTAAATTACAGGGAAACAGAAATAAAGGGTAATTTTCCATAGTGGTAATTTTTTGTTAGTTCAGTCTTCAAGAAATAGAAATACAGTATTTTCCTCCCTGTGCCAATGTGCTGACTCACAACAGTGTTGTTTCATTGAAACTGCTACAGCTTACAACCTACAAATATACCTGTATATCACATACATTTACAAACCTGCATTAAAAGTACTTCACTGAGGTTTCAGTCTTGCAATGAGTTTGAAACCACCAAAATCAAAGCACTTGTGCAATCTTCAGTTGGCTTCCTTGCGCAATCCACAGTATGATGAAGTCTTCAAATATATCCTTACACACTGTTTTCCCACAGGATGTTTGCTTCATTCTGTACACAGAATTGCCAGTGCTCACCAGTGAGTGGCTATTTAATATGCTTTTTTTCCTTTCAGCTCCTCATGTCACCTCATGGGTATTTACTAATTTAAACCCTGTTCACAGACATTCATTTCCTAAGAATGGCCACTGCTCCTTCTCTGGAGTGTTTCACATCTACCAATAAACTGATTTTCACAGTTCATTGCAAGTGAGAAAACAGTGCTCTTACATTAGAGACTGGAAACTGAGAACAAAGAAACTAAGCTTGAAAGGTTTTGCTAAAATGCCCCAATTGAGCTGATATTTTTTTAAGACTTACACAACTCAGAGCACACTGTGTTTTATAAGAGCAGCCCACAGCAACTTCAGTTGAATCTGTAGGTGCTTAGCATTTCTGCTAGGCAGAGCCCTCAGGTACCTGGAAAAAGGGGAATGCAATTAATGATCATCTGCAAGAAGCAGAGTTTGCGTGAACTGAGTAGCATCACTTAAGACAGCTCAAACACTCAATCTCAAACACATATAGTTCAGTGAATTACAGGCAAACCCAGAAATTAGACCTTACAGGAAAGAAAATATTACATGCTGGTTTTCAGTTAATATTTTAAAAGAAATCTTTTTGTCCCACTTTTTCTGTAGACACACCTTTCAAATAGCTTTTGCTGTAGTAAAGTCAAAACATGCTGCATTTTGAAAGTACTGCTCAGGGAAAGTTTTCCTGAAGCCAGAAAATGCTGAAGAGATATGATATTAGAATAACATGAAAAACCCTAAAAGGGTACAGAAAAAATCCCTGATCATGCTCGGTCATATTAACCAAAATACAAAACCCAGTAACTAATAGCTACATTAAAAACCAAGCCTGTGTTCAAGCTGTTTCCAGAGTCACAAAAGTTACTGGACAACATTCATCAGAAGTCTAGGACACCTCCCATCTTAGCTCAGGCTTGCAGCTAACCAATGGTTTACAGCAAACAACACCTGATTAGATTCCAGTTAGGGAAAAAAAATCCTTCTCCTACTATGAATAGTGAGACTTCAAATAGATTACTTATGAAGGCTGTTGAGTCTCCATAATTCAAAGCTTTAGGAACAGGTTAGACAAATTTTTCACTAAGGACACAAATGTAATTGATTTTGCCATGGAACAAAGTGGTGGATTAGGTTCTTAAAGTTCTGTCAGGTCCTAAATTTTCATAACATTACACTTACTTAGGGAGCTTGAAAGCTATAAATACATTTAAGCTGTTAATAAGTTCATTTATTTAATTCTGACTTTGGTGTACAATGACAAGGTTACATATGAACTTATTGGTTCAGACCACAGGTCCATCTAGCACAGTGCTCCATCTCCCACTGTAACCATGGGAATGGACACTCAGGAAAAATCAGAATAGGGCAAGCACATACTGCCTCCCAGCCTTCAAACATTTTCAAGTCAGGTTATATGATTATCTAGTTAGTGGACTCTACAGTATCTCTTCTGAGGCTTTTTCCACTCTCTCCTTGCCTCTCTATAAATTCCTTGATCCAGAAAGTCATTTGAGGAGTACCACCACAGGTCCACATAGGTTATCTGAAGAACTGTTCCTCCAGTTTGTTCTGAATGTATGCATTACTAACTTATTCCAACATCCTTCATGCTTGTATTAGAAGAGCCAGGGAAAAGTCAATCCCAGTCTACTTTTCTCCAGACCTCTCAGTTCCACAGACCTCTTCTTATCTTCCCACTACGTCATGTGTTTTTCCAAATAAGATGCTTGGATGCGTGGATGGAGTTCTTTGCATGTCGTAATGGAAGTCACAGTATATCTTCAATCATCCTTGTCATCTCTGAATAATTTCAGTTCTGCTGTGTCCTGTCCTAGATAAATGGACAAGAACCTTGGATTTTTACAGTAGCATATGGACTTGAACAGACTTGAACAGAACAAACCCTTCTGGTTTGTTACCTATTTGCTTCTTCATCATTCCTAACCTTTTTTTTTTTCTTGAACTACTACTACTACTACGTGATATTTTCATGGAACTGTCTACCATAACCCAAAGATCTTSTTCCTTGGGCTTTTGCGCCACCTTAGAAATTATCTAAGATGTGAAGATAGGATTATACTTCCCCAAATGTACCACTCTACAATTAACTACACTGAAATACACCACTTGGTTTTTTGTACAGTCAATCTTTCTGCAGGTTATGCAGTCTCCCTCATCCTTACTTCATTGCATAACCTCCTATAGTCAGCAAAGCTTTGCCACCTCACTGATAACTTCCCTTCTTTGGGACATTTAAGAATATATTAAATATTATCAAATTCTGCTTGTGTTCTCCCTCCTGTGTGAGAACTAACCATTTTCTTCCGTCCAATGATGGTCTGTCTTATGTTCCCATCTTTTAAATCATATTCTCATCCATTTCAGCATCTTCCTTCTTATGCCAGCGACAGTTTTGTGTTGCTTGGTTTTCCTAAAACACTTTGATTAAAAGTTCTGTCAGAAGTCTTTTAAAAATCCAAATTGACTGTATCAGTGAGATGATCCTCATTTATATATCAGTGACCCCTTTGAAGAACTCTGAGAGCTTTATTAACTCTCACTGATTAGATAATATTTATTCAGGTAGATACTAATTCTCTCTCTTACAATATCTAGTCATTCACCCGGAAGAGATGTCAATTTTAAGTTGCTGGATATCCTTGAACCTTTCTTAATGACTAACATCATATTTTACACCTGATTTTCATGTACTGAGGAACAGTGAAGAGATGGGTTACATGCTGCTATTAGTAGATATTTCATCCCCGAGTTCTCTTAGAATTCATGGGTAAATCCTTCAGATGCTGGAGACTTATTTGCATTCATCTGCTTTTTGTACCATCACCCCTTCCAGATATTTAAATTTCAGAGACATTCTCGGCCAAGTTCCCTGAATACCCCAAAAGGGCTCCGGAAGGATAATTTCCCTGATTTCTTCTGTGTTAGGTTTGTGTGGCCAGGTTTTGTAGAAGGGGAGGGCTACAGGGGTGGCTTCTGTGACAAACTTCCCCCATGTCTGATGGAGCCAGTGTCAGCTGGCTCCAGGATGGACCCACCACTGGCCAAGGCTGAGCTCATCAGTGATGGTGGTAGTACCTTTGGGGTCATTTGGGGTATTTAAGAAGGGGAAACAAYAAACTCTGCCCAACTGCAGCTACAGAGAGAAGAGAAAATATGTGAGAGGAACAGCTCTGCAGACACCAAGGTCAGTGGAGAAGGAGGGGGAGGAGATGCTCCAGGTGCAAGAGTTGGGATTCTCCTGCAGTCCGTGGTGAGGCAGCTGCACCCCTGCAGCCCATGGAGGTCCATGGGGGAGCAGAGATCCACCTGCAGCCTGTGGAGGACCCCACACCAGAGCAGGTAGATGCCCGAAGGATGCTGTGACTCCATGAGAAGCCCATGTTGGAGCAGGCTCCTGGGAGGACCTGTGGAGAGATGAGCCCACACTGGAGCAGGTTTGCTGGCAGGACTTGTGAGCCTGTGGGGCACCCAAACTCTGGAGCAGGCTGTTCCCCAAGGACTGCATCCCATGGAAAGGGACCCATGCTGCAGTAGGGGAAGAGTGTGTGTGAGGTGTCCTTCCTCCCGAGAAGGAAGGAGCAGCAGAAAAAACGTGACAAATTGACTACAAACTCTATTCCCCATTCCCCTGTGCTGCTAGAGGGGGAAGGAGGTAGAGAATTTGCAAGCTAAATTAAGCCCAGGAAGAAGTAAGCGACAGCGGAAGGTGTTTGTCAGATTTAGTTTTCATTTCTCACTGCCCTGCTCTGATTTGATCAGCAGTAACTTAATTTTTCCCCAAGTCAGATCTGTTTTGTCCATGATGGTAATTGGTGAGTGATGTCTCCCTGTCCTTATCTCAACTCATGAACCCTTTGTTATACCTTCTCTCCCCCGTCCAGATGAGGAAGTGTGTGATAGAACAGCTTTGGAGGGTACCTGGCATCATGCCAGGATCATCAAACCCATCTTTCACAGTGAACAAAGGACGCAAATGGTTCAGCTTCTCTCCAGTGACTTTGTCCTCCCTGAGAATCCAGTTTACGACCTTGTCATATTCAGACTCATGGGCAATTTTTTTTCCTCCTGATGCATTGAAAAAAGAATATTGAAGAATTTTTGATTCTTACTAGTTAGGTCTCAATTATAATAGTATATTTGTCAGTGTTTATGATACTTTTGGGGTTTTTTTCATTTGGATAGGTCTTTAGCTTTTGGAAGAACACTTTCTTTATTTCTCTTTGCTTTTTGGCCATGACTGCTTATTTGTACTTCAGGCATGTTCAGTAAATGGTGTGCCTTGGCACTCTGCTGCTTGTTTCACGTCCTTCTGTAGTCTTCATACTGCCTTTATGGATTTAATTATCTTGGGTACCATTCTTTGTTTATTCTTAGTACACTTTCTCATTTTCACACAGTTCCCTATGTTGAACGGAACACAACAGTGGTGGGCATTTCGATCTCAGGTGCTCCCCAAAGATATGGAATCCAAGGGTGTTACATCATTCTTAAAGAGCAGTCTTAATGTTCAGCAAGATATATATGCATGTATGCATATGTATGCATATGTATGTGTGTATGTATATATTCATTATATATAATTGTACGAATTATATATATAGGGCAGATGTGGCTGGTAAACAGACAAGCAAGCGTGAAAGGAGATCTGGTTTTCCTGGATATAACCCAACATAATTGACGGTTCATTTGTATCTGCTCTCATTTCTGAGTTTGCCTGAAATATACACTGATAATAATTAGCACTATTACATGTGGTTCTCAAACCTTTCTGAGAGTCATTATTCCTCTCTGCAGAGCATTTATGAGCCACTGAACAGACAAGTGACAAAGGACAGTACCTGTAATTGTTTATTTCACTCTGCTACCTATATTGTTATCTCCTTTATTTATTAGAACCCACTAACTTTGTAAACTACTGGGGGCATTGCTTTCAAATCGCTATTATAATTATAGCTGATTTTATGTGGTAAACGTGCACAGATGATGTGTTTACATCCTTATTTTCAGTCCCTCTTTTAACATATAACAAATATTTGTGTTGGATCAATATAACATAGCATGATTTTCATACAATAGATATTTTAAGGGAAGTTGTTAGTTTCTTAAGCATGTTTTGTATTTGATAGCGCAACAAGGCATTCTGATTGAATGAGGTGATACAGACACAACACCCATTTTGTTGGGGCTTTGAGCTCATCAGTGTTCCCATGACTCAAGTGGGACATATGCTAGAGAAATCCAGCACTACCTACCAAAACCACTACAGCACCATCTTTGCAGAAGTACATAGTCCATAAACAATATCCCATGAAACAGGAAATAAGTAATAGCATTTTGAACTTTTCCATGGTATAGCATTGATACCCATGTGTATAAATAAGGCTTTTGCCTAATTCTTGTCCTATATGATGTACACTCATTCCTTTTCCACTTCACCTGACTCCCATTTCTCCTACTAATCTATGTTACTCATCCAGAACTCAATAAAAAAGTGTCTTAGTTTTGCAAGTCTCACTCACAGGGAGATAACCTCTCAGCACAATAATTTTACATGTTGGTCTATACTGATCTAGGGTCTCCACCATTTTTTCACAGTAACTTGCATATTGGCATTTTAGGGTCTAGGTCAGTGCACTGATCACAGTTTAATTTTGGGGGTAGAGTTACTTGCTTCAWTAGCCAATCAATTTGTCTTGCCAAGACCAGCATATGACAGAACATAGGAAGGTAGTACTTTTCCATTGCAGGTTTGGTGGGGTTTTTTTGAATCTACATTTCCTTTCTGGAAAAGGAAACACATGCTGCCTCAGCTAGAATGGCACCAAAAATTTGATGCCTTTTTTCTCTGATCTGCCCACTATCAGCCATTGTTAATTATCAGTTAAAGCAGGGTCACAGAATTTAGTTCCATAAAGAAGAAAAAGCTGAATTGCACACTACCAGTGGGTAATATTTATCATCCCTTTCAGTATTCTTACACAATAGATGTAGTTTTATTTTGCAATATTTTGATACCAAAGCAAGTTCTACGTTGCATATCATGTCGAGCTGGAATATCCAGCAGCTACTTCCTTTAACACCACTTTACCAGTTTTGTCCCAAGTGCAGCTATGCCCACTGCCAGTTGAAGAAAAAGTAAAATCTTTCTTTGGGGGGTTTTCCTTGGTGTTTAATGGCATACTACTTCTTCAATTTCTATGTCAGTGTCACACCATTCAGTCAATGCACAGATTAGGGAACTTTATACRCATAAAGGTACCTCATAATTCACCAAAATTAATCAAGTTGCATATTGTATTTATGAAAGCAGCTAACTTCATGCAGATAGGAAAAAATCAAGAACAGACCTTAAGATTACAGAGTATCATTCCATAAAGCGCAGAGGGACTGAATTGGTAGAGTTAATTATTATTCAGCTGTCCATGTAATTTTGTTAATAAATGAAGAGTCCAGTAGAATGCATACTAGCTCTATAGGCCTATTTTTTGCACATCATAATTTTATAGCACTTTTTATGACACTGAGAAGCCAAAAACTGGATACAAGGTTTCCCCATTTTTCTGTCTTATGACTTTGAAAGGGAGCTGTCATCTCTCCCACATCGCCTGGTACAGTAACTACACTGGAACTTCAAGTACAAGACATAGTAACAGTAGAAGTTCGGTACTCTACCAATATTTAAAATTCCCTCACRGTCCTAGCTAATGTACTGATTCTTTGCTGTGCTGAATCAACATCACTGAAACCAATCTCTCCTCTTAATCACTGACAGAAAGTAGTGCCTTCGCAAGGGCAGAGTCAACAAGAACAGGATTAGGGTAGGCTGACATTAGCTGTATCAACTCCTATAGGATCATTTTAAAATTATCTAAAATCACTAACCTTTCACTTCTGGAGCATGATGTTCAATTCTACTTTTAGTCATGCATGAAAATGAGTTCAGCAATCTTGGTTTAGCCTCCACAGAATCATTCATGTAACTTCCCATGACTGGCAGATTTTGCTGTAGAGTGAATATGAATTAGAAAATAAAAGTGAGGTTTTGTCAGGTTAAACAATCAAACATCAATAAATCTGAATGTCAGAATCATAAAAAGCAAATTCAGATCTGAAAGCTTGGACCTTCATGCAACTGTTGCACGGAAAGAATGAAAAGTGGAATAGAAGGCAGAATCTACCGTACGCACAACGTAGCAGCCACCACAGCATCAGTGGAGCAGYCATGGAAACAGTACTGTGAGTGGGATGTTTGCACATGGATGGACTACTGCTGAACTCTACTTCTTATGCACCAGAGGAGCTCTCAGGACTGCTCACTAAGTATAGCTGGCAGCTTTGTGTCTCAAATATGYCCTGCAGTTTGCCAAGGACAGCAGCCCTGCCTCACTCGTAGCCATGAATTCTTGGCTGCTGCTTAGAATCAAGAAGTTAACAGTCTGTTCCCATGACAGTGAAGAAGACTGCAAGTCCTTCTTTTTAATGAGGGAGCACAAGTGAACAATAAATAACACAAATGAAAACCTAAAAGAAAGTGAAAGAGAAAAAATTCAAAAAGGATGAAAATAAGAGTGAGAGAGAAGTGAAGAATGGCAACCCCTCACCTGTCATAATCCTGTTCTCAGCTGCTTCRGGTGACTAACGCAAGCCTCCCGTACAAACTGAACCCAGGTGACAACCAGGGAACTACCTCAGTAAGGACAGCGGACAATCTTTCAACTCTGTACATACAGCTCCTCGGTGATTAGCTTTTTCTCCTTATGYGTAATTCTTCTTTTCTTTGACAAATACTAAACTTTGTATAGTTAGAATTCTTTGAAAGTAACCATACAATGACGCACTGCCATTTCAAGGTTTAAATGGGACCRACAAAAGGTGGTATCTTTCATCTTGTGACACAAATCAAGACACATGCCTGATACAGATAGTTCTTACACACACTTTCAAGAAGGAACTACATCCTTACATTTGTTTAAACATCTGCCTCAAAAGCATATGGATTCTAACTGGAGCCCTGTGCATTACTGTGGTGTAAATACTGTAAAACTCACCTATACMTTTCCCTCACTGCTTTGTCTAAAAATTAAGAGCCAAAGTGAAAAAAAGATAGAGAAACACAAGAGGTTGATTGGCTTAACATAAACATAAGCTTCAACTCTTTCTGTAAGATTTAACTGGTTTACTTTAATAAGAAGAGTAACAGACACTAAGAAAGGGGATGTCCAAAGCACCTATCACATCTACAGCTCTTCAGATTATATTTAACACACCTCAGATATCTTGTTATGTGGGGAATCCTTGAAATAAAACTCCAGCAAATCTAACCATCTTTGTTACTCAGCGAAGAAATTGCTGCTATTTCCGTCCAAAACCTTGCATGAGATCCTGAGAGTTTCACAGCATAATTCTACCTGTTGTTCACCAAATTCACAGTACAACCACCTTCCTCCTTGCACAATGATGGTCTATGTTTAAACCTCCAATAATGTTTTAGTTGTAGAAAGTTTTTACTTATTGTTCTCCTTCCTCTTGGGTGTGTCCAAGACTTTGGTGTTAGGCTGATGTTAGTGTATTTTTTCGTCTCTGGGTTCTTTGACAATGTGGTCTTCTCTTGRGAAGAGACAGTGCCACTACCATCAGGAAGGAAATGCCCTGTCACACCCATATGTTGCAAAATAAAGATAGTCTTTTAGTCCACCTCTCATTTTCTCAATACCACTTCAGGAAATACAATTTTACACATGCACAAAAATAAAAAAAGAAACAAAGAAAAAGAATGTCAGCAAAATCTAATTCAACCATCTTTTGGCTAAATCCACCAGCACATTAGAACCTAACCCACCATAGTCTTATTTAAAAATGGGTGGCTGAAAGGTGCTGTAGGATTTATAAAAAGAAAACAGATTGTCTTGGAGGCTGATGCCAAATAACTCATTGCCTGAGTTATCACTCTTCAATCAAAAAGTATATGAAGAAACGACATAAGTCATTTAGGCAGCAATCACCATGGAGTTATGCCGACCTCTCATGTCAGTGATGAAACAGCCAAATTCCCTGACAGTGGTGAGCTATTCCTAAATAATAGGAGCCTAAAGAATCATCAAGGCTACAGATGGGGAAAACATGAGACCTCTCCAAATTTGAGTGACAAAAATACAAAGTGTTTTATTACTTTATCTTTATAATTTACGTTTTGAAAAAAAAAAAAAACAAAAATCCACCCCACAGTGTCAACTATGGTTAGGCAACAATGGGATTAGTTTAAACTCAGTATTTAATTCCTGTAAGGAAGCTTTCTTCCAGACCATGATCTTTGGGATTCCATTCCCACCTCCATCTGCGCCCCTAGTCTCTCTCATAACTAAAGACATATATTTCAGCCCTGACAAAGCCAGTATAAAGTATTGGGTGTTTTATTACAAACTGTAATTCAGTCACTTTGGAGGTGGATTTTCTTTCTCTAGTAATGACTTAGTGTAGGAAGCTGGTAATTTTTTTGTTGCACTTTAACATTGCTAGAGAGGTCACATACTGTAAGTGAGAGAATAGGTGTTTAGAAATATTTTTGTCTGGTCTGATTGCCTTTAAAAATCCTAAAGAAAGTTAAAATATATTCAATCTCTTGTGTAATTTTAAATATTTGTCTTAAAAACCTAGCATGATCTGAAGAAAAGCAAGTTTTGTGGGCCTGATTTCAATTTGAACAGTTTCAGTTAATAATGAACAGACATAAACCCTCTTTTAACAGTGCATAATATTAGACTGAAGACAGAATTGCTAAAGGACTTTGTTAATTTTTCCTCCTATTAAATTAGCGTTACAGACTTCCAGCACAAATGTCTTTAATAGACATTGTTATTAAAAGAAGTATTGCATAAAATAAGTTCAGACCATTTCATCAGTATTACTTATTCCCACCACCAAGAGCAGAATTTCTCCTGTATCTTCAAATTATTTCATTAATGCCTAATGCAAAGAAACAATAACTCATCTCCAGATACTACAAACCTCTGTCAGCATTCATACTGTTCCTATATTTTAAAAACTGTCACTGTTTCCATTTACAGTAACTCCCTATTTCTACAGGTTTAAAACCTGCTCTTAAGAATGTGTCCTGCTAGAAGTTTCAGCCCATAAACATTTTAATTTTAAGCTGGGGAAAAAATACATCTGCTTTTTAAGCTCTTGGGTGCCAAGAAGGTTTTGTAGTCTCAGATATTTTTCAGAGCAATGTATCAGCTAATAAATGTACCTTTGAATTTTTAACTGTCTGGGAAATGTTATTAAATATAATGTCTTTTTCATGGCAAAAYCCCCACCAAAGGTAATGTCTCCAGGTCAAACTGACTATAATACTACATGCCTGAGGTAAGTACCTAAGTCACAATTATGCTCCTGAAATAAAATAAGCTGTGTTGCTTTGACGTGAACATGCAGTTCTCTGTCTCCAACAAGAAGGCTATTTATTCACCCAAGTAAACACAGATTTATGAGCTACAGGTCCCTATTTCCCTCCCATCTGTGCAGGTAACATGATGATATATAAACAGCAAGAATTTTCCTAGGTCTTGACCAAATCTTGTCTTCATGTTATCAGCCTTTTCCCTCTACAGTCTGATTTCCACAGAAACCTAATGCACGGTAAGATGGGAATAGCAGTAAGTTCTTGGTCTGGGTAAGTAGGAGCCAGGACCTAGGACAACCTTAAGAAACATCTGGAGACACAATGGGCTTTGGCGTTAGAATTCTCTGGAGTAATTCTACTGAAAGCTGTGAAGTTATTCTTACTTATTTTTTTAACATATGTAAAAACATGGATATTTAAACTGAGTAAATTACAGTAGACTTTGGTCCATCAGCAGTACATAATACTCTTTCTTACGTACTTACTGTATGAGTGAGAGATAGAAAGAAGCAATGGCATAATAGTTAGGCACTAGTTTGGTTAAATCCACCTCCCCAACACAGACCTCTAAATGCCCAACTCATGACTCTACACATTTCTCAACAGGAGACCTGTAAGGCTTTCAAACTGAAAAGTGCATCTCAGAAGCCTGTCCAAAGCATCTCAGTTTTAATATCCTCCAGTATTCTCTGGTAATAAGCAGCCATAACAACCTTGAGTTGTCTCCCAGACTCAAGCTTAGCTGTACTTGCCTAGCAACCTGTAGGATCCACATACAGCACAGACACTGTTTGAAAGAACTGCTGATGTGATTAGGCAACCCCTAATTAATCAGACACTGTAATGTAAGGTAACTCATCTGGATGGCCCCAAGAAGTGTCCACATCTGAGAAACAGAGTAAAAGAAAAAAACCAAACATATCCTAGTCACAGTTCTCCTGTACCCCCAAATACAACCCGGCACAGCAGGTAACCTTGCCCATCTTTTCTCTATGCACCTTGGTTGCTTCATCTGTTAAAAAGATAAATCACAGTTGCCTGGAGGGGGCAAAATTCAGAAGGGTGCAACCACAGACCAGGGAGCTGATGACTGACTGACATCTGAGAATAGCTCTGAGTAAGCTGCTGCTTTTCTGTCACAAGTGGGATCATTTTTTCCCCCTCTAGGTACACACATTTCATAGCAATACATTCTGGTTTTGGGATTCACTGGCCACTTCCATTACCAATGTTCTTTTCCTGAGATTTATAACCAGAGCTTTTGTTACAATGTCCAGTACCAGATAAAATTTGCCTCATTCTGGGTTTCATTGCAAAACCAGCAGTATAAGCCACCTTCACTGAAATTTTTGCAATTCTTTTGGCAATCTTGTGGTGATGTTAAAACAACAGGCATCTTAAGGTCAAGTGTCAGCAAAACTTCTCAGCTACAAAATTGATTTGGCTGTTTAAAAACAAAAAAAATAAGGAATCATCTCCATTCAAAGAAGAATCAGCATCGAGTGGATGGTCGATTTCAATGACCAAAAGCAAAGCAAATGTTTATGTGAACCCCAGCGAGAATCAAAATAGCAGCATTTTGCACTGGTCTATTTATAACTCTGTAATTTTAAATGGTAAGACCAAAAATAGTCTTTGCAATATGTCAGCTCAATGTAATTCTGCTTTCCAAAAGACATATATTAGCCTAATTTTTTTTTCGGTAGAGAGTAGTAAAATAAATAATAAATATTTTTCCATATAGTTTTACAAGGTTTCTTTGTTTCTAAAGTTTTAGTCCTTTGTGGCAAGAGTTCCTGGCATCTGAATATGGTCTTTCCCTCCATCTGACTTCATTTAGGACCTATATCTATTAAGGGACTTTCAGAAATATGTAATRATTTAACAAGGCAGCTAGTTCAAGTGGGGGATAATTAGGCCTTCATTCTCCCCTTCACTCTGTGCCACTGCTTTTTACTCTCTCCATCTCCACTGTACCCTTAAAAGCAGCGGATCTGCAGCCAAGCATTCGCACACTCCCCACAGCCGACTTCCTCTGAAGCTGCAGTGTGTAATTACAAGCAGATGCTAAGGGCTGCTGAGAACAGGGCAAGCAGCACCTTCCTGCACAGAACTAACCCCAGGCTTTGGGAGCTCTTGGGATTTGGTGAACCCCCAGGCTTTGGGAGCTCTTGGGATTTGGTGAACCCCCAGGCTTTGGGAGCTCTTGGGATTTGGTGAACCCCCAGGCTTTGCTACGTGGACACCCACAAGGAGGTTCCCACATTCTGGCAGCAGAAGTTAAGAGAGAGCAATACTCCGCCTTCAGAGAGAATAAAAGGATTTCAGCTTCCCTCCCCCTTCTCTCCTTCCCATAAATCCATCTCTTTAAAGGGAAGAAAGCCTCCTTCCCCGGCCCTGGCTGCTGTTCCATGTGACCCACTCCTGTGCTGCTCTCTCCCTGACTGACAGCCCGCACCACACAGTGCTGTGCTGGGGAGCTAAGCATCCCACAGGGACAGCAAACTGAGACTAAGGCCCTTTTTGAATGGTATGTGCTGGCTCCTATGAGCTTCACCTGCACTGCAGGATTTTTACTTCCTTAAATGCAAAAGCCTCGCTGTCAGTCATCAAAGTTCATGGAAAACCTAAACGGTGTCCTGAGGCGTGTGAGACTCAGGGACAAAACCCAAGTGGTGAAGTAGCAGGGGAGGCTTTTTAGGCACAAATACACACCTGGAGTAGCTACTTCTTTGTTCTGCCTTTTCAATTTCCAATAACCTCTGAAACTTCATTCTTTATTAGTATTCCTTAAGAGAAATGCAAATTTCCATTTGTCCGCCTTCAAGGATGGATGTACACCTCAAAATTCTAATCTTGACYTGTTGACCAAGAGCCAACTCAGCTGACTTTCTCATTTTAAGCAASTTGTGATTCCCAGTGGCTTAGCTATAGGATTTGCTAAAGGAAATTTCTTAGGCTTCTAACTATGAACAAACTTAACAGATGAACAAAAATGTTTAGGCTCTCACACACCTAATGTTACAAAGCACTAACAATTGAGTGTGTGAACTCAGAGCTTTTTCATGCAATTACTGCTGTTAGTGCCAGATCCATCCTTTTCCAAATGAATCACAGAATAGCTGAGGTTAGGAGATTGTGTTGGTTTTGCAGGGCCTGGTTTTTTGGTAGCAGGAAGGCCACAGAGGTGGCTTCTGTGAGAAGCTGCTGGAAGCTTCCACCATAACCAGCAGAGTCAATCCCTGATGGGTCTGATGATGGACGTGCTGCTGGCCAAGGCTGGGCCAATTAGAGATGATGGTTAACACCTCTGTGGTAACAGATTTAAGAGGAAATCACAACAAAGTTCATGGCATAGTTGTAATTTTCCAGCTAGAGAAGAGTAGGAGTGACAATATGTGAGAGGAACAACAATGGAGGCACCAAGGTCAGTGCAGAAGGAGGGGGAGGAGGTGCTCCAGGTGCCAGAGCCGAGATGTCCCTGCAGCCCGTGGTGAGGACCATGGTGAGGCAGGTTGTCCCCCTGCAGCCCATGGGGGCCCACGGGGGATGCAGAGATCCACTCGCAGCCCGTGGGGGAGGTGCCCACACTGGAGTGGGTGGATACCAGGACGCTGTGGTCCAGAGGAAGTCCCAGTGGAGAGAGAGGCCTTGCTTCCAGGCTGGAGCAGCTGTCCTTGGATGACTGCACCCCGTGGCAGAGTGACCCACGCCGCAGCAGTTTTGGGAGGACTGTCTGCCCGTGGGATGGACTCACGCTGCCGCAGTTTTGGGAGTGCTGCTGCTCGTGAGAGTGGACCCACGCTGGAGGAGTTCGCAGAGAACTGTCTCCCATGGGAGGGACCCCACGGTGCAGCCGGGAAACAACTCCTCTCCCTGAGCAGCGGAAAGAAGATCCTGGGTGATGAACTGACCAAAACCCCCACCCCGTCTCCCTGTGCCATCGGTGGGAAGGAGGGAGGGGTTRGGGGGAGACAAGGGTGTCTGTAAGGGCTTATTTTACTTCCCATTCTCTTACTCTGATCTTGTTAGTAATAAATTCACTTTATATCATTAACTAGAGCCTGTTTTGCCCTTGAAGTGTTTTCTCCCGGTCCTTATCTCAACTCATGAACCCTTTGTTAAATTTTCTCTCCTCTGTCCAGTTGCAGAGCAGAGGAGAGTGAGTGAGTGGGCTTTTCGTGGGTGCCTGGCGTTYGGTTAGTGTCAAACCACAACAGACATACATCTAGAGATTGTCTTCTCCAAGCCCCCTGCTCCAAGCTGGTGGCTCAGAGGTGTGTTGAGTTCTGACTATCTCCAGCGATGGAGACTCCACAACCTTTCCAGGTAACCTGTGTCAGTGCGTGGTAATTAGGGACAATCTTTTATTTCTATCTGTACATCTTTGAGAAATAATAACCATAATGACGGCATTTTTACAATTTTCCTTCAGAGAAAAACTGCAATTTCAGGCATGTTAACTGTGAAAAAGTCACTGTCAAGAAAGTCACTCTCAAGAAAATGAATTTAAGGTGGAAGTCCAACAAATACTGCAAAAATCCTTATTAGCCTACAACCCAAAGTAGAAGTGGTGMAAGACTGTAAAGACACAGGCTAGGCATGGATAACTGTACTGATTAAAGGACAAAGCATTAGGAARGAACAAGAACATGTTAGAGATGTCAATACCAAAGAGTGACTGGAATTACTTAGAACGGTTCAAGGTAATAAATCTTCAGCAAATGGAATGTACTTACRGAAGGAGAAATTTACGTCGAATTGCAGGAAAAGATTTCTAATGGTAACGTACAGAAAGTTACGGAGTATTTGCCTGAAGAAAGAGACATGGCAGATCCATGAGACTTAAAACTACACTAGAAAAAGCACTGAAGTATTTGGTACACAATAATCCCACACCAGGGAGGAGAAAGTCTAGATGATACAACTGAGTTTTTCCATCTCTRCTTTCTGTGATTCAGTGGTAATTCCACTGGCCAGTTCCAGTTTCAAATACAAAAATCCACCATCAACTGTAAGCACCCCTGTTGAAAGCAAATTGTTGTAAAAGAACTTATCTCTTCACCCCAGCACAGAATGCAAATGCTCTTCAGAAATCAAAATAGATCCCATGTTTTAAGTTACTTTTATTTGAATATGTCTACCTTATGATGAGAAGAAAAAACATTAAAACTGTGAACAGTCATTGTGTTTGTACCGACAGCAGGGATCAGATCTGTTCAACCTGGGTATTCCCACAGAAATTTCTAAATTTTAAATGGAAATTATACAGACACTGTTTAATTTAGGTGGATTCTGTAGGTACTGTTGTAATGTTGCTCAGCATGAGSAAGAGTGATAGATCTGAGATTCTGTGAACTTTCAAAGGCAGGCTTACACCTTTCTTACTTTCTGTTTGACTTTTTTTTTTTTTGAGCTGTCGCTGAAGGATTAAAGAAAAAAAACAAAGTGGTATATTTTACATAGAGTCCTCTGAAAATCTTACTCTTTTCACTTAAAATAGCCACTAAGTGGTCTTGATCTCAGGTTTGGAAAGAGCTGCAGCTATCTGCATTCCAAAATCCACAAAGACCCATGCTGTTCTTCAAAACCCCTTGTTCCATCCCAGTTGATCACAGGTGATTAGCAAGGATTGGGCCAGTAGTCCCACTAAACTTTGTGGCATGGATGAATTACATATATGGTACTAAAACCAAGTAAGCATTGTTGGACTGGSTGACAAAAAATACGAACAGAGTGTCTTGGCATACTCATACCTTTCAGTCTGTATAAGCAGTGTGCTTTTGAAGAGATTTCTTCTGATAGTTTCATCCTGGCTGTGGAGCACTTTGAAACTGGATTAGTTTCAAATGAAGCTAATCTGGAAGATGTGTTCCATTCWCTACTGGACATTCAGTCCACTGCTCCCAACCAGAGCTAGCACAAAGTGAAGTGTTCTGAAAAGCATATAGCATGGTCATCAGCACCAGCTAGATTCACTGTACAGATCCACTCCCACTGGATGACACTATTTCCTAATGTAGATGTAGCCCTAAGCACTCTGACAGCGTCCCTCCCAAAACTGATGGTCTGACTAACAAGACTGTTAGGAAAYTAATGAAGAACCGGAAGCAACAGCATGGACACTACAAGTCTGGCTCATCACTGACTTCTTATTTCCGGTCTCCTTCCTGAGTGTAGTCCTTTTGATCATTTCAGCAGCTGCACGAAGTGAAGCGTAAATCCTGCGGGACGGGTGTGTCTCCCCCACACCATTCAAAGCACGGAGCAGGAGCACTGTCATTCCAGCCTTTCCACCCTCCGATCACCAGCAGGCCCGTTCCGGACCCGCTGCCCCTTGAAAGGCGCTGGCCGAGCCTGAAGGGCACACGGCGGAGCGGGACGAGCCGTGCGGTTCGAGCTGCGGTGCTCCCGCCGGAAAGGCTCTCCCTGGAAAGGCTGTCCCAGGCCGGCCGAGCGCCGCTCCCGCCGGGCCGTGACCGGCGCTGCCCAACCCGGGATACCCTTTAACCAGCGGCACAGCGGCCAACCCCGGGCGAAACGAGAACCACCCGCGAAACGAGACCGGCGGAATACCCGCCGGGAGCCGCAGTTCAGCTGCGGAGTAATCTTCCCGGAGCGGGGCGCGCTCCTCCGGCACCACAGACTATGTGTCAGGCCGGGGCTGTCCCCGCGGRGCGGGCGGCGGAGAGCCGGCCCCGACGCCTTCCCGCGTCGCTTCCGCCACTTCCCAGTGCCGCTCCTGCCGCTTCCCACAGCTGTTCGCCGGGCGCCCCGCTGCAGGGGCGCCACCTGSGGGCCGGCGGCGGCACCGCGCCCGGCCTGGGAGAGCGGCTGCGAAGCAGCTTCCTGGAGGGACGTGACCGCGACAAACGGGCAGGGAGAGGGCAGATCCAGCAGAAGCGGGTCTAGCAAATCCTCTGACACTTGCGCGGAGAGGCGAGACATAATACACCACATCTGAGTGAGAGGATTATTTCTCATTTCAGTAAAACTTCATATAAAATGTTTTGACGAGAACAAATGAAAACGATTAAGAGAAATGGAAAATAAAGTAAAATACAACACCTGTTCAATACCCGCYAGATGCTGCAGATTGTCCTTTTCTCTTTTTTTTGCAGTCACCCCAGCCCAGGAAAACAGGAGTCAAACATGCAATGCTACCAAAGGTGACCCTGTCACTCGTCACACGGAAGRAGATCAAAATGCCTTGGCTTGTAGGGCCTTGTGAGAGAAAGAAGGGACGGGGCTGCTCTTCACACAAGTAYCAACACCATGGAGAAAGTTCTGCTATGAGAACAAGTGAATACAGTTAAACTAGATCACATATTTCACCACCCTCAGGTGGTAACTAACATCTTGGAATGATCTTCCAATCAATGCGGTTATAGGTAAGAAAAAACCATATGTGAAGAATATACAGAAGTTTAGTTACTTTGTGGTGATGTCTGCAGTAATAGTGGCCTGGTTGGGCTCTGTGGTTTATGTTCCTGTTACCTCTATTATATCCAGTCTAGAAAGCACGAGACTGCCCTATTCTAAAAGTGCAAACCCAGTATTTTATGACAACTGCAAGGTGGGCACATGGAGGCCAGGCTCGGGCACGAGTTGTAGGGAAGCCTGTCCACAGAAAAACAGGCCACCAGCTCAGGACAAGCAACATGAATCAGCAGTGCCACTCCGGGRGTGAAAAGGCAAGCATCATATTTGGTGTGCAACAGGAAATTGCTCTGTGAGACAAGTGAAGTAATCTTTCTGCTYTATTCAGCACTAGTAAGGGATCAGACTTGAGTGCAGCAACTTGGTTTTGGCATGTTTCAAGAATGCTGTGAACTAGAAAGAGCAGCAGGGAGCAATGAGAGTGATCAGAGAGTTAGAAAACATGGCCTACAAGGAAAGATCAAAAGAACTGCAACTGTTTTATCGCCAGATGGGAAGACTGAGGCCACAGTTTTCAAAGGAAAGGAGTAATTTGTTCTCCCTGCCTATCGTGAACAAGAAGTAATAGATTTAAATTGCAGCAAACTTATCTAGTGATAAACACAGGGAAACATTGAAACTTATGGCCTGGAGAGGTTGTGGTGTATTTGTCACTAGAGAACAAATTAAACAAACATATTTCGAGACTGATATAAACAAAGCAGAACTCTTAATAGGGATTACAAAAGAAAAAAAAAAAGGGTTTACAGCTGCCAGAGATCACTTCCATTTTTCTTGTTATTATTTTATGAGAGAAAAAAATACTTTTTTACTAGAAACACAATTAGGATTCAAAAAAGGGGAATAATATTTCTATTTTTTAAACTACCTTACCGAATGAATTGAGAAACCACAAGTATTTCTGTATCTCAGCCCCCTGCCAATGAAACAGAGGTAGTAATACACAATATCTGATACTGTGAGTCTGTAATGCATTATTGCAACCTTGTGGATGCTGGGAAAGGCAGTGGTATACAAATGTAAAATATCTCCAGACCCTCCACTTCTTTTTCATACTTGCATTGCTTTAAATACATTTTCCTTTCTTCTCTGAGAGTTTATAGGCTAGGTACACTGTGATCTCTCCTAGTAACTGAAGTACACTTCTCAAAGAGGAGCAAACACTGCAGCTGAGAAACAACTCTGGATTAAAAACCCACAAACCCTAACCATCAAATTTCATACTACTGCAAGTTTCTTGTATTGTGTAAATTGCACCAGAAGAAATTTCTAATTCAGGAACAGTGATCCTTTCCTCTCACTTAGGCATGTTGAAACATACACTGAACAAAATCTACCTCCCAAAACAACTAGTGAACACATACAGCCAACACTAACAGTGAATGTTTAGAAGACCTGTCAAACTAAAGCAGAGCTGAAGTACCTCATTATTACTTCCCTTCCAACATGCAACAATGGGACTAGATTCACTAAAACTTTAAAAYATTCTTTGTTGTTAATAAAGTTTATATTTAAAGAAAAACAATTCAGGTGAATATGGCATACTGTGTAATCCAGACAGATAACTGCAGTTCAGATCCACTAAAAACATTGATCCCAAATTAAAAAAAAATTTATAAGCCTTGTTTGGAAACTTCTTTCCAATCATCTTATTACAAATGCTTCTTTTTTGCAGATTTCTGCCACGATATCCCAAATAAACCCTGCCCCTTCTTGCCACACCAGTGTCCTGCTCTCCTGTCAGCTTGGCAGGCATTTCTCCAAGAAACCACTACAGACTCCCAGAGTCCAACTCCCCTGTGGTACCAGCACCGTGGCTATGATAGTGCAGTGGCAATGTCTAGGATGGAAACTCTGCATGGTGAAAGCAAAAGGGACAGCTGGAAATACAGCTACGGTACACATCAATGCAAGGCCTGTCAAAAAGCTTTGGGAAGCCCTCCTTGATCCTCAGCAGAAACTTAATCCTCACTCCTGTTGTTTGCTCCATAAAACAGCATTTCTGTCCAGCTCTGACATACATTTTTCCTGAGCACATGAATAAATGTATCRCTTACTAAAGTGACTGGGATTATTTACACATACTGTGTTCCTCATGCGTGCACCTTTATTTAAATATTTAAGAACACAATCTTGGAAAAGTAATTTGAAAAATAATTTCCTTTCAGYATACCAGCTGCTGAGATTATTAAGTCACTAATACTTTTTCTCTAGAGACCTCTTACGTTTGGCATTATTTGTGCAAAATGTCTAATTCCCTTCTAGCTTAAGTCAAAACTCATTGCAATCAGCTCACCTTAAAAAATTATTATTACAAAGACAACGTATCAAAACTGCTGCTACATTCCACTGCTCTTTTTTTTTTTACTGCACTGCTTTTAAACTGATTACTACTCATTTATTAAAACTCTAAATGTGGGCCTTAGGGACATGGCTTAGTGGTGGACTTGGCAGTGCTGGGTTAATGGTTGGACTCGATGATCTTAGAGGTCTTTTCTAACTGAAATGATTCTATGGAGACAAATATAACAAAGTACATTTAAAAGCATATTTATAATATTTTAATAACTAGAACCCATAACACTATCATTCAACATAAGAGTCATATTACATTGCTTTATACTGGTATATTTAAAGATGCAGAGAAAAGTTTAGCAAAGATGTGAACAGCAATCAAATACTTATACGCAGGAAGTCAAGGAAAGTCAGACAACCCTCATTTGTGCTTATCAAAAGCCTTCTCTGCAAGATGTATCACATGTGGCTTTTGCTATTAGAAAAAAAAAAATCACAATGATAAGCAGAAATTGAGAAGASATAGATGAGCAAATATATTATTAGTGGGGCTAATTATAATTATAATATTATTGCAACCTATGTTTTCTGCAACTCTAAGATTTCAAGTGGAAGCAGTGTCACAGCCATCCTCACTTCTGTACTTGGGGAAATGTTTCAACCTTCTTCAAAACCTTTCAGTAGGAAAATTTGTGATAGTCAGTTTTCAGTTAGGTCATACAGTTTCTTGAATCAGCTACAGAGAGATCAAGAGTAAGGCAAGAACCACTGCAGTTCTGAAAAAAGACCTCATTTGGTGATAGAGTCAATCTAAGAACTGGAGTAGGGAAGGAACAGACTTGAACTCTCCTGACAAGTAGTGTAGGAGTATGAATCGAGGAGGAAAGTTAAAGATGAAGAAGGAACAGATTCACTGAGGTACTGCAGTAGATGAAGTTGACCTGCAAACCAGGGGGTGGTTGAGTTTAGGTGTGATGAGATCCTAGAATATCTATGGGAGCTAGTCTGATGTACAAGGACCAAGAAATGATGGAAGGGAAGAACCAAAATTTTACAAAATGTCTAAATAACGGAGATGGCATTATGAAGTGGGCAAACGCTAATTAACTGTCACTGTAACCCTTACACCACTGTCACTGTTACCTGTACCTTCCAGGTTACAGCCTTTTGATGCACAGACTTATTTCCATTTAACACCATCCACGACACTGAGACAGATGAATAGGAAAAAAAACAACAAACCAACAGAATACAATCATATTCAAATTGTATGTCACAAAATACAAAAAAGGAGAAAATTGAACAGGTTAAATGTAAGGTGTTAATTATGACACTGCTGATGCCTTTATCTGCTTAAAATCAGAAGCTGGACGATTGTCATGAGGGTAGGGAAAGCAGTTTCCTTTATTGGAGGTCCTCCCCGAGTACAAAGCACACACTGATCAGTTTTGTGTCCCGTCCCAAGTGTCCGTTCTTCTTCGTATGTGTACCCATAGCATTTTTATAGGTTTACATCAAATTAAAATACTTTATAAAAATCTTCCAATTAGAAATATGGTTAATGAGGTGATCCCCTTTGGCTCAGCCTCCAACCAAAATCCCCGCCTAACGCTGCTAGCTRTTGTTGTTTGGGCTTTTAGGAGACATGGGACAGAGAAGTGTCCCTGGTTCCTAGAACACTAGTGGTGATAAGGTTGACATAGGAATCTCATTTTGACTATAGGGATAGGGASTAGGGGATAGGGAAAACTACTAGCTAGGAATTTACAAGGTTAGAGGGTAAAGGCTACAGGGCTACAGGACTACAGGGCTACTAATACACTATTAATATAAAAAGCATAAAAGCAAAAATCTCTTTGGCATCAGTGCACAATTTTAAATACTTGATTTTGCAGTCATAATGGTGTTATTCCAAAATAGCTGTGTGTGGACAGATTATGGACAGATATATAAATTATTCTCATAAATGAGAGTCTCTAGAAACACTATGGTCAATGTATGACATTAAAAAATATTTAAATAATAAATTAAGTAGTCCTACATATTTACATTTTATTATGAAAAAAACACTTTTCTTTTGAACAGTGAACTGTTTGATTTATTAATGCTAACTAGTTACTAAAATATTCATCATTCTCAAAGCTGAAAATCATTCCAAAGCAATGGATGGTTTTATTTGTCAGCTGTACATTTCAGGGCAACAAGAGCCTCCTTGGAACAGGTTCTTAATATGCATTAAGTTGAAGGGCTGTCAGTAAATACCACGCAAAAGACAGGGCTATTGATATCAGAATATGAAACAGAGGTTCAAATCTTGTCATCCCAAACTTGGTCACAAGAGAAGCTATTCTGTCCAGTTAGTAAAGGATGAAGATGTCTAGAACCACAAGGATGTAACAACACAATGTGTACACCTAAAGGCATTTTAAGGGAGACTSTGGGTTTTCAGCCAAGATACAGAGGTATCAATCCTGATTCAACTGAATTCCTCTTCTAAAAATGCTGCCTGTGCTTATGATGCTACAAACATTCAGATCCAATGAAGTTAAAGTGGTAGAAGCTACAGGACACCTAATGAACTAACAGAAGTCATTGTTCCAATGGACCAAGATATTGTAATTCAAGATTAACACCATCTTTTCATCTACTTGCTATAACTTCAATGGTAGTATAAGTGATACTATTTATAGAATAATATGAATAGCTTCTATCCAAATTCGGGTACAGTTTTTTTGATGAACTGTGTTAGAATAACTACAGAGAAGCTACCAAACAGTCCATCCAGCCCAGTATGGTTTATCTCCAACAACAACCCGTAGAGTATGCATAGGAAGAGTATCACTATATACTTGTGCCATGTTCATAAAGTGTAGTTTAGAGATGTCCTTGACCCAAAGGAAGAGGTTAAATAGGTCTCATCCTTTTTTGCTTGAAAATGTGTCCACTTTTATGTGAATACTAACCTTGCGGTCATACTTTCTGAAGAATACGGCACGATAATGCAAAATAAATTGTGCATAGTTTCATGCCAAGTTTCAGGATTAGCTTTGATGCAGAACAGATGAATTTTTGAAGTAGGATTAGGTAAGTTGCTTAATTAGCAAGTTCAGATTCCTTAGGAAAGATACTGGGGTTAAAACAGAGTGAAGAATTCTGCAATAGTAGAAGTAGACAGGCACAGTGTCAAGTCAGTGCTGGAATTAGAAGGAAAGGTGAAAAAGAAGGGGGTTTTTTTTCTGTCTCAGAAAAATCCATCCAGACTTAGTAAATTATGATTAATTTTAGCAAATGACAGGAAGGTCAATAACTTTGGATAGAAAGCAGATTTAAAAAAATTGCAAAATCCACTCTCTCACTTCTGAGAAGCAAAAGGCATCCAATGTAAATAAAACTGCTATAATCCCTGCCACCCACCCCATGGCACATTAGACATTTTAGATGAGACAAGGAAGTTTTTAGGATGCACAATTCTATAATGCCKGTGCAAAATCAGATGAGAACTACGGTTCCTTTTAAATACATCTAGGCATTAAGATTTGGCACTAAGAATTTGATGGCTACCTTGTGTTTTGGAACACTTTTACTTTGGAGTAGCTCTGTTGAGTGTCTTGCAAATTGGGGTTATCTCTGCATTCAGACTCTGCCCAAGACAAATTTGCATGCCTAATTTAACATTAGCCAGCAGACTATCTATGTTTCATGCACGAGTACTGTGGACTAAGTTCTGAGAAAGAAGTGGAAAACAGGATAGAGAATAGATGAGTGAAAGGGAAAAGGGCTTAATTTTTTGAAGACATTTCAAGATTAGGTTAGGTAGTTCATAAGAGAACACTGAAAGGAAGTAGATGCATGACAAATAAGAACTAGAAAGTAATTTTCTCAGACACCACCAGTTGTTTTGTGTAAGAATTGTATTACAAAAACTGCAAGACAATTCTATTTTAACTTACAGCAACATATAATCATGCATATGTGCAACTTCCCTGGAAGGCAGGTAATTTTCTCCAGAGAAGTTAGCTCACAAAATTTCTGCTGCTTTTAGCTGCTGAAAATTTGGAGCATGGAATATTATTCTCTTAGTGATGAAAGAATTCTATAGGAATTCCATTGTTACTGAATCTGTATTTCAGTTTGTATCTTAGTTCACGTTAAAGACATTACATTATTCTAAGTTAAAGAACAGCATTGCTCCAGACATTTCAAGCCCTGCTACTGCAAGGTTTGGCTCCCTGAGGCAGATGCCACTGGATTCAAAGAATGAATGCTTTTGAACTGGGAGACACATACTAGTTTTATTATTCAATTACCTGAGCTCCATGAATACGCTTGGCTGTCTACAAACACCAGTGTGCTGTCACAGCTCAGGGCTCCAGCCTGTTGACATTAAAAAGAGGGCATATCATTTATTTCATTTTCGTAACCTGGAATGTAAGTAATTTAGAGAACAGACAATATAAGGAAGTTGAACATCTGCCTGGAGTTTCACATATTCCAAAAAGGAATCATTTCTAATTCTAGTGCCATTCCTAGTAAATCTCCAAAGTTATGTTCATGGTGTGCCCTGAAGGACTGCCTCCTTGGAAAGGAAGAGTGGCCACAGGTAGCTCTGGGAGCAGGAAGGACAGGGAAGATGATACAAACAGTGGAATCTTTCAGACCAAATAAAAGTACCTTTTTGTGGAAAGAGCCATATTAAGTGGCTGTAACCCATCATGTAAGACAAGGAAATCAAAGGAAAGAAAAGACTGATTCCTCCAACAAGATGAAGTTTAGTGCAAGTCACTGAATTTATGGGCATGTAGTGAGGCAGAACAGTAACAAAAGCAACAGGCTGCACTGAGTCTTTAAGGCAAGTATTTTTGCAAAAACACTTCCGTGGTTTAATTTGATAAATAAAAAGTGAGAAGCACGGAAAGAAATTGCACACGAAGGAAATTTAAAAGGCCTGAAATACAGGAGCAGGTATTGAGCTTGTTAATAAAATGGAAAAAAATATTTTAAAAACTGTCAGTAAAACAATTTTCATCCACTCATTCATAACCCAAATGTTTTCTTCCTTAATCTAAATATTCATAGTCTTGAAGAAATGGGAAAAAGCTCCAAATAAGAGAAAAGTTAAATAATCAACAATTAGAGTTGTTTTCATATTTACAGCATTGCTTTAATTGCTGAATAGCAATAAAACTGTAAAATAGAAATTTTTTTAGCTCAATAAACTCTGTAAAGATGATGAAAGAAGAATTTATGAATATGTTTTTAAGAAAGATGTCCCATCTGATTTTGAATTTCTATGTCGAACAAGGAGTTAAGTGGCTGAAAAATGGAAGTGCACAAGAAATTCTTCATTATATAATCAATTGTTTACATGTGTTTCAGTTATTTGTGAAGAATGAAATGTCTGGGGAGAGCTCCTTTTTACCCAAGAATTTTACAGACCATCTTTAAAATAAACTGATGTGTAGATAGGAAAGAATTCTGAAGGAACAGCCCAACTTTATTGCTTGAATCTTTTAGAAGTCCTGGGATAAACCCTGACAATACTCACTTTCCAGTTATACCATGTTGCAGTTGTGAAGTGATGGCATTAGCAAAACAAATTCAAGATTACTGCAAAATTCAGAAAAATAATCCAAAGGAAGCTGGTTAATCAAACACACTGTTGCCCCTTCCCCCTGGGCAAAACCACAGTATGTTGACCCCTTCAAAAGGCCACTGCAAAAACAAAATGGTATTCTTTGAATATTTCTTTGGCAAGATAAGATCTCTCTGCTACAAGTATATATAAAATTATGATTCTCTGAATGTACTGGGAACAAAGAGCAGTGGTTCAGAAATCCCAGCCTGCCTTTTAATCAATCCTGTGCTTTAATGAGCTGTCTCTCTTGCTTCTCAAATAACCTACACTTCATTGGTTTTCTCACTTAGAAATGCCTTAGACTCTACATTAGCCAGCAGCAGAAGGGAAATCTCTCATCTCCTGAGCTGGCTTTTCCACAGCTCTTCTCCATGAAGACCATGCTACCACAGGTAATAGCTTCTAGTGTTTCACTTTTGTTACTGTTAAAAGGAACTAATTCTATAAAGCCCAAAGAAAACCTGGTTTTCGTGTCCAATAATTTAATCTGTGATGGGCTGGGATATCAGACACACTCCCCATCTGGGTCCCAAATGTCAGTTCTGAGAGTAACACAGTCCAGCAAGAATTAAGCAATTCAACAACTGACTTAAGGAATGATTGACCTAGTTTTTATCACAGCATTTTCATGACAAAAAACCCAGATTGATTTCCATCTCATCCATCTCATTCTACAGCTTTTTCTTCCCCTTCTCCCAAATTTCTGTTAGCAAATCAGGAAAGGGCATTTCTAGTTCATCTCTGATACGGAACGGCAGGAGTAGAATATGAACATTTTGTTCTAATTCATTACTAGAAGCTAAAATCACAAGTCATACATTATTCTAGTATCATGAAAGCTTTTAACTGCAGTAGAGGCTAATTCTGGTCTCTATGTTCCTTCTTCCAGGGAACTAGGATAGTTCCACTTCTGACAACCAAGGAGGAAAAATGACAACTGTGCTTTCTTTGTCAGCAGCCACACTACTCACAGAAGAGTCACTTCCCTGCTCTCCGGCATGGAAAGACAACAAACCACTCGCAACACTGTCTACAGTGATTTTATAGCATCATTTTGTTTATGCCTGGACTTAAACACAGCAACAACAGCACAATACTAATTTTTCCATTCACATGAACAACCTCTGAATCCAAAGTCCCCATCAAAGTGATGCAGTCCATCTCCTGCCTAAACTTTCTTTCTTTCTTATAGATACTGGTGGAAAAGTTGTGTAGGGTTAATCACTGCTGTAAATTTCAGCTAATGCAAGTAATTTCTCCATGGAGAGTTTAGATCTCTCCTGTCACAAGCCAGCAACATCATTTGTGTCCTAGATCAGACAGTAAGTTCTAATAGTGCAGTCCAGCATCAGTGGGACTCTGAAACATGGCTGAGCTGAAAAGAGCACAAACTCCCTTTTCAGTGCTGAAGAATGTTAAATCACGCAGTTGGCTCCTGGAATGGTTTCCTTTTCCATCCATCCTATGCAGGGGTTCTGAAATATGGGTAAGCATACCGATAAACCTTCTGTAGTGGGAATGGAGGCCTTTAAAAACCTGCAGACGGGTGAGTTTTGGGGGGAGCTACATAGTTCTGCAGAATTTTCAGCCTCCCTACTCCCTCTTCCTTCAAGCAAATTCTTGTCTCACTGGTTACGCCTAGAGTAGTCTCTCTCTTTACAGAACAACTTCCATTTCTTTTGCTTTAATTAAGATGGGTAGCATTCAGGTTATTCTAAATTATGTGTGAGAGTACCAATTCCTCTTCAGAGGTGTGTAAGCACCAAGACATCTTCTAGGCGCGAAAAGAATCCCTACAAGTCTCTGTGAAGCTCTGAAACATGTCCCACACAAAAAACCCCAAACCCATTCATATTGCCAAAGGATACACCCTGCTGTGAAAGAATCTATTTCCTCATCTTTTAAAATTATTTGATTTTTAAATGGTCCATAGAGAATCTAATGCTGGTAATTTTTCCCAAGTATGTGCAAGATCCAAGAAATGGCCAACAGTGCAGTTAGGTTATTCTGACAGATTTCCCCAGGGAAATCTGGGAAGCTTCTGCCCTCTTTGAAACTGCTTAATTAGCCATCYCCTACTTTGCACACCCATTTTACACAGGACCAGTATAATAGAATTTGTGTCTTTGTTATGTTGGGAAAAAAAATTCAAATTCCTAAGCAGAAAGTCTCAGACCAGTCTGTTCCACCTCATTTGAACAGAGAGCATAATGCTGAAATACTCTAACCAGAATCTGAACTATCTCCTGGTGAGCATTTGCCTGTCAGCTGGTACCGGCTCTGCTAACTCACACTTGGCAAAGTCAGCCATTGTGGTTATTTCGTGCAGGGCAGGAATATTCAGCAACTGAACATGATCACATTGTTCTTCAGATACAGGTACAATCTCTTCAGGAATTTTCTTTTAAAATAAATCTTTCACAATGAAATTAGTGTGACTTCTGAGTTTTGAGCTCAAGTTTTACCCATCTGATCAGGTAAAAGCACCCCACCCTAGCCACCAAAACATCTACCACGGGCAACCCTGTGTATTTAAGAATTCTCCTTTTCTCCTTCTATTCTCCCTCCTCCAATTATCAACAGTTTTTTCTGCTTCACTTCATTCCAAGCATTTTCATAAACAAATACATGCTGTACTCCTCAGCCCTTTTAGAGATTGCTCTAAATTGTGTTTTACTTCTTGTGTTTTTAAATACAGTTTTCCTTAATTCTAGTATAAAGATTTTGAGAATCCTTCTGGTTTTAGAGAGGGTATTACATACTTTTTTCAAGCTTTAAGAACTACACTGTTCAACAAATTTAGCTCTTCATACTCCAAAATGACAAGGATAAGTGAAGTTACATCATGTGAATTATGAAGTGATAATGTCTTCAGTTCTGTCCCAATCAGAAGTGTAACCATTTAAGGCTTGTAATAATCATGTTCAAACATATTCAGATTATAATTACTTTTCTTCTGATAATGATACCCCGTCTGATTGGATGATTACCTATTTGACTTTGATAAGTCTCAAGGTCAAAGAAGATAATTACAGACATCTGTTTCCTAAGAAAAATAAACTCTTGAAAAATAACATTTAAAGTGACATCTGCAAATAAGCATTTTAGAAGCATGCCATTCATGTGAAAGACAGGCAAGCAAATAAAATAACAAAAGCAAATTTTAAAGCTACCAAGTGATCACACTTCATTTGTAAATGTGCAAATTTTCTTTTGTTACTTCCATAAGCATAAACAACTTCAGTCTGATCAGAACATTTTTGAGTAAAAGTTAAGAATAAAAATAAATGAAATTCAAGTAATGCATATTTTGTACATTTTAAATGATTCTTGTAGGCACCATTTGTTTGAAAAACAATATAGTTTATTTAACCACTAAGTGGGTAGCAGAATATGTACCCTACCTGTCGCTATTTCTAAGGAAACAGGAGGAATATTATTCAGAGAAAATAAGCCAAAGTATTTCAGTGTCCTAGAGAACAGTGACCAGAATGGACTCACTTCCTGCATTTCAACTGCCACGCTCTCCAGTGTCCCAATCAACAGTTAGAACCAAGGCTATGGAATACTGAAGCATTAATAAATGGCAAACAAACAAATCTAGAGCAAAAGGCATAYGAATTTGTTTCTGGAAGAGGAGGAGGCAGGAAAAGAGCCACAGGACCTAAGACAATTTTTTTCTAAAGAAAACGTTCTTCACTTGGATGATTTGGCCTTCGCCTTGTACCCTCTACAGCAGGTTTCTCTTCAGGCAAGAGAACACAAAACTGYTGTCAAACCAAGATACTCTGCTCAAACTAACGACAGCTTCTCCAGTCCCAATCTTAACCCATTTCTCCCATTTCTTCTGCATCAACAAAATCCTATAGTTTAAACAGCTTTTCTCCTCAGCAGGCACTCAAATAGACAAAATAACAGAAACCACTGCATTCCCAGCTCATCTATAAGAAGGTGGATTTTATTTTTTTTTTTAAAGGTCAAGAATTATACTCAAGAACTTTCTAGACACTCTCCAGCGATGCAGACCTAATTTATGTAGTTCAACGAAAATCAGAAGTCACCATAACCTACTAATGCAATCAGCTGACAAGAAAAGCATTCTCCTGTTCTTTGTAATACCAACCCATAACAAGATCCGCTTCAATATAATTACTTCAAATATTCTGTTAGATCAGTACACACAACCATCTGCTTATGTTGATCTGTAACCTTTACAGTTTTGTGAAATTTCACCTTGAGATAAATTCCTCAATTCTTATGCTTAGAATATGACTAGTGAAAACAAATTGAGATACCATAACTTATCTTCCAAACTAGTCTCTTGAATTAGGTTAAAACCAAGTTAGACTCACCATACCTTGAACAATGCAGCTAGTTGTGTTGCACGATTGCTAGATTAGGACCTTGCAAAATAAAGAAACATCCATTTCAAAAGAGATCATACTGAGAAAAAAAAAGACTGTGCAACAGAACAAAAATTTGATGAAAACATGCTGATGAGCATTATGTCTTACTCAGTGGGGAGTGCAGAAGATAATTAGGAAAGTCATCGGCAACATCAGATTCAGGATACAGTCAGCTGGCTCATGTATTTGGAAAAGCAGCTAGATGGGTTTATGTTTTGTGCCCAGAAATATTAAATCAAAAGATCAGGGGCCTGAAAATTTACAATCTATTCCCCAAAAGAATAACTACACCACTCAATCTAATGTTAAAGTACCAAAAAAAGTCATAATCTAAAGTTAAGCAAATGGAAAATATGGAGAAGTAGGTGGGTTTTTCTTGAAAATCTAAAAATCCTGACAGTCACACCATAGTGGCTAGATGCTTTTCAGGTAAAGTCTGATTTACAAGATTGTGCTATAGCCCTCAAAATTATAGTAGACACCCATCTTTTGAAACAAAGGTTGCTTTCTATTGTCAAGGAAATGAAATGCTGAAGAATATTGTAATCAAACTTTGCTAATATATGATAATCAAAACTTAAATCTTCACTAGAAAACTGAAAGCTTTTTTAAACAAGTGCAAGTGAGTATTTGACAAGTACTGAAACAGGAAAAGCAACTGAACATCAAATGAGAACAGAGATGAGTAATGGGATAAACAACCCCAATTAAAATTGGTATTGTTCAAATATACAGTAACAAACACTTCTCCAGGGTAGGGCAAACAGTTTAAACAGATGAGTGAGAGAGATGGTAGGAGAAGAGATATTCCCAAATCAGAAAAAGGGAGAAGAGCACCAGACCCTGCCCAAACTTATCCTAGATATTTTTATCAGTGATACAGTTTGAATTTCTGTCTTCTGATTTCCTAGTGTCTCAGTCTCTAGGAAGCATTCCTCTTTCTCTTCTTCCACAGTGGCACAGACTAAAAGAAAATGTCCCCCTGAATGCAGGAGCATTTAAAAACTTAGGGAACATTTCAACAAACAAGCACACTGATTTTTCTTTCTTAGATGTACTAGCCCTTAAGAACTTGAACATGCACCTTGCAGTACCTGTAAAGCATTTCATCTTTGCAGCCATGACACCAAAAGAAGATGGGTGTAACAAATGCAGAGATCCAGTTTGTGTGTATAATAATAACTGGGCTGTAACAATATACACCAAGTATTTTAACTGGTAATAAACCAACATGTATTTACAATATATAGTTGGGAAAGTTTTGAACTTTAAGTAAAAAAGTAACAACTCTCTAGTAATGAACAACAAATGGCAAATTCTTGTTCCTTATGTACATGCCTGTTGCAGTAATTTCACAAAGGGAAGCTGTAATTCAAGTACATTTGTAATTGCTATTCCTATTGAAATTTTTATTGAAATAGGAGACCTAGGTATAAAATTACTCCAAGATAACATAAGAGTTAAAGGTTATTCAAGTCTCTCAAGCAGCATTGAATTATGGGTGAGGTTAAAGTGCCACTCAAGAAGCAATGGATTATATTAACAAGGCAAAAATTATTTCACCCGATGAATGTTTAATTTTTTTTCTTCCATAAGCTACCTAAGCAAAGAATAGGTTGCTGAGATTCTCAAAGACAATTCAGAACAACGCATTCTTCTACTGTAACACAATCGACAGGGAAAGAATTTTAATTTCTCTAATGATTGCAGAAGACCTTCTCTGCCTCCTTGGATTGTGAAATCTTGACAAGTTACTGTTAGCAGAAAAGAAGTATCACGTCATCTACAATCTTGCATAGCACGCTACATAATTTTTGAGCTCYCTTTATATTCCTTTTTCTTCTTATACCACCTATTGCTCTTCAGGAACAGAAGGAGCCACATATTTATGCACAAATGTAAGTCTTTCTTCCCTTTGTAATAAATGTGTTGCCTTTTTTTTTTTTTTCCTAAGTAGCTAGCTCACTCAACCCAAAAGGTTGCCAGGTCTCAGCACTGTTCTCTTGTACTTCTAATACCTCACAACATGCAACTGCAGTTTTTGTGAATTCAGTACTTATTTTCATCACCTAACCAAGTTAAAGGAGTATCTATCAAAACATTCTCTTGTTTGAAGCAGCCAGAATCCTTCCCTCACATTCTCAACAAGATTTCATGGGGAAATATTCCCAGGAAGTTCTCTGAGCTACAAGCCATCTTTCACATGAACTCACATTTATTACATAGAAAAAGATAGTGTGGGGACCATACAAGAAAGATCCCTGGCAACAGAACATAGTAATGGCTCAACTAGGATTTAATGCTTTTTATCTGTGAAGTATAATACTGAGATAGAATTATGTATCTTTTTAATCATATAAATTAATTTACATTAAAGCTTTATTTCAGAGATTGAATGTCAGAAGAAGAAAAGGTCCAATTATCATCCTTAGATATTCCAGAGAGCAGCAAATTCTGCAATCACTTGTTTGCTACATTTTGTCAGTCTTAACTCTAACAAACTAACTGGTTTACTTGTACATGAACTGGGAGAAAACAATCAACTTGTTACTCCAGCCAATATTATTTTTCAGTAAATAACACTTAAAAGACCCAAACGTTGTTATGAAGTAAGGAAGGAGAATCAAGTCAAACTTCACTAGGAAAGTGGTTACTGTCAGCACAACACAGGGCTGGTGAAAACCCATAAATCATTAAACAGGGCTTGGTTAATAATTTAAGTCTAGTCAGCTGTTCTGCTGGAATTTGAGGCAGAGGTGCATTTATTGAGTCCTGCAGGCCCCAATGGTTCAGTTTAGCTCACGAGAATCATCACCTGTAAGGGTGGATGCACAACACTCCTGCAATGTTATAGTACCAAGGCTGCTGATTTGAGAAGCACTGAAATAGTGAAGAAAAGGACCAACGTTCACCTTATAATCAGATATATGCCATCAGCCTCTGGTTGTGGTATGCTGACATATGAAAGCCGTGCTTTGAAAAACATTCTTACAGTTTATTCTTTACCTCTTTCATCTGTCTTTTCACCCTTCCTCCCACCTCCTCTGAAATGAAGAGTTTTGACAACTGTTTTAATAAACACCTGCGGGAGGCAGATGACCTGTACTTTCCATTAGAAGTTAATCTGTTCAGCACAAGCAGATGACTTGTGTGTCTTGTACATTCTTGCTGGATAACAAATCTAAGCCATGACTTTTCTTGCCCATCCACACTGATTCCCATCTTGATTACCGTAACATCCTTCTCCTTGGCCTTGGCAGATGCAATCTGGTCTGTCTTATTTCATTCAAAATACCACTGCAAAGATTATTTCTCTTGGCTCTTTTTTTTTTTTGACCAGGCCATTTCTCTCCTTGTAGTTTTCCAATAGCAGCTGCTTCTCTCCTACAAACTCAACTCATTTTGAGTGCTCAGGCTTCCCAGTTCTCTTCCTCCCTCACCTTCCTGTGCCTTACTGAGATGCTCCCACTCTGATCACACTGCCATGCAAGCTTGCATGCTAATTGTTACATTCCTAAACTTTCTGCCATGTCTCCCGTGGTGATTTGGCGATTTCCTGAAGATAGTTGCAACATATCCACAACACCGCCTGATGACCTTTCTCCACACTTCCCCCTTGATATCCTAAAGAAAACTTTGACAACAGTCAGATTGTGAGTGTGCTAAGTACTGCTTGGAATATGGCCAACATTATCCCACTGTTTCCTCATGTTTCCACCTCTTTTTAGTTTCTCTTAATTGCAGCCTCTTTGAAGCAGTGATCTTTTTGTTCTGTATTTGTACAGCATCAAACACAGTGAAATCTCCATCTGCAGCTAAAGATCAGGTACACAACATAAATATAAAAAATAACGAAACTAAAGAGGTTCAGTTTCTTTGAGAAAATACTGCAGAACCTGAGGAGCTGCCAGTAAAGCCCAAGTCATATTTGTTATGGAGGACTACACTTACATAAATTTTGCTGGTACACTTTTTCATTTCTAAAGGAAATTGTAATATTTCTAGGTGGCATTTCTGGCAAAATGTTATTTAAAAATACATTTTTTTCAGAAATAAAAAATATTTCAGACTTAAGAAAAAGCATTTTTCAGGGCTGTTGGCACAGTTGTAAGCAAGAACCTTACAAATTGCTGTGCTCTAGATTAAATCCAGAGGTAAGTTTTACTGTGAAGGAAACTATAGTACAGGGAAACTCAGCATTACAAATTTTGCTATGCTTATTGAGCCACCAAAAGACCTTGAATTCCTAATATTTATTCATATCTCCAAAGGCCAAACTTTTCAAATCTGTGTGCACAGATGACAACCGCATCACTCACTTGAGCCTCATCACACAAAAATGATTTAAATTATGGATATGTGCTGTGGATATTAGATTCAGAGCATAAAAGTGCTAAAATTAGGGGTAAACAACAACAAAAAGCAGAACTAGAAATGCTGAGGTTTGACTTGCTTGGTCTGTGTGTGTAAGAACTCGTTGCTGAGTTTTATTACTCTGATACTCCTAAAATGAAGCAAACATTCCCACCAAAACAGGAGCCTTTATAGATTTGTTTAGTTCCACTTTCTATTCTACTAAGAAATATATTCTGTAAAAAAAACCAAACAAACAAACTAAAAAACCCCCCAAAACTTACAAAAACTGTACATAAATGTTAGGCATGTTTAGCAGAATGAAATGCAAATGAACTACCCTTGGACTTTCCAAGTCAGTCTGTAGGAATTGATGATAGATGCATTCTTAGTATGTCACAAACACTGTGTGTTACCCTAACCCACTTTGGTGAACTGCTCTGTGAGCATATGAGAGTACTCATTGCCTCATCTATAATTTAGAATCAATGACACTGTATCAAGGCAATGATTTAGTAAAATGTATTTCTCCATTAGCTGCTGGTAATTGGAAGCTGACCATGCACTCTGCTGACCCAAGCAACAACTGTCACAGCAACTTCAATCAAAAAAAACGTAGAAAAGTCTCTCAATCAGACTTTTTTCCCCAAACAACTGAAAGAAACACTTCCTTTTAAAAAAAGAAGAAAACACTGCCCTCCTTTGGATCATACATTAATACTCTCCAGTTTAGAATATGGCAGGAAATTCTCTTCTGGAGGAGCCAAGTCTGGTATTGCACTCTTTAGCTGATTCCCATGTAAGGTCCACCTTGTAAGTAAGCCAAAAGAGTAATGATTTAAAATCTTATCTGAAAGTTATCACCCTGAAAACCCCACACATCTTGCCATGCTTGCCATGGACCTGGAGATGGGAATATTTATTAAATGTAACATTTTATGCAGCAGTCCTTCAAACCAGCCCCAATCTGAATGACAAGAAGCACGCTTCTAGACACTTTTTTAGGGACATTACGAATTGGCTTGGCGATGTCTTCCCTACTTTCTTTAGAGAGGATAATTTGCATACAAAGCAAAGGATTTTAGAAAACTCTCAGATAATCAAATAAAATAGCTGCAGAAATCTGGGGTCCATACACATGCAAAGCATACAACACACAGAGCATGAATAATTAGCATTAATGAATGTCAAACTCATCACTGAAGCCTGGCTGTTGATTCACAACACTGCTGGAGTGTGGAACTACTGCTCCACTGGGAGCTAATACAAGGAAAGGGACTGAGGTCTATTGGGAAAGTCAAAGATGAAGAAGACCTTCTGTGAAAACGATTATTAAGAAAAAGATGTTTCCTTTTCCCTTTGCAAGGCAAATACATCCTTTGACAGTTTGATCTGACTAATGAGAAAAGTACTGTAAAGAGTCTCATCCTAAGAGGATGCTTAGATGGGTTGGTTTGTTTGCTTTCCTAACCACAATTCTTCCTCAGAGTTTGTCAAAGGAAAAACCAAGTGGGTATCTTTGGATCTGGCTCTTCATGCACTAGCTGTAGATGTAGAGAACTAATAATCCTTTTTTGGTTTTTTTACACAGAATGCATGGAGCTTAGGAAAGCTCTTCACCTATTAATTTCTTGTACGTGCAGACATCTTCACCTTCTGTCCGAAACTGTGCCACTGGAACACCTCTAAAGTTACTGCATTTCATTCCCAAAGGACAAAACCCATGATAATTATAGAGCAAATCTTAGCTTTCCACTACAAAGGTATCATTTCATGTTAAGTTGTTCCGTGTAATTTTCCTAAAAGTAAGACCAGATTTTCCACCTATCCCTCTCCTCTACAGCAAGTACTAGACTCTTGCCTTATATTTATAATCAAAGCCTAGGAAGCTGCGAACCACAGCATGGAGGTGAGTGAACAGCTTTCTGGTCCTCCCCATGCTATACAGAAATTTCACCTGAGGCACAGAAAGAGGTAGGCTTCTTGCTGCTCCTTCAGCTGCTCCATTGTTTTGGCCCATGTCAAATAATTCTRTCATTAGACTTGCAGCTTCTGAGAGCAACTTTTCTGTTTCTTGGCTTTTGGTGAGATTTTTGGTACCAGACATTCACATACAATATGTACTGTTACTGCTGCACGGGCCTTGCAACTGGTTCTCACTATGTGAGGTATCATCACAACTCTTGGAATTTTATCCTGGACTGTGTCAACATAATGCTGTAATTCCTCTTGTATCTTGAACTGATACACTTCCATAACATCTTAGCTTTGATGCCCTATAAAAAAAAAAAAATGATTTGTTTGGACCCAAAGAGGTGTTAGAAGCATTAATGCTCATGGCTAAATAACACAAAGGCTAATAAAGCAATCCAAGTATTTATTCTTTTTTGAGGTTGAACCATTTACAGGGCATTTTTGAATCTCTGGGTTTGGCATTACTGTCACAGCTTCATTCTTTCTTTCTTAAATAGTTTACTTGGCTTGGAAATTCAGTTTGTTCATTATGCTCTTACTGTTTTCTATTTTCCCCTTCCACTTTCAGTTTTCTCAAATCAAAACTGAAAACGTTTTCTTCAGGATGATGCAATTCCCACCCAGGAAAGTTGGCAACGAAGCCACTCAAACACAAACATAAGAGATAATGCCTTGTAACCACTTCCACAGTCTCAAAATAACAAAAAAAATTTAAACTTCTAAAAAATACCCAACCTTGCTTTGAGAAAACATTTTTTAAAGTGAAACATGGGAACAAAGTAAGTGCTCCACCATTTAAATGCTATGAATCATGGACTTAGATTTAAAGTAACACAATTTTTCCTTAATACATTCAGATACTTCACATTTTTGTTCAGCTTCTGCTAGGGTTCACAGGTATCATTCTTCTAAGCTTTCATTCCTCATCATAAGTCATCATTTTAAAAATAAAAAGCGTGAACGTTCTCACATAAATTCAGATTTTTTTTTTTTAAGCAAACACCAACTATTGTAAGCCTCATGATAAAACTAAGATCTATGCACAATTCTATTAAAGTCACTGGTAAGTAGCCCATTTTATAGGGGCAAAAGTACATCCAAAAATCCCTTCCTTCTCCAGAAATTGTTTTTTTCAGACATGAAAAAAATCTCTCAACTTAGATTTCTCTGCTATTGTATTGTTATAAGCAGTATTGATCATCTAGTCCATTAAAAGCATTAGTCACCTTAAATAATTCATCTCTCCAGACTAGCTTTGGCCACAGATGCCATCAGCAATAACCTTCCAGGAGACTTGTTCTAAAGAAAAGCCAGCACAGCTGCAGCTCAAATAGACAACATCCAAGAATAAGCAAGAAACAAATGACTGAGCAAATGTGTCACATGATTCCACTGCAGATTCCTCTAGAAACTGGGTGAGACAACAGGAAACTCGAGATCTTCAAATGGGGCACCTGTATGCAAACAACAATAGTATTTATTGAAAAAACAGATAGACACACACAGAATTTGTCTCTCTCCTTGTCAGCCTTTTAGCATCTGGCTGCTAACTGACACATACCTTATTCTGCAGAGTGCTTCAAGTGAGGAGCAGCAGGCTGTTTACATGCTTTGGTCACTGTTTCAGCAGAGAAAGTGACAAATGTCTCATTTGTTTCAGCTAATAAATCATCACGAGTTTGGAATTCTGCCTGGTATTCTGGACTCAGTCCTCTTTACCAGTTGCACATTACACGGCTACGAACAAGCCAAAATACCCTGTAGAGAAAACCTCCCTTGGCACACACACAAAGTACCCAAGACCAGCATATGCAGTTCCACATGACCCTCGTTTTCAAAGCCTGTAGTAACAGCAGGCAGCCCAGTCAGAATATCCAGTTAAGCTGATCAAGCGTAAGGTAGGCAGAATTCAGGCCGTGAAGAGATCACATTTGATTTTGCAAAAAAGGTTTGCAATGGCAAAATACTTTAAATATCTCTCCTATCTTTCCCCCCCTGTTAAATGGTAAGGTTCAGAGAGAAGATGCAGAAGAGCTGGTGGGCTGACACGCTGTTGGACTGTGTACTAGCATCTGCCTTGGGGCTCAGCACAGGGCTTATGAAAGGCAACTTGGTCTGCTCTTGAAACTAGCCCTCATTCTGAAGCCAGCACTGAAATCTGTACTTAAACTACACAGCTTAAGTCCTCAAACTAGAGATTTCAGCACCTGAACTGTTGTGCAGAAAGTTTTTGCAGATGTATTGAGATACAACCATTTTTGCAATCCTCTTACAAAGTAAAATCTATTTGTATTATATGCATTTAATTGTTGATTAATCAACAAGATTTCTTTGGTTAAGCCTCCCCCATCCATTTAACAATGACAATTTTAATGACTACACATTTAAAATCTGAAATGTTTTGCATTTATTTGCACTGTGGAACAGAAGAAGCGAACAGGTCAGCTGGTTATATAGCTGGAGGGGCCTAGAAAAGTTCCTATGTTCTGACTGGTCACACTCACTTCAGAAGGATGCTAGTGGTCAGAAACAGTGTCAAAAGCAGAAGGAACATACATTCTGGAACAGGGTATGCACTGCCAAATGCTCTACATCTCTGTATTACAAAGACATAAAGGAAATATTTATTTTGACTATAGAGTGACAAAAGAAAAACCAGTCTCATCATCTTCTACACTGGTACTCTCTGGTGAGCTAACCAACAATTTGCTGGTATCTTTAATGAACACTGTGAAACATTATCAGAGATATAGAAATTACTTGAGCCCTGTTCTTGAATTACTGCCATCTCTAGAATTATAGATCAATGGACTGAAGCAGAAAGGGCTTTCATTCAAAGAGAAAAGCAGATTCATCATTCCAAAGTCCACGGAAGAGTCCTGATCTGCTCCATGCTGCACGTGCCGACGCACCTAGTTAAGAATGATGATGTATCAGATGAAAGAAAAAGGAACAGGAAATGGAAAAGCACGCATTAGTGAAATATAGATAGGCTCACCGATTGCCCAATCACTGTCTGGTTTTACAGGAATCATAATAGAATTAAATTTTAAAGAGTGTTTTAAGCAGTCTGAAGCAGCAGATTTTTTTTAATTTTTTTTTAATTTAGCAGGCAGATATTCTCTAAGTCTAGAAAGACACACAACAAGAAATCTGAGGGTAGAATGTACAAGTGTGAAGGAAAGTGAATCTATTTTAAGACACATCTACCAGATGTTATGAACAAGTCACTCATATTGAGAGAGCAGATCCAATTAAAAAAAAAATTACTCATGCAGAAAAGAGCAACATGTATGCATTCAAGAAAATCAAATGCAGTAAATCAGTGGACATGAATACAAGTGGGCAGTTGTTGTGGATGGTTTCTAGGTGGCAATTTTGGATGCAACTTCAGAAGCAGCACTTGCAAATAATGATGCTCATTTGCATAACATGAGTGTCTCAAAGTCTGTCTCAAAATTTGGAAGATATCTCAGCCACAGCATAGCTTGTAAGTACCTTAAACTGGTAAGCGGTGAGTGAGAAGGGAAGCAAGGGAAGAAAATCTACACCTAGGAGACTTACTGACAAATATAAATATACCTCAGCTTACAGGTTAAATCTGTGAATAACACATTTAATACACTTCTGTCACTACCTTAGTAAAGTGTTGTTCTGCAAGTAGGTTACTGTCCTACAGTGTCAGTCAGCCTAGCATTGAACATCCTATGAATTCACTGGTACGATTACTGCTTTATTAGCAGGCACTAAACACATGCCACAGTTCCTTTCTGTCAAAGTTCATTAAAACAGAAATGCACTGGCATCTGCCATTTCCTAACAAAGCACATAGTTTTAAAATGCTGTGATTTATATACATTGGGAAACTGATACACTGGATGCATTTTTAGAATGTTTTGTGTAAAAAAAATAATTCCAAATACAACTCTTTACTCAGAGCTTATTGTCTTGCTTGAAAAAAAATAAAAATCAAAAGGAATATTTTGGGGTTTGTTTTTAAATGTGTTGACTAAAAGCAGAAAGATACATCTCCTAAGAATGCAAAACACAGTATTCTTAGTTCAGAATCTTTTCGTGGCTTTCTTACTATACTGTACTGCTTACATCAGATGCATCCACATTTGCAAAGCTCGTGTTCAAGTTAGACTCTTGATCAAACCACTGTATAACAAAAGCAGAAGAATACACTAAGACTGCAGAGTGCAACCTGATGGAAGATCAGCCATTACACCTGCATTGCAACAAGGATCTTACCTACAATGCTCTGACTCTGGCCCAGTATTTTCTGAAAGCAACAGTAACCTTCTTTTACTTGAGTGTTTTTCTTACTTTAAAAAGCCCCCAACTCTTCTATTATTGATACTCAGAATGTATCAGAGCAATAGCAGGCACCTCTACACAATTACCCCTTTGGAACAAGGAGTCAGTGAGGTTTTGCCGAGTCGTGCAGACAGCCAAACTGTCTCTCAGCTGACTAATCCTGTCTCTGAACCCACTCAAAATTGTTTCCAAAAGGCACTAAAGCTGTGGACTCATAGAGATAAGAAATTAGCATTGTGATAGAAAACAAGGAAAGCAGGTCAACAGGGCTGTTGAATGTTGTAGCTCAGTTTGTAAGTGCAAGGCCGAACCCTAAATAAATGAGTGGTATTGAAGTCTGCCTCAGCCATGCTGCTAAAAGCACTGTTACACTGTTCGTATAAACAGGAGTCACAGCACATGCCATGATCTAGCTAAAATACTCCATAAATTCATACTTAACTCAGAGCCAACCTCCTTTTCAGGTCACTATTAAATCACTTTAATTAGAAAACAGTTACACAGTACTTACAGTAATAAAAATGTGAACCTACTACCAGGCAGGTTTAGCTACAGTGTTTTAAGTCTAAGGATCTACACCTTTCTGCAACTATGTCCTTGACACAGACCATCTACAAAATCTTGAGCTTCATTTCAGTACCAAGCCTGAATACATTCTTGGGTACTTACGCAGTGCTTTCATGGCCATTGTATCCAGACAGAGACCTGCTCATGTGCTTGTTATCGACAATCATCAAAACTGGGCCAGCACATGGCTACATGAACTGATATTACTGCTATAAAGTCAAACAAAAGGCTCAGGAGCAGCTGCAGAAGATGCTGTCCCCATACCTCCCCTACCCTCAGCTTTCTCTGACAGTTCTTGACACCTATTTTAAAAGGCAGCCAGACAGCTGCTCAGCACCCTGCAACCTCTGTTCAACTTGGTAATGAAGCCATTAGAAAGACGAACTGATATTTTATAACCAAATTAACTTTTATATTAATGTCCATTACTCCAGTGAAAATAATCCACACATGAAAATAACTAAACTTCTTGTGCTCTGACAGTTAATTCCATTACATAGCTTTCTTTTAGGCTTTTTTCCCCCTCTGTCTGCTGCTGCTCCTTTATGTTCTTCCTTTTAAAAGAAACATGATGACAGAAAGAAATGGGTACTTCTACTTTACATTAACATGGCATCTCCTGTCCAAAGACTTTATTTCACTAATAAAATATCAGGCCACCATCAAGAAAATGTTTCTCACTGTAGCACTCATAAAAACAAGCAAGCAACAGATATAATTCCACAGTGCCTTTAAAATTATACAACACAGGTGTATGTTTAAACATGAAGAATATTTTGGGCAAGAAAAACAAGATCACCTCTGCAGACTCCTTTTAAACCCCATCCCTCTCTGTTGGTAAATGAGTCTTCCACGAGCAAGCTGTGTAGGTCTCCCACAAACCTGACTCCCAGGTCCTTATGGAAAGCAAAGGGCTTCTGTAAAACAGTGTCCTGAGTCCCACACTGGTCTTTGTTTATATACACATGCACACAGCCAAATCCATGCACACAGMGACACATATCTATACCTTCCTTCTCTCCTTCTGCAGAGGTAGAGGCAGTGATTGAGGAAACAAAGCAAACAAACCATCTGCCCAAAGGCCCTTCTTTCAAAATGAGCTTTAATGAGGCTCTGAAACACTTGCAGACCAGCCTTGTTTTTACAACCCCAGTCAGTGCTACAGCCCCGGGGCAGAGTGGCTGGAAACCTGCCCAGTGGAAAACGACCTGGGGGTGCTGGTCAACAGCAGCTGAACACGAGCCAGCTGTGCCCAGGTGGCCAAGAAGGCCAATGGCATTCTGGCCTGTATCAGGAATAGTGTGGCCAGCAGGACCAGGGCAGTGATTGTCCCCCTGTACTCGGCACTGGTGATGCCGCACCTCAAGAGCTGTGTCCAGTTCTGGGCTCCTCAACACAAAAAAGACATTGAGGTGCTGCAGTGTGTCCAGAGAAGGCCAACAGAAYTGGGGGAAGGTCTGAGGGAGCACAAGTCCTGTAAATGGCAGCTGAGGGATCTGGGGGTGTTTAACCTGGAGAAAAGCCTCAGGGGGGACCTTATCATTCTCTACAACTATCTGAAAGGATGTTGTAGCCAGGTGGGGGTAGCCCTCTTCTCCCAGGCAACCATCAACAGGACAAGATGAAATGGCCTCAAGCTGTGTCAGGGAAGGTTCAGTTTTGAAATCAGGAGGAATTTTTTCACAGAAAGGATCTTTAAACACTGGAATTGGCTGCCCAGAGAGGTGGTGGAGTCACCATCCCTGGAGGTGTTCAAGGAAAGACTGGATGTGGCACTTGGTGCCATGGTCTAATTGACACAGTGATGATTGTCAAAGGTTGGATGCGATCTCAAAGGTCTTTTCTAGCCTAATTAATTCTGTGATTCTGTGTCTTATGCCCTTTGTCCTGCAAAGTTACATGCATTTTCTTTGTACATAGAAGCTGTCTCAGGAGTCCAAATCAAGATCACATCCAAAAGTGTGAAAGGCAAACTGTAAATTTGGAGAACTATTTCATCCTATAGTTGGACAGTGCTCCACAAAACTAGAATTTGAATTTTAGTGAGTCTCCAGAGAGGTTCCTAATTAAAATTAAGAAAAAAAGGTATTTGTCAACATCCTAACCTTACAGTCTTTTTCTGAATACAAAATTAAAACATCAAAGGAAAAATTCTGAACATGCAACCCCTTGAAAATGAAATGATTCCAACATTCACTATTCTGTCTTTAATCAAGACCAGGGCCATTTTATATTTTCAAATTAATTGCAAGAAAACATTCTGTTCCAGGAGTACAAAAGAAAGATATTCTTAAACAGGTAAGTAGTTTGAGGTGAATTTCTAAGTTCAAACTATGTCCAAAGTTCTTTAAGAAGCAAAACAAGATGACTAATGTGGGGTTTTCTTTGAACCTAATTTCTCTTCCTTCCTTCTGTCTCCTACCACAGAACATCAGATGCTCACTTATATAACTTCACTTGTTCACGTTACCTGATTGGTTTTGATGCAGCTGTTCATGTAAATAAAATTACTCACATTCCTAAGTATTTGAAGGTTGTATTTTAAATTTGCTCATCTTGAGTCTGTCCACTGCATTTCCTTGGACTGTAAGTAACATTTTTTAAACACTAAGTTACTTTTGCTCTTTTCTCTATCAAAAAACCCTTCAACAAAACTCCATACGCAGCCCTAGAGAAAATAAAAAACGATAACAAAAAGCCAGCCAGGGTGGATACACAGTTCTGTTACAGAAAGAACCTGTAATAGCAGTGTTTGCTCAGCACATGTCTGACGAAGCAGTGAGAAAGCAGAAACCTTCCAGCTGAACGATTTCCGGAAAAGAGCTCAAGGTTCAGAGGAGACAGCACACGACACAAGACGTGTGCAGCTGCCAATAACACCTGTGCTGGACTCATTAAAGATTTAACCAGAGAAGTCACGTGTGCTCTCAAAAACGGCTGATAACTGCCATGCTTAACACACATCTCAAAAACTTTGGAAAAAGGTAGCAAAATGGAGTTACCTTCGGACGAGGAGGATGGCACGTTCACCAACATTTCTTTGGCAGATGATTCAGGTAAGAAACTGCAGTACTCTACTGATGCAATGCAAATTCCATGAGCTGAATTACAGCACCGTGGTGAGGGAGCAGACAAGTTTGTCCTGATTACGAGGTACAATGTATTTTTAGCAAATGCCCTCAAGCAAACTTTTGTAGTTGCGTGGTTGAATAAGCCTTGTGATGAGTTAAGAATTGAGGTTTTGGGGGTATGGAGGCTACAACAGTTTTCACATATTAGCATATGGTAATATACACTTGTCATCTGAGCACATAGAGCCTTTAACTGTCTAGAGAGACAGTGTCACAGAAATGTTAACTCAGTAGTTACTACTATCAAATAAAATACAGATAATGCTGTATATGGAACAATAAATCTCTTTGACATACTCTAGTGAGAACTCACAAGAAGTGATGCAAGTTAATTGGTAATAGAAATAAGATGATAACTTAAATCCCCACTATTAAGCATTTGTTTTAGAAGAAACTACAAAAGCAAAGACTGCCTACCCCTCCACCTCCCTCCTCCCCAACTTACAGAGTAAAAATTACTTGGAAGGGGAGGTAGGAGAGTTCTACAAAGTGGAAAAATGAAGGGAGTTAATATGAATTGATAATAAATTATTTAGAAAGGTGTGCCCAGAGTATCAACTTGATCATGTCAGTATGGCTGCCAAAAAGCTGTGCTAATTTACAATAGCTAGGGAGCTGGAGGGCTTATTTTTGTATAATACGAGCCATATTCTCTCCCTCGCCCCCCCYTTTTTTTTTTGCATAAAGAATGTTATTGTGCATGCTGTATTTACCTCCTATATATATAAAAAAAAACCCCAAACCCACTGAATTAATCTTATTTTTAAAACACATTTTTCTAGCAATTCCATATTAGTGTGATGGGGCTGAGCTGGATGTTTGAATGCACTTTCTTTGTACAGCATATAGAGCTACTAACACCAAGATGTGGTTGACCCAAGCTATTCACAAGAAGACAATTTGGCAGACCTTGGTTCAAGTTGTGCAGTAATTAAGGGTTCTCCTGACTGTGAATCTGACAGTAGAAGAGTAGGGAAAGGTATCCTATAGACACTGTTTTGTGACTTGCTGCACAGCTGGTAACACATCAAGAACAGATGAGGGGCAGCATGCACTGGCAAGATTGTCTTTTAGCAAAGCATCCCGAAGTAGCCGAGTTAGGGATGACTCCATAATACAGGATGAGTTTCAATCTGCCCTGTCTCACAGAGGGGTGTTTTTGCCATATGGCTCACTTAGTCTTTCAGAAGATGTCAAGTCGCTTTCTTCAGAAGGCAAACACCCACCAGCCTCCTCTCCTGCTCTAACCTCAGCAACCCTGCAGCTTGGAAAATGTTAATACCCATGAGAAAACAGAAGCACAAGGTTAAAAACCCTCTCATCCAAGCACCAACTGACAGTGGGTATCCAAGTCAGTCTTGGCATTCAAGGTTTGATATTCAAAGCCAAGCCCTGACAGATGTCACTGCTATAAAACAGATCTCCTCAGCCACACAGCAAACAGGACTGTACTGCACCTCAGAAACTGAGCACTTGAAATTTGCCGGACTCGACTGCAGTAACACACGCAGGGTCAGAGAAAGCTCATGTTCACAATACAGAGGTTTATTAAAGATCTGCTAGCAATATCATAGCTTTTCCCCTGGTAGTGAAGAGGTGGGAACAGTCACTCAGAAAGTAGAAGTAAAATCAGAATAATTGAAAATAAGTGACATTGTCAGGCAAAGTTATAGCTTGAAGGCATAGAGGGTAAATATAATAAGATTCATGGTGAACACAATAAACCTGATCCCTTTCTTCTGCCAGGGAGCAACATCTGGAAGGTTAGAAAGGTATAAGAAAATTCCTAACCTGTAATAGGAAGACACTGCGATATACTTTGTAGGAAACAGTCTTCCTTAACTCTCCCAGCTGAAGTTAAGACTAACTACAGTAACTCTGGGGCATTGACGCTAACAAATACAGTGGGCCTTATAGCTCTAACTGTAAGGCTGGAGAAGAATATCAATTCCAGAAGAGCAGGGAAGCTAAACGTCTACAACAGTAAGAGAGAGAAAAAGATCCCATAGGATGGACAAGAGCAAGTTGAAGTAAGGAAACTAAGTTTGCAACATGTAGATCCTAAGTGGACTTTGTCTGAGAATGACAATGTTTGACATGTAAGTGTTCCATAATTAGACAGTAAAACGGTTCATAAACATGCACTGGTTTTAATGAACTTGAGCATGTTTGTTAGTGCATAAGGTTTTCCCACCCATTTCTTAAAACATACCAGAAAAGATACTAAACAGGCAAGTAGAACAACATGCCACATATGTACAATTTGAAGGATAATCAGAATATTGCCTTCATATCAAAGTTTCTTTAGTACAGTGAAAAGCCATTGTGTCAAAGCAACAGGGGTTACTGAGCCTGATTAACCAAGCACAAGGCATGAATATTTAATAGCTATTACTTTTTCAAAACAGCAGCATTTCCCTATTTATTAAGTATGCAGGTATTAAAATAAAACACTTCCATACAAATCAAGACAAACACAAAATGTTAGCAAGATAGAAACTTTCCTGATAAGTATTTTAATAGCAATATCAACAGTGCATGAAATCAAGGAAAGCATTTGTGAAAATATTTTCACCTTTAATGAAAGAAATACCTTTTAATTTAGAAACTCAGCACCAGATAAAGTTCCCTCAAAAAATGACCTACCCAAACAAAAGCACAGAGGAAATTAAACCAAAAGTAAAACAAAACAGTGAAACAATGTCCAACAGCTGCAAAGATTTCTTTATTGTGTTTCTGATCAATGTTGAATAAATAGATCAAGGCCCTCTTTCCTCATTGTAGAGTACCTAGAAATTATCTTGCTCTTTTTTCAAATACACTCTGCAAAAGTCCAACACTAATGACAACATTTCTCATGTAAACCCATCCTTTTAAAAGCAGACACAAACCCCAAAATGTTTGGGCTTAACTTATAGAAAGACAAAACAGATTTTCATCTCATTAAGTTACTAGCAAAGGTTTATGGAACCTTGCTAAATATCCTTCCACAAGGAAGATCAAACTGTTAACAGGAAAACGTTATGTCATATATATTGGTATTCACAGCCTAAAGCTGAAAAGCGTTCAGCTCCTCAGTTTATTTAAAAATGCATTTTTGTGGAGTCCGTAGAAGCGAGAACATTTGCACTCATGCTCAGTCTTGGATTGAGCTATATGTTGCAGCTATATGTTGGCTATATAGCTGTGTGTAGCTATATAAGGCAGGCCTCTTCAGAGATAAAGAGAAATTATGACTTTTGGAGGCTTGCTTTTTGTAGACTTTCTAAAAGAGACTTCATTTTTTCATCTGAATTGTATGCTCACAGGACATACCATCTGGTAAGGTCCCATTCTCACTCAGAACCTAAAGCAAAACCAAGATATGCACCATAAGTAAGGACACAGATGAGTTAGAACAATGTAAGCCAAAATATTTGCTCATTTTCTATAATTTAATTCGGTTGTAAAGAGCGCAATCTGAGAAATACTCAAATTCTCCATTTGACAGAAGTCCCTCACTGTAAACTCGCACAAGGATGTGCACTAGCCTACAAAAGCCTTTTGAAGTTACTCCGAAAGACTAGTAAGAATTGCAGGGAATTTTGGTGTAAAACAATATTACATGAAAAAAACCTTCTCAGAGTCTGTTATTCGTGCAGAAAAACACAAGGATGAAGATTTGACGTAAAGGGTCTTGCAAGTTAGCATTGCAAGGAAAAAGAATTAAGCTACTTGTGTTCCTTTTTGTCTTTTTCTTTGTGGCAATAATTAGTCAAAGGAGCAAACAGTACAGTTCAAATAGCAAACTCATCTTAGAAATATGTACAATGCCTTCCTCTGTTAGTGGAAAAAAAGGATACATTTCTATTGTAGTGGGAAACAGAGAAGCCTCTGTTGTCAGTTTACACAGGCACCTCTAGGGCCTGGAACGTCGCCAAAAAGAAAGTCAAAGGCTTGTTGGTTTGCACTGTGTGCCATGGAAAAAACAGGATGTACACCAGAGTTTTAGAAATAAAATGTGTGAAAACATTTATCATTAGGAGCAATAACTTAGAGTCTGGGTGCAGGGCAAGAAAATTCTCTCCTCTTGGTTTCTAACTGTACCCATACACACATTCAGGTAAACTATTAATGATGCTTTATATCCCAGGGAGATTGCTGTATTTAAAGCAAAAAATGCTCTTTCAGTGAAACTCAATAAATCAATTCCTTTTGCCAATGCCATCAGCTAGTTTTAGAAAACCTAACTTGAACTTAGGATAAAAGTAAGCATAGATAACTTACTGAAACTTTTTCCTATAAACTTAATAAAATGACAATATTATGAATGCCTCCTCTGCTTTAACCAAATGTCTTAAAGAATATAAAATGAATTAGTAATAAAGAAAGGGATTAGCACCTGTTCTTAGTTACATCCAAGTCAGTTTTGACTACAGGAGCTCTGACACATCGCGAAAAATTATGAGGTGTCTTTATAACTCTTCAGTGAGAAAATCTACTCACCTGAAGTAAGTAATCTAGTCTGAAATGTAAAAACACTTTAATAAACCAAACACTGGAACATAGGGCAGTGTTAAGTATTTCCAGGAATAAAGAGAATCCTCTTATTTCTTCTTTTAAACTGCACAGTGGCTATTGGAATGTTGTTATGCTGCTCTGCAGAAGAAAACAATTCATTTCCAGCATTTGTGAATATTTTTTAATTTTCTTTATAAGGTATATGTTTTCTACAGTAGAAAGCAGTAAGTCTGTAAACAAAGCTAAAAAAAAAATAACCTCTGTGAACACAGGTTGTGCTACATCTCTCAGCCTTGTGCTGCATATTCCAAAGACTCAAAGTAAACAGCCACACAGCAAAGCTGGCCAGTTTGCTCACAGTTACATATAATTAGTATTTACCCCATTAATTTTGCCCTTCCCAGTGAGTGGGGAAACCATTTCAAAGAAAATGCTGCCAGCTTCCTGTCAAACAGGAGCCAGTCTTTAGGTTTTAGGTTCTCCTGGGAATGGTCCCCAGGCAAGGTTTGCCATGCTAACAACTTACAGAACACAAACATGACACTTTCTAACGCCAGAGTGAACGAAATGCTAGAGGCTGATAAAAGCAAGCATTGTTATTCAAGGGCTTGAATTGGCCACCTCTAGCCAAAGCAGACACCAAGCACACCCCAAAAAATGCAAGATACTATTTGGTTTGTCTACAGATACTAAAAAAAAAATCACAGAATCAATTAGGTTGCAAAAGACCTCTGAGATCAAGTCCAAGTTGACTGAACATTGCCATATCAACTAGACCATGGCATAAAGTGCCACAAGCAGTTGTTTCTTGAACACCTCCAGGGATCATGACTCCATCACCTCTCTGGGCAGCCCATTCCCATGTTTAACAAGCCCTTCTGTGAAGAAATTTCTCCCAGTGTCCAAACTGAATCTCCGATGGCACAGAGAGGCTGTGTCCTCTCGTCCTGGAAGCCTGAAGACTGACCCCCACCTGGCTACAGCCTCCTTTCACGGAGTTGCAGAGAGTGATAAGGTCTCCTGTCTCAGCCTCTTTTTCTCCAGGCTAAACACTTCCAGCTCCCTCAGCCGCTCCTCACAGGACTTGTGCTCCCTCTGACCTTCCCCCGGTTCTGTTGGCCTTCTCTGGACACATTGCAGCACCTCAATGTCTTTCTTGTGTTGAGGAGCCCAGAACTGGACACAGCTCTTGAGGTGCGGCATCACCAGTGCCGAGTACAGGGGGACAATCACTGCCCTGGTCCTGCTGGCCACACTATTCCTGATACAGGCCAGAATGCCATTGGCCTTCTTGGCCACCTGGGCACAGCTGGCTCATGTTCAGCTGCTGTTGACCAGCACCCCCAGGTCGTTTTCCACTGGGCAGGTTTCCAGCCACTCTGCCCCGGGGCTGTAGCGCTGACTGGGGTTGTTGTGACCCAAGCGTAGGACCCATGAGATCAATACTTCCACCTAACTTGGTGTTATAATATGCATAGGTGCCTTTCCTGGGATACATTCTGCATTACAAAAGGAATCTGATTGTTTGGGATATATCCTAAATCCCTAAACCTTTTGTGCTGGTTTGAATGTGAACCAGCAGGGGAAATTAATCCCACACAAATACCTCGAGAGAGATTTAGGTCAGAGTCACAATTTTAATAGAAAGGTTATAATAAATGCAGTAATACAGAAAACACAGGCTTAAAACCGACAGAGTCACAGTACAACCTAGCAGTAGTTGCAGTCCTGTTGAAGGTCTGGAACTGTGGGAAGCTTACCTCCTCTGCTGAGTACCCCGTAGTCCTCTGGGTGTCCAGTGGTCTGGAAAGCAGTAGTCCTGTAGGGCGATACCTCGTGGTCTGCTGCGTATCCAGTGGTGGTGAAGGGTCTAGTCCTCTAGGTATCAAGTGGTGATCTCTCTCAATCCCCAAGCCTGTTTTTACGTGGTGTTTCTTAGCTGGTAACTCCCCCAGGGGCAGGGATTTCCACAATGGAAGGGGATGTTTCTGACTTTCTATTCATCGGTGCTTATCCAGTTCGGTAATGGGCCATTAGCAGGGATAATCCACGCCGGATGGGTAGTGCTTGCTGCTTCCCGGGGAAGCTATCACAGTTGAGATAACAAATAGTACACCACCTCACATGATCTGCTTCTCCTCAGGGACCAGGTGTGTAATCAGCTGTGAACGACTCACCTTATCAAGGAATTACCTTCTGTGAGTGGTGACAGAATACATCCTTTTTGGTTAACCCAGGACAGCTTTACATTTAAAGTGCACAAAAATTTGAACTGATAATATATTATGCAATACAAGACAGGTGAGGTAAGGAATTTGAAAAGCCAGTAGGTAAATCATATAATAYGTTAAACTTCTGGGTTTTTTGTTGATTTCTCATACAAGAATACTTTGGACTGTGGGCTTTTTTTCTGTGGTGTATTGGGTTTGGGTATTTTTCCATTTGTGTTTTGGGGTTTTTGTGTGTGTGCATTTTTTGGTGTTTGTTTAAAAGTGGTAATGCATTAGATATTTAGAATCATGGAGTTTCCTTCTTTGCACTGGAAAATTGAGGGAGGGTTAGGAATGCAAGTGTTTTTAAGGGAACTCAGGATGATCTAGGCATTCTTTCTGTGGAATTTGCACTCAGCAGTATCAATCCAACAGTTTTGGTCCCTGGACAGTTCAGTGCTAACCTGGTAACATATAGCACTTTGCAGACTAWAAATGCCATCTGCTTTCTACTGATAACCCCTCTGCAATGCCAACAGTGGAAACTCAGAAAAACAGGTTTCCCTAAAGGAAAACCAAAAAACCTCTCACACAGGTTAACTTCTGAAAAGGAGTTTCATCCTGGTGCTCATACTCAAACATCAGAGTTAAGAATCAAAAGAAAGTACTAGAGTGAGAAACCACAACCAAGCAAAGTAGAATGAACCCCCAACGGTACACGTACCAAAAAGGAAATGGTAGGTAAACCAGCAGCTCTTGAAATTACTACTGTTTTGGCTACAACAGCACAGGAGCCAATATGTCTATTCTCCATTCTGTTGCATAATTTAACATCAAGGATTTTATACCTTGCTCATTTTGGGACAGTTTAGACAATAATGTCCAACTGTAATGCAGCAAGAAAAGTGGAATTTCTGAAGCAGAGAGGTGCATCTCACCAAGATTTGCCCACAATAGTTTTTCCCCCTCTTACAGTATAAAACACAGCAAGTTCTTCACCAGGTAAGCAAGGTCTCCATTCATGTGCACACACCTGCAGATTCTGGCCTTTCCCCTGTTAATAAAAGTGCTGGATATTGTCTCCTTAAAAGAATTAGGAGAACCTGTTGATTGCCAGGTTTGCCACATAGCCAGTGCAGGAGGCAAGATCAAAACAGTGTGAGAAGCACCTGGCATTTTAAAAACAGCAATCAGGGAGAGTTTCTAATATGCTCCTAAAAGTCCAGCCACCACTTGAGAGGACTGCTTGCAAGGAATAAGGAGGATTTCTATGTTGAAAACGCCCTTTGTAGACAATGTGATATAATTTTAAGTAAACTACTTAATGGAACAGGAAACAGACTCAATTTCCAGTACAGACAGCGGGACTCTAACTGCAGTACATTTTCATACCTTGAATAGCACTCAGCGTAATCTGAATTTATCTGATCATAACATTAAAAAATGTATTGTCACAATGATAACAATACTGTGGAGGCAGCCAGAAGACGTAGGTATTAGAAATACACGCTCTCTGAAGTGTATTTAAAAATACAGTAGAGGGCTCACTTCCCAAATGCCTTTATCTTCCTGAGTGTCTGCACAGCATTGAATTATTTATTTATAACTAGACAGATTCCTGCAATTCACAATATGGATATATTTCACTGCAACATATGGTTCAAACTACATAGTAGTACAGGTTACACAGTGCAGTTGCTTCAGTGAAGCCAYTAAAATTAGCTCGGGTCTTGAACGTTTTTTATTCCTTTACTGTGGCTCATAGGTTGTGCTATGAGGTCAAAGTGAGGACTCTGCAACACGTTCTGCAAGAGTAATTCCCTCCAGGGAACCAGGGAAAGAACAAAGACACAGGAGTGTTGTTTTGGAGCTACTGAGCTATTAGATGAGAGCAACTCCGCGAGGTTACTCAGGTTCCTGTGTGATGTGCTCCTCCAATGCTGTGCAACCCAGAGGCAGGGAGCTAAATCACAAGGTTCTTACCCTGGACACTGCTGTGAAAAAGGCTACTGATGTGCCAGACTGGAAGCAGCTGGGCCAGTTGCACACGGCACTGAATTGGGACAGGGAAACCCTGCTAGACTTCGGCTGGGAGGCTCCTGTCTCCCACAGCTCCACACAGAAGCACCTGGGAGTTAACACACGCATGCTGTTTTCTCTGACCTTCCTCTGGCCTTACCAACCTACCTAAATCTGAAGGGGTTACACACCAGGGAAYAAATACCTTCCCTTAATTTCTTCTGAACACTACGCAGAGCGACCGATCACTGAGTTCCACTGCTCTGAATACTGGCAGAGTATGGAGCACAGAACGAATTCATCAGAAACGTGATCTTACTTGCCATTCAGCGAGATGCGACGGGCAGCGGCCGCATACGACTCCGCTGGGGCAAAGGTCTGAGGCGCTATCCGGCCCCGCCCTTAGGCGCGCCCTCCTCCCCGCGCGCCCGGCCCCGCCCCACTCCGCCCCGCGGGCGGTGCGGCCGGCGCAGGCGCGTTGGGAGCGCAGAGAGGGCCGGGCCGGGCGCAGCCCGCAGGAGGCGGCGGCTGCGGGGTAGGTGCGGGGCGGCCTCGAGGGAGGGGAGGGGAGGGTGGGGTGGATGGGGGGTGTGCGGGCAGGGCCGCGGGGCTGCCGSCCGGGTCCTGCGGAGAAGCCCCTCTGTTGTGCTATTACCCGCCCCGGCCGGCGCTTCCTGGCCCGCGGACGCTGCTGTTACCGCACCTGCCCCGGCCCGCACCGCGCGGCTGAGATGGGAAAGGGTGAGGAATGGGGACGCGAGGGGCTCGAGGCCAGCACGCCCGGCCCACAGGCCCGGGTACCGGCCAAGGGAGGCGGAAAATGCAGGGCCCTTCCGCTTCGGCATTCGGGAATAGCCCATGTCAAAATAGCCCATGCCAGAATGATTGGAGCTGAGAAGGCGGCGATTACATCATTGAAACAGGGATATTTCATGCTTTGCAGTAACCTGGATCAGTTATTTTTGCAAACAGAAGCATAGTTACTCAAAGAACCATAGTCAACGTACCATATAAGGCCTAGGAAAAATAAAGAAACGCTAAAAAATGTTGCTTTGCATTAGGCTAAAGAGCTGGCCTTTCACCACCAATTAGAAAAATGCATCTAAAATCCAAATATAAAGGAAAGTCCATTAACAGTTGCCGTGGTCTTTTGGTTTTTTTTCTTTAAGCAGAGCATCTCTCAAGAAAACTCTCTTCAGAAGTGGAAAGAGCCGCTTCTACAATGATGAATGCCGACATGGATGGTATAAGTTGCTAATGTTCTTCATTGTTATTCTTTCTACTTAATATAATTTCTAACTGTTAACAGAGGTTGCACTAAAACTCTCATGATTTATTGCAGCTGTTGAGGCTGAGAATCAGGTGGAATTAGAAGAGAAAACACGGCTTATTAATCAAGTTTTGGAACTGCAGCACACACTTGAAGGTTAGCAGCTTGACACATCAGATTTTTTACAAGCACATAAGCCAAAGAAGAGAACCTGCCTGCTCTGCCCTACCTTAGTCACAGTGTCCAGAAGTATTTCACTTAAAGCAGTTGAAGGTACATAAGGTCTTGGAAATAGTTTTCTTCCTCTTTATGCAATGTTACATTTGCTCGACTTTGGTAATACACATCAAGCAGAATGGGTCCTACAGTTAATTTGTCCAGGCTTATTAGTTGACACACATCTGAGTCTGCTCATCACTGAACTCTTGTTTCCAAGTAATTTAGTTTGTAATAGTTTAATTCAAAAATTCAAGAATGTAATAAAGATACAGACTTTAACAACTTTGTCAAAATACTGTACTACAAAATAATATAGGAAAAATGGACTTTAGGTAAAACTTGAATAGGATTATGTTTTATAACATAATACCCCTCTGATAATGTTTTCTGCATTAAAGGTGTGAATAGTCTGATGTAGGCCCGTAGAACGTATTCATTATTGTATGCAATAGTGTCTAATATTTTTCTTATAATATCACCTTCGCAGATCTCTCAGCACGAGTAGATGCTGTTAAGGAAGAAAACTTGAAACTGAAATCAGAAAACCAAGTTCTTGGACAGTATATAGAAAATCTGATGTCAGCATCTAGTGTTTTCCAAACAACTGACACAAAAAGCAAAAGGAAGTAAGGGTTGACTCACAGATTATGTCATTGTATTGCTGCTGTCTTTTTTTGTTTTAACTGGCATAGGCTACATAAGCTAAAAGACCTTAGTTTGTGACTTACTGGATACTTAAAGTTTATAAACTTTGGTAATAAACACAAGAGCATTATCATGAACAGGAGACAGAAGTTTGTGTATTAAGATGAAGCAATGTGCAAATGTAGTGTAGATAATTACAAAATTTTCATATTTGTTCTAAAAATGAGTATACGTTGTTAAAAAGCAGATTCAGTTTGTGAGGTTAAACAAAGGTCTGTTGGCACGCTGAGGTCTTAGGGTAGAGTTCTTGACTAGCCAAATAATAGTTATATTATTGTATTGAAACCCCATTTGATAAAAATATTCAGAGTTTTAACAGCATCACTTTTTTCACCTCAAATGTGTTTACTGTGTAGCACTGTTCATAGCTCTGCAAGGCAACTTGAAACAAAAACCTATAAACCAGTTAAGCATTTCTGTGAAGTAGGAACAGTATGACATTGTTTGCAGGGCTTGCATACAGAAAAACACTTCAGATTTTTTGGAGGAGGGGGAGGGTAAGAGAGGAGGAACAAGGGTAAGCAACTTAATCAGGGAAATACTTGAAACCGTTGTCACTTTCTCATTTCCCCGAAGAACAATCAGGCTCAGCATCACCATGTATGACCTTCCTGAAGTTTTTCTGTTGTGTGATGAACAATTAAGTAAAAACCTGAGTGCTAAACTTTCCAGAAACAGGTCAGCAATGCTTCTCATTCATGCTTGTGAACAATCTGCAGTGAGGAACTGAGGACAAGTCTTTCCTTCCCACCTTTTACTTCCTCCCGCCATGCCAAACTTGTCTTTGCTTCAGGCTTCAGAGCAGCTGTTTTCCTGCCTCAGAGCTTGTGAAGTGCCTCTTGAGGCACTGCATAAAAACATCTAAGGCAGAAGGCTGCAGTGGAACAGAGGTGGCTTTTGGCTTTCAAAACAGTGCTGCTCTGAGCAATGCCTGGTGTCAAGGTGCTGTTTTTTACTGGCTTGGCTGTTAGCAGGTTGTGTAGGGGAGCTCAGCCCAGGTTATGGGTCTGAGCACTTCCCATAGAAGCAGCATGTGCAGCATAATTAGTATTAAGGGAGAGCAGAAGCTGAAACGCAAACACTGTAAGTTTTATCAGTACTTAGTTGCATCTGTTTTATCTTGCCCTACAGCAGCACTGCAGACTTATTTATGGATGTTAGCTAGGACTGAAGTCTCTCTTCAATTGTGAAGCCATTTTACTTGACCTTTTAAAAGGGAACCGCTAGTTCAAGGATCTCTCAACCATGCTGTGAATGAGTCAGGGTAATAGAATGAATCCCTCCCAACTCCCAAGTTTCCTAGTAGCTAGGCATGGCTGTGTCTCAAATATAAGTTGACATGGTGAGGTTCCCCCSTCCAAAAGGTGAGATTTCCCATTTTCCCCCCATTTCGAGTGCTTGTACAACACTCGCTRGAGTGTCAGCAAAGTCAAAAGACTGCAAACAAAGCACTAATAGTTTGGTATTGAGGGCTGTTCACAAGTTTGGATCAAGAAACTCAATAATGAAAAATGTTTTACCCACCAAGACACAAATGGATCATGATACCCTTTGTGTCATTGGGGCCTTGTAAACATCTAAAAGTATTTTTAATCTTCTATGGACTACTTTCTCACATTACTGGAACTCTAAATTAATCCAAGAATTGCTAGCAGGTAGAGTAGATCACATGGTTAGTCCAGAATTTGAGCATTAAAGGAAGAACAACCACAGCAAGCACTTGACTTCTAAAGGTTGCATTGCATTAGATTGTAGCTTTAAAACCATGTCACTGCCATCTCCATCTGCACTGTAGGAGATCACCTCGCAACACAGCATGCGCTTGTTAGACTTCAGCAATTCCTAAGATAAAGTAATCTTAAAATCATGGTTTTGTATTGTAGGTTGGATAGTGATATTTTATTCATCAGTGTGTATATAGTAGTTATTTCATCTCCATGCCATTTTACATCCCACTACTGTGGCCTTCATTTAACTTAAGAACATTTTAAAGATGTTGTATTTCTGACTTTACACTAAATAAAAACTTTTCATTTGTCTCAATTAGTTTGGTTTAGCATTTGTAAACCCTAAAACTTCTCGTAACTATCTGTCGTCAAAAGGTGGAAAAGCAGTAGTGTTTGTGATTATCCTAGTGGTTTCTGTATAGCTGAACTGTATGAAAGACTAGATGTAATCAAGTATTAAGATTAAACCTGGGCTAATGAATCTAGTTTCAGCAAAGCTTCAGTTCCTGACTCGCTGTTTTCAGCCATGAATCTTACATTTCTGTATACTTGCCTGTTGTGGCTAGAGAAAAAAGGAAAAGGATTGGTAGATTGCATCCAGTGTTGTCAAAAAGTTAAACTTGCACCTCTCCAGGTGGGAGACCATTAAGCCAAGTTAGAATACAGGAAATGTAACTTTTCCCTCCATTAGTGAGCTCTACATTAGACAGAAACCAGGATTACTACTCCATCATGTCTTCATGAATGTGGATGCCAGCTGAGGAGTAGCTTCAGCTGTAACTAAATAAAAGGGCCTCAGTCCTACTTGGTCTTCCTGCATGTAGAAAATTTTCAAGCTGGGATCCTTAGTAAGACCTCTTTTACCAAGCTACAATGGAGCCAGTGGGAGTGCAGGCTCTGGAGGTCTGGTACTCTTGGAGTTCCAAAGATGACTGACAGTTTTAATAGCAAGGCATCCTGGAACTGAAAATCATACTTTGTTAATTTTAAAGCTCTTTCAAACAACCATGATAGGAAGATCAGGTGTTTTTCCTGAAATACCTGTTCAGATAAAAGTGGACCATGCACAGGAAATCTCAATCTTACACTGTGTCAATGAACAGGGGTTGTCCTTTTGCCTGGCTTTCTACATGTAGAACCACAAATCCCCAAAGCTCTGGTACTTCTCCTCTAATTGCCAGCATAAGCCTACTTCCAAGTAAGCTGATATACAGGATGTTTTCTATCTTCAAGTTCTAGGTGGTCAAAGTTGATGGGGCATTAATCAACACTTTATGGGAACCTTAAGTTCAAAACCCTAAGGGAAGACTAGCATCCCCCATGGGGTGACCAATGGGGTGACCTGGAGTAACTAAATCACATCAAAGAAGCTATAGTAACTAGTAACTAGAGTAACTATATTGTATCAAAGAAAAAACCCCTTCAAAACAAACAAAACCCACCCCCAGAACGACACCCAAATGCTGTAACAATTCCAAAGGGCTTATATCAGGCTCAGACATAATTCATTCTGAAGGAGAGCTGAAATGCTCCCTGACAGCTCACAGTAGCTGTTACTAGCAGGATACTACACTGGTAACAACTTCTATCTCTTGCTGAGGAGTAATCTGGAGTCTTCACTTCTTACCTTCTGCATGGAGACCCTAAATAAGGAGATGGGAACTTGCACATAACTAAAAAAAGACACAAAAAGCCCCAAATTAAACAAAAAACCTGGAGACCTTTCCATCTAATTCACACCAAGTAAGACTCAAATATAATTAACTTTTGAACACTTCAAGCATGTGACGACACTGGCTTCTTCATTAGGGTTAAGCATTCATTTCTTAAGAGACTTTCATGGAATCTTTGAAAACACTTCTTTTTAAAGTGAACCAATTTTTTGCCAGGCACAAGAAAATCTGTTACATTCCTTATGAATTAATGTATTTCTACTTGTTTGTAATGTATGACTACTTCTGCTAGCATTTTATATTCTACTACTGCCAGGCAGCAAGAGGTTTCTGGTGACTGAAATTTTATTGTTTGTTTTAATATACAGCTGAACTTTAACAAAACAAAGTTTCTTTACAATATGCAGTTTATTTAAACTATGAGAATGCCCAAGTTACTCACATCTGTAAAAAACTTAATCCGTCAAAAATTCTTATCTATATTAAATTTCATATTAAGCAAGAATTAATAAATATTTTTAGGTGACAATATACACTTAGCAAGTATTCTATAAACAGAGGTTATACCACTCTGGCTTGGAACATGAGAACTATAAAAGTTTGAAAAAATCCTTCTGTATGTCACTTCTGCAGATTTGATATCTGCATTTCAAAAGTAAAACAACTCACATCAATTACCACTTGTATTCTATTTTAAAATATCTCTTAAAAATAAATTACTGAAACTGATGCCTAAAGTGAACAGGTGACCATCCATGTAACAAGATAACTAAAATAAATAATTTACAATAAAAATTGTTGCTAGCACAAAATCATCATACAAAACGAATTATTGCATTTAGCTCTGCACAGAAAAAAATACCTTTTCTCATAGCAATGTGAACTGCCATAGGTGCTACATCTATATTACCATCCTCTTAGCTGAAAACTGTAAACAGCTAATTTCGTGCTAGAGCTGAAAAAGTATTTAATTTATTCATTTAAAAAAATATTTAGAGTAAGTTTATCTCCAACTAGTACTAATTTCTAAGAAACTTCAAATCTTAAGAATCTTCACCTAAAAATCAGCTGGTCGACTTGTAATTTCCCTTTTATTTTGAATGTGAAATACCAGCAAACTCTTCACGGATAGTGTTTCTCCTTAAGAAAAGGGAATCAAGGAAGTTTGAGATGGTTAAAGAGGTCATAGAATTAAAATAGGAGGTTAAGTAGCAACGAGCCCCTCTTTTTCCTTCAAAGCTCAGGAACTTGCATGCTGCCAGACCCACTGAAGTGGCACACCAAAAGCTACTGTCTCTGGACCCGCAAATAATAGCTGGAAATAACTCAGTCCTTTCGTACTCTTCTTTTGCGCACTGATTTCAGTGGACGATCTCCCATACCTTCATCAGGTTCTTTCTTCTGGAAAAAAAATAAATTCAGCATTAACATTTTAAACCTATTTTAATTATTGAAACTGGCACGCTACATTATTCCTCCACCTGAACCCCCAGTCATGTTATCACTAAATGCAACCCTTAAGTGATTTTTTTCCCACAATGCTAATCTAATGATTAATAAAGTGGGTACAAGACTCTTCCTTTCTATATTCAGAAGGAAGAGAAGTCTAAACTGATGTCAGAAATTTGGTTTTGCCCATGTATTCACTGGTTAAAAAGCAGTGACTTTTCAATTAGAACACTCAGAAAAGCAAGTCATGGCCTTATCATGATACGGTGTAATGGCACAGACACGTTTAGAGCTTGCTATTACTTTCACAAAGAATCATGTGAATCTTAGCAGGTTTCATGAGATACTGTATTCCTGGGTAAATGTACAAGGAAAAGAAAACTTCTTACAGGAACAAGAGGAAGTACTGAATAAGGGGTAATTAATGAAGAATTTTAGTGTTGAAACAAAGCAACCTCATGCAAGGTACAGTTTCCTACAGGAGTTTTACATGAAAAGGAGTTAACATTACATTGAACAACTCCCCTAACCTGGCAAAGGACTCATTTAGCAAGTGACAAGCACAAGATGACCAACGAGTGGATATAAAGTGTTTCAGACACACCAGTTTCTAAATGGAAGGATAACGAGTAGGCGACAAGCAAAAAAAGCACCCGCAATACCATTCTACAATGTTACTTAATGAAAAATATTTTGTAGATTATCTGGGTGACTGGATTAATCTGCACAAGAAAAACAAAACTGCAGGTGCTGAATTTAAAAACAGTATCATAATTCTGCTTAAAACCTTATTTTGGAATAAAACCCCCAAAATGTAACTTAAACCTTAAGGGTTTTCTAGGTCTCACAAAAAGGCTCTTCAGTGAGAAGCACATGTTCTATCAATTATGAAGCACAATAAAGACTGACCAGTCTGCTGCGGCATCCAAATTTTCAAGATTTGCAGTTCATTCAATAAACCTGTTAAAAACTATACTCCTGTAAAAACATTTCATGTTTAGAGAGCTGCATGATCTCTTCTATACTACACCTGTATTTATACAAAGTATTTGAGGTGTCAGACTCAAAGGGAAACATATTTCCACCTCAAGATTTGTTTTATGGCTCAACAGAAGAAAAACAGTTACAGGTAAGGGCTTAGTTAGAAGTATGATGTCAGACAAGGGCAAGGAAAAAGTAGGGAAAACCCCACAAACTTACCTCATCTTCTGAATCAGACTTATTTGACCTATCACCTTCTTCTTGACTTCCATTTGCAACTCCATTTTCTTCATCTGGAACTTCATTTTCTTCTTCATCATCATAAATATCTTCACCACCTTCACCTTCATCTTCTGCAGAAAAAGTTAATTTTACTTTGCAAACGGAACTATATTAAAAATACACTATATGCAGACATCTAATAAGGAAAATAAACCAATTTCAGTCTTAGAATGAACTGCTTGTTTAGAATAATCCATAAAAACATCTCTGTGATACAAAGAGTAGACTTGTCATGAATTCATAGAAAGTGATCACTGTCAGATTTAATAACCAATTTTGAGAACTCCAACTTCACCTCTTTTCACAGTAGCCCATACTGTCTTCAGACTTGTTACTGACTAAAAGGACTTGATTTACTTTACTTTAAAGCCAACTATTGTGTTGGACTGTTTTGAGAGCAGAGTCCAAAACAGGACAACTTGGGCATCCCAAACCTGACTAAATTTTGACTTATATGGGAAAGTACAATATTGCAGTTATCAGTCATCCAGCTTGGGGGACACCAACATCCTACGGGTACTCCCCTTTTCAGTAGGGAATTCTTCTGGCATACTGTTTTGGTTGAGGGACAAGCGGCTCTTTACTTACCCCCTTCTTATGCATTAATGCAATGTAGAAACTAGTCAGAAAAGCACTGTATTCCCCTTAGCTCACTCAGAGTTATGTCCAGCTCGCACTACTACTGCACTACTAGTACCCTTTGCAGTACTTTCTATCAAGAGTAAACAAGAAATCTTAAATCTGACAGAAAGCATATACAATGGCATTTTACAACTCAACAGTCTGCCAGTGGCTCAGTTAAAAACAGTAATGAAGTAGTGCTCAATTCTATCTTTGTTCAGGTCATGCCTACATCTCATAAGCACCACTTCAGTGTGAAAAAAGAAAAATTTAAAAAATACCAAAGAGCTGCACCCACCCTCAAATTCTTACTGTTGCATCTCAGTAAACCTGAAACAAAAGTATCCACACAATTTTAGAAGGTAGTCACATGTAAGACAAGATGCTCCTGATTCTTGGTGATGAAAATCTAGAAATGCATAATTTATTAAAATATTTGAGACTTCTGTAGAAGTATCAAAAACTCTGCCTGCAGCATACCTATAAATTGAGCCAAATACAGCTTCACTAATTGTTATGAACTAAGAAGTTAGTTTTGCCATCTATCAATGTACCTGGCAAATGTCTACAGTACATCTCTACTTCTATTATCTAAAGGAGAAATATGACCAAATAATGAAGATCATGGTTTAAGAAAGATGTAGACAAATACTTCTGTCCTAAAAATATGCTGTTAACGAAAGAGCTTGACAGAAATTCACAAAGCCTTTGCTCATATTCTAATGAAGAGATTAGAAATGTTAAATGATGCAAATCCAGCTCCTCCCATAAGTACTAATTTCAATAGAGGGCGAAAAAAACCCAAAACAAACAAGAAAACTTCAGACATCAGGAGCTGTAAAACCCAGAACTGGACAACTATTTAAAATTATTATTTTTAATTTAATCAAATAGTAATGTAAGCAGTATTTCATATAAGTAAATGTGGAACTTGACAAATAAGGTTCAGACTGTGCCCTTGAAATTCCATTTAGTGACAACATTCTTTTACTTCCTGGAATATTTTTTTAGAGGTCAAGGAAAGCAAGGAGACAAAGCAGACAAATAGACAATGCCACAAAAATTAACATAGAACAAAACAAAACAGTAAATCCAACAGTAAATGGACAATGCCCTTCAAGAAGTATTCTGCCAGCAACTCATTGTCACTGAACTCAAAGCAATCTCCAAGTATTTCTGAAATTTGCTATTGTGGCACACTTTTTCTTTCTTTTTTTTAATGGCCCCATGATAAAATGTGGATTTTAAGTTATTCAGTATTCCAAGGATCAAACCCCATTGCCTTCAACTCCAAAAAACAAACGAGGAGATAATGACTATAAAGGAACTGTAAAAATCATAAGGAGCCAAAGATACTACAGATACTTGAAGTTCTACCATCAAAAAGGAAGCAGAGGGAAGAAACCAGATAGGAGAGATCCACTTGCAAGTCCTGGCCCAAATTACTTCCCTTTCCCAGTACCTGAAAGAGAAGCTTCCCTTCCCATCTTCTTTGTATCCTTTATAAGCTCTCTTTTTGTCTCCTCCATTTCTCTTCTCTCTGTAGCAAAAAGAATCGGGAAAAGGAGGCAGAAGACAAATACTCTAATGCTTTCAGATATGAAGAGGCAAAAGAGCAACAGAAAAAAATGGCAAGATTTCAACCTGCAAGTGTAAAAGCTGGCAGGAAGCTAAGGGAAGCTAAGAAATTCTTCTTAAAGACAGAAATACGACAGCAAACTAATCCTTCCCTCTGAAGCCTAGAATTTACTTGAAAACCTTGAAATAGTCATGCAAAAGCTAGCTAGGTTAGTTTTACTCTGTGTTCAGTTTAGTAACTAAAAGTAAAGGTCTAAAATAGAACCTACCTTTCCAACACCATGAACAGCTGTTCCAAGTACAATTTAAGAAAGCTGTGGAAGCTGAACAGTGTTCCTCTGCAATTGCCTGAATCTTATTTCTAACATCAAAACACACACTTAAACATATTAAGTGATGTGTTTTAATTAACTAAATTAAGTGACTCAACAGAAAAATATTGGAATTGAGGTATGGCAGCCTTGCAACAGCAGCATATTAGGTACAAACTGTACCTATCATCTGGCATCGAGTGGGTAGAATAAAACAATCTGTAATTCTGGAGCAAAGAACAGGAACAGTACAGTAAGATCATAAGGAAAACATAAGAAGATACAATGCTGAAATTACATACCTACAATTTACGCTAAAGAATGTATGTAGCATAATCAAAATAATGAAACGCCTCAGTAGGGCTCTTGAATAGCAAGGCAGATGGACTAAGTTGGAGTGGAAAGCATTGTGCCAACAATGTACTTAGTTCTGTCAGTACTGGCATGGGAACAGCTGATGCTGAGTAAACTTTTAAGTCATACAGACAGAAGCCATCAACATTCACAGAACATGGTGCAAAGACAGACAAAACCCACCAAGTAATACAAAGTGATGTCAGTACCAAGAAAAAAAACCAAAACATGAACGTCTGCTACATTTCTAATTATCCATGCCAGTCACTTGTCACTTTCTTTGCTCTTACCAAGGAAGAGTAAAGAGGCAGAATCTTGCAGAGTCCTGAAGCTAAAGATTTTCTCATGAAAGTCAAGATAATGCACTGTAAGTTAGGTGATTTGCTTTTTATTCACTGTATAGACACAGGGAAATGCTTACAGCACATCAAAGCCGTAGCTGAATAGTACCAGCAACCTTTGATACAATAACACCAGATGACTTTATCCTTGGATGCTGAAGTACAGCTCAACCTACTGTATCATTGATTTCTCTCTTGGGCAGCAGGACACACCTCTGCAGGTGTGCAGTGCGTTGCTAAAAAGCAACATAAAGGAAGCAGCAGACTTCAGTATTTCAAGCCTTCTGTATATTCAGGCCTTAACAAGAATAACTAAAATCAGTGACCAACAGAATAGTACCACTCTCTCACAGAGGAGTAACAAGAAAGATTTATGTTAAAGACTTAAAGCTATTCCAGACACATTTTAAAGACAATAACGTGACTTTAACCGCTTCAGGTATTTATATGTGAATTAAAACATGTTCAATATATGAAATATCTAGAAGGGATAAAATATGTATCACTGTCTACAAACATAAAAAATACTGTTGCAAGCATGTTCATTTCTTGAAAGTGAAGAAATACTGAGTAGAGCCTTACTTTCTGCTTGTATTTATCAAAGAGCTATCAGCCATGGGATGCCCCTCACTGGAGGTTATCAAAGAGTCAAAAAGACTCAGAGCAAGGCACATTTTACAGATCCTATATTACGTAACTGGTCGTAATTATCGGTAATTGTTATTTATGAACACCCCTATTGTTGGCTTTTGCATGTTTTTTTAATGACACCATAGTTTATGAAGTTTCCCTTTGAGAATATGTTTTTAAACAGTTTGAAAAAGTTAATTGTCGAAGAAATGTTTTTGAACAGTTTTATGAAATTTTATTGTTGAGGGTATGTTGAATAGTGGGCTGTTGGATTGTTCCAAGTTATTTGTGTGTTGTTTTAGTTAGTTTTCGTAAGTTTTCCTTATGTTAAAAGAAGTGCCTATTCCCTTTTGACCATTCTTTAAGCCTCAATATTAAGGTGCAGTAGACCCTCCTGGGGAAATCCCRGGCTRTWTTTAGYAACTGACAGTTGRGCTGCAGCTCAGHYCCACCTTGCCCTGAATTTCAATGAGGATGATTTCCCGCCGAAAGACCCTCTCCCTGACGACAGCGAGCCATTGGAAGATTCGTATGATCTCACTGCGGGACTCCACCAATCTTCTTGGACTCTGTGGGCGGTCATGGGCGGAGCCAAGGGATTCTAAAAACCCCTGCACAGCAGCAGGAGCTGCTCTTTTGCCCTGGACTAGCCCGGGTAAAGCCCGACACTGGGTTACTGGCCTAGCTCCTCGGAGAGACTGAATTAAATTACCCTGCTTCAGATTAGCTGAAGCAGACCCCAGTGTTGTGAGGCTTCGGCCCTGGGTTATCAGCCGGACAGGCTGCACAGGTCTCTGATCCTGCCACCCGGTTTATTTTTTTTATTATTTTCCTTTTTTTTTTGGATTCCGGACTTTATTTTTTTACTAATTATTTTTTTCCCCTGTTAATAAATTACCTGTTATTTTAATTAAGCAAGGAGAGTTGTCTTTTATTCCTGACAGCAATGCAATCCATGAACTAGTTCTATTCATGTCTTAATATTTAACCAAACTGCAAGCTGACATGCTCATCTTACCATTTTCACCAGTATCTTCATTCTCTTTTTCCTCTTCTATTTCATCATCTTCAAACTCCTCTCTTTCTTCTTTTAGTTCTCCCTTTGTAATTTGCTTAGATACATCAGGTTTTTTGAAGTCAATATATTCATCTGATTTCTACAACAAATTAAAAATCAATTTACATTTCAACTCAAATTAAGAATTAAACAGCCACTGTAAGCTCAGTAATACCAATGGCACATTGAAAGTGCATATTGTTGCACAAATGCTCAGAGTTTCCAAATAAAGTATTGAGAATAAAAACAACTAATAATAAAGGAAATTTCACTAACCTTTGCTGGCCAGCAGAACAACACACTTAGACCAACAGGGAGAGCTAAAGTCAAGATGTAAAGAACCCAGAGCCACGGGTGGTCTTCTGCAGCAGTCACCAATTGACTAAACATACCAGGCTGTATTTCAAAAAAATTTAAAATTTTGCATTTACATCACCCTCAACACTTAAATAAGCTTATGAAGTGTACTGTATACATTTATATTGTCCAACGAAAACCCTTCTTTACCTTTGCTTTTTAATGACTAAAACAATATTGCATTTTAATACTAGTAAAGTAACAACTCTATAAATTGCAAATAAATAGCAGGTGTTAAGTAAAAAGGAACAGATGTAGAACTCCCAACATACCAGACTGGCCACGACTCTTTTGTAAAGTGACATTTCGAGTCTTGGCAACCTCACACTTTACACCCTTCCCAGCTACTCTATTTTTCCTGCACACTGTGCCAACTCTGCTGAAAGCTCCCAAAGCATCAAGAACCTGAGGGCAGCAGCAATGCTGGCTGCACCTGTACTACCACATTCTCTCCTTTGACAGCCAATTATTCAGGGAGTAAACTGTCCTCCCAGCCCAGTTCTGACTTATACAGTAGAGATACTTAGGCAAGTGCCTGGTGCACATCTGGAAGAGGTACATCAGCAACTAAGGAAGTCTGAACAGTGCAGTGGAGCGAGGGGACTCAAAGGAATTTTTCTGCCATTGTGTGTACAAGTACAGATACAGGTTCAGACATAAACCCAAAAATTTTAGAAAAGGGCAAGGTTGTGGGAGGAGATGGCTTTCCTGATTGCATGGGCAGATATGCTGGTTACTACTTGCTCATTCTGTGACAAACAGCAGTTGCCAGGATTTGGCCACATTTGCCACCAACCCATCATTTCTTCTCCCACAACTGCAGCCTGCAGTTGCCACTCAATCAAATAAAACAGAGGACTGTTACAAACAGGAGTGCAGGCACCCACTAGAGGGGCTCATGATCCCGTATGGCAGAACAGGTCGATTCCACAGCATAGGGAAGAGAGAGGAAAAATCATGAAGGCTGGCAAAGTGCAGTGCACAAACAAAATGTGGATGCACACATACAACCATAAAAACAGATACAGCTCTATAAACCTACATTTAATATTTTCAGAGCTGCATAATATACATCTAAGCAGCCAAAGGCCTAAAATTATTAAACAGAAACAAACACGAAACTATTTATCCATTCCTCATGGCAGGGAAGCATCTAAAGAATATACATCATGGATATAGCAACAGGGAAAATAATGGAGGAAGTCTTAGAGTGTAAGTTACTCAGCCTTCATGCATTCATTTTATGTTGTCAGAGACAGGATATAGTCTGTTTCGAGACAGGATATAGTCTGTTTCGAGACATCTTGAGGTGCTTGGAATTGTGGGGAAGGGGGTGGGTCGGGCTCCATCTTGGTGGGGCAGTGCCCTGCTCCCATACCCCCGCCCCAGCCCTGCTGTACCTATCCATCAAGAGACACTGGAGCAGACCCTTGGTGTCACCTTACCCCTCCCCGAGTGGCGGAGACATGAGAGGTCCCACGGGGGGGGGGGGGCAGGCCCGGGGGCGGGGCCAAGGGTTTAAGAAGCCCTCACCATGTGGTGCTCGCTCTCTTTCTCCATGCCTTCACCTCGGAGCTTCACCTCGCTGGAACCCTAGGAGTTGGTAGCTATGCCTGTTTTTCTATATCTGTCCTATCTTCCTGTTTTCCTCCCTTTCTCCTTCTTTTTCTAACTTTCTTCTCACAGAACATAATGCTGGATGGGCTGTAAGGTTTTCTATGTTTAATGGGCTAAGTTTATGCCAGGAAAAGTGATGTTGTGTACCCTTTACTCTTTTGCCAATGTCCCCTAATTTTCTGTAGTTCTGCCAGTAAACTTTTGTGTGTTATTTTTGCCTCTTGGGAAAACTTTGGTTGAATTTTCTCTTTGCACCTACCCAGAGAAGAGAATCTTGGTTCAGTCCCAGGGTTTACCTGGGGCATAACAGATGTCAGGTACTGAATTTCTAGTATCAATGTGAACAGCAGAGGACTTAACAGGAAGTCAATYTCTCACTATGTGTTTAAGTAAAATGTAGTACCCTTTTAACTTCAAGAAAATATTGATTTGGGAAAGTAAAAAGCCAAACTACAAAAAAAAAACCTCTATCAGAGTTACTTAGCAAAATTATTAATTGCAGATAAATTAATATTCTGTCAGCATTGGCAGAATATTCTTCCAACAGCACAGGTTCCTCACTACTTTCTACTATAAACAACATAGTAAAGTTTATACCTCATTAGCACTTGCTACTAATTTCTTCAAGCCCCAGCTATCTGCTGCCCAACGATCTGCTACTTCTTTTTCTGAACATATGATGAAGTTATCAAAGTAGATATCAGATGTCATAGACCAGAGCTCTAAACCAATAGCACTGACAGTGGTCATCTTGAATGGGTGAAGATCTTCAAAGTAGTCTGGGTTTGGTATTTTCCGAGGGCTCCAGATTCCCTGTTAATAGAAAAAAATGTAATCACATTACATATAGCTCACCAAAAGAACAACTTGTGAAAGAAATTTTAAAATAGTAAGAACTTCACAGCTATTTCAAATGCGTTATTTAAAAGGACAAGCAGTATAATTTAACCTACATAAAAACAGAACTGGAAATAGCCTATAAGATTTTGGCAGATGAGTCTCAATTTTATAGCTTAGGGCAGACCTCTTAAATGATTTTTTTTGTCTGTAGAGGTTACAGCATGGTGACAATAATAACTGACTCTTACCAGAAGTGTTAAGGAAAATTTTAGGGAAGGAAAATTCAGCCTTATGATACCTGTGCAAATTAAAGCCAAATTTTGTTTGCAAACCTGCTTAGAATCTTCAGCTCAAAGAAACCATATTCAAGTACTCCCCAGCCAAAACTAATACAAAGTTAACACTCTCTTTAATATCCAGCTGACTACCTCTATCTGGAAGGGAGGAAGGATATTTAATTATCCACAATTGATGCTTCCTCTAAAATTAGACTAGTAAGTCAATTTGCTTACTGAAAGGCTTCATTTTTTAATAAAAAAAAAATTTGTTCATTCAAAAGACTCATACTTAAAACTCCAATGTAATTCAGAATACAATTCTACAGAACATATTAATAAATGGTACCAGTGCAAATCATACAAAAAGCAACTTTAATATAGGGAGCTTTACTGTTTTCCAGTATACTTAAAAGAAAAAAATAAAAGCAKGTTAAAAGGAAAACAATCTCAAATTAGTGAGGGTATTCAGACTCATTCTAAAATACATATATACTGTAAAAAAGCCTAGATAAATCTATTACTTGCTTGCTCTGTTGAAGTCTGTACCTTTTTACAATGACCTACAATATGGCTATTACCTGATAGTTAGGATTATCGACCATAGGTGCTCTCCATTTTCCTTTATACTTTGGGTTATTCTTCATGGGACGCACCCACTGTCCACAACCAGGTGCAGTCTCACACTTTGGATTAGGGATCTGAGGAGCTTCCCACTCCCCGTCCATTTCTTCATCCCTAGAGAGAAAAAAAAATTACAACTGATTTAAGATCAGACAGGTCTGAAACACTGGCAGTCTGAAATTGGAGTCCATACATACTGCTGTAACAACCTCAGAACTCTGGCCAGCTCACAGAACTTTACCCAGCAGTATAGACACTTTTTTTAAGGAGTGCTACACCTTTATATTTAAAGGTCACATGTTCATAACTACCACAGCATGACTGACCTCAATTACATTTCTGCCTCTGCAGAGAGCTTGAAACGTTTCTATCTGGGATGTTTAGAGATCCCTTTGAGACTTATGATTTCAAGTTATCAACCTCAACTGTAGCAAATTCTTTCAAAGGCGTCCTTCATATTCTGGTTTTGCTTATGTATCTTTAGAAAACAAAAGGCAGTGGACATGTCCATGTTTTTACAGAAGCAGTCACCCACATGAACAAATATTTGGTCATACCTTACACCTCAAAAGACAATGAGATTTGGACTGACTTTCACAACTAATAATCTGCCACAGAGAACAGTCATATCTACAAGACACATTAACAACCTGCACTTACCAGTCCTTTGGTTTTTTTGCATTAGGATCTGGAACATACTGTGGTTCATCATCAAGCCACCCCTCAGGCTTAACAGCATCAGGATCTTCTATTTTGGCAGGTTCATTTTCATCCCTTCAATTACAGACTTATGTTAGAAAATACAGCAGCCTGACTTTGAACCAATGTTCTGTTCAGAGGGCTTGCAACTGGCATGAAAGGCATGATTTTCAAAGACATGACAGAATTAGACCCAGACCCCAGAATTAGACATGCAATTACCTGTTTGTAAATATCTGAATTATATTTACACTGTTTTATAGTACTATTTAGTCCAGAAATTGCTGCTATCAACTAGCAGATGTCAGGTCTTCCCATTGAGTTTTTCCCTACTCTTCCCACGTTGCCATATGAACAGTAGTTCACACAGAAGGAAGTAGAAATTATTCATTGTAAATTAAGACTATATGGTGGAAAAAACATCTGCTTCTTATTCAGGTGTGGCAACCTTAGTTACTAATTGCAACCATGCAGGGTACAAAATCAGCAAAAAGCAATTTTTATTTGTCTCCTGACAAGATCCTTGTACCCACCTCAATTATGTTTCAAACTTCAGTGCTTTTAGTGAAATGTATTCCAATTGTCATTAGCAACCCTCAGAATAAAACCAGTCAAATATTTCAAATCAATGACCTGTAGGTAAAAGACATTGTACAGATAAAAATGTTCTTCTTACCAGTCATCTGGTTTGACAGCATTTGGATCGGGTATTTTTGGTCTCTCATCCCAGTCATCAGGCTTCTTATCAGTAGGATCCTCTATTTCTTTGGAAGGGTTTACTGGTGGAATCATATTCTCAAGAAGACTTCCTTTACTGACAACTGTTTGGTCGATTAATATTTCAAATGTATCATCTGGTTTTAGCACTAAATTGAAGAAATTTACATTAAAGAAATAAAGGAGACATTCATTTTACAAATATCTTTAACCAAAACTATAGAATAAGCACAGACTTAGTCAAATAACAGCAAACAGGATTCTCACTAGCAGAGGAGGAGACATACTCCTCACTCGGGCACTGCATCTGGACACAAAATGTTGCCCTTGAGGAGGTGTGTGACCAGCATCAGGCCCCCAAAGGTGAAACTTGTAGAAAATTCAATTGCTGAAACACATCCAAACACATTCTAAGAGATTTTTTAAAAACTATCAACTTGGCCAAAATTATGTGTTTTTATTTCAAAGGCACAGATAATGAATGAAGAATCTCTGCCCMAAAAGGCATCTCTGCTACTAAGTTACAATCTCACACTTGAAAGCATGGAAACACAAGAATTGTGCCAGTAACATAGCTGAAGGATCAAAGCAGTCAGATTCAAACCTCCAAGAGCCATTTCCCTCAAATGCCAGACTGCGAATGCCTAAACATTTGAAGAGAATTTTCTGTATGTTAGCAAGTGTAAGTAATTGAGAAGGCAAGGTCACAGAACTGAGCAGGGTCAGACTCAGTATCCAGATCCATTCTAATAAGCACTTACAAATGTGCTCACTGGTTAACTAGTATATTCAACTAGTCCATTCAACACAACAAAGATTAATAAATAATTACTTTTTCACTTTCGTGACCGTTTTCTAAAGAAGCGTTATGAAAACCAGAGTAACAGTCTTGTAACAGTTTGATAATATCTAATGAAGGTCTTCCAGGCTGAAAGCTTTCAACAGTATTAAAATATCCATAAATGCAAAAATAAAACCCCCACATCACCTTTACATAAAATACAAAGAACCAATTTTTAAACTTCTGTTATCAGTCACATAATGCATTGGAATCACTTAACTCTATGAAGTCTATTTGAACAATTATAACAGAATAAATGCAATCCAAGTTTAAGTACCTTGATTCATAATTTCTAACAACCAACCTAAATACAAGAATGCATGCATTCCTTTATGATGAGATTCTTATTATCTAAAAGTGAAAGTTTGCTATGGCACACTACAGCAATCTATTTTAAAAACTACTAAGTTTTCCCATGGAACAGCCCTTGAACATGCCTTTTGTTATTATTATTCAATGCAAGTTCCTAAATACAGTGAATTTGGCTGGATTTTAGCATGCCACAGATCAGCCCATTCTTCCCTGATTGTTATTCTTTGCCAGAAGTTAGAAAAAGGGGGTAAAAATTAACTAAACTTTCATCTCTCTGTACTGTTCGCTGGTACAAGAACAGTTGCCACATGAATTAAAACCAGCCCATATTCATTCACTTCAGAGCACGTGCTGACCTATCTGTTCATGCACAGTTTCAGATGCAGGTGTTGGTGAGAACTCTGTAACATGTGGAAGAGAGTGGTGTGTGGCATGCTGCAGATTTAACTGAACTCCTCTGAACTGTGACACCTTCCTAGAATATTGGACAGTTGAACGTCTTAATATCTTTCTCAGCAACAGTGTTTTTATCATAGTACATACTGAAGGCATTGTCAATAAGGGCTAGCCAGGGCTGATATTTTTCCTGTAATTGAATATTAAACAGCAGCATTTGAAAGCTACTTTTATGTCCTGCAGTTAAGCCCAGTCATTAAAGCATTTAAGCCAAATCATTAAGCAACCACCACTCAGAATTAACAAGCTATTACAAACAAACAAGCAGACTCAATTACAAAGCTTCAGCAGACAGAAACACATTTTTAATCTCTCCCTTCCAATTTTAACTTGTAAGAATTAAACAATACCAAGAGTATACAGATGTGTCTTCTTGTCCAAATAGAATTTTTTTAGGTCTACGTCAGGACGTTCAGCATGTTTTTCATCATATTCTCCAGTTTTAGGATTCTTATGTCTGAAGATAAAGTGTAGTTTGTAATCTTCTCCACATTTATCTGGTCCAAACATAATAGTGTAAGGTGTTTTGTCAAAAAAGTATTCCTGTAGAAGCAAGAAAGCTGAACATGTGTTATACTGGACATTTTATGAAGTCCTTTTCGGTACTTGTTTTCCTTGACATAGAACACAGTTACAGTTTTCTAAAAGGTAAATGAAAAATGGTATGGTAAATCATGAAAGGAACTCAACAGTCCTGTTGACTTGCTGGGAGCTCTCTGTTCTCACGGAATGGACTAACTCTTTTAGTCTCTTCAGGGAATATGAATATATCTGTTTAGATTTTATCCTTACATTAAGTAGAAATGCCTGTCACAAATCAAAACACCCAAGTATCTATATCCCTCTACAAACATTACACTAAAAGATGGAAGTTACTGTTCTTCATAACAATTTTATTTTCCAATAAAGAGAAAACCCAGGACATTAATGTTCAGTATTTTATCAGTACCTTTTTCTCTCCACACTAAGTAACAGCAACAAACAACCCTGAAAATATCAGAGATAGCTATTTTATCAGATTTATATTTAGAGTATGTTGCATTACGCTGCTTAGTTATGTCAGTATCTTTTAACTATTTATATATTTTCTGTATTTGGAATATGCAATAACATGTATGTGCTGTGCAGTAAAAAAAATTGTTTCACAAGTAATGAGTTAAGATCCTATGGCTTCTATTAATACAGAAAATCACACTAAAGAGATAAAAGAGTCCTGGATATAAGACATCACTTCTGGAGAACCAAGCTGTTCCTCAAAAGAACAACTGACAGCAAATATCAAGCAAGAGGACATACCAGATTCAAGTCATCACTACTGGAGAGAAGTTTAATATATGCACCACCACAGTCAATGCCTTTTTGAAAATTCACTTCGTATCTGGGCAAAGAAAAAGTGAAAAAAACATTCAAAAGTATCATAAAAATACAAATTAACTTCTAATCCCCAGTTCTAATTATGAATGTATTAAGACTGTGCATTAGTCACTACTGAATACCAGAAAAAACACAGTCCTATTGCCATGGTGCTCACCATCACTAATACTGCTACAAGATGTTCAGGACTCAAGCTGTTTTTAGGCGTACACAGAAGAATTGTGTAAGTGGAAAAACACTGTAATCAAACTGCATGTGATTTAGATCTTTCATTGCAAGACTGAAAATTAATTAGCTTTTTCAGCAATCTTGTAAAATATTAGATTTCCGACAAAAAATATTTCAAAATAGTTTAAATATCACTTCTTAACATTTGTACTACAATCTTAATTATTACATCATTCATACTGACAGTTCTGAGAGCTTTGGATATGATAGGTCAATGCTATATGGAAGTCAGTATTTTTTTTTACAGGGGTTCACATTACTTTCTTGACTTAGAGATTTTAATAATAATAAACATTAAGTAAAAAATTGAAGGGATTACTTACTGAACAATCAAAGGTTTATTATCAAATACAAATGCTTTTGTTAGCATTGCTGATATTGCATGATACTTTGCTGCTGATTTTAACACTAATCCTCTGTCTCCAGGCACTGCATTTTCTTTCAGCTCTTCTACTTCCCATCTTCCTAAAACACACACACATATACACAGTTTTTGAAACAAATGCAGTCTGAAGTAAAGAAATCACAACCTTGTTGAAAGCAAAGAGTTAACGACAAATAAAGACTAGYTGTCAACGTAGGGAAAAAATCTTGACACTTGATGTCAAAGATGTTATTCCTTGCTCTCTCAAATTTACAGATCTACTGTAGATCTGTATCTTTAGACTGTGGTATCCTACAAAGGCTAGCAGAGCATAAAGTACTTCTCTAGATTTCAGATTTACTGCTCCCATCACCACAAAAAACATTAGTCACAAAGCACTGTGTAACTAGAGAACCGCATCATTCTTTCTCTTCTGCTTACACAGAATTAGAATCTTTTGGGTTAAATCTAATCACAGGGTAGATGAAGTTCCGTCCTCCTTCCCAAAGTCTTTCCAAGAATAATCAGATTTGACCTAAAAGACAAACAAACAAGCCTACAGATTTAAAAACAGAAGATTATGTATTTATACATTCTCCAAGTTTGGGAGAAATACAGTTGAATACACAGGTGGCCAATATCCAAAGAACAAGATTTCTAAAAGGGCAGTTCTATTTTCTCAGAAATGAACACGACAAGATTCACGGGGGTTTTTTTCTAGGAATGAACACAGCACAAAACCACCGACTTTTACAATTCACTGTAATCTTCAAGAATGCCTACATCAACGTGAAAAGGAAGAAACATCATGAGTTCTTAAGCATGTATTTTAGAGGAGATTCATAAATTGTGAAATGTGAACAAAACTGCTTTTATTCAACTGAAGCATGATTTGTGAAAAGTCATTAAGGAAGGGCAGATACGTATGTCAGTAAGAAAACTCCTAGTTTCTTCTAGACTGCTAAACAGGAAGGAGGAAAATTCCCTCCTCTTTCAATAGTATCCCTTCCTGCAAACTAAGGCCAAACAATAATGCAAGGGAAAACAACAAGAATGAAAAAAAAAATTGGAAAATAGTTTATTACAAGTCAAGTGCAAACTGCAACRATTAAACCATCAACACAACTTTTTCATTATTGCTTTCCAAATTTGTTTTAGGCTGCTGTAAGACTAAACTGTACAAGAACCACTGGAAAGTCCTACATTCAAGCACAGGCAATCTGAAAAAGTATATAAAAAAATAAACATCATGAAGTTTAACTTTCTTGTTTTAGAGGCTATACCAAAAGACCAATCCATGAACCAGTTGGACAGATGGAGCAAGATGGAACACAATGCTTTAGAGAGCTGTTTAACAACTGAAACTGAAGAGGTAAATCTCTCTGAAATTATTTCAGAGAAGACAGTTCTCAAGAAACAATATTCATAAACAATCATTACTGAATATTCAGATGCCAGAGGGTATTCTAGTATCACCCATTGCAATACCTTGTTGGGATGACAAAAAAAGTTATCTTCACACTAAGTAACCCAATCAGCAACATTTCCCATCTCAGTTTCAGGATAACAGTCATTATACAAACTAACATTTTTGACCTATGCCATCTAGATTTTCAAAGATGAGTTCTGTGTAAGGCGTAGTTATTTCTCAAGGAGCAACAGAACATCACAAACTATGTAGTGGAAGTAAACATTAAAACTGCTTACCATCATATTTAGCAACGTTATCATCCATGTCTTCTTTCAGTGTTACAGACAACACCCACCTAAAAGAAAAATTGTACTGGTCATTGAACTATCTATGCAAAGCTGTATTATTTAACAAGCACAGGAAAAACAGCTTTTGCTTCCAGGCTGTGAACATRTAATAATGATTTTGATTCAGTATCATGGAAATGTGTGACATTCAAAGAACATGAAAAGAAAAATTAAAGTAGATTAGTCTAATATAGCATTTCAAAATATTTCTTTAGAATGTAAATGAATATGCAATTATAAGTCTAAAGTAATTCAATTCCTAAGTTATTTGATTCTGAATAAACTGCAGTTTTATATACAAGCCGAGTTTGGCAGCATGTAAGAACATTATGCAAGCATATAATGGAAAAAATACACAGAAAATAGCAAGTTTCAAGTATAAAACCTTCAACATGATAAGGAAAGAAAAAAATTCAGCCAAAGAAACCTTAACTTTATCTGACAGTAACAGTACACATGCATAACAGAGGACAAAAGTAAATGGTAAGTGTCCAAATGACAAATGCAATTAACTGATTCTAAGCATACTGCACACAGGGGATCCAACAGTGCAAACATTCCTGATCTCGATCCTGTGAGCAAGGCAAACTCAGCTATCAAACTGAGGTTACCAAAAAGATATGCACAGTCTACACACAAAGTGTTCATTTGGAGAGGAAAAGAGGAGAAGGGCAGTCCACGCTCATCTGGATATACAGTGGTTCTATCCTGAGGCATGTACAGGAATATCTTAAGCCAAGAGTGCTGCTGAACTCTTTGTTGTGTCAACTACAATACTGCATTCTCATCACTAATTCTGTAAAGAACTCTTTTCATTCATTCTGAGCTATTCTCTGCATGGAGTGTTTCAGGTAGATGATCATCTTTTCTGCTTGAATTGCAGTCACATTTGTCCACTGTTAACAGAGAGCCTGGAAAAGCTTCACGGTATAAATAGCAAACTAGAATCTTGGCCTACCAGGAGAGAGACCAGTGGGGAAATAGAACATCTGTACAAGTGATGCAAAAGGTCCACTCTCAAAAAAGTTACTCTATTCCAGTGATTTACATAGTCAATTTATATGTACTCTTTTCCACAGTTTAGGGAAGAAACGCAACACACTGCTTACTTTCTCATAAATCTTTCTTCCATACTCCTTACTCTTATGTAAATTACATACAGCTAGACCAAAAAGTCCCAAGCACTGTAGCTAAAACTTTGAATATTAGGTTTAGTAGGAAAATAAACTAATCTTTGAACAGATCTCAAAAAGCTAGAAATTGGGATGAATGCTATCATTCAAGTACCTCTGTTAAGTCTTTGCATCTGTTAATCAAGGTTTTCAGTGGTTTGTTTCGTTTTTTTTTAACAACCATTATCACCTCTTCTATTTAGTAATTTTTCCTGTCATCACGAGTACTGCTTTTGCACATTTAGAAGTGACACATACCTAAGATCATGTGAAAAGGAAGAAAGAGTTTGCTACTGCAGTGTAATGGCACTTCATCTGTCAGCTAGTTAAATGCAACTGGCCGAACCTTCATATACTTTTTCTTAATGTCCACAAACCCACAGTTTATTAAAAGCTTCCTTACAACACACACACAAAAAAGTAACACATTTGAAATGTTAAGTCCTGCCACTGTATGTTAAACTGCTGGAAGTAAAAGTTTGTCATTTTAAGGCACAAGCTTACCCAGATAATCCTTCATCAAAGGTTTCTGTAAAATACACTTCCCCAGTTGGCTTTGGAGTCTGGTACACAACCTAAGAGACATGCATAGATACACAGTCTAACATAAATTATAATTTTTCGTTTGAAATACACTATCATACCTCCAGAAGTAATCCACCCAGGCAGACCAAAAGACTTTGTTCATTAGAAATACCTAGCTGCATAAAACCCCTTCTCCCCCACCCCCATGTTTGGGTGCATCCCTCCAACAGCGAGCAATTTCACATTTGTGACTTTTAGAAGTTGCTTCCTCTGTTCAAAGCCCATAACTAAAGCTTTGTTACATCTTACATGTAACAAAATCCCAGAAAATTTACTGAACTTGCACCAAATCTCTGCTTCCTCCCTGTTTCTTTACATACATGTTTTCCATTCTTCTGCTTTCCTATCTGTTGCCCACATTTATTTTGAAGTATAGCATAACAAAAGCAGAAAGATCTTCTGGCAATTAAGACAGTGTCAAAAGGCAGCTGTGACTGATGAAATCAAGAAACTGGTCTAAAGCCAAAATCTCAGTAAGACCAAGATGCTTTCTATTTTCTTCTCTACAAATGGCATGTTAGGACTTGCAAGAAAAAGTTCTGTATTTAGATAGAAGTAAAACCTTTTTCATGATTATCCACCACAAGCACGAGATTTTACACTTTGGCATAAGAGAATCATTCACGCAGTTTGCCCTATATGTCACACTCAGCGACTGAAAAACTTAAGACTGCCGTGTTTGACACCCATTCAGTTGTCAACTGCAGATTAACTTGCTCTTTTTAAAATGCATTAGTCCACCAATTTCTCTACTAGTTATAACTATGCATCTTGTATTTAACGAGCTTTCAGCAAAAACTTCTGTAATCTTACCTCTATAGAAGATTTATCTCTGTCAACATCAGCTTCTTGGGACTGCTTGTCAAAATCCTCCACTTCAACATCTGCATCCAGATTTTCTTCATTTTCCATTCCTGCAGTCACTGAGCTAATTATCAGGACACTCAAGCACAGCCAGTCCCACTGGAAGTGCATCTTGGTTATCCGAAGAACTGAAAATTTTAGATTTTAAATATCATTGTAAGGATATTATCAATACTGTTGCAATTTTACCCCAGACTTTATCTACAAAAGGAAAAAAATCACATTCAAATAATAAGAAAAAACTATCAGAAAGTGTTGTCACTATAATATTATCTTAATGTGAATTTTTTATTTTTTTTAACTACTGAGCCCTGACTTGGACTCTCTTTTCCTTCCTGTTTTCCCTATGGAAGTCCCTGTAGCCTGGTCCTTTACCTTGCCAAATCTAGCAAGAATCCGACTGCAGTATATAGGCTTTTTTACGAACTAAGCAAGACTGCTTTTATTCTTCTCATTCTTAAATCTGAACAAGTAATCAAATTGAATGTCTACAATGTAGCAATAAGTAACATGCCTCCCATCAGGGAAAATAAAATGATCGATTTAGAATGTATCATTATCCACTGCCAGAATTTGTATCCACCTCTACTTCCAATGACTATATTTAGATGAGTGCATTGTTTGTATCGACTGCAGCAGTGTCCAGAAAGAATAAGCTGATTGAAGAAAATATTTTCTGTTTCAAAATTATCCAATAATTTTCAATTTTAAGTTGTTAGAGGAAGTTTAAACTTAAATGCAAAACACCTTTCTAATTTCAGAGAAACCTGAAAATATTTAATCCATGTAAGTATGAATGTCAATAGTAGACAACTGCCCCAGCCTCTCAATCTAACCTGCTGTGAAAAAGAAAAGATTGTTGCTCAGTATTTTTTGCTTCACACCTGTAAGACATACAAATCCAATTTTATGTTGGAGTATCCAATGGTTTGGAGCAGTGCAGTGTCAAACACACGCCTATGCAACTTTCCTCAAAGGTCTTGCAAAAAATGCTTCTTCCTGAAATTGTTTTTGTCTGAATTTGGAACCAGAATGAAGATTCTAGACACCTCTGCCACAGGTATTTATCATTTGGTTCTTATTAATTTCTAGTCACAGTAAGCTTAACCATAAAGACAAATTCTGATATTTAGTTTGCTATTGTAAGACATTTTCAACCCTTGCATTACTTTTAGCCACAGCTAGTTATACTAAATGCTCTGCTGCTGAGGTGCTTTCTGCACCTAAGAAAGCAGCCACCCTCTCAGTTACATCACCACTCCTTAGAGATTGAATTGTTTACCACTACAACCCTAAATATCCCAGCAATAGATACTATCTTTATCAAATTTGCTAAGCAATTCAAACATTAGAATTGCACCAATAATTATTTCATTTTTTAGCACCTGCAAGTTCTATCAAACAACACATACAGAGATCAAACAGTATCAGGGCTTTCCTTATTTCTTTTAAGATCCATTAATTTAATATCTACTGCACTCATTATATTTAAAGCCAAAACATAGGAGTATCATAAAGAAGTATTTCACACACTAGTACTATGTCAGTACTAGGAGATAATCAAAAGCCTCTTTTTTGGGGACTAACACCTATTTTCCATAAAACTACATTAATCATATTACCATTCTTTTTTTCTCCCTCACTACTATCCACAATCCCTGCAATTCTTTCTGGCACTTGCTTGAAGATTTCAAGTCTGTGGTTCACTCTTTTTTCAGGTGATACATTCCAACAGCTATCTGCAAATTTTACTGGGGTTTTGTATTTGATTTCTTAAAATATTTTAGTTAAAAATGAAAAATATTGTTAATTCATAGACCTTCTTGCAATTTTAGAACTTAAAATAATCTTGCCCTGAAGATAGAAAGTCATTGAGTTTATCACAGGTGAACATTTATTCTTATATTTTTGAATACCTTTGCCTGGAGGGTATCACAATTTTACCACCCTAATTTTCTTGTTTCTTAATTATCATATTAGGATTAGTAGTCAAAGAATTCCATATCAATACCTTCTGGGACTCCTTAGCTCCTAGCTAAAGTGCCATATATTAACCAGGTATCAGACTTGCTTGTTCAGCATAACGCCTGCATACCTTACTTTAGCCAGTTTGTCATGAAGGTGGTCTCTGCTTCTCCTAAAGCAGATGAAGAGAGACATCTTTCCTTTCCAATACATTTCAGGTGTATTTTGTGTATGATCCAAAACACTTTTCACTTATATAGCTGTAATTTTACTGTAATTAGCCCCATTCACTTTTGTTCCATACACAGACTAACAATGACATCCAAGAAATCAGAGCAGTATTGACCTTTCCACATATTTCCCTTCCAAAACTTCTGATGCTTTCACTTCATCCTATCACTACTCTCTGATCCTAGCCTAGGACTTCGCTAATTTCCTTCAGCCTTCAATTATCTCTCTTACTTCTTCCTTCAAGAAGAGAAGGTGCATTTTAACCTTGGACCTTTTGATGCACTCTTAAAATAATCCCCAAAACACTGAAATAGATTATCAAGACTAATTACAGTTATCGCTCAATTGCCAGGCAAAGATGGTTTTAAACAAGTCCATCACGCCTTTTACTTTTGTCAATTCCACTGGCAATACAGTCTGAGAATATAAAATAAACGTTTCAACTAGGCCAAAGAGTTTCTGGTCTCAAAACAGAACTTCACACTACACATTTAATCATCTTTAAAACCTACTGAACTTTCCTAATTAACACATAAAGACCTGTGAAAAACTTTTCTTACTCTTTTCTCAAGGTGAGGATAAAAACAAGCCAAAAGGATCCCCACCGTTACAGATCCTCAGCAGAACAAAGCAAATTATCCCAGTCTATGGCTCACACACAAACCACCAAGATGTTTACTAGCAATCTGCCAAATGTAACTAAGTTCAGATCTGTAATTTTAAACTTAAATTTTTGCCTAGCTTGGTCGCTTTTTACCATGGGTAACCACAGCAGAGCCTCACATCAGAAGGGACATTTGAGCCAACAGTACTATTGCAAAGCATGCTCTTGAGATCGACAACAGTGCTGCAACATCAGCAGAATATTGCACCTAAAGTAATGAGCTGCTTTTTCTGAGACACATACTATTATTTAGAAAAGACAACAGGCATAAACTGAAACCATATTCTGACTGAAAATTAGAGTTCTTTTCCCCTCATGAGCACAGGCTAACAGTGGTATAGGCTGCCTAGTCTCAGTCCTTGGAGTCTTCCAAAACAGTCCAGGTAAAAGCTCTGAGCAATCTGGACCAGCCTCAGAGCTGCCCCTGCTGCGAGCAGCAGGTCAGAGGAGAGACCTCCTGGGGTCCCTTCCCACCTGAAGGATTTGATTTTGGGTTGCACAGTGCAAATGTGTTAACCTTCAGACTTCTGCACCGTGGTCTTTTGCATACTCTACACATGCCATTAAGTTAGTGGCATCACTATTCCATTTAATGGAGAACTAAATAGAGGTCAGGATCTTTTAGATTATTACTAACTGTTATTTGGACTTGGACAACGGTCATGTCTTCTTCATGTAATGCTCAAGAGTTCTGCTTCTCAAGCAGAAAGGGAATAAGACAGCCATTAACAGCCTTTCTCACTCGGAGATCTAAAGCTCCTGCATCCAGTATCAACACAAGGACTTTTCATAGGGCCAATTATCAATTCCATCCAGGGCCACGAACAGTGGAGGGTTTTTTCCCCCACCCTTTCTGCCATCCATAACCATGAGCTGCCTTATTCCTCCCCCATATTGCTGCATTGCCATCAACCTGACACAAGACAACATCCAGCTGAAACTACTCCATGAAAAGCACTCAAGAATTCTTACGCAACTTCTAATTTTTCCATTATTGGGTGTGAAAATTGTACTCCCTCTCTTCTGCTGAGGTGTTAAGCACCCTGTGCTGGAATGGATGCCGAATGTGTAATTCAGCAGTCACTCAGCCGCAATGCTGCACTCCTGCAGGTGCCTGCTCGAGATATTTTGCTGCTACAGCGAGCTCTACTAAAACCTCCAGCAAGATGTTATTTTCCAATTAAAAAAAGAAAAGCAGCTTAGGTCAAACGGACACTCGGTGTTCAGACAGTGCCCAACACAAACCCACTTTCTGGGATACCTCGAAGGGACAAGGAGGGCCGCAGGCGCTGTCCCCGCCGTCCACCCGCGGGGCCGCGCTCCTCCTGCCCGGCCTCGGGCACGGGGCCGAGCCCCCAAACCCACCCCCGCGGCGGGTTCATCCCATCCCTCCATTCCACCCTCAGGGCCCGCCGCCGGCCGCGAGGCGCTAGCAAGCCGGGAACGCTGCCGCCCACTGGGTGCTGAGGCGAGGGGGGCGGTGCAGGGCGGCCGCCCTCTCCCCTCGCCACAGGGGGCCCACACGCACCTCCCGCCGCCGCCACCGCGGGCCTGGGCGGCCGACGCGCCCCTGGCCTGGTTACCAAGCACCGCGACGCCGTTCCCCCCGCGGCGGGCGCTTACCGGCAGCCCCGGCGCTGCCCAGCCCGAGGCGGGCGGTTACCGGCGGTTACCGGCGCTGCCCGGCCCGCAGCGAGCGGTTACCAGCGGCGGGAGCCGGAGCCGGGCCCGGCCGCTGGGCCCGGCGCATCCCCGGCCGCGCACGCGCACAGCACCCCCGCTACTCCCGGGGATGCGGGAGCAGGTGCTGCCTGCATTGGTCGGGCCGGCCAATCACAGCGCAGCACACGCGCCGCAGCACGGCCCAAGCCGCGCGCCCGGTACGGCCGAGCCGAGACGCCGCGGAGAGAGTGTGGGCGCGAGAGACGGGCAGCGAGCCGCGCCAATCGGGGCGCCCGCCCGTGAAGGGGGAACCAATGGGAGCCGCGCCCTCGGCCGCCGGCCCGCCCCGCGCGCGGTGCCCCAGCCAATCGCCCGCCGCCCCTGGCCGGCCCCGCCCCTCGGCATTCGTTGAGCTGGGCTTTGCCGCCATGGCCGAGGGATGGGGCATCTTGCATTGCCCTGTCCCACACAGGGATCGCCTGCGGCCAGGGATCGGCCAGGAAAAGGGATTTTCCAATACACGTAACCTCAAATTAACGAAACCCTTTGTTACAGTTGGACCCTCACGCTGACGATCCAATATACGTGTGCGGTGTCTCTAACCAGAGCAAAATAAAAACATTTTAAATAAATCAGTAAAGCCAAGTTCGTATCTGCCTTTTGTACCGAAGATAAATGTTGGCATGCCCCTTTCAGGAGTCTCTCAAAAGATTTAAGACGAGGATGGAGACACACAATTCAGAGAAATGTATCACTGTTCCAGCAAAAATCTAAATGGGTTGAATTAACCATTGTTAATATTGGACTGTTGGAAATTATATGTTTCCTAATTTTTAGTTAGTTGTTTCAATTAATTGTAAGCAATGCCCTCTTTTAGCCAGCACTAGTTAAGTTTCTTTACATACTCTTCCTGTTACTTCGATCATTAGTTCACCAAAACCTTAAGTTTTCTAAAACTAACCCTGACAAGCTTCAATAAGCAGAGCGAAAGGGAGCTGAAGATTAAACATACAGGATCTTCAATTTATGGCCCTTCAAGGATGCTGAAGTAACCAGAAGATAGAGAGGATATTAAGGCCTGGAAAGTTGGAGACTCTGCATCTGAGAAAAAGATAATAAAAGGACTAAAGAATGTGGTCCAAATTAGCATGAAGAGCTAGAAATCAATAACCAACAGAGAACAGAATACTAATTAATGAAGAGAATTATGTAACTTTGAACCAATGAGCAGTAATTTCTTTGTTCTCTAACAATGTTTAAATTCGTGAAGAAGTTTTGTATCTGTGTCAGCATGGAGGCTGAAATTGTGTCAGCCACGGATACTTCTTGTCCAAGAATAAAGGAATGCCTTACTCCGTAACAATAAAAAGACAAGAGAGAGTCTTATTTTTCACGATGTTTTCAGAGGATTTCAGTAACAGAACTAGCTTGAAAAATACTTGCTTTCTTCACACGCAGGCATTTAACCTGATTAGGTAAATGCACAGTGAGCCTTAGGTAGTCAATATTTTTGAGACATGTTTTAAACCACATGGAAGTACTGAAGTAAAATTTCTCACTGAAGGAGCCTGCTGATCTGAAACTCCTTTTGGAGTTGTTTTTTTCACTTAGGCTTTACTGCCTTTGGTTTTGTAAGTTACCATCACAATGCCTACCCTTCAAAACCAGTCACCCATACAGTCAGAGGAAGCTCCTCATTCCCTGGATCCGTTACCTGAACTGAAGCCTTTCTGTGGCCTCAGAGATTCAGTGCATAGGATTATTACATGGAAAACCACAGTATGATCTTGCTTGCAGGGTGGAAAGGAAGCTGCAGGTGTTCCATAACCACTCCTTGTGAACAAACCCAGCTAATTCACTCACCAGTGGTGGTTGTTGCCAACAACACACAAAAGTACTGAAGTGTTCTTCCACTGCACTCTCTTGTCTCTCTTGTCTAGCCCCCACTTCCTGGGGCTGGAACACTCACTTTTCACCTATCACTCCTTCAGTGAAAATCTAGAGTTCCTCTCATGAGGTTCCTTTGGTTTTATAGTAGAGCTGTGGTTCTGCAGACTGTGCAAGAAACCTCTGCACTCCCCAAGGCACAGGGAAGAATGAGGACTTTAAAGCTTCATATGCAAGCATTCATTATTTACAACATCAACTTAAAACCTCATTTACATCAGAGTGATGGGAAGGGTATTCTGTAATTGCAACAGTTATGTAAAATATGTAAAACCAGAAACAATGTGTTGCGGCTAGGTTAAACCTTACAAAATGAAGGCCTTGTTACTCTTGTAAAATCATGGCTCACTCCTGTTGCTTCAGCTAAGTAGAAGAGGACTCTGGGAATGACTCAGGTGAATTGGAGGTAGAAAAACAAGTTATATAAACATTGCGTGTTCACATCGTGGCTTATGGTGGTTGAATTATATTTGTTGTATTTCAAAACTATGCAACTGATAAAGGCCTAACTGTTTAAAAAGGCCTGTTTTTTGCAATAAACTGATTCCCTTTTGCACCTGCCTGGAGGCTCTGTGTCGCTCTGCTTTCCTACAACAATGAATGAAGCACCAAGCTGGCAGCAGAGAATGAAAAATTACATCTAAAAAATTATTTTTTAAAAGCCCAGTCACTTCCTACAATTTCAGGTATTCTGATGAGCTTCTTGAAATTACATTTCAACAGAGTGAAATCTCATTTCACTGTGAAAATAAGATGTTTAGGTAGCAAAATCTATTACCTTAGTATTTTCTATGATTTCACTGATTTAATAATCGCTCTGAAATTTCCTCCTTAGTGGCACTGTCCTGTAACAAGTAAGCGTAAGGCACCTTGAATGCAGACACTACTCCCAGCTTGCAAATATGTTGCAGTGAAAGCAATGGCAAAATAAGATTTTATGTTTTCACTGTAAGTGCTGATGGATAAAGGTGTCCCCCAGTGTATCTCTAAGTATGATGGATTACTGCATTAATTCTTAACTGGCATTAAACTCCTAACCTAATGAAGGCTGCAATATTTGGTCCAAGAAATACATGCACATGTATGTATGTGTTGTAGGTTTGAAGTTTGACAAATTAATTTTTCTCCCATCTAGCAGGGAGACCTGTGGGGGCGGGGGGGGGTTGCCCAGGAACTAATGGGCGATACTTAAGAGACAAAAAAGGTTGCCCACACACCCACTGCCATATGGTGCATTATGCTGCCATAATCACCCAGCTAGAGAAGCAAGAGCTGGAAGTTTTGGCCAGGGGGTTGTTCCCAGGGGCTGCAGCTTAGCCTTGCAAGAYGCGAAAGACTTTGAGGCTTGGCTGGAAGGGGCAGGGGGGGCCAGGCTCACTCTTCTCAGCTTGGCGTTCAGTGAGGACGGTTGTGTGTGCAGCAAGTGCCGGTTTATTCCAAGAGCACTGCTACACTGTGATGTCTCTGCCGGGGGTCCTGCCGCAGCACATGGTACAGTGCTATACTGTACCTGGCCACCACCCGGGGCTTCTTGCCTCTGCCGTCTCTGTCGCCAGCCTGGATTTCTACTGCATGTGGGTTGCTGCCCGGGGCTGCTCAGCTCTGCAGTCCCTGTTGCCAGCCCGGGTTCTGCTGCACACGGGTCGGCGCTGGGGGTCTGCTCATGTCTGCCTTCTGCTGGCCCCTCGGTGGGTGATACCGAGGTCCATCGCTCCCCAGTCAACCCTGCCTGCCTGCGCTGCTCACTGCCCACTGCCGAGGTTGGTGCTGAGCCGGGCTGCTGCCCTGGGAGTTCGCACCGGGAATGATCTCCCCTCTTCCTCTCGCCGGAGCCGCCATTGCCACATGGAGAGGTCACCGSGCTCGCGCCACAGCGCCCCCTGCAGCTGTGGGGGAGTCACCGCAGCCTCTCTGCCCCAACAGACAATCTCCCAACAACAGAGAAAGGACTGTGACTGGGTTTGGCTGGTCTCTTATTGTTGCCGTTTATCTGTCTTGTTATATATATATATTTAGATATAATCATAGTAAAGAACTGTTATTATTGTTACCACATCTTTGCCTGAGAGCCCTGTAATTCCAAGGGTATAATAATTTGGAGGGAGGGGGCTCATCCTTTCTATCCCAGGAGGGTTTCTGGCTTCCTTGGCAGACACCTGTCTTTCAAACCAGGACAGTATGTATGTATATTTATATCTACATGCACTTATATATAGCACCACAGTATATAAACAATCCTGTAAATAATAAGCTAAATAAATAATATAAAATAAATAAACAACAATCTTCTCAGTAATATTATCAAGAAATTATTAGAGGTGGTCTTAAAAAATCCCCACTTTTCTGAACTGTTTTAATGTAAAAAAATGAATTTCATCTCATTCCGAATGAAAAACACTCTGGCATTAAAAATACAATTCTACATTAGTGTAACCCATTCAATACAAATTCACACATTGCAGTTTATTTCCTGCTGTCAGGATGCAATGCCTGTGCAGGGGAATGAGGGTGCAGTCGTGCTTCAAGTGCTAAAGAAGTGATACCGGAATTCTGCACATTAACAGGCAGATGTCCCAGGTGGATTGTCATTTTCCAAAAACTTTTAAAATTGTGGTCTACTTTTTATTTTCAAATGTATGTTGACTTTTGACTTGTAACTAGGATTTAAATATCAGTACACACTGATTATTTAATAATACCATAAAAAAATTTTATTTAAATAGATCTTCTTTCTACAAAAATACAATTACACATAATACCCTTATTATTTCCTGTAGTTAATTCAATGTTCAATTCATTGAGAAGTTTTACAGTTTTCCAAACTACACCTCTTTAAGTGTCAAGTTACTCAAATGGTAACTTGTAGGCACTTCCCATTTTAAAAAATGTTAAACATAATTTATGCTACATTAAGGCTGAAACACAGCCTTATGTTGAGATCCATTTTCATAACGTTAAGTAGTTCCTGTGGACTGCTTGAAATACTTGCAATGAATATTGATAACTTTTCCTTCAGTTCTAATTTCCCTACAAAATTGACCAGTGTTTTTAGTGGAGTGGAACACCATGTCCTTAATATTTTTCAAAAATGTCTGTATTTTTATTTCTGGTGAAACTTGTTATACTTTTATGCTTTAGTCTCTGAGGTAGCCCGTAATGGCTTATTAGTTGTTTATAATAATATATATTTAACATTGCCAAGCTAAGGTGAGATTTTTATATATGACATATTACTCAAGAACATTTTATAGAAATTACTAACATAATTGTGTTCCTTATATCTTTTCATACAAAGACCTAAGAGTTATCTCAACTCTTATATAATATACAGTATTAATAATTTAATGGGTTTGGAAGTGATCTTTTTACCAAGTCCTTTTTTTTTCAGTCAGCCTTGTTTTCAAACGATCTATAACAAGTGACACATAAAAAAATGTATTTTTTTTCAGTTTTCAGATGTCTTGATAAGTACCTGAAAAAAACCAAAAACTATTATTTTCTAAAATCTGCAGGAGCTTTGCCTAAGACATTAGTTTTTCCCCTTCCTCCAGCTATGGTTAGAGTTTAAAGCTGTAGTAATTCTCTTCAGTGTCTAATGCTGAGTATTTTCTACTTATGGATGCATTGACATTCCAGCACTTGGGAAAAACTTGGAAGAATTAAAAAACCACCTGCTCATCTGAAAATATTGACATAATGTAATTAATATCCAAGATGGTGACTGAAAAAAGCTTTGTTTGTCAAAACCCAAATCCTAGCAACTACACTCACAGCACTGCAAAACTGGAGAATGATCCCATTTGAGCATTTCCAGCCCTCTCTATGAAGTAAATTTAACTTCTTCTCTGAATAATTAATTCTCCACTTGTGTGAGTTTTTCCACACAAAATTCCATTCAAAATTAAATAAAATTAATGATTTTCAATACTGTATGATTGGAAGAACCAAAACTCATTTCATAATGAATAAAAAAACCAGTTTTATTGCCGTGCTTACCTCACTAAGTACTGCCCACACAGGAGAATCAGAACTGACTGATAAACGAATAGCTTGTATTCTTCCTATTGACTGACTGATGCTGCCTTCTGCGATACCATTTTCAAAAGCCCCTAGATAAAAAATAAAACAAGACCCATATGAACATTTATTAGAATGAAATACACTTCCAAGTGAACTTATACAGAAGTTCGCTCTATATATAATATAGTTTATATTACAATATATTATATGTATATTATATAGTTTATATTGCAAATATAAATTAAATCCAGGGATACAACATTGGGGAAAAGACTTGTGAGTTGAAATAAGGACAGGGAGAGATCAGTCACAGATTACTGTTGTAGGCAAAACAGACTTGACTTGGGAAAAAAAATTATTTATTCATGTCAGAGTAGGGTAATGAGCAATAAAACCAAATCTTAAAAACACCTTCCCCCACCCCTCCCTTCATTTTGAGCTAAACTTTCCTCTTGATTTTGTCTGCCTCCTCACCCCCAAGGGTGCAGAGGGACAGGGAATGGGAGTTGTGGTCAGTTCATCACATGTTGTCTCTGCTGCTCCTTCTTCCTCAGGGGAGTCAGCACGGCATCCTCCCCCTCCTCCATCACTGACCCTGGTGTCTGCAGAGTTCTTCCTCTCATGTACTCTCACTCCTGTCTCCAGCTGCAAGTGCTGTTACACAGGGTTTTTTCCACCCTTTTTAGATACATTATCCCAGAGGCACTACCCTCATTGCTTATGGATTCAGCCTTGGCCAGTGGTGGGTCCGTCCTGAAGCCGGCTGGCATGGGCTCCATCGGACATGGGGGAAGCTTCTGGCAGCTTCTCACAGAAGCCACCCTTGTAGCTCCCTGCTACCGAACCCTTGCCATGCAAATCCTTTGCAGAGACTGTAATTAGTTTTCCTTCTAATTAGATGTCTTGGCTTTTGCCACTGCTGGTAGTTTTTATTTAAACCAAAATAGGAGAGTCATTGGTCAAACATCATACAGTATAATATGCCGTAGTGCAAAGGGTTTCTTTTCCTTACTAGTTCGCCTTGGAAAGTTGAATTTATTACAGAGTTAATGAAATGCTTAAAAGCAGAAACATTTTATATGTAAGAACAAAATTTCTGGTTTTGAAGTGACAATAAACAATTTACCTATTTTTAAATATCCATCTTTGGTTACTGGGTAGTTAAATTCACTTCCATTATCAACCAGTTCTTTTCTTAGCATTTCCTGTAAAAAATAAAACAATAACATTTCCAGAAGTATTTTCTAGGGTATGACATTTTATGCTGAACATCATTCTTAAAATGAAATACAACTGGAAAATGAAATACAGTTGGAAATGAGAGACTTACATCAGCTGGCAGCACTTCCACAGTAGTGTTAAACAGTTTATCACCAGGGTGCTCCCTGTTTCCACTTCTGAACAAGTACCTGATGATAAAGGTATATTATTTCCAGGTATTATACATTTTAGAAGAGTTCTAGGGAAGTAATTCTTTCCAGTTTTGAAGGAAAGTTTCAGATACCTTTTCCTTAGATACTTGTGGGCTACAGAGAACAGAAATAGGCATTGAAACTTTACCATGTGTGACCAAACCATAATAGAGGCTTTTTATTTTAAACAGAACAAACATTTAAACCATGTTTCTCTGGAACCATAAATGCAAGTGTTCCCCCTTTTTAGTGCTCAAGTTCCACATAAATTAACTTCCCAAGTTTACATGGCTAAGGAATATTTGCCCTCTGATCTGTTTCTATCATTGTAAGTCTGAAGTGAGATGGGCTTCTGGAAGGCAAATGGCAGAAAAAATTTGTTTCTACTAGGCCATATACTACATGCCAGGAGAATTCCCCTTTTTATCAATACTGGTCAATTCAGGTGCTTCTAAATAATTTCCTTTATACCCAATGAACAAGAGTACTAACAAAACAAGAATCTGAGCAAAAATACCTATGAGATTTAAAAATAAAAATCCCTGTTTGGTTTTAAATTTCTGGCATTAGATTTCTTAGGGGTTTAGATCCAAAAAGAACTAAGAAAATTAAAAGCATCAAACTCTCTCGTCTGGTAAGGAACATTCAAGGCCTAAAGCCACCAAATACTACCGGATTAACAATACATTTTCACAGGTTAGCAATGTGATAGGGCTGGGTCCAGCCATTAGACAATAGCATATGTAAGTTAGCTTCATCCAGTGGAGCTTCCCAGTAACAGGAAAATGTAAAACTACAGGCTAGCCAAGTTTCCTAAAGCATAAACCACTTAATTAACCACTGACCACAGAACAGCAGTGTTTATTGTAACAACTGTCATTTACTGCCACTCACTAGGTGGAGATACAGACTTGACATCATGCAAACAGCCTTTCTGTTGGCAACTACTGAAATAAAGCTTTCACAGACTCCGTTGAGGAAATTCATTAGTTAAAAACAAATTCCTTTGAGAGTTACCACAAGAGAGTGTAAAATATCTACCTGAAGAAATAAAAGGAAAAAAATTAAGAAGCTCTCTAATTACCAAGGAAGAAATGTATTTCAGGAGGGGAGTTCAAGAAAAGCAGCTGAATAGCAAATCATGGATTTTTTTGTCAGTAACAAGGTTTATGCAAATAGTTGAGCACTGATGATTTTGAAGAGACTCAGTCATTTCCAAACTGGATATATGTAGGCTGCCATATTCCATATCATGTAATACTTACTTTTCAACTTTTAGTGGATTTAAAAATGTGAACCTGATGTAGTCACCTGCCACTGGAGCTGAAGCCCAAAAGCAGTCTTGTCCTTTATAAACTTTTTCCAAGGTATATTGCTGGTATATCCTTAGGCTTGTGTCCACTTTTGCAGGTGGATTATTATGTATTCTATGTAGCAGATTTTTTCCAAAATCTTTATCCTGTTGCATATAAAGAAATGTAATTTCACTCATACAATGGAAAAAAGTGCATTGATATCTGGAATTACTACAGGAAGCTATTCCAGAAAATAATTATCTCAGTATCAAAAAATATACTATCTATTTTTAATAGATATAGAATATTCATTTCAGTGTAATCACTGGGACTCAATGTTACAATTTGTAGGCAGAGCTGTACGGATCTTAGTTGCCAAGATTTTAAAGTAAACATCTCCACAGGAGGCTATTTCATAGTTGTCTAGAATGCCTTCTGCCAGAACATGTGATGATGCTCTCTGCTAAAGGCTGCCTGAATCTCTAGTCTGATCCAATTAAGAAACTCAAATGACCTTGTGACCAGTCTAAATGGCACCATCAGGAGATCCCTGGACTCCGGTGCATCACTGCTCTTGTCCTTATCAGATATCCTCCAAATTGTCCCTAAAAATTTGTGGCCATCACATTAGGCACACCCTTGTCCTACCAATATACTTTCTTAATTGTCCCTTATACTGGGTATGTGACCTGCTCAGCCAAAACAAACCATGGCTGTTTGTGTTTGCATGGAGCACAGCACCTGAAACCCTGGGTTGTGAAGAGGGTTCCTACATGTCATGAAATGCTGGTGTTCAGATGAGAGGTTCAAAGATGTTTGTGCAAGAGCAGTGTGCCCCACCTGCAGCTTAGATGCCAGGTCAATATTCTCTGTACTATTCAAATCTGTAATATTCAAATCTGTAAACCAACATACTTGGATATGTAAAGGCCATCCAACGCCAAAGATGTGATCCTTGAAACTGATTTGAGAAACAAGTCATAACACAAGCATATAAAGTAGAAATATGGCATTAATTTCTTATTCTTACTTTCAAATTCTGTATCTTCCCAGCCAATGATGAATGAACTCCCATATGCTGAAAGAGAGATGGTTTAGCACGGATACGTAACTTTGACTTTTCCTTTTCACAGTGTGTCTGGAAAGAAAGTAAAAGGGAGTAAAGGATTATTTAAACCAAGGAGAGACAAACTAAGTTCCATAAGGCAATTTCATTATGTAGTTGAGGGTATGGGTTCAGATTTTTCATCCATATTTGTGGGAAATGAAGTTTCAGAGATCTTGCAGGTGCAGACAGAGTACATAAACAGCATTGTGCTTGAACAGATAGACTGTCCTTAAATTGACAGTCACCTTATGTCAAATACACTGTTTCTAGACCAAAGCTCGTAATTCCACTTGTGATGTTATGTACATTTGAACGCTCAACCACCAGTAATTCAGGGATTTCTGCACAGTATGCCATGAATCACATCTCAGAATGACAAAAATGGAATCAAATCCGAAACAGATTGATTTTTTAACTGTTTCTGGCAAATTCTATTTCAACTCTTAGCATTGCCATATCATTTTAGTTAAACTATTTTGACCCAAACTGACCTTCTTGAGATAGATTCTGGTTATACTTCAATATTCATCATTTTGGCTCTTTCTGCTATGTTTGAGAGACTTATAATGTACTATAAGTTATAGATATTTTATCATATAATTAGATGAAGACCTTAAATACTGTATTTCAACCCAAATTTTCTAGTTTACTACACTTGTGACATGACATATACCAGGGAATTAAATAACTGTAATTGGTACTAATTTCTGAGTTTTTGATTTTTGAGTGACAGCAAACTACTTCTTTAAATGTAATTTTTTTCTCTGTATCTACAGAATATGATAGTTTGATACAATAACACAACCATGCCATTGTACATAATGGCATGGAACAGAGCAAAGAGCTAAAATGAGACTCCCTGGGTTCTACTCTCAGTGCCACCAAGAACTATTACAGGAGTTTGGAAGATCATTTAACTTTTCTGTATCCCAGGTCTCATACCTTGAAATTTGAGAGTATAATGTGCTTACCTCTTCAATCAAGTGCTTTCAGTTCTATAGAAGAAAAATGTTACCTAAACTGTATCAATGCATTCTAAAGGCAGAAGTGCTAAACTCTTCACTCCACTGGCTTAAACACCAAAACTCATGGAGGATTTATGGTTTCCACAGTAGTACTAATTAAAAGTTGAAAATTACTTGGAAAGCTATAAAAAGAACTAAGTATTTTTATTTCTGTCCACAGCAGATGTTCGGCAAAACAATGTAAAAACGCAGTACATGCCAATTGATTTATTGGCAGCTGTTTCTTTGAAAGGCACACTCTACTTTAGTAGATTAGAAATCCTATTAAGACAATACATTTGTGAATCTTTCTACTGACAGGGTTTGCAGTTCATCCCCTATAATAATGTAGTCTCTAGCATGTTCTGTTTTATGCTATGGCAGCACTACCAAAAGAGCTACTTCTTGGCAACAACTGAGAATAATCAGTGGCACGGGGCTGGTGTGGTCATTTCTGCGGAAGCTGAGATAAACTCCTTGTTGAGTCAGGGCTTCCACCCTTGCAGCCCGTTAGTCCCCACTGCACACAACAGACACACAACACTGCATATGATCACAGAACCACAGAACAGCTGGGTTCACACAGACCTGTAAAGATCTTCTAGTTCTAACCCCCCTGCCATGGACAGGGACACCTTCCACTAGACCAATTTGCTCAGACCCCATCCAGGCTAGCCAGGAACACCCGATGTGGCATCCACAGCTTCTCTGGGCAACCTGTGCCAGTGACTCACCACCCTCACCATAAAAAATGTTTTCCTTATATCCAATCTAAACATACCCTCTTTCAGTTTAGGACTGTTGCCCCTTGTCCTGTCACAACAGGCAAAAAGACATTTTCCTCTTTCCTCTAAGCTCCCTTTAGGTACTGGAATGTGCTATAAGGTCTCCCCTGGAGCCTTTTCTTCAGTCTGAACAGCTCTGACTCTTTCAGCCTTTCTCCAGCCCTCTGATCATTTTTGTGGCCTCTGCACCTGCTCTAATAGGTCCATGGCTTCTTTTGTACTGTGGACCTCAGCAGTGAATGATGGTTCACAGGAGGTAAAACATCACAAAATTTCTGAACCATGCAGAGATCTCATGGCTCTGATTATCACAAACTGTCTTTTCCAACTTGCTGAGCAGATGTAGCTGAACCTGAATATGTTAATAGTCAGTCCAGGTTGAAAATCTGGACAAGCTCGAGAAGTGGCCAATGGGAATCTCATGAGGTTTACCAAGTACAAGGTGCTGAACCTGGATCAGGGCAAACCCCCAGTGTCAATCCAGACTGAGGGATGAGCAGATCGAGAGCAGCCCTGCCGAGAAGGATTTGGGGATGCTGGTGGGTGAAAGGCTGGACATGACCTGGCCATGTGCACTCACAGCCCAGAAAGCCAAACGTGTCCTGGGCTCATCCAAAGCACTGTGGGCAGCAGGTGAAAAGTAAAGTATTTCATCTATCGGATGGAAATTGGCACATGTTAGAACTGGAATGGGTGATGTCAACATAATAGTAACTAGTTTGTAATCTGTTATCACAGGCAGGCAAGAACTTAAATTAGTTACTTGAGGCTCACTCTAACTCCTATGAGCTGGCCTAACTCACAGAGTAGGATTTAAAAGCTTGCTCCTATCTGTATAAAGTGGGTATAGAGACTCTTCTATGGCATTACTATGTGTAAAACCAGGGACCTTCTGCTATTCCCAGGAGTCACCTGTGCTACAGGATAAATCTTGAAGCTTATTTGCTCCACTCCCGTTAATCTCCTGCTCTGCACAACTCCTGTCTGTCTGTTCTTGCTCTTTTATCAACACAAAAGTAACACGTGCAAATGCCTGGAGTAGGGACTGGGGACATGTGCTGGTTTGAATGTGAACCAGCAGGGGAGATTAACTCCACAGAAAATACCTTGAGAGATCTTAGGTCAAAATTACAATTTTAATAAAAAGGTTAAAATAAATGTAGGAATACAGAAACACCGGCCTAAGCAAACTGACAGAGTCACGGTACAACCTGGTACCCCGTTGACCAGGGTGGTAGCTGTATAGYCCAATTAGGCACTGGTCCTGTAGCAGGTCTGGTCCACTGAGTATCCAGTGAAGGGTCCAGCCGTGGTGGTCTGGAGTCCTCTGGCTTTCCAGTCGTCTGGTAGTCCAGTCCTAGTAGTCCCATCCTGGTAGTCCAGTCCAGTAGACCAGTGAAGTGGAGTAGTCCTGGTAGACCAGTCAAGTAGTCCAGTCCAGAGGAGTGGAGTGGAGTCCAGTCAAGTGGAGCAGTTCTGGTAGAGCAGCTGAGTCCAGTCCAGAGGAGTGGAGTGGAGTGATTTCTCCCATCTCAAAGCCTGCTTTTAYGTCATGTTTCTTGGCTGGTATCTTCCCCAGGGGTGGAGACTTCCGCAATGGACAAGGATTTTCCTGATATTTTATTGGTTGCTTCGGCAATGAGGGCACATGAGGCCTCTCCGGGGAGCAAAAGGTTTCTGACATTCTATTGGTTGGTGTTTATCTGGTTCGGTAATGGGCCATTAACCGAGATAATCCACTCAGGGTGGTTCTGAAGTTCTATTCGTCCATGCTTATCAAGTTCAGTAATGGGCCATTAGCCGAGATGATCTGCTCAGGATGGGTGGTTCTTGCTGTTGGCTGGAATGGTTATCTCAGTTGAGATAAGGAGTACCACCCCACCTCACATGAGCATAGCCTCCAGGACCAGGTGTGTAACTGTGAACGATCCAGCTTATTGACGAAATATGTGGGTGGTGACAGAATACATCCTTTTATGGTTAACCCAGGACAGTACACTAATTAAAACTCCTGAACCCTAAAACCCCAGAAGGAGCAGAAACTCTGGTCAGTCCTCCATGGCACAGTTTGTTATAGAAGAAGACTATGAGTAGTGACCAGCACCAAAGATCGGTGAGAGAAAGAATGCAAAATGACATAAAGAATACTTGACATATCACTGGGCTCCTGTGTAGTGCTAGAAATGGCACCCTTTGCAAGTCAACAGAACTGTTGCTTTCATTTTCAGTATAAMGTATCATTTAGTTTGTTCAATCACTGTTTCCCTGCCTTTTTTCTTTTTTCAGGCAAACAGTCAATTTTTTCCCAGGTAGTAAAAGATGTAAACATTTAAGTTCTGCTTCCTGAAAGAAAGGAATTGGTAGGCAAATTTCAGAACTGTGATGGTAAAATTGTATGCTTTACTGACTTTCATATTAGGAGGTCAGCAGAAAATTACACACAGTGTAATAGTGATACGAAGTTATCGTATCGAAGTTACACGAAGTGATAGCCCCCACAGGTTTACATATTAAAAGCTTTCTTTCATGCTGCAGAGTTGCCTACATGACCAGATGTGAGCTTGTGCTGACTGAGCTGATAGAAGCAGATCAGTTCTGGTGTGGAAATGTGAATTTCTGAGAGCCAGGCCTCCCTATATGGCCTGCTAAGCTCAAACACCGCGCCACTGTGCAGATTCACAGCAGATCTTTCCCCACAAATTCCAAAGTATGTCAGGTTTGAGAAATTTATATTCCGCTTTTTGAAAATAAATTTTGTCACTGAGACTGTCTGAATATTACTTATGTTTATATATCCACAGACATACTTACTGCATCCTTTTCCGGATTGCACACTTTAACCCAGAGCAGGTGGTCTATAAGCCAGTCTATGGGCTTATCCTTATAGAACATGAGAAAAAATTCCACTATGAGTGGCAAGTCTTCTGATTTAAACAATTTTCCTGAAAGCAAGACAAGAAGTTGAATGTTCAGATATTTTTATTGCTATGCAAAAATCAGCAGCTTTATGTTTAAATGAAATTTATTTAAATAAATATTTAAATATTCATATTTATCATATCACTCCAGCCTTAAACACCTGAATGTAATTGTGATACTTAGTGAAAATGTCACATAGACTCCAGCTTTGGAGAGTTGCTGATCGTCCAGCACAGCTCTTTGAGACTTTGCAAAGATGTCCATCCCATGCTTGGAGATATTCTCAAAGAAAAGGAAGTAAGTTTTTTTTAATATAGATTGTTTAAATTCCATTCCTGAAAAGACTACACATTACAGGGGCACATTGTGCTCTGAGGCAGAAAAATTTCCTTCTTATGGCAACCCAGCTCTAGATCCTGAGGAGACTCTGTATTAAAAGGACAGTTTTAAAGAGCACAAAAAGTAAAAGACTTTCAGTGGGACCTTTCCTGAAGAACAAGGAAGTTTTGATATGCAAGTCTTTCCATGTTTTGAGATGTAATTCTGAATGAGACCTTTTTGATCTATGCAGTTCCAAATCCAGTTGACCCTGCTGAGGTCTTAACACTTACCAATAAATCCAAGCTGGGAGAACTCGAGAATGATCCAATCTTGGGACTGTTGAGCAGCAAAGCTTTTCATTCTTTCAATATAATCAGGTTTGGCTATAATGTCATCTTCCAGCTGGGGGGGAAAAAAAAGGCAACAGAGAAAAAGAGAAGGCAAGCGGTGGTTTTATTGCTTGCAGAGGGGGAGGTGATGTTGCCACATGCAAGTGAAAACTGTGCTGTGTTTGACTCCTGTACTGCATATACTGAAACTGCCAAACTACAGTGGACTGCTATTTAGTTTCTACATACATCTCTGGTTTAGTATCAGTCATGAAATATTTATCTACAAGAATGACCATAACACCATGGGTGCTTCTCYCTTTTTGGACAAAGGGGGACCCTTTAGCTTAAAGAGGTCTCACTTCAAAGAAAACATTAAGCAAAAAGACAAGAGTTTAAGGAAGACAAAAAAAGAGTTTGTACTTAGGTTGTGTAAGAATTGATAAGCAACAGGAGCAAAGTATCTGAAAAGAGAGGTGTCTAAAGCAGATGGTTAAAAGCTYTGGTAGCCCGAGCAGCCTTGTCATTCATGAAAGGTGACTAAGAAGGACTGTGGATGACTGCTGAGATGCCACTAGAAAGCAAGTTGTCCCAGGGAATACTGGTAATGAAAGATGTGCTGTGTGAATCACTGAAGGACAGGAAGACATAGTTTTAGGTGTTGTAAAGGCTGACACAGAGTACAGCAGTAGAGCCAGCTAAAGGGTATTTGGAAAAGGAGACTGACATACATCAAGGAAATGGGAAACGCCTTGGCTGCATTTTTGCCTGGCTTTTAGAGAAGAATGGGGCATCTGAAAAGCCAGAAGCTGTTCCTGCTACTAAAACTGAGGATAATGAATCCAAACAAGGAGGTTGGAAGCAATGATGCAAAGGAAAGAAATGTATTCCAGAGCAAGTAATTAATGGTTTGAATTCAGTATCGGTGTGAAAACACAGGAAGASGAAGCTAAGCCTTCAGGAAAATATTGCTGGAGTGTAGTGTAATCATACAGTAATTTAAACTGCTTTACTTCACTGGCCCTGCTGCATGTCTGGTGGTGCTGGAATTTGCTTCAAAAAGCTAAATAGCTAGAAAATGAATTCTTTAAGGAAAAAAAAAAAAACAAAAAAAACCCAATTTCCTGCTGGTTTTGTGTCTTCAACTGATTCAGCACAGAGTCATTTATAGAGCAGGCCCACAACTTTTAGCTGAATTTGGGCATCACAACAAGTGTAAGGCTGGCTGACAAGAAATGTGTTGTCAGCAGTGAACCCAGAAGGAAGTAGAATGAAGTTAGAAAGAAGAGACTAAGAGATCTGTTCTGACCCTGTCAGCTTTTGCTGATGGTAAGATAACAAAAAGTAGATAGACAGAGACAAACTAATCAACATGAATGCTTCTTAACAGATTCTGAGATCTGGGGATTGAGTTGAGTTGACAGTTATGCAAAAGAGAACAATGAAAAAAAACCCCAAAACATCAGTTTACAAGAAATCTTTCATAAAATTAAATTATTTTAGAGGATTATCCAGAAGCAAGATGTAAAGGGAGAAGAGCAAGGAATTAAAGAAGGTTTTAGAGAATCCTTAAAGAGAAATTGAGAGGCACCAAAAAAAGCGAGTATCTCAAAACCCTAGGGAGGCCACCATATCGAGAAACACCTTAAGAAAGTGTCCAAAAGCAGATTTTAAAGATTAAAAGATTAAAAGTACAGAGGCTGTGATGCAAAGTGGGTGTAAATGTGATTATGAACTGAAAGTCGTTTTGCATAGTGGTAAGTGTGAAACGGTCTTTCCTGAACTGGCAGTGATTATTAGAGGATGTAGTTTGATATCCCATGCAGCACAGGCCATTAAAAGTTACTTATTTAACCCTGTACTGAGCCCTGTAATTTGTGTTCAACTAAAGCACATCTTTTTGGGGAACATTTGCCCTTGCTTAGAGATTTCAGTATCAGTTCTTCTTCAGTATATTATACCATGTGTAATTATCCTGAATGTTTAGTACTGTGCACTCAAACTCTAATTTGAATTTTTCTGCCTTCAGCTTGCAGCCACTTGTTTTTTCGTATGCTTTTATCTGCCAAAGGAGGTTATGCAGTGGCTGCACACAGCTGCATCAGGAAGTTTAAGATATGAACTGTCTAGCCCACTTACCCCGTTGCCATGGAAAGGCCAGCAAAACATGATTGCAGCTAACTTCACTTATGAGTATTTTTGGATGAAAATACATGCACTATAGCAAAACTATGAAAATTTCCTACATGATAGATAACAAATGGGTTTCCATTCATTTTTATTATGCAGGTTATCTATCTATGAGAAGTAAAAATGAAGTAACAAAGAAGTGGAAGCATACAATGAAAGTTCAGGCATCAGACAGGAAAGCATCTTCCTTTCTAAATTATATTAGGGTATTTTTATATTTTGAATCACTGACAATGAATACATGGAGACTGTGAAGCTCCTTTTAGGAGCTCTTACCAAATAACAGGCTTGACCTGGAGTCTAGTGAGGGGAAGAAAAAAATATCCATACAAAGACTCCTAGTGAACTTACTGAGCTATTGCTCAGGCCTTAAATCCATTAGAGAAATACACGCAAGACATTGTAATAATGCTGTACAGGTAAGCACTGCTGGCAATGTATATTACCAGTATATATATATGTTTATATAAATACACAGAGCTTCCCCAGCCACCACGAGGTGATAAAAAAAAGTTCAGTTAATTAAGTTAGAACTTTATAACAGATTTTAACTGAAGAAATGAAAAGATTTATTTAATGTTTTATTTTTGCTTCATCTCAGTGCTAAGAGAAAACACTTCCCAAAAACTGCAGTATCTGTGTTTCTTTCAGATTTGAATGTTTGATTACTTCAGAATAAACTAAGTCTACATGGACAGAAAGAACAAATGCATGTCCTCACTACTAGGCTTGTAATGCCTGTGGGATGCATCTACTCTGGGATTGGAATGCCTGCATTATGACCCCATTATTACAAGTGCCTCAAGTGTCCCTTGCGGATGCCTAGAGGTATAGTGAAAGTGGAAACACGGACCTCTAAGTTCTCTCAGGTTTTTATTAAGAAAACTTCACCAAAAAAAAAAAAAAGAAAAAAAAAGGGGAAAAGGAGGAAAAAAGGGAAGAAAGGGAAAAAAGGGAAGAAAGGTAAGAAAGGTAGGAAAGGGGAAAAGGGGGAAAAAGGGGGAAAAAGAGGGAAAAGGGGGAAAAGGGGGGAAAAAGGGGGAAAAGGGGGAAAAGGGGGGAAAAGCGGGAAAAGGGGGGAAAGAGGGGAAAAAAGAAAAAAAAGAAAAAAAAGGAAAAGTAGAAGAGTTGATCAGTGAGTAAGGTTCATCCCCAGAGTAACCCTGTTAGCTTCAATGGACTTGCTTAAGTCCTGTTTCAGCAGTGTCCTACAAGTCGTCTTTATTCAGCAAAGATCTTGTCTGACTCATGGCTGTTCTGCAGACCTCAACACTAATTATGTTTGCTTATCTTCTTTCAAGATTTGGGAGTTAGTCACCCAAATGATACTATTCCTGACAAAACAGTACATAAAATCTAAGCTAGCTCAAGTTTTGGTTAAGATTATTGAAGTAAATCTTTGTACCAGGCTTAGAAAAAGTAGTTTTAAGTTATTTGCTTTCCTTTAATACAAGACTTCCAAAGAGAGGGAGAACGTAACTGATTTTATGGCAACAAATGTTCATTCTTTTCACCTGCACTCTACAGAGTATTTTTTGGGCAGACCAGCATCTGTGCTACAGAAGCAGCTGCAGACTGGACATACAAATGAAGAATCGGATAGAGCAGGAACAGTATGAGGAACGGTATGAGGAAAGTATAGTTTCTTTTTAAGAAAATTCTGAATGCAGACATAACTCCCACCAGACCATCACAAGCCACGTTTTGCTCTGAATAACACAGTTCAGTCCCTCTATAATATCTCAGATAATAAAACACATGTTCTCAAGTTTCTTCAAAAATACAAATACATAAGTAAGTCACTGCCATGCAAACATGAACGCTTGGAGAACTTTATAACGGGAAGGGACATTAAGTGTCTGGCAGCATCTTAACATCTCACTTCACTGTGTTTCCTATGCCTTAATGCTCTAGCGCACTTAGTAAACTTGCCTAATGTTCTTTCAAACATACAAAAGCCACAGCAAAATACTTCATTTTCCAATAAATCGCAACTGTTCAAAAGACAACATTTTTCTTTGTCCGCCTGCCTCCTGAGCACCTATGCCCCATTTGAGAACAGAGCATGGACTACATGAAATTTTATGCACCTGTTCCATGACTGAACAGCTCTGATAGATTTTGGAATCTCTGGTGGTGATTATGATCTTTATGGAGTAAAAATTAGCACAAATATAGAATGATGGTTAAAGCTAAGACAATGCATGGGGATCTTCTTAAAAGTTAACACTAAGTCTTCTGGAAAATTTAGGATCTGTGCCAACTTGCAGTCTGATCTTGTCTCAAGTATCACTATACTGGTATGTTTCCCTATCTGAAAGATTTCGGTTCACTGTGATCTGGGCTATAACCTGGACCTATCACCATTATCTTGCCTTGCTGCCCTAAGTAAAAAGATACTAAACTCTGACTTTCTTAACCTAATCAAATAAGGGCTTCAGGCTTCACTCACCTTGCTATTCAACCTCATAAATGACAGGAAGGTACAGATGGTTTTAATCAAATAATACCTGGCTGCAAGATGTATATAAATACAGAAATATGCAGATACTTGTAAAGAGCACGGGCAAAATACACAGAAAACAACAACAGACTGCTGGTTTTACTGAGGCCTTTGAAACAAATTAGAATTGCCAAAGCTAATAATCAGTACAGAGGTATTGCTGCTACTTAACAATAATATGGACATACCTGTAAATAAAATGTTCCCTTAGGCTGGGCATATAGCATTAAAAAGCTATAATCCAAATTCTGCTTAGTTCTCCACCTAAACATAAAGCAGCAAATTCTGATAAGCTTTTTGAGGGGGTTGCAAGAGTTATTTCTATAATAAGAGCATTTCTAATGCTCTGCATTTTAATTCTCTACAGTAAAATTGTAAGGTTGAGTGTTCTAACCCATTGCTAAGTGCAAAAAGCACTCCTCTACAATCAGTGTAAACATTCGTTAATAATTTGACTTTCCTATAGAAGTTAACATTAAGCAAAAAAACCTGATCTCTATCAATGGAGCTTGAAACAAAACATCTGACAAGTTATTCACGTCAAATGGCTTAAAAGATTCTACGCACTGTGAACAGTAGAGATAAACACAAATGGATCATTCAAAGATGAAAAAGTAAGTGCTTTTACTTGTGATCAGCACAAAAGCAGGTTGATAAACTTAATTTTCACATTTAAATATGAACAGGTTTAAATATAAACACAAATTTTGGACAGTCTCTCATTTTACCAGAGGATAAAGTGGATATTTGATAATCAATGCTGAAAAACTAAAGAGTAATTTATCAGTATATAATTAACATTAAAGTGTCTCTGATTCAAATCTAATAATATCTAAAACTTATGTGTAAGTACGTAAACTTGTTTATGCTCTGAAACACATAAGGTTTATCTATAAAGCCAATATAAATACACACACATATATACATATACTTGCTGATTTCCTCCAACCTAAACTCTCAGTACTGCAGCCTTCTCGCTGCATTGTTGCAATGACTTCTGAAAAATTAGTTATCGTTGATTGAAAGAAAATTACTTTCCTCCAATAAATATTTTTTTTTAGGTTATAATCGCTGTCTCCGTGAATTTGGGGCACGTGAGTGAATGGTATCACCACTTACGATGTATTAACAATAGATAAAAAGTTGATGATCACCAAAAGCTAGGTCATTAACTAAACCCACAGTACTTGTCAGTAGTTACTTAAGGGGCCACATGGCCCCTTACACCACACTCCTTTATGGGTTCACAGAGCCTCTGCCTTATCACATAAAACATTTTTCTATTTTTTCCTTTATGACCAGATCCTATTGCCACTTGGMATTATCCATCTGGTTTAAAACCTGTTGGATGCCTAGAGTCAAGACCCAAAGCAGAAGCCTTGGCTCTCACTCTGAAGCTCATGTACAGCATAGCTTTTCTCAAGATCCCCTCATGTAATAATTTTTTTTTACAAGGACAATTGAGGTCCATTAGCTCTAAACTACAAAAACATTATCAGCTCAAACCATGTTGACTTCTTCCGAATTTTCCATTTTACACTCTTAGCAAAAGTTCTTAGGTTTTATATAGCCATCTTACCTTACTCTGTCCTCAGAATCACCAAGGGTTTTCTTCAGGTTGGAAAGATCTGGATAATAAGAAGTAGGAGGAGAAATAACCTCTAGGACTCCAGACTGGACTTCTCTGGGGAAGCTGTGAAGAGAATCTTAGTGAGACCCCATTTCTCAAAAAGACTTTTGAGGGCAACCAGACAGCAGCTCCCCAGAGTTAGGTCTGTTCCTCCAGGAGTGGAAATCACAACTCTAGCAAAGAAACTGGGTCACAGACATTTGGAACCAAGAAAGGATCTTTAAGAACGATCAGAACAGACATGTCAGTAACTCATCCAAGTCTCAGGAAACACTGGAGAGAAGTGTGTCTCAGAAACCTCTCCTGCATCTATGGATGCTTACTAACAATCCTGAGACGGTTGCCAAAATGCAGTAGTATTTCCAATGAAATCCAGTATCTAATACAACACACAACTGTTCCCCCTTGCATGAGAGCTCCCAGCTTCCCTACCCTTGCTCTGTCTCTAATTCTAGTTTCTAGCCAAAATGATACTGTCCCAGAGCAGGAGTTTAAAATGCGGAGTTTGAGTCTAGTCTTGCTCCAAGGATTAAATTTTCCATTTAAAAAGTCATTGAAAAAATGTGTAATCTACTTTGGGAGCTAAACCTGGAAGTCAAATCTCCCTCCAGAAAAAACCCAACAAAACCCATCAAAACCCAACCAGACAAAAAACCCCCAACACAAAACAGTAGAGCTTTCGAAACTGAGTTTCCCATTTCCTATGATTAATTAAAAAAAGATAGTGCTAAAAATTAAGCAACATCAGAGTACAAGCATTATGAAAAAAAAAATCTCAATTTTACTGTGTAACCCTGAGAAAGCATCTACTCTGAAGGAATTTATTCAAAAGCCATGAAGAAATAATTAAAATTATCTAAGTATTGAAATTGCTGTAGGTATTGTACCTTGGCAGTGCTCAGCAATGCTGAGGAGGAGTGCCTTTTCCCTTGTCCTCACTGCAGCACTCCCAACTGAGCTAAACCCTCTGGAGGCAGGAAGCAATGGATATTACTTAGCTAACAGGCTCAGTGTGAGGCATCTTCTGAGGGAGACCCACACCTGAAATACAGCGTGGGAAACCCTCAAGTGGAGCAGGATATGCAGAAAAGCCTCAAAAGTGAAGGAAACCTTGGGGGGACATAGTTTAATGGTGGCAGTTCTGGGCTAATCGTTGAACTCAACTGATCTTACATGTCTTTTCYAACTTAAGGGATTCTATGATTCTGTGACAGATGTCCAAATACACTGCAGGGTTGTGTAGTCAGTGGGGACCTAACACATGTAGCCTCAGGGACATGAAGTGCATCATGAATTTCATGGGGAAAAGACTTGGGCTCAAGTAAATATTTATCAAAGGCTTAAGCTGAGATCTTGACTGGTTAGTTAAAGCACATTTATGAAATAAGAAATGGAAAATAAACTGATATACATTCTTTTGTTCTGAATTTCACAGTGTGTTATGGCACACATACTGAACATGCACCTTTGCCTCATTACTTAGCAGCTCTCTTTCAGTGCTGAAATGTTCTAATTCTTTCCATAAAAGCTCAAAATGTCTTTGCATTGGTGACTGGGTGTTACACTCTGTAGGACTTACCTGGTTTTAACACTTTCTGCAACACTCTTAACATACTCTGCATTCACCTAAAGCAAAGAAGGGAGGGTTTCATTAAAAGTCACCCATTTTCTTATTAAACAACATTTTACAGGGAATACTTATATGCAAACACTTAACTTTTATTATCCAATTCTTTTCCTTACAAGCAAACATGGTATGTTACAGAAGCATTTCTACTAAATGACAGTATGGCTTTCCAAGCCAACTAAACTTTCAATGTAGTTTATGTTTGCTTCCAACTACCTCCAGCTGCCGTACCTGCATTTTGTTTTTCACTGCTTTTGCAGAAGACCAGGCTATCTTCTGCATAAAATTCTGTTCTACAGCTTTCAGTTGTGCCAGAAAAGCACAGCCATATAACCGTCAGTAAAAAGAGCTGTTTCAGGTTAATCATCCGAAAATCACAAAAGAGGCCTGAGGCTGTTGAGAAAAATCACCTAAGCAAAATATTCTAAAGCCAGCGAGACTTCAAATTTTTATTTAGTTTCTTCCTAATATAAAAAACTTATGGCTCTTTGCCTGGAAATTTTAAGAACATACTTAATCATTACTGCTGTTTCATAAAAACAACAGTTTTAATGTGCAAAACATATCTGTTAACTACATTAAAGAGTGCAAAGTTTTACAGATGTGATTTCCAAAGCAACACAGTAGCTATCTTAGCAGTTCAGATTTTTTCTTTAAATAAACAAATAATTGTTACTAGTTGTATATTACATTTGTAATAAGTAAAAAAAAAAGTGAAGTAAAGAACTGTGATAAGAAAAAAAATACACAGAACTTACAACTCACTCTCAGTCAGTAAGTTACTTTGACTTAATCCATGATGTAAACATTTAACTTGATCTTTTGAAACTTTCTGGGAAAAAGGAAGGTGTGGATTTATGATCAGTGAACACACCTGCTCTCCTCTCATAACAAAATGTTTTTATCACCTCTCATATCAGCATGGTTACCTGCTCCAATTTACTGCATGGCTGAAAAAATGGAGATTGTGAGAAGATGACCTTGAGGTTGGGAGAAAAGGGAGAGTAATTCTTAAAATGGCAGTTTAATCTTAAATTGGCTAATATGGACTCTATTACTACAACCACAGCTTCTGTTTGTTCAAAGTGTCACATTAGGACTTTCCACAGAGGGAAACTATTCAAAAGCTAACCTTAAAAACTCACAGAACCCTCTGAAGCCCTGTAATATGAGGTTTACCTGAATGGCAGCCAGGCAAAGCTCATCGCTGCCAGGGCTCCTCATTGGGAAATACCAACTGCAAAGTAAGTTCAGCTCCTGAAAACTGCTGAAGAGGAACTACAACCAGTAAAACTGGTCCTCTATACTCATCACTATGATCCAACCAGGCAAGTGCAAGTCATGACCAAACTTTTTAAAGTGAACTTTAATAGCATCTTTTTGATGCTTTTACACCTCCAAAAGTGATGACAGAGCTAAAAAAAGCAAACTGTAACTGCTAATGAATACATGTATGAATTTAATGTTGTTTACGGAAGGACAAGGAAATATGAAGAAAAAATATGAAGTCTGAATAATTGTACAGTCATTTTACCTGCAAGAAGCTATCACTAGCTGTGCTGGTTTGACTATAAACCAGCAGGGGAAATTAACCCCACACAAATACCTCGAGAGAGATTTAGGTCAAAATTACAATTTTAATAGAAAGGTTAAAATAAACGCAGGAATACAGAAACACCAGCCTAAACTGACAGAGTCACGGTACAACCTGGCAGTGGTTGCAGTCCTGTCGAAGGTCTGGAACTCTGGTTGTCCAGTGGTGTAGAAAGGTCTGGTTCTCTGGTTGTCCAGTGGTTGCAGTGCTGTTGAAAGCAGTAGTCCTGTAGAAGGGCCTGGTCCTCTGGGTATCCAGTGGTCTGGTTGTCCAGTGGTGGTGAAGGGTCTAGTCCTCTGGGTATCCAGTGGTGATCCCTCTCAATCCCCAAGCCTGTTTTTACGTGGTGTTTCTTAGCTGGTACCTCCCCCAGGGGCAGGGATTTCCACAATGGAAGGGGATGTTTCTGAAATTCTATTCATCAGTGCTTATCCAGTTCGGTAATGGGCCATTAGCAGGGATAATCCACGCCGGATGGGTGGTGCTTGCTGCTTCCCGGGGAAGTTATCACAGTTGAGACAAGAAATAGTACACCACCTCACATGATCTGCCTCTCCTCGGTCATAGCCTCAGGGATCAGGTGTGTGTCCACCTACTGTGAACAACCCAGTTTATCAAGGAATTACGTGGGTGGTGATAGAATACATCCTTTTTGGGTTAACCCAGGACACTAGCTAATTCCCTTCTGTAGCTTTTATTTTCTAATGTGATTGTCCTGGGTTAGCCATATATTCTATTACCACCCAAAAAAGCTGGATAAATTCACAGTTACACACCTGGTCCCTGAGGGGCTCCTTATCTCAACTGAGGTAAGCACTCCAGCCGACAGCAAGCACCAACCATCCTGAATAGATCATCTCAGAAAATGGCCCATTATACCACCCATCCTGATTAACGGCCCATTACACCCCCATCCTATCTTGATTAATGGCCAGTTACTGGACTTGGTAAAAACAGAATGTCAGAAAACCATGAGAATCATCCAAGCTCATTGAAATAGAATATCAGAAACCATGAGACTCATCCGAGCTCAGAAACCATGAGAATCATCGGAGCTCATTGCTGAAACAACCACTAGAACATCGGGAAAATCCTCTTCCATTGTGGAAGTCCCCGCCCCTGGGGGAGGTGCAGCCAAGAAACACAACATAAAACAAGGCTTTGGGATGGGAGAAAACACTCTCGACTCCACTCGACGGGACTCCACTCCACTCCTCGGAATTAGACTCAGCTACTCTGCTCCACTTGACTGGACTCCACTCCACTACTCTACTGGACTGACCTACCAGGACTGGACTACCAGGCCTTTCTGCAGGACCAGTGCCTAACTGGCCTACACAGCTACCACCCTGGTCAATGGGTTGTCAGGTTGTATCGTGACTCTGTCGGTTTGTTTAGGCTGGTATTTCTGTATTACTGCATTTATTTTTACCTTTTTTATTAAAATTGTAATTTTGACCTAAAATCTCTCAAGGTATTTTGTGTGGGGTTAATTTCCCCTGCTAGTTTAGAGTCCAACCAGCACAGTGATCAAGACACTCTGGAGTGAGAAAAAATGCATTTACCCCTAATATTTTACCTTAAGCACTGTTTACTTTCCCAAACTTGTTCAAGTCTCTAAATAGTTTTCTTTTGCCTGGGAAATACCAAAACACATACAGACAGCACTAGCATGTCAAGGTACTTTGCAAGATTTTTGTTATCAAATCAGCACATAAATAATTTGAATGTTTGTTAGACTAAGTTTACTTTCCTCAGATTCTGTGGAACTTTTCTGAGGAGGATTTACATTTCGTTCTGGAACCAGAATACCTTACTTTCAGAGATACAATATAACCTCATATGGTTTTGTTGGAAAGTCTGACCCAATGTAGTATGTAATATGACTTTTTACGCTTTGATCATCTGAGTTATAGGGGTTTGTCCACATAAGAACACTGAGGCAAGGTCCCAAAGGCCAAGCTAACAGTATTTTGCAGCCTCTCCTACACTATTACACTAAGACATAAATATCCATATTGTCTTTCTATCAGCATTCTGCACCTTTCCATGCAAACTTACCTCTGCTACAAAGATGATTATTATGCAGTCCTTCTTTTGCTCTTCAGAAAGTTCGTACAATAGGGAGTGCAGTGTATCAATCAGGTAGTTTTCTTTTTCCCTTTTCACAGTAGGAATACCCATCACCAGTGAGACTGGAAAGAGAGACGTGTAATTTTGAGTCAGGTAAAGGGAAACTGATATTACATTTTGATTTTGATTTTATGTGACCAGGAAACTTGGTGACAGTTAATATTTCCTTAACACTGTGACAGCATTTGTTTCGCTACCTGGGAGGAGAGATATCTCCAGCTACTTTATGTGTTATAAGCACCTGGTCTGTGTTATAAGCACCAGGTCTACACTTGAGAACTTGGAGATACCACTACCTCTGGCAAACACACAGGTGTCTGCTACTGAGTTTCAAAAGTGAGTATTGCAAAATAAGTGCTTGTTCTTGCTTTGGAGATCTAAGTAGTAAGGGTTAAATCAACACTGCTCTAGTGAGCAGGTTCTCACAGGAAGTGAATGCTGTGTATCTCAGAAAGGAATCCAATTCAAAAATCTTTCTGAGCAGTTTAATTGATATGCATCACTGGTTTTCATAGAATCAATAAGAAGAAAGAAATTAAGATATTATTGTTATTAAAGAGAAGGGAACTGGCAGACTCCACTAGTAGCAAATCTATGCTGTATTACATCATTAGACCACAACCAGGACACCTCTTTTTTCATTAGTATGCATATTACCCAAATCAGTGGCCAAACATAGCTCAGTAAACCTGTGGAATCTTAGTCCTTACAGATGATTTCTATTCACCAAAATCTCAGAAGGCTGGTTAGGAAGCAGCAGATTTTGAAATAAAGCAGTAGGTGCAATTAGTGACGTGCTCCCAACTTTAACATCCATGCCAGTGTAAGCTCAAAACCATCAAAGTGCCAACACTCCTTCCCAGCACATATCCTGCTAAACCAATGGGGTTTTGTTTGATTTTACACACTGAAGGTCAACCTGTACTTATTACACTGCAGTCTTGCTATTGTGATTTTCATGTACTAATAAAAGAAGATTAAACACAGAGCATTCTTTTATTAGTGACACTGATCTGTGGGCACTCCAGTGAGAGCTGTAACACTGGATCACATTGCTACAACTACACCTACTAATGAGAAGTTTGCAGAACATTATCCATTGTCATGATCATGGCCAAGGGTCTGGGTTTTTTTTTTTAGTTAAATCAAAACTGCTGCCAATGTTTCTGTATATCAAATCACCCTAGAAAGAAGTCAAAATTTTAATAAAATACAATACTCAGCAAAATGGTTGATTAGTTCCTTCTTTGCTTACTATTTTTGAATGTTCCTTTTACCTGTCACATGACAGTTAGGACAAYACATTTATAATTTGTATTATATTTCATATACACTATGGAATTAATTATGATTTCTACAGTTGTCAGCTTATTTCTCATGTGGATGAAAAAGCTACATTGAAGATATATCGATATCCTTTAAATTATCATATCACCATTCCCTTTGCTTCTCACGTTGGCAAACTGAGTGCACTGTAAGTTCTCCTTGGCTTCCCCACCCATACTAATTTTGTAGGGAAAAAAATGTCAGTTAATGCATTTTAGCCATATGAACATATAATTAAAACCAGAAATAATCTTGTTTTCCTATTATGACTATTTTTGGTTTATATTTCAAAATGTTTTCAGACTATTTCAAGGTAAAGACTTAAAATAAAGGTGGGTATTTTAAAAGTACTTTTGCCATCCCCATTAAAATTAACTCAGCTTGGCAACATTCTAAAGTTAGAAGAGAAAACCCACTCCAAACTTTCGAGTATGCTTCATTGCTAAAATTTTATATAAATTACAAACATATACAAAATATAAACAAGCTTTATTTCTTACCTCCACTTCTCTGTTGCCCAAAAATAACGTTTGGGAAAATTGCATCTTCAGATTCTCGCAGGTGTGGTAGATAGTAGTACATGTTTGTAAGATGTACGGGGAGTTTTCTGGGGAGGTTTAACTCTTTCCACTTCATGTCATCTTAAAGACAAAACAAACCCACAGATACAAATAAAATAAAGAGCCAGCAGAGAAGCTCATTGTTTCCATTGTTTTGCTCAACTGAACACTGGCAGATTACCACACACAAGGTTATTACATCAGAACTATTCCTCAGAAATGATCATAAGTCATATATATTACATTGTATTAAACCGAGAATTTCCCAGTACAAGCCCTTCCCACCCAGGTGAGGGTGCAGAGCTCAAAGCTTGAACACCCTGGGAACTCCATCAGTGTTTCCCTGTGCCTATACACTTGCAGGACTAAGTCATCTTAAAACAAAATAAGCAGTTACTTGACAAACTTAAATGCTTTCCCCAAGAAGTCACACATGGTGGTTTTCACAGCCCAGAAAGAAGTTCTCAGGTTATAGAAAGTCCTATGGCAAAAAGGACAACCACATCCAGGCCTTTAGAAACTGTTCAAAAAACCAAAGACTGTAGCACCTAAGAGAAAAGTAGGGATTTTTTTTTCTTTACTAGTTTAAAATAAAGATGAAAGCAACAGAAGGTTTATTGACTGGGACAGACAGTTACTTTTCCTAAGAAATGCATTTAAGGTAACTCCCAACATTTACCATCCTTCAAAGTTACGTACAAGTCTCACAAACAACCATCATCAGCTTTATTCAGTTAGTTTAGATCTCCAAAGACAGAGGCTGACTGAATGGGCAGTATCTGAAATTTTTCAACTTCCAAAAGACATTCCCACTGAAAACTAGGATTCAAGAGATTCCCTAGCCTACAGGAAACAAAAACCCCCAAACAACTGTATAAATATATGCTCAGACATTTGTGTATGTGAGAGAGACCCACAATGCCTCCAACAGTGTTTTGCCATTAAACATATAAGAATTTTACTACACAGAAACCTTTTTTTTTTTTAACCACCTTAACAACTTTTCGAGGACTTTCCATTTTTATTTTGAAGTAGTAGCTATCAAGTGTTGGGCAGGGAGTTTAGTTCCATTGCACCCAATAAACCATTTGATTTTTGTTGTACAACAAAACTTGGCTGGAACGGTGTCAGAGACTGAAATGTTATAATTTATGGCTTAAACATTTTCATGAAGGACTTTTGGTATTACAGCAAAACTCTACAAAAGCTGCAGAGAAGATGACCAAAACCCCTGAATGGGGCCCTGACTGAGGCCCTGACTGCCTGCTGATGAAGATAAGTAAGAGCTGGGGAGAAGAATACAGAGGATCACGCTTAACACCTTCGGAGTGGAGACCACAGCCTCAGGGCTATCAGCTGCCAGGCCAGCACAGACCCTCACACCAAAGGGTGGGGCGAGAAGAGAGGCTTTGGGTGTGTATTGGAAAAGCCTCTGGTCAGAAGCAGTGAACGCCCAACCTCCACTGTGCAGACCAGTTCAGCTGARAGGCCCTGCACCCCGAGAAAAGCTTRTCCACAGCAGAGGGGGTGTCACGGCCCATCAAAGAGGCCTCCCCAAAGGGATCCCCAGACTCTGCACCAGAGATGATGCAACAGATCCACAATGTTGCAAGGGATAGTGTCAAACCTAGCCCCCTCAGGGGTGGTACCTGGGCGTTTCCACCTGGCCAAAGCGTATATTAATCCACTGCATTCTATACTCTTTGGCGTGGTGGCGGTGGTGGGGGACCCTCACCACCCAGAAGACCAGATGGAGGGGAGCCATGAGACGTCGCTGGGACCCCCGGAAGGCTGATATGTCTCCATCTAACCCCTGTCACTCTCTCCCTGTCCCCCCAGCACCCCACGCACACTTCTTTTTCTATCTCTTTCTTTCTTTTTCTTTCTCTTTGCCTCCTTTACTATTAAATAAAAATATATCARTTTTTTTTTGGCATCAACATTTAATCTCGTTTGGTTTTAATCTCGTTTTTAGGAATATTTTGAACCTTCTAAATTCCTTCTGGTTTATATACAGAGACTTAGTTTCCTCTGCTCATCTGTGCTTGAACTGGATCGTAACAAACGGGAAGCAGAAGAGTAAGTAAAAGTAAAAGTAAAATTATTCAGGGATTTTAAGAAGTTTCTCTTTTAAATCCTCTGAACTGACAGCTTTAATACCTTCTGATATTCAGCTGCCTCCAATAAGAATGAAGGGCAGAGGGAAGGAAAACTTGGGTTCTTCTTTACTGCTATTATGGGCAGTAATTCTTTGCCCACAGTATGTGGGGCYACTGGGGGTTGACACCATTATTCTAAAGCTCCTAAGGCCACCACCCTGCTAATGCTCAGCCCTTTGTTTATACACATCTGAACAGTCCCAACAAATTACTATCGAATAAACAGGCATAAACTGGCAGTGAAGAACAGGATAAGAAACAAATCTGACTAAATGCACCTTGATCTTTCTTCCCCTGTAACAGTCCTAGTTAATTACCTATTTTAGTCTGATTACCAGCCCCCTGTACTGAACGAAAATACGGATTTTTAAATTGTAGTTTTACACCCTTTCTGAAGCTGCGGTGTACTGTGAAATGCCTCCAGCACAGAGATGCCTCTTCTAGTTTCCTTTCTCTCCCCAAGAGAGACATAGCTCTTCCAATCTGAACAGCGAAGAAGGCAGATCCCGCACAACAACATCATTTATTTTAGGGGACAGGCTCAAACTGCTAATCTATTCTATGCAACTACAGTGTGCAGACAGATGCAGATGTACAACAATCTGTAAGGCAAAGAAGTTCAATTAAACAATGGGAAGAAGCCAGATGGTTAACTGCATGCTGGGGTCCCTCAAAAAAAAAAAAGCAGAGAAGCCCCCTACGAACCTGTGTGATTTTTTGTCAAGTCCATTCTTCTTGCAACTATAAGTTTAATTTCATCTAGGGCACTGCTCAGTTCATGTGATCTTTTCTTATTTTCCTTTTCAGCCTTCAGTAGTCTTTGCTGAAGTTCCAGCAACTGGTGTTGGTACACGTCTAAGTCATCTCCTGCAATAAGAACGTAATTTCTTGTCAAAGAGGTGATTTATATGATGGAGTAAAGTTAAAGAATAAGAGATGGTCCAGAAGATGACATCACTCAAAGCATATAAACAATAATAAAGTTTATTCTTGAGAAGAAGTAGTCTGGAAGAGTATTAAGAACGCAGAGTTTAGGGAGCACAGCTGGGTAAAGGTAAACTGAACACAAACCCAAAAATATGAAATCCATAAAAAGAAAACATCAGTGAAAGACTGTGAGTTGCAGGGGAAGATGCTGTAAAGCAAACACTGTTTTTCACCAAATGACAAATCTTGGTGACCTTTTTCACATTGAAAAGTATAACTGTGTAACAGCTTTGTCTTTTGTATCAAACACTACTAAGAAAAAAACACAGAAAATAGAAGTATTCAGTCTTGATCTCTGAGTTAAAAAGTGTCTAGAGTATACTAAGGACTACCAGTTAAGAAGGTTAATATAAAGCAACACTTCAATAATGTCACCCCTTTGCAACAGAGAGTAAAGAGAGAGTAGAAGGGGCCTTCTACTTCATTTCAAAATGTTTTATAATGCTGCTTCTTTTATTGGTCTTGCAGTGGTTTAGTTGGTTGGGTTTTTTTTTTTTAGTTAAATGCTGTTCTTTAGAGACTTCTCTCACTCTATTTGTGGACTGTGCCAAGTCTCATCTGTGGCAGCCCTCATTTTCTAGGACCCACCATTGTCTCTCCGGAAAAGTGAATTCCCAGGGATTCCAACCTCTAAGAAAGACTAAGAGCAAAATGCAGAGGTAATACAAATTTGTGAGGATTTGCAGAGGTGTTCCAAACTGGAATTAATTTGCATTTTGGATAAACAGGGGGTTTTATTTGCAGTAAACACAAGCCCTTAATTCAATCAATAAATGTAATATTGGAAGACTCTGAAGTTTAAAACATCTAGGAAGAAAGTGGTTAGAAAAAAGAAGTAAACACGATCTGTATTATCATTATATAAAATGATTTTTATATATCATTAAATTGATATATTTTTATATATCATTATATCATTGTCATTAAAATTTTAATGTATGTTTAGTAAAATGCCCATAAAATGAATGCTTCCTAAACTTTTCTGACACTCTTAAATATGCTTTGACTTGCAAGAAAGGCAAGTCATATCTATGAGTATTCTATACTATGCAGCTATGAACACAAATTTAGCATTGCTGAAGGAAGGGGAAGCCTGGATTATTTCAGCTGCATGCAACAAGACAGTTCTACTAGATTGAAGTAGGCTTCCCTAAAAAAATCAGAGAATAAATAAAAAATAAACAAATAGAAGGTCAAAACAGATGAAGAGTCTATCTTTAAACAACTTAAAAAAGATTAAAATAGATTTCCAATAGAAATCTGTCATGAAGCATCATGCTACCGAGCTAGAACTCCAAACAAACTAAATTTTTGGGATACCTAAGGAAGATCCCTTTCATCAGCTACCGTATAGGAACGCACTTTCTTGATGTCTTGGGGATAGCTATCCCACATCCAGGTTATGCCCAAAAATTGTTATTGTTTTCTCTTTCTATTCCCCCTAAGCCAGTATGTGAGCCCGGCTGAGATCCTGGCAGGGAGCGAGGCTGGGAGTTGCGCTCTCTCTCTCTTTGGAGCAGCGTGGTTCCTGCTTGGCTGTGCAGTGTGTTTTCTCTGCTTGGCTGATTTGCTTTTTGGCCCAGGCAAAAAACTTTTCCTTCTCCCTTGCTTGGAGAAGCTGGAGTAGCATCTTTTGACTGCTGGGAGCTGAACAGAACAGACTGCTGCTCTGAGATCACCAGAAGCGGGATCCCCGGGAGTGGAGCCGCTCTGCCCCACCCCCAAGCCCCAGGGAGCCAAGCCGTGGAGAGAAAGCACACCAAAAGGCTCCAGTCCAGCAGCTTTGCCTGCTGTGACTGCTGTAGGAGAAAAGTCAACACCAGGCAGGTACTGGGATTTTCCTCTGCTGCGAGACTGCTCCGTGGAGGGTCTGCTGCCCTCAGTGTGAAAAGCTGGTGCCATTTTGGACCACGTGTTGGGAAAGGTGTATTCCTCCTGCACTGCCCCCACTCTCTGGACATTTTTTAGGTTTTTGTTTCTGTGTGGGGAGGGGGGGAAGTCGGTTCTGACGGTTTAGTGTTTAACAGTTATTTTTTTTCCCTTGCCTTGTGGGTGGGCATTCTGTTTGTTAAACCATTTAGTTTTTTTTTTCACTTTCATCTACTAGTATTCATTCTCTCTTGGTGGGAAGGGGATTTTTGGAACACTTTTGGAGAGGAGTATTCATTCCAGAGAGTCCTCTCTCAAATTCGTCTCAAAACCAAGACACTTGTTTATGCTTTTCTTTTGTAGCTTTTTGTGTCTCCAATGCCATAACCCAACCCACAACTTTTTTCTTTAGAATGTATATGAATAAAATGAAAACAGAAGGTTTAAGCTAATTTAGGTGACTGGCAGATATTCATCACACTGTTTTCATAGCAAGAAAGTGATTCCAAATAGAACATCAATGCATGTAAATATGGTAGAGACTTATCCTGCAATTCCAAGACAAATTCAGAGGTACAAACTAAAGATACAGTAATGAATGTGTATATTTCTTTAAAATCCAATTTATAAAAGGAATCAGTAAAGCAATGCCAGATGAATTATAACATTATAGTCCCTCTCTTCACAATTCTTTCAGCTATGCAGTGTCAGTGCAACTCAAAACCACTAGTGTCACTACCAGGCTGACATTTTTGGCAAGCACCAAGTAATTGTAGTTTTATTAGCTTACTTACAGGTGAGCCTACCAAAATATCACAGGTGCCTCTGGCAAATAAAACGTCAATACTCAGCTATCACTGAGTGCACCCAAAGAAGCTGGCATTTGTAATCGGCCTGATCTATTTCTTCAGGCCAGAAGAGGGAAACTACATTTTTAAGTTTTTCAGAATTGAAGCTTCTGTTCAATTAGCAGAACAAAATTCCTAGTAATCACATATCTCACTTGATTTTGATAGCTCAAGAAGCATGGGTTTGACAAAAGGAACTAATATTCATTCACCCTTAGTGAAGAATTAATTTATTATAAAAATATATAGTTTGAAATAGAACTTGAAATGTTCTAAATGTTACTAAAGCACGTGTAAACGAGCAATATTAACTATTCCTAAACCTTTGGCAAAAAACGTGTTCAGAAAGCAGTATGAAGCTAAACACCCTAAATATTTGAACAATCATTAAGTTTAAATGGATTTGTGTGTGTGTGGAAAGTGTTGTTCTGTAACTATCTAATGATCTACACAGAACTAGAACAGCTGCTTGCAACAGACTGCTTAGAAAGACATGGAGTGTTTTTACAAATATAGTGCTTTCTGACAAGGAGGGCCAGGGACAAGGAGCTTTGGGTACATCATGAAACACTCTCTGTGCCCAGCAATAGCCTGACTTGGCAATGCTTTGTCTAGCAATGGTTCTATCAGCAGAATAAAACCAGAAAATAGTGAGATGAGGACCTACCGCAAAACTACAAAAATTACATGAAGGTAAAGGAGACCGTACAGAGAGACCTCGACAAATTAGAGAGATGGGGAATCACCAACCATAGGAAGTTTAAGAAGGGAAAGTGCCAGATGCTGCAGCCGGGACGACAACTCTGGCTGTGTATATAAACTGGGGAATGAGAGGTTGGAGAGTAGCGCTGTGGAGAGGGACCTGGCAGTCCTGGTCGATGGCAAGTTGAATATGAGTCAGCAGTGCCCTGACAGCCAGGAGGGCCAACCATGTCCTGGAGTGCATCAGGCACAGCATCGCCAGCCGGGCAAGGGAGAGGATCGTCCCGCTCTGCTCTGCACTGAGGCAGCCTCACCAAGAGTCCTGGGGGAAGTTTTGGGTGCCACACTATACAAGAGACATTAAGCCAGTAGAAAGTGTCTGAAGGAGGCCACGAGGATGGGGAAGGTTCTAGAGTGGAAAGCATATAAGGRGCGACTGAGGTCACTTGGTTTGTTCAGCCTGGAGAAGAGGAGACTGAGGGGAGACCTCACTGCAGTTACAACTTCCTCATGAGGGGAAGAGGAGGGACAGACACTGATCTCTTCAGTCTCCTGACCAGTGACAGGACTCAAGGAAATGGCCTGAAGCCAAGTCAGGGGAGGTTTAGGTTGGATATCAGGAAACAAGGCRTGTTGCAGCGTGCTCGGTGGTAAAGTGCCGCAACCTTCCTGAAAGCAGTCCTGTGTCCRGCTGTACCTCGATGCGGTGCGCGGTAACCAGTGGACTAATGACCAGTGCTGCTGACACACCGGTCAGCCCACCAGYGCAGGTGGTCACGCTGGTACTCGCACACCTGACACCTTAAGACGGAGGCAAAGAGTTGAGAGGCGGACTCTTCTGAGGTAGCAGCAGGTTTATTGCACTGAGGGGTCCAGGGCATAAGAGCCCCGAGCACAGCGGTACACAGGATTATATACCAAACTAAACAGGGGCGGCGAGAACACTGAAGGCCAATAACACGAGGGTAAGAGGGAAGAGAAAAGGCGGGACTACAGTACATACAACCAATGAGGGTAGGTGAGAGGAGGAGCAGGGGAACAAGGCCAGTGGGGCACCAAGGAAGGGAGAAYTTTCCAGAACAAAACCATATAGGGGTACACAGATTGACAGACCAACTGAACAGGGGATGTACCAAAAMCAGGGCCTAAGGGAGGGGAAACCTTCCTCACCATTACAACTGAGGGGCAGACTTTAAACYCCGCACTTAAGTGGCTGGCATCCTCTGCAGCATCCCAAGCTGCAGGCTAAGCCACCGCCACATCTAAGATGCTGGGGCACTGGAACAGGCCCCCCAGGGAAGTGGTCACAGCACCAAGCCAGACAAGAGTTCAAGAAGCATTTGGACAACGCTCTCAGGCATATGGTGTGACTTTTGGGGTGTCCTGTGAAGGGACAGGAGTTGGACTTGATGATCCTTGTGAGTCCCTTCCAAGCCACGATATTCTGTGATTCTATAGAAAGGCTTCTTATCCCCTTGGTGAGCTGAAGATCAATCACTCTGCTGGGCTATGAGTGGTTCACTGAATTTCACTTCTAGGAAATGTCAATGGGGCTACACTGCCTACAAGCCATGGGAGCAAAAAAAGGCCCAGCCACCTACCAGACACAGTGACAGCACTCAAAGCTTTTGCAATGAATTTTCAGCTCTATTGTACCATTTCCGCTGACTGTTTACACATTGTCATATATACTCATGGCTACAGTAATTCTAAGATAGTGTCATGGTTAGACCCTGAGGGAAGACCCCAGATCTCCAATAAAAATTCTTTAGAGGGATAAGATGGCAGAAAACAGGCTACAAGCTTAATAATAGTAAAATAGTTTGTTACGTTTAAAGCTCATCAAGGCTCACAGAAGAAGGTCTCAGCTCTATATTTACTGGATCTGTTCTCTTTCTCTGACTCCGACGCTGCCATGTCGGGTCTTTCCACGTGGCTGGCGCCATTTTGTCTTTCTCTGTGCGACCATACCTTTTCACTCTCTCTGACTTGGTAGAAGAACCAGTGTCTGCAAATTATGCCTGGAGGATTTGATCTTAAAAAGTCCTCTCCATATCTCTCGCGGCAGGCGGTCTCAGTGCAGTGATTGCCATGGCATGGTGGTATGCACTGACCCCCGTCAGCAGGGTCATCAGSATAAGCAGTGGGCGGCAGTGGGGAAAACCCCAAGCCGCGACTCACCACAGGCTGCACTCGGCTCCCAGCGGTGTTATGGCTGTGGGCATAGCATATTCCTTTCCTGGCGGCCGTGGCATTACAGCCACCGGCCCCAGTGACTGGTGGGACCGCGGCTCCAGGGCTGGAGCCACCCCAGAGCAGGCCTGCTGGTCCCGCAGCAGGGGAATCCCAAAATGGATGAATATGAACTTCCGCCTTCTTCCTCTCCAATATGCAAATTTTGCTAGGCGAAAACAAGCGTTCATTGGCCCAAAACTCTATCCAATCACAACCCGTAACAGACAGCAACATTTAAAATGGTTTTAAATTCAATCTTGTGTTATCTCCTAATAGATACATATATATAACTTTSTGCACTGGAAATTGAAACTGTTTAGAAACAATACTAATCTCTAAAGAAAATACTCATTCTAAAAGCCAACAGGTTATTTCTCTTACTTCCACACACATACACTTCTTCTATTATCATAAATGCTTCCAGTTTCATTAACGATTTCTGTCAATATCTAAGAGCTGTGGAACAGTTCATCACTATCTCCTCCTAGCACTCAAAGAGAAAAGAAAATAAAAGGAAAATTTGGAGTGGCAGAAAGGAGGGAAGAAAACACTCCAAAGTCTAGCAGAGAATTTTGTTCCTATTTCTTGATCACAAACTACACTGTTTCTTGTACCTAAAGACTGTTTCTTTTGGAAACTGAAATTTGGTTAATGGCCTCTGTAGTGGTTTTACCTTGGCTGGGTGCCAGGTGCCACGGTGCAGCCAGGAAACGACTCCTCTCCCTGAGCAGTGGAAAGAAGATCTTGGGTGGTGAACTGACCAAAATCCCCACCCCGTCTCCCTGCGCCGTCAGTGGGAAGGAGGGAGGGGGTGGGGGAAGACAAGGGTGTCTGTAAGGGCTTATCTTACTTCTAATTCTCCTACTGGGAGAATAAATTCACGTTGTGTCATTAAGTTGAGCCTGTTTTGCCCTTGAAGTGTCTTCTCCTGGTCCTTATCTCAATTCATTAACCCTTTGTTAAGTTTTCTCTCCTCTGTTCAGTTGCAGAGCAGAGGAGAATGAGTGAGTGGGCTTTTTGTGGATGCCTGGCATTTGGCCAGTGTCAAACCACGACAGCCTACTAGAAGAAAACTATATAAGCACACTAACTGCAAAAGATCTTGTCATACTCTGCACTTGGAGCCACTGCTTGCTGTTCTGGTTAATGAGGCATATTAAACCACGGAGGCATGCATTGCACTAATAACTGGCAGTTTATTATCTCCCCATAACTGATCTAAAATGGAGAGACCTTTCTGAATCTTGTTACATGCTTTGCACGCTTGGGTCTTGTGCTCTCAGAGTAAGGAAGGAAAAAAAATTCCCCAAACAATGCCGCTGTCTTAGGTCAGAACAGCCAGTTCTTATGCAAACACTTAAATTCAACAATGTACATTATCTTTAATGATTTTGTTTATAGCCTTACAGCACATTATTATTTGTGTTTTCCAACACGTCAGAGATGTCTACTCACTTTTGACAGTGTCCACATCAGGAGCTACAAGGCAGTAGAGGGACTTTGCACTAACTCAGGGACATCGAATAAAAGCACTGTGCCAGCAATTTGCGGCAGAGGAGTTAGGGTTCCTCTATTCCCATACAGGGCATACTGGGAAGAGAATCAGAATGCTTTCCTGTATTAAAACAAACACACTTTACAGAGTTAAAGGCAGATCAAAGTTAATAACTGAATTTTAAAAATTCATACAATTTTCTAATGAATGTGGACTCACTCTTGGGTTTGGCATAGAATACTTTTTACTGAACCATTTGCATACTGTATCTAACTGAAAATAGATAAGCAAACTTGTTTCAAAGAAAATACAACTTAAGCTCTAACAATATTTTCTTAAATGCTGGCAAACAATCCTCATTTTCGACCAAAGCCTTTTTCTATATTAGAGTGTAGTGAAAAATGATCTTAGAACATTCGACTGAATGAATATCGCCATATAGGAAAGCAATATTATTAAAATAAATGAAAAAATACAGAAATTAAATAGCTATTGCATGTTGTTTGCCCGTAATTGGTATACTTCGGTTTTAAGATAGTACTTATTCACTTCAAGCAATGGCTATTGCTTTGTTCTGGTTGGTATTTTAAATATTTTACTTCTCTGCCTGAGATATAAAACAATTACTCAATTATACACACATTTAATTAAATGCCTAGCCACTAACTAAGGTATTTCTAGATAAAACACTGCTCCTCAAGACTCAGTGTACAACATTAGGAAAGCATGAAGGTCATACGTTTATGCTCAAGTACAGGTTGTGATGAGACACCGCCCAGCAAACAAAGAGGTCTGAAATGCTCCCTTTATCCCTTTCTGTACAACAYCCAACAGTAACTGGCCTCCTTTTGTACCACAAGATTGACGGCTCAGTTCCTCTAGTCTTTAGGCACTGTCCTGTCTGAAGTATCTGCAAGAAGCAGCACACTATTCAGTAAATTACAGAGTTAGAAACCAGTAAAACTACACAGCTTTTCTAAGTCTTGGATATGAATTTTTATATAAAATTTTGGATCAGTAAATACTGAGTTTTAAGTCCCATTTGAGGTGGTTGTATATTGGGGGTTTTTTTAATGCCTAAATGCAGAACTACACAAAGAAACTGAGTAAGCAAATGATGGACTGGAAAACCTCTTYCCTTGTCACACTGTGCATTTCAGCCACATCCCAACTGCATGCTGGGACAAAACCTGGCTGTGCATTAACCTCTGCATGCTCTCARTGTCACTGGAAGGAAATGTACACATGGAGGGAAGATGTAGCCTACCAGTCAGCTGGGACAACCGGGAAAAAACAGTGGTTAAACATAGCCTAAGAGTTTTGGAGAAGGCAGGAAGATGGGCTTTCGCATGTTCAGAAATCTGGATAAACTGTATTGGCTGAAGTGAGAATGGTGTAATTCAAGGCTCCTTATCAAATCTGTCAATTTGCCACTATTTAATTGAAGCTTTGAGCCAGAGAGTGCCAGCTGGGACTGGACAGGAAACCTGCAAAGAACTCTATCACAAATGACAGAATCTCGTGGGGACTTGCACTTGGCTGCACAGCTGAAAGTATCACACCTTAGGCAGAAGATCACTGGAAATACAAGAAATGTGTAATCATGCTGTCTGGGCTAGCATGTATATTGCTGTATTTCAACTGGAAAAAAACCGCTACTTTCATCAGAAATACCTTTATAACCCTTTGTACACCTTTTCCTGATGAAAAGTTCCGTGAAACAAAGAAAAAATGTGTATGTTTAAGAAATTGATAATCCTTATATATAATTCTGTGAATGCAATCAAGTATGAACAGTTCTCTCCTGATCATTCCACCTCAAGGGAATAACTAAAGAAATTAAGGTCTCACAATGTTTGACTCAACATGTATGTATTAACATGCCTAGGTCCATGTGACATCATATTTCAGCACCACTTTCTCCTAACTTATAGACGAAGTTTAGTTTTAATTTACTTGAAGTATCACACAAATTGAGGTGAAGAGGGCAGCAACATCTTACAAATCAATTCAAATAGATCAAATCTTGCAACACTTGAAAGCAACATGAAGAGGCACTGCCATATGAGATTATCTGATTTACCTCATTGCTGTAACTTACAAAAATTTCATTGTTACTCAGTGAAGACACCAAAATTTCTTTTTACTCAGGAATATTGTTTTSTCTGAAGAAAATTATGTACGTTCATAAGGAGTTTGTAATGTGTTTTTGTCTTCTGCTTTTCAAGTCAGGAAAAAATTTGCTACCTCCTTACATTTACTTTATTATTTTTATATATCTGTGATTTTTTTATGGATTAATATTTACATGGAAAACAAGTAACTAAAACCGTGTAAGCAAATCACTACATATATTTTAAGTTGTATACTATTTCTCAGAACTACAATTCTATATGAAGAGTGTATATATGATTGTAACTCAGTTTCAGAAACATCTGCATCATCCTAACAACAGCCTTTCCTATCCTCAGATACAAACTGTTTGCATCAGACACATTTGGCTTGGGGTCTGGGGAGGGACCAAAAAGCTCACAGCAAAACCATGTATGACGTGGAACAGGTATTGCTGCAGCAGCCCAGCTGACTGCTTGCTAATAGCAGCTTGTGTTCACAAGCACTCCAGAGGACGCTGAAGGAATCACCATGCAACTTCAGACACAGTATTAGCTCTTGCTGGAGGTCTGGTCATTAACAATTGTCTCCATTACTACTTTTATCTCTTTTTTTCTGGCCACAAAAATATCAGCATATTTAATATGAAATTTCTGCTTACATTTATAAAGCAAGGGAAAATGTGACTATAAAACATCTTCATAAGAATAGTTAAATTATATACAATATTATCCACAACAGCTGAAGTCTAGTGACTTTGGTAGATTCTGATCTTTCATTTTTAAGTGAATGAGTAAGGCAGGACCATCTTCTCTGCTATGCCAGTTTGAGTTACCCATACTCGAGTTTAGTCTCACAACTCAAACACTGCGGCTGCACGTAATAGTCAGAAGAAACACCAAATTACTTACACAGCCAATAATTTAATGCTGTCATTGACAGCAAACACATTTCAGCTCTCTCAAGCTACCTTTATTGTAAGGCATTTAAAGGTCACTGGCTTAAGCTATTGATTTTTATTTGCACAGAAATCAGGACAGAGGCAATATCTGATTTACACTTCTAATATTCAAGGGCTGAAAAGTTCAGACTGTGGACAAAGTGAACAATATTTTACATGGCTATTATGTACTTTCTGTATTATGGAAATACTTAAGACCCCTAGTCTGTCCTAGTTGTACAACAAAGATTATTTACTATCCCAAAATCACTATCATCCGAGAAACAATTAACTAAATAGAACCCTGAGGGAATACTAAAGACTACTGCTGCTTATAGTGATAGATTGTAGTAAAAAAAAAAAAAATCAAGAGCAGCCTGAACATTTCAATGGGCAGAGCAGAGAAGGAAATGGAAGAGGAGATTTAACAAATGTGTGGAAGAAAATGAGCCAGAAAACAACACTTAACAAATGACGGAAAGAGACGGGAGCTGACAAGTTGCAACAGTACTTGACCTCTCAATAACTGCTGGGTTAAGGGCATTAGAAAACACACATCACAATTTGAGATGCACCAAAAGTGGGAACTCCTGTAGTGCTCTAAGCATGTCAASGGAGAGCAAGTTCAGCAGTGCAGAAAGAACAGAGGTTTAACAACATCTAAGCAGAGGTATCTACCTGTTTTCAGAGCAGAAGATTAATTTCAAACCACCTTCTTAAACAAATACTCTGTGACAACAGTAGAGAATTAGTTGGTTTGCTCCCAATGCTTCTTTCTCTGTGGGAAAAGGTAACAATATATGTTGTTCTTGGGGTTTTACGGGTAGAAGGCTTGTCTTCTAACACCCCTTGGGAGCAAAGACTATATTTTCAGTGAAATAAACATAATACAAAGTCATTCACCACGTACTGTTACCTCCTCCTTTAGTTACTAATATTAACTATTTTATTTACACATTTGTGAGATCTACCAAGCTTAAGAATGAATTTCTGAAGATTACATACTTACATTTGTAATGGTTAAAAGTTTGCTAAGAAAACAGGTGCTAATAATAATAGTAATTAGAAAAATTATACCATCTGAGAGGAATTAATTACTCAGTTTACTGTGGAGGAGGAGACRACTGTGGAAAGAGAAAAGTTACGACAACACATATACACCACAACACGCATTATCCCTCTTCCCCAAAACAAACAAACAAAACACAAACAAACAAAAGCCCAAAGCAAAACAGCCCAGCATGAAATATCATCAAAGAAACATCAAAAAGAAAGTGAAATGAAAATATAATGTCAGTAATGAGGAGTCCCAAAATACAAGCCACACAACACCACAATGGTAACTGCAGATTGGACAAACGCTTTGATTCTGACAACACTTAGATCTTAGTTTCTTAAGACACACCCTTCATTTTTCCTTCCCTACTCCTAGCAGGATTGCCACTGAAGAAAACGTGAAGTGTTTTAAGATAAAGAACCATATAGTTTACAAGAAATGCTGAAAGGCAGGAAGATCAGCACTGCCTTGACTCTATTCAATATGCCATTATGAGGCCAAGATCTCTACTGCCACTTCTATTTGTTACAAGAACAATTAATATAATAAAATTAATAAAATTAACAGCTACCTGGAGCTCTGTGTTCATCCCAGAAATTACAAATTGGTTTATTCTAATTCTTCTGCACCTACAAAACCAGGTGTATTGTAAAGGTGTATGTAGGAAGCACTTAAAGATCCACTCTCTCTCCCCCTCACCCCAAACCAACCACTCCCTCAGCTGTAACAAGCCACATCTACAGGTCTCAGAAATACTATTTGGAGACCTTCTAATTTATTTTGGGAAATACCATCAGTTTTAGCTTTCCTATGTTGGCTCAGAGAATCTTAGACATGGCTTTATATAGATCTATCCAGCACGTGCCACCTACATAACCTATTAAAAAGTCATTTTAAAAGTTTTGAAATAAAACATAAAAATTCAGGTATTTTTCTCTGGAACACTGCATTCTGGTCCTGGAAATATGCACATGGAAAAGTGACGGTATGAGGCACAAATACAACTGCAGGATGGATAATGCTACTTTGTCCTCCCTAATATTAAAATCAAGAACAGTTTAAAAGTGACAGCCACAGCAATCACCTTTAAACTTTTCTTTCCATCTTAAAGTAAGATGCTTGTTAGAAAAATAGTTAGGAAAAATGTTAAAAAGAAACTTTTTTTTTTTCTTAAATTTAAGGGTATATTTTTAATAGGACAAGTATGACCCAAGGATCCAATCCTGTAAGCTGTTTCGCAAGCTTGTACCTAGATCCAGTCAAGCCGTGACTCTAGGGGAACAGGCGAGACCCGCATCCCCAACTTTACCCGCGGCCAAGCCTCGGGGCCACGCCGGTTCCTCTTGTGCGCAGCACGCCTGGAGAGCCGAGCGGGGCTGCCGCGTGGGCCGGAGCTCCGGAAGAGAACGGGGAGACCCGACACCTTGCCCGCCGCACCCCCGGCCGTGCCGCACGACGGCCGGGGCGGGCCCGCTGCCCCCGCTGCCCGCGGTGCCGTCGGGCGCGGCTCCAGGCGGGCAGACCCAGCCGCCGGGCGCACCGGGGCAGGAGCCAGCGCCGCGCTGCCCGACGGCCCGGCGAGAGGGGCACAGCAGGTGCCACCGCGCCGGCCGCCTTCGCGCCCCGGACGGACGGACGGACGAGACGGGGCGCTCCCGCCGCCCGCTCTCACCTTGACTCCCCTGCCACGCCGCGTACCAGAGCAGAGGGAAGGCGGCGGCGAGGCACAGCGCCGTCAGGAGCTGCCCGTGTAGCAGCCGCATCTCCCGCGGGCGCTGCCCGCACGCCCCCCGCGCCACCGCCGCCTCCGCCCGCGCAACGCCGGCCGGGCGTGTCCGCGTCGCGCTGCCCTGCCCGCCCCCTGCGCCGGGCCGTCCTGTCCCGCTGCCCGCCGGGCGGGGCCGCCGAGCCCTCCCRCTGCACAGCGGTGTCCCCCGGGGAGCGGGCACCCGTCAGTAGGGATGTGCACGGTGTAGCGCGGACACGCAAAGTGAAGCGGGGACACCCGCTCCGCCCGCCGCCCTGTTTTCCCACGAGACACATCAGCCTCGTGAACGAGCGCCCACGCCAATTCTCGCTGCAAAGCCCCAGGCAGAGCCCTTCGCTGCCATCAGCCCTTCCGATGCTCGGACCCACACTGAAAAACCTCTTGACTGTGGCAACTATAGGCTGTGTTCTCACGGCAAAAGCGTCTCGGACCGGGACTTTGGCAGGTGCTGTTGAGCCCTAGTCACAACATTGTAATGGTTAACATTATTTTGCTCATTTAAAGCCAATGGGGCATTTGTTTGCATATTGCTTATAAGCTTGTATCAGGAGGCCAAGCTGTAGTGTACAATTAATACATGCATTTAGCACAGTCACAGAATCAGGTAAATAAACCAAGCTTTTCAGTTCACCTTTAAAGAAAAAGGAGGGCAAGCAGCTGCAAAATCTAACCTGATGAATGTACATTGATAACGGTATTATACTTCAGCCATTGTACCTTGCTTCACACATGTGCCTTTCCATTTAGGCAGGCACACCTCTTTCCCTTTTAAGGTCTTTAGCAATCTACCAGCAAACAAAAAATTAGTCACTGTTTAGAATATATCTTCTATAACATAGTTAATAAAGGGAAGGGATACCTTATTTACCAAGGTTCCTGGAACCACTTACAGTGACACAGTCCTATTAGAACCACTAAGTAAAAATGTTTCTCTCTCTTATACCTGATTAGCAGGTATTTGGTGGCTTTTGCTTTGACATGTTCTCTACCTGCTCACAAATCTACCCTCCATTCCACACCTATGATAAAGAAAATATGGTTTCCCATTCTGTGTTGCAAACATCCAAAGGACAACTTCAGAAATCAGACTGGGCTTGGGTAGCTAATAAAAGCAGTAAGCCGTTTGCTATCCAAACTGTTATCTACTTCCTTAATGCACTACTAGCATATATAATTAATTACTTTATTTACCCAGAGGACATAGTATTTTAAATAATTTGTTTTCTAAAAATATGCTTTTATGATTAATACAGTATCTCTGCCCTCCTTTTCTCTATTTGCTTACTTAACAATTTCATCTCATTTTGTACCAACTCCCAAAATAATTTGCAATAGTGTTGTGTAAAGCAAACCCAAACCCTACAACAGTGGTATCCGGACACAGATGTGTCCTAGTGTCAATGCTACCTTTATGTGCCACTCTTTATACTACCAAGAGTATAACTATGTCCTTTTTGGAAATCTTAGACCCTACAAATTGTATATTTCTGCTCTGACAAGGTTAGTACGACCTTCCTGTGTTTGAATTATGATACGGATGGGTTTACTTCTCTGTTTACTAATTACTTTGAATTATAAATGTTATTATTCATTAATAATTCAGGAGACTGCTAGTAGCCTGCATCAGTATACAAATGGAGAACTAAAAATCTGAGTATGTCTCCATAAATCACTGTGAAGCCTCGAGTTAAACCTTGCTATTTCTGGCCTGTACTCATTTGTTCTAAACTTCCCTCYTCCTTCTGTTTCTGTATCTTTCAAATTTTTACTGAGAAATCTTCTTTAAGCTACACTTTAAATATGTAYTTATAATTGGCTAATAGGACGCAATACAATCACAACTCAATCCTTTTCTCCTACTGCCTCTCCATCACAATTTCTCTGTACTAGTTAATAAACTAAAAGCTCAAGGCACCAATTTTGATGGAGGATCAATATAGATTTTGGCACATTTGCAGTAAAATAGAGATTTAGAACTAAGAGGAACAAATGAGCATTAAATATGTCCCAAGTCATGAATAAAATGCATTTTAATTGACTGGTTGGTGTTCTACCTGTTATAAAGCAAACATATGTAGTCAAGCAGGAGGGCTGCTGAAGATAAGAGTAACAGAAATCTAACACACACTTAATTTTACCTTATTTTCAGAGCCGGTAAGAACAACAGAAAGAAAAAAGCCAAGACCATCACATATTTCCTAATAACAAACTAACACAGTGTACAGGGAATGTCCATGAAGACTGCCACTGACTGCATTAGATATGATTTATTAAGGCTGATSCAGTTACTCAGCTGTGCTGAGTTGTGGTGATTGTTTACTTGATGCTCATTTCAGATACTAGCTCATTAACTTACAATGAGGTAGTGCATTAAGTGATCCTCAAAAAAAAATCAAAAATCTGATTAATGAAACTGTCATGAGCTTCCACTGCATTGGGACCTACCTGCAAACAGGCTTCTTTATCTGCTCCATGCTTCCTCAGTATCTTTCTCCTGGTGTTTTCTTCATATGTTATTTCACATGCTCAAGAACTGTATACAACTGGAATAAGATGCACTGGGGGTTTTGCAGGGTGTTAATTGTTATCTCCCATCAGCAGACTTTCTGCATTTTTGGCAAACTGATGATCTTTGAAAATATTCTATAGAAGGACACATTACTGAGTAACCTCTAATACTTAACACCAAGCAAGAGATTCAGTGGACTAGTTCTCCCTACCTGCAGGAGAGAGTTCCTATGCTTGTCCTTGTGCTTGGTAACTGAATGTCTTGTCTTGCTCAGATGATTTTTCCACATTTTTGATACTGTTTTCATACATCTTTGTGTARGCAAGAGTAGAGACAAGAAATATTAAAATAAATATTTGACAAAATACAGGCTCATGGGTGAGCCAAGCAATGGATTATTTTGCATGTCCTTCATCTGCAAGGGTATATGAACCTATAACAATACATAACAGTCGCTGCCATGGAAAGTTTTCTGACTATAGACAGATCTAACTGATACTGCTGGTTATTTGCCCTGCTGTCACCTAAGAAAAGGGATTTTAAAAGGTGAACAGGTCACGATCTTTACTTCAACCAAAGTCTCTGTGAAGGTAATACTGGAGGGCAACTACTGAACACAGAAAGAGGAAGGTAGAATTAAATTTTTTTAAAGCTACTGCATTGTATTTTTGACTGTCTTGATATAATTTATGAACTGACTGAACATGATACAGAAGCATCTTGCATGATACCAGCGCTAACATTTGTCTAAAATGAAACATGCCTGTTTTGCAATTTATAAAAAGCTGTGAAAAAACTGTCAAAACATGCTATAATATTTTAAARTAAGTAAATTTAATTGGTCACAGATTTTACTTTAAAATACAGATTTAAAGTGAAGAAAGCATCGTATGAGCAAAAAAAAAGTATAGGCTAGACTAAAACTTTCATTTTTTAAACTCTCGTATTTCAGAAGTGCTTAATTTAAAGCAAGACCTTAAAATTGTCAAGCTTACCTCAACAAATCTGGTTATATCAGAGAAAAGTACTGTCAGGTACATTGCACATATCAGGTGCTATGTACTGTCCACACCAGATACTCTACATATCAGATACTCTACATATCAGTCCTGAAAAATAGAAGCAAAGAGAACTGACTGAGAAAACAAAAATCCCATACTGCGTGTATGTATTGTTACACTAAATCAAAATAGGAAGTGGAACAAATTCCAAAACCCATAGTAGAAGTTACTTTGGTTCTTTACCATTCCACAGAAAAAAGGGAATTTCTACTTAAGTAGAAATATAATGAAAAAATATTCATACTGGTATGAAGGTATTTAATCCATTAAAAGATGCCATGGAAAGTAAACCCCTGAAGCAGCAGAATGGTTTAAATTTGGTATTTCAACCAAAGTCTCATCAGCTAGAAATTTCCCTGTGTTATTTGTACAGACCCATGCTTTCAGGATGCACCTGCTGGACTTCCTAAAATTCCAGTAGCTCCTGCTTTTAATGAACCATCTCCACACAATCCATGCATGGGCAGAAAGACTGACAGGAAGGACCTGACCACCCTTCCATTTCTCCATGTTGTAACAATTCTTCTGCCTTTCCAACATCAAACTAACACCCTGCTGCTGCTGTAGCCAGGACTTCTCTGACAATAAGCTCTCAGCCCAGCTATGTTTAAATCCCACAGCAGCAGTGGGATCTTTTTTCCAGAATTATTTGCTTAGCGTTGTTTCACATACAAACTAGGTGGGAGCTGTAGCTCATATCCAGGTCCAGCAACATAGACAAATTTCTTTCTTCCAGTTTCTGTTATCAGTTCTTAGGCACTGCATCTTTTATATTTTTTTCAATATATCTTCTGGGTTTTGGCTGTCTGAGAACAACTTATATGCAGGTAATGTAATAAAACCTTTATGTCATCCTGTCACCAAGTAAGAATACTTTTCAACAGAGTCAAGTACTTTTGAGCTTATTTTCATGCAATGCTCCAATGCTTTGAAAGTCAGATTGCTCCCATAAGAAGTTACATTTCCTCTTAACATGCAACATGCACCAACTCTCCTCATAGTTTTTAACAGTAGGAATAAGACCTGCAAACAATCGAAGTTCACACATCAATGATTCCCCCACATGAAACTCTGCACTCCATGACTGCAGAAATCCAGACAGGATGCCAAACCTGTTGGTCCACCAGCTGAAATCCTCTATGGGACACAGGCCACCAGACCTGCTGTGTGGCTTTTGATCTTGTGTAAAAGGTACTTCAATTTCCACACATCAAAAAATATATCAGATGTGGTCAAGTAAGTCTGTCAGCYCCCTTTCAACACTCCAGATTTTGCATACAATTCTGCTGTGTTCAACCCGTGTTTACTGAAACAATCGTTAATTATAATACAATGGAAGTAGTGACTGGAACTAAATGGAACACTTAGGCTGAACCTCCATTCAGCAAAGTCCAGGCAGGATCCTTGGCAACACACTCCTTAAAATCATCAAGCTCAACTGTTGCAAGTTATGGAACATGTAGGATTTTTGTAAGAAAGGTTGTTCTTTGATCTCTTCTACTTTCAAGCCTAATCAACGAGAAGGAAGATTGAATCCATGAAACAGAGAGCAGCCAACAAGCTCTAAGTGATGCCCAGGTGTTAGAAAAACAAATTACTTGTTGGTAGAATTGCCCTGTCAGGGTTTAGGGCTGGATATGCGTCAATGATCTCAGACCCAGCGGGAGGTTTAACAAAGCGTGGGAAGAAGGATGTACCACTGTGGGCACTGTGGATGTCCCATAGTGGACACAAAGAATGCAGAATTCAGGGGCACAAGGACATTTGGCAGAACTCCCAAGATATGGAAAAAACAAATGAAGACAACTCAGTAATTGTGCTGAAATCSGTTCTTACTGGGTAGAAAGTAATTCCGGCAGGGGCAGATCCCAACTAACCCACTGAGCATGGGACTAATTAGCATGGGAAGTGAGAAAATCGTTAACCAATAGAAGATAGAATACTAATTAATAAGAGAACTATGTGACTCGTAGCCAATGAACACCGAGCCCTTTGTTTGCTAAACCGTATAAATAGTGAAAAGCTCTTGATAGCTGGGGCGCTTGATTTGTGGATTATCAGGGAGCACTCAGGTCTGCGCAACCTGAAATAGATTATCTACGTCTCTCTCGAGTGTGTCATTATTGGCTTGCTGCACACTGGGTAACAAACCCGATTTTTGCAGGCAGCAGTGACAGCCCCGGCAGGGACAGCGCTGCCCGGCCCGGCACGGCAGGAGGCGGGCGGGCACCGGCCAAGGGAGCAGGAACATGCCGAGGCCGGCAACGGCCACCGGGAAAGAGAAACCTCTTCCCAACCGGCACTTCCGCCGCGTCCCGTGCCCGCGATCACTTCCAGGTCGGGAGTTGGCTTCCGGCGGGATGTTGTGGGCGGCCGGGCGCCGCTCGGGCCCCGCCGTGCTCTGAGGGGCCGCGGCGGCCCGGCCGCGAGGGGGCGCGGGCGGGGCGGGCCGGGAGCAGCGTCCGGGGCCGGGCCGGGTTCGGGCCCCGCCGGCGCGGGGCCGCCGCCCGCGGAAGAATGTGGGCGCACATCTGGGGGTTCCTGTACAGCAACTACTTTCGGTTCTGGCTGAAGTGGATCCTGCGGCTGCTGACGGGGAAGTGCGAGCTGCAGCGCGTCCTGGGCGGCGCGGAGGCGGGCGCGCGGCGGACGCTGAGCGTAGGTAATGGAGGGGCCGGGGCAGGGGCCGCTGTAGAGCTTCGGAAACGGCGTGAAGAGCAGCAGAGTCACAGGATTATTTAGCTTGGAAGAGACCTCCAAGGTCATCGAGTCCGGCCATTAACCCAGCACTACCAATCCCACCACTAAACMATGTCTCCAAGTGCCCCATCCACACATCTTAAATCCCTCCAGGAGTGATGATGACTCAGCCATTGCCCTGGGCAGCCTGGTCAGTGCTTGACGACCCTTTTGGTGATGACATGTTCTCTAATAGCCAAGCTAAACGTCCATTGGCACAATCTGAGGCCGTTTCCTCTTGTCCTGTCACGTGTCACTTGGGAGAATGGACCGACCCCACCTGGCCACAACCTCCTTTCCAGTGGTTGTAGGGAGCGATAAGGTCTCCCCTATGATCTCCAGTAGCTGGAAGCCAGTACCTGTTGTGCGTCCCCTGAATTGTGTTTTCACTCTTCTCTTCATCCCAGCTACCGTATGAGAATTTTAAATCAATGCCAGAGCTGATTTCCTTTTCTGCTTGCTAAGGAAATTCCAGTATCATCAAAAAGTGAATCGGAAATCATACCTTTTCCCCCAGAGTTTTCTCATCACTTCGTGTAGGTTTTTACCTTCCTGTTACTACAAACATTCACGCAGCACAGACAGACGTAAATGCGTTTTTTTGAGTTGAGGGAGGAAGAGTGATTTAACTTACAATACTGCTTGCTGCCGAATTTTGATCTAAAATAGCAATTCAAGAAACTGCTTAACATTTTTGTGGTTTTACAATAGCTTGCGGAAGTGACCTTACTTCCTTATTTTTCAGTAATAAACACAAAATAATTTCTGAGAACGGGAAAATACCAATTGACATATTTATCTCGACATCTTTTCAAATTTTATTTGTTTTCTACATGTAATGGATGTTTTAAAAAATCCAAGTGTACTTTCAGCATTGTACTCAAGAGTTAGAAAAAATTCCGTGTAAATTAAGACAGTTACCTGATACCTGTTCATTTTGAGTAATATTTTATTGCATGTAGAAGAGGGATGCAAACTTTTATAATACTTATATACTGCTAGAACACCTATTGTCAGTTATTTAAAACAGTTCAATTTAACTGTGGCATCTGCTTTTTTTCTGTATTGCAGAACATTCACTGGAGTCATCAAAGAATAAGGTAAGAGATGCTAGAGATTAAAGTGTAATAAGACCTTCTTTCAGAGACAGATCCCAGAAAAATAACGTGCATTCACTTTCTGAGAGTGGAGAACTGTAGAGGAATAAAAGGCAGAGAGGAGAAAACTTGGAATTTTGGGTTCTGTATGCTAGGGGTTAGTTAAGGTTTCTCAAAAAGAATCCCATGTCTCTTCAAATGTTTGTTTCCATTGAAACCTCAGCTTTGTTAGCTCCCTGTCCCCTAATTCTTAAACATTACTTCCTTGGCTGCATGTGTTCCAATTGGATTAGGAAGAACATGTTTCAATTCAGCAGTTGAAAGAAAACAAGAACCTAGACTAAGCAATTTCCAGCTTTTTATTTATTCTTTATGAAACTCTTGTGTAAACATTGTTGTTTACAGCCTGACAAAGTTACAAATTATGCTTTTATGTAATTATTGCAGATCTTTTGTATGCAATTTGAGCCAGTTTATCATAAGTAATTGCAATAAATTGACCTTTCTCCTCATATAGCAAATAATACACACATGGCAGATATACAGAGAATAATAATAAAAGTAGATGAGTTCTGCGTTTCTCATGAAGTCATTTACTGTGTTAACTTYCTAGGTTTTAAGAAATGCTGTACATGTTGAAGAAGCTGAAGTGGAGAACTGTGTCAGAGATGTAATGAAAGAAAAGAAAATCGAACAGAAGGATACGGGGTGTGTTTGGAAACCTCTCAGTTCTCACTTCTTAGTGTGTTCTTCTAGTTGCTTAACCTGATGCAATATTTAGGCCATTCAACACAAGTATTTAGAATGAAATTAGAAAATAAGGTGTGGTTATGTCCTCATCAGTTCTAGAAAATAAATTGCCAATTTTAATTAATGTGGATTTGGGATTACTGCATCTGTTTTGCAAGTGCCTTCTGTTACTCCATATTTCTAACTAATATGAGTACTGCATAGGTTGATTACCAGAACTATGTCGTTGCTTAGATATATTTGAGATAGTGATGCCTGATTAATGTTTGCATTCATCTGCATAAGTAATTAGTGTATGAGAGGGAATAGTCAAAATTTTAAAGTTTAGTGAAATGCTTCTTTGAAACCATAAGTGTTTCTGACAAAGTTTGACTTTAAGACTTACAAAAAGTTTAGGGGTAGGTGAAGGTACAGGGTCAGGATGATATGTAGAGTTTTCTTGTGTCATAACAGATTTTAGCTTAAGTTATTTTTTTCATCCATAATTTAAGGTAATAGAGTCTGACTGCAGCACTGGAATCAGCTAGAGGTTTTTAAAGTATATAAGATCCATGTAGCAGTGCACTTAACCAGTATGCTGTAGTTTGAGAGATACACATAAAACACGTCCTAGTTCTGGTGTTTACATTGCATTAATATAAGAAAGGTCTTATCTGGTAATTCAAGCAAGAATTTATGGCTAAGTAGGCCTATTTAAAAGCTTCTTTATGGTGTTTTGTTATTATTTCAGGTTTAAGACAAATCTGCATATATCCTTACTGCAGATATCAGGTTATAAGAAACTGTATTTGAATGTGGAAAACTTAAGGAAGGTCCCATATGATTCGGAAAATGAAGAACACGAGGARCAGTTAATTGAGGTGAAATAATTTTTTAAATACAAGCGGTGTTTGGTTGTTTAGTTTTTTCCCCTTCAAGTCCAACACCTTAAGTGAACTTATTGGCACTAGTCTTACCAGCTGGCCTATTTAAAGCTCTTTTCTACTTAAAAAATGCAAAGCCATTATAGAAGTGACACATTAAAATAAAACCTCAAAGCAAAAGAACATAAGTGACCTAGAGTTAGTTGTACTGGAATTATTTTGTGTGAAATCAGACATAACAACAACATAAAAGTAGCAGAGTAGGTTTTGTGATGGGTCGCTGAAGCATCGCTACTAAAAAGATATTTAACCTTATGCACGTCTAAATTTGTAAACCAAGAATTACTAAATTWAAAAAAAAAGACACTAGTGTTTTCTAATTGCTGCATCCCAGTCAACATCAAGGAAAATAAAAATTATCAGTAATGTGTTTTAGGTAACAATAAATAATAGCAACCAGAGAATACAACACTGCTTGGGGCCTTTTTAAATAACTTTTACTGTGCCAATATATTAGCCTGTCATTTTTTTAGCACTTTCTAATTGTCTCAGCTTGCTATGCAAGTCCCAACATTGACGTATTAAGTACTCATTGAGAAGTTGTACATCAGTTTATAGCTGTCCTATCACAAAGTGATGCATAAATTAATTTCTGAGGTGAAACAAGTCTTTGTTTCTTTAGTATTGATACAGCATCTTTGTCTGTGAAGGTAAATGATCCCATTTAATGTTAAATGTAATAATTTTCATAATTGCTGAAGTGAACCATTGTAGCATGACTCCAGATTGCCACTAGCAGAAAAGAGCAGCATTGCAGCAGATTGTATCCCGTTTCTTGGTGAATGGTTTCTAGTGTGCAGCAGCAAGTGTTCTGAATTATGTGACTTGGAATATTTGAGCAGCTGTGTGTAACATGGAACCATATTTGTGCAGCTCTGGAATTTGCTAATGCCTCACGAGAATCTGAAGGCCAGAATCAGCAAGCAGTGGTGTGACATTGGCTTCCAGGGTGATGATCCCAAAACAGACTTCAGAGGAATGGGGCTGCTGGGCTTAGTGAATCTGGTGTAAGTGAAAAGAACTGTTTTATTTCTTTTGTAACTAATTTTCAATATCTGTGTATTTTCTCTAGTTAGTGCTATTTCTAATAAAAACAGAATAGAAGCAAATAGAAACCAGTATGTTCAACATTTCTAGTGGCTGCACATGTCTAAACATGTGGTGTGGTTGGGTAAGGACAACAGGTGAGGGAAGGACAAAAATTTGCCTAAGACACCTTATTTTTTTGTTGTCATATGATAGATTTGGTAGGTTGTAGCTAACTTGTCAAAAGCTTTAAAAATTCCTGAATTAATTACTGTAATGAAAAATAAACAAGTTTACATATCTTTGCTAAGCTAATTTGTGGACTAGGTTGAACTTCCTATTTGATGTTCAGATCACAGTGTTGTTTTTTTTTGACAGTTCATGCTGAACATAATTTAGTTTGCTACCTTTTCCTCGGTTTTCATTTGGTACCATGTTGCAGTTAGAGAGTAGTTTTCAGCTTTAGTTTAAAGCTACAAATTTTAATATTGAACACAGTGGTTTTTTTAAATGAACTTAAAGTAATATTTTACATTGCCAGGTATTTTAGTAAGCATTACACCAATGAAGCTCGTCAGATCCTTTCTCGATCAAATCACCCAAAGTTGGGGTAAGTCACTCCATGATTTTTTTCTGGCTGCTTCAGTGTAATAACTCATGTGAAGACTGTCAAGTATGTGTCCAGAAAATGAAGAGGAAAATATATGTGGGGGTTTTTCCATTAAAGAATTAAGAAAGGGCCAAAATAGAAGGGTGTGAGAAACCAAACACAGAAATTAGTTTCTAGTTGAGAACTGTGTACAGCTTTTTTTTTCAGAATGGATTTGTTGGGACAAAAATGTTGCAAAATATTGTCTTCAGTTAACACAGTGAACACCTTTAACGTGGCAGTTAGTTTTATTTGTAAGAGATTAGATTTATAAATTCATACTTATTTTTCACCTTCTTGTTGATCCTATGTTGGGATGGTATCGATTACCTCTTAAGGTCCTTTTTTTTGGCTACTGTAATAAGTAATAACAAACAGATGTTTTCTTGTTGTTCAACTTTAAATTTGTTTTTGAAAACGTTGCATATTTAAACATTTAGCTAATTTTACAGGGAAATATACTCTAAAGCCAGTCAGATAAAATAATCTGATCCATCTAGTCCCCAGTTAACTTGGTGAGCTACCAAGAACAGGAGTCCTTCATGACTTTGATTGTAAATAACATCACCCTGTGCAACTCTGTCATGAATAGGATATCTGCGACTTTTTGCTTAATTACATAACCATATAATTGACACAAATGAATTAATTTTTCRTTTTCCTTCGTCCATAACCCTTTAACTGTTGTTTAAGAATTTCAATTGTGGTCCCATGCAACAGAAAACCAGATATTTTCACCTTGAAGAACAGGTTGAAATAGCCATTCCATTTACACTGCAATAATGTTTTTCACATCCAGTTTTTAATATTCCAGCAGATCTAAGGATTTCAAGTGAGCAAGTTGAGGTCAATGTTGATTAGCCTTACCATCTCAATATTGCAGTAACTTTTACATGCTTAGATGCACCAGGAAATGGTCTGTAGGCTGGAGTCAGCTCATCAACAAGTATCACAGGAAAATTCGCTCTCACAGCTATCCTAAAGCAGACTGTTCCAGGGAAGCTTTTTAAGTCTTTAAATCCATAAGATAAAACTGTGATTTGTGTTGCAGATACTCTTATGCCATAGTTGGGATCAATCTGACAGAGATGGCATACAGCTTGCTGAAGAACGGTGCTTTAAAGGCTCATCTCTACAACACGGTCTCTGGGTTGCCACAGATGGAGCATTTCCATCAGTTTTACTGTAAGTATCTGTAGCTTCTCTAATACAGACTCCTGAGGGGAGGCCACAATGTAGAGCTTAGGCTCTCTGGAGTGCCTTTCCACTCTTTTCTCAAACAGCAAGCTGTTTGTCTTCTGGATTGAGTTTCATCTGATGCTTAAAAATCGTGCTGCAGAAATGTCCGCTTAAGGGGTAATTTCTGTGGCTTTCTATATATTAGAGACTACAGTCTGAGAACTCATTATTTGCAGATTTATATTTTTACTCATTATTACAGCATCCAAAAGCTTTCTGTAGATGAGGATAGACAGTCCTTGTTTTAAGGGGTTGAAGAGTCTAAAGGATCATTCTAGGACTAGCTAGATCACGGCACAAATTGTGGAGGTCATTTTTGTAGATCTCTATTTTATTTTCTTTACAGGTTATCTAGTTTATGAGTTTGACAAGTTCTGGTTTGAAGAGGAACCAGAAAGCATTATGCACTTCAACCACTACAGAGAGAAGTTCCATGAAAAAATTAAGGGTCTTCTACTGGATTGCAATGTGGTACTGACCTTACAAGATACAAAGAAACTTTAATTCCTTAGCATTATATGAGGTTCTGCATCAAAAATTGAATGATGCATTCGGATGGAAGTTTTGTGTGTTTCACCAAAAACTGTCTAGCAACAGAACTTTTTTTTTAACGTTTAAAAAAAAAAATAAGCAAAATTCAGTTAAGAAAGCTTGGACAATCAACCTCTGTTTACAGGTATTTTTATGCTATTCTCCAAAGGGCAGCTTTTTGAAAAGAAAGTGAAACAAAACCCAGTGAACAAACCAACACAAAAACCAACCCACACATCTCAAGAGCCTCTGGAGCATTTGCTTTCACATTTTCTTTTATACTTCTTGGTGCAGGAACATGGAGCATCATGATTTCTRTGAATAGGTTTGACTGTTAATTGTCTTTTGAAAAACAGTTTGACTTTTCAGATTTGAACCTGGATTCCAACTTTCTAACATAATAGTTGAAGTTCAGCTTTTAGTTGAAATTATTGTGGTTTTAAATTTTTTGTGTTCTTGTTCCTTTACATGTCATTGATTGTTCACTCATCAATGTTAAATTTCTCTGTAATTAGGAGGTCCTCAAAGAGGATGTATTATTTGTTTATAATTTTGGAGAAGAGGCTTAATCCATCAGCATATTGATGTACTTACTAGAAATTACTTCTGGATAAGGAAGTTTATCTATGGATTTGTACCAGCCAGTTCCTATGCTTGGAAGAAGTTTAGTTTGCAAACAAACAAAAAAGAACCTCAAGTCATCAGCATGAGGATAAGATCCTCAGGCTAAAGCTACTCCTTCTAAAAGTATTCCTACTGTAAAAACTTTTGTTTCTTTCTAGACTTGGTATCTTTTGTCAGCCCTTTCTTTTAGCAGCTAAGGGGGTATTCTTAGTGGGAGGTACAAGAGATCTAGTTTAGCCCTTTTATAAAGTTTAAAGAAAAACCTTCATTGCAGCTGCAATTCTTATTTTGGAAAAATAAATTTGCATCTGAGTAAAAGTCTCTAAAAAGATGTATTTGCCATGGAAGGGATGCAACTTTGATGTGTTCTGTAACCTTGCCATCCTCAGACAATCTAGTAGATAGAACTTCATGTCTGTATTGTGACTAATTATTGCTTAGAGCAACTTTAAATGGATTTGGTATGACCATCACTTCGTTTTCTAAGACCTTTTATTAAATAAGTGCCTTCTGCTTTTTCCAATCAGCTTTTAATTCTTCTAACTAGATCACAGCCTTAGAAACTTGAGTTGTTTGAGAAAGATTCTTTCAGCATATACCTAGATAGCTCACAGTGGCACAAAATTTGTATGCTGATACAAGCTTTCATGGATTTTTTTTTTAATCATCTCAGGTAAATTAGTTACTTTCTAGTCAATGACTAGTCATGAAGAAATTCCTGAAGAACACAAGCGTTGAACATGAGAAAAAAAAAAATCAACAAAAAATCAAGAGAAACCCCTTTTTGTAATGAGTGTTGTTACGCTATGTAAGTATGAAATATATGTAATACTGCATTTCTTGGAGATCATCAAAACCCAACTGGACGTGGCCCTGAGCAGCCTCCTTTGAGGGACCTGCTTTGGGCAGGGGATTGGACTTGGTGATCCTCAGAGTTGCCTTCCCACCCCAGTAATTCTGTGAGTCTGTATTGTGGAAGTAGTGACTTGTTGCACTGCATCCACCCACGTGCACTTGATCCCTTAAATGCTGGAGATCTCTTGATTGTGGGGAAGCTCCTGATCGGGTACACAGTACATGTATAGGAGCTAACACACTTCTGTTTTCTTTTTATGATACCTTAGGTACAGACAAGAGTCAAGTTTAACATGTGCAGGGTAGGCAAGGGTTCAGTCTCACCGGTGTGGGGTTGATGCTGTTCTACCAGTATTAAAAAAAAAGCACTGTGAAGATGCTCAGAGGGAGAGTATTTATGGTTTTGCCCTGGCTTGTAAACTGATTAGCCACACTGACTAGATTAGGTACAAAACTGACCATGGGAAGCCYACTTCTTTTGCTACTCCCGGGTACCTGGATCCTGGAATTCTCGACACTGAAAAGCTGAGATCCTGTGGAGAACATTCTGGGATTCAGATCATGTGGTGGAGCTCTGTTTCTCTGACCCTTGCAGACACTGGACATGCCAAAAATCCGAGGAAGGAAGTGGAAAGTGGCCTCCTTCCCAGTCGCCAAGGGATTTGTTGTCTGTTACTTTCTAGCCGCAGCCTCTGTTGAGTTTGTCTTTTGCTACTGCTTGTAGATCTCCTCTGCAAGCAACAGGAGACTGAGTTTTTGAATTTCATAAGTGGCCCCAATGTGTTTAGCAGCAGCAGGAAAAGATATCCTATTCTTCATTTTCATCTGCTGCTTGCCAGCTATTAACAAAATGGCTTGAGCGATCTCTCTACACGCTCCCCTGAGCTATGTCTGCAAGCTTCATTTTTTTTTTTTTTGGCAACAGTTGCAAATGTAATCTACACCSTTGTCTTTCCAGCACTGAAACTTTGACTGGGCTCCTTGTTCACTGGGAGACTGATATTGAAGTATTGCTGAGGCTTCTAAAGCCCAACCACAGAGTTTCAGTATTCCTATCACACACATGAGATGTTTTAGTGTCGAATGTAGTTCGAGCTTACTATAAGATGCATCTTTGCTAGCTTTTTTTTCTTTTTAAATCAGTGGGTGATCTGGGAGTAAACTCTGGCAGTATGCAAGGGGGAAAATTAAACCCAACCATCATCACATGAGTGAGACATGGGAACACATTAGTTTGCAGGTAGTAATTAAGGTGAATGTCTATGTTAGTCTCCAGTGCACCTTCCTAGTAAAGTTAGAATTTGCATGTGGTTTTGTATGATCAACTAGCCCAGTAATTGTGTGTAGGAGTCACTCACTGTATGTAGACTAGTAGTGGGTGTCCCTGTTAGCACCAGTGGTAGGCTAATTGTATTATGGTGGTAGCTAGAAAATGTATGAAAAAAGGTAAAATTGTTTTTAGAGAAGGCAAGAACAAGGTTTTACTAGTCAGTGGTATTTTGTGCTAACTGTTGTAGGGTGAAAATCCTAAGGTTATGGAAGATTGGAAATGGAGGTAGGCCACCTTTCTGCAAGATGATACAATCTTTATGATCAGAATTTATTGCTGACAGGTTATTCTAAGAGTCTTAAAAGCTCAGTAAATTCTCTTACTATTTATTAACCATCACGTTTTAAAGTACATATCATCTTACTAGAACTTGCAAGTGCTGTTTTCTACCTTGCTGCCTCTTTAAAACATTCACTATGTCAAAGCTTGTATGGAATAGTAATTTAAGAAAAAAAACATTTTAAACTGGAGACAACAAGGTGGTTCTCTAAATTTGTTGTTGCTGTTGTTGTTCCTGTAGCAACTGTTTAACATACTACCTCCCCTTTTGTTGTTTAGTGTATGCTTGAAACATGGTGCCACTCTATGAACAAATTAATCTGAAGATAGGTAAAAGTTTACCAGAAGCAAATGTAAAATCTGGTCTTTCACTAAGTAAACACATTGTTTCATAAGTAACTAACTGGATCAGAAAGCCATTTGAAGACAGTGCTACTTAGGAATAAAGAAACAGGATGTTTTTAAACTGGTTGTGCTTCTGTCATGTGATACAGCCATGTAAAGAATAGGGCATTTTGTTCTATAGGACAAATAGGAAAAGGGGCCAATTTAAACACCTCAGAGAAATAGTTTTGGATTTGAAAATCCAATTTTCAGTCTTTGAAAAACAAATCAAAGAAAAATGCAAACAAAAATTACACACACACACAAAGCCCCAAGTATTGGTTTTCCAGATTTTCCATCCTAGTTTAAGTAACATTTTATGAAAAAAATTACTTAGCCTTGTTTCAGGAATTACTATGATGAAAAAATTTGTATTTAATTAGGTGTGASTTGAGCAGTCAGTACTCTTGAAAATACTGCTAGTGATGCGTGGTGAAGATGTAACCTGTGGTTTCCTTCTGCCGTACGTGTTTGTGTTGCTGTAGTACAATGGTGACCAATCTTTGGACTGTTTCTTTTGCCAGTCTAGATACTGTCTTTCTCTAGGGAATTAAAAACAACCCAGCCCAAGGCAGCTTGTGGGCAGTTTCTTCTTATCACACTGTGCTTAGATAGCTGCATAATAATAGGAATTCCTGTTTACCACAATATAAAAGCAATAATGTAAACTGTGATGTCTGTGTAATAGAGACATTTACAATGGTAGCAAATAAAGAACGGGTTATTCCAAAATATTGTCAACAGTAGTGTTTTTGGCCTGCAAGAAAAACAACAATTCTCAGTTGGTTGTGCTCTCAGTTTATGCACGTGCACTGGGATATGTGTGAAAGCTTTATCCTAGTTTTTCCTTCCCCCCCCCGCCCTCCCCACTTGCCTCCAGCTTGTTTGGAAGTCTGTGGTTCTTCAGCCCGTTACACAGATGGGCTGCCATACTCTGCGAGGTGTAGAGGTTTATTACTGCTTCATTTCGGTTGCTTTTTAAATCCTCACTTGACAAGAAGCTGTCTTAAACTTTAAAAAAAAAAGAAAACACACATACAAACCAGAAAAAAAACCAACACAAAAAAACCCAACCAAAACCCAAAATACCCCCCCACATCAATGATTTTGTTTGAAGAACCTGGTAGTTAATTCTCAGAGACAACTTGAAATGTGAGCATTTTTGTTCAGGAGAGCAAAAATTCAGGAACAAAATTTGAAAGCTGGAGAAAACTCTGGAGAAAGAAAGTGAACCCCCCATGTGTTGGTGTTTTTCTTTTTTTCAAAACCTATGTATCTTCTGGCATGCCTTCATACAAGCTATGTTAAATCATTTGCTTGGTTTTTTCAGGTCATTTGTATCTCTCAGGCAGCTTTTGTTTCTGCTCCCTAATTCTGGAGATCAAACGCTTCTATTAATGTGCCAAACTGCCATTACACAAGAACTACAAGATCTCACCTGTAGCAATTTTTTATTTCTACCAAAGCAGAATAGGCCCTGCACTACAGGAACATCCCAGTCCTCCAGACCGCAGATGTCAGGTTCGTCAGTTATGCAAATACATTACTTTAGAAAATGGGAGGAGGAAGCAGCTACTCAGGAAATTTAAACTGAGATATTGTGTACCACAGGAAAGAGAAGAACCAGAGCTTAACTGTCTTCTGAAGTGACATACTTTGAGATATCTGCCACCATTTATCAGGAACATCTTGCACTGCAGTTAAGACTGACTAAGCTGTTATTTCACAGCTTGTATTCCCAGCTCTAAGCCACTCTTGCACAGCAATGCTGCCAATACCAGCACGTCAAAATTTTCTGTTATTAGCCATTTTCCAGTGTAATGCTCACCACCAGAGTTTTGTTATTATTTGCTGTTGGGCCAATTTTGGTTCTGGTATTAAAAAAATCAGCATTTTAAATTGTGCTGGTTTTGGCTGGGATAGAGTTAATTTTCTTCCTAGTGGCTGGTATGGGGCTGTGTTTCRGATTTGTGCTGAGCACAGGGTTGACAATTCARAGATGTTTTTGTCACTGCTGAGCAGGGTTCGCACAGAGCCAAGGCCTTTTCTGCTTTTCGTACTGGCCACGCTGGCGAGGAAGTTGGGGGTGCCTGGGAGGGTGGGAGGAGACACAGCCAGCACAGGTGACCCCGACTGACCAAAGGRATATTCCGGACCATCTGACATCATGTGCAGGATATATAGTGGGGGGAAGAAGGAGGAAGGGGAGGACATTTGGAGTGATGACATTTGTCTTCCCAAGTAACTGTTACCATGATGCCCTGCTCTCAAGCACTGAATTAATTTCTTCTGCTTTGCTTGTGTGTGTGGCTTTTGCTTTCCCTATTAAACTGTCTTTATCTCAACCTCTGAGTTTTCTCACTTTTACCCTTCCAGTTCTCTCCCCAGTCCCACTGGTGTGGGAGTGAGAGAGTGGCTGCCTGCACCGTTGTTGCTGGCTGGGGTGAAACCAAAACATTAGAAGTCACAGTTGTGGCTTGAAGAACATAACACTTGACTCAAGACTATCTTCTAGTTGAAAGAAACAGAAATAGCATAGAGGGAATGTTTTTTTCCAACCAGAGGATAAAGCTCAGTAATASGTACAACTGCTTTACTTTCATTCTTGCTATAACACCTCTGTATGTACCTAAACTGGTGAGTTCTAGTCACAGACCAGCCTCCTCCCTCAGCACCAGGAGCTGACATCAAGACTTGAGGGAACACTGGAACCTCACACTCTAGCCAAGCAAAAGGCCAGGATACTACAGCGCACCCTGCCATAGGTTGAGCTAACTCATGCAATTCCTCAGTATTTTCTCATTTCTTCCAAATGGTTTAGTCTAAGCCCAACTGGTCCATGTTTCTTACAGAAATGGGTAGAACAGCATCAACTACTTTTTACTGTTAATACCTGATTTCTGCTAAAAGGCATCTTCTAGCTACAGCATCCCTTGTTATTACTGAATTACCAAGAACTGGAGCAGACTGGGCATCACAGGGATGCCAGAAGGTTGTGGAGCAGCAGCACTGGGGCTTGCCAAAGCACCTACAACTCAAACTGGTGGGGACTTAGAAAGCAGTGCTCCCTACTTATAAAACACCGGGGCAGCCACAGGTGCCTTCTCTGACCTTCTGCTTCTCCATTCAGGCAGGCTGTAGGTTTACAGTGCTTATGCACCAGTTTTGTTGTTCTAAGTATTCTGATGAAATTAAAACTCAAGTTTTTTGTCAGTTACTGTATCGCACTTACTGCGGTTTCACTATGATGCTGCAAGATTAAAGATTAGTAATGAGGACCCTCTGACAGGATGGATCCAGAAGCTTGTGGAGTACCCAGGAGGAACCAGACCTGGCTGCACAGCCTTCCAAGCAAAAGCACCATCTCTTTGCTTGACCAACTGCTTTCAGGCTGTTCCCTTTCTCTCCCACAGCCCCCTACCTGSCACACCATATATCCAACACCAGACTCCAGCATCTAGATTTACGACACAACACCTGACTTCTACTGTAACAGAAGCTCCAGCATCGCTGTGTAACAACTCATATCGTGCTTTTCTCTTTACAACAGTTCCAATGTCAATTTTGCAGTAGGTTTAATTTAATAATGAGCTTCTTATCTGTGTAACACAACTCATGTAACGCAAATATTTGCAAGTCTCAAACACAACCCTCAGCTCCAACAGCTAGAACTCAGGAGCTGTGAGAGAATACAATGAAGGAGGAAAGTGCCACAGAACTTCCAGGTGTTATCAGCATCTGACTAAATTGAAAGACAGACTGGAAGAAAAGCCATAAAGAAATATTCTCAAGGGRGTTTTTTTAGTAGTAGCAAAAGTTCTATAAAATAACCTATAAAAAGGCTCTGTAAAATAGCAGCCCCATGTAAACTCTAGAGTTCATACAATAAAGAGACTGTATCTCCAAGCACAGGAAGCACAAGACAGAGGTACTTCTAAAGCCACACTCACTTTCTGTGTATCACACCTGCACACACAGTAAGACTTTAAAAATACTCACATTTTCCCAAAGGTTTCACACTACTTTTGCTCGTCACTTGAACTCTTGTGTAGCTTTCTGCTCACCAGCTCCCACTCCGCTACTGAAGCACAGGCCACAGCAGATGTTGTCATCAAATAGGCAACTGGGGGGTGGCCATTTGGTGTGGTCCTGATCAGGTGAGCAGCCTCATCCAAAAAAAACCTGGAGAAAATTAGCTCACCTGGCTGCTACCTATAGCAAAGTCATTCTTAAAGAGGAGCTGGCTCACATTTGGGAGCTTTGCTGATATGATCAGGAAGGTAAAGAAGGCTACTAGAGCAAAACAAAAGGAAGTTGCCTTGTAAATTGGGTGTTGTTACACCAGAGATCCTCTTGTGGATGCCTCTTCTCGTTACAGGAGCTTTAACAGCAAAATAATCCTCATGAACCGTTGCATCCCCTGCCCTGTCGGTGGGGTGTGGAACAAAGCTGACAAGCCCTTCAAAGATAAATGTTTTGGAGCCATGGTCTGTGTGTCTCTAGGGGTGTGTGGAAACTTGCTGATAGGCTTAAATTCACTTTACCATAACAGACACCTAAAAGAGAAATATTTAGGGATCTGCAAACTTTAAAAGGTCAGTAGTCCACTTAAGGATGTTTATTCTTAGTGCTGAAGACTTCCATGACAGCTTATTCAGCTGCCGGGCATTACAATAAAGCACCTCACTCTGGCCTTGGAATCTCAAGTTAAAGTTATAGTCTTCAAAATGGTGATTATGGCTTCAAATTAATAGCATTATTTGATATACATGTAAACCAATCCAGTGTCTCACATGCAGAAAGACTATAGTGCCTTTTCACACTGTTACATGTAGACATACTTGCATTTGTCTGTGTAATAAAGTGCAACCTTCTGATTTTCCCTCTAGCATGACTTTAATAGTTAAAAATCAAATCTGTGCAGAGTGTACTTTATTTGTTCACATTACCTATTTGTGGTTAAAAACCACTTTATCTGACAGTTTAAAAGCATTCTTTTAAAACAAAAGAATTAAATGTAGCTTGTGCTAAAAAATCTGCAAGTTACATGGATGCAGTATTATACAGAAGTATAAAAAAATCAACAGTATTCTACAGAAAATATTCTCAGAACAGCAAATAAAGATTAGGCATGTAGGCATGATCCTGAAACAAACAAATTGAATTCAAAAACAGCTAACAAAATTTTAAAAAAAATCCTGAATATCTGTATAAAATATGCAAGGATTCAAAGTGCAGGTGCTCCAGTTTTCATTTTAACGTATTATTCAGTAAGTCAATACAGGATACTATTAATTTTATATAAAGTGACAGTGTTCTCAGTAAGACTTAAACATTCAGTTACATTATCTTGCAGATTTTTTTTCATTACTGCTGCTTTACACTGTAGTAAAGAAAGACTTATGCAATACAGGCTTTTATTTTCTTAATCTAACAAGGATATAATAGGTTGGTGGTAAAGGTTTGTTTTAAGAACTAAGCTATATTTGCTGTATATCCAGCCTTAGAGTAGATATATATACTTTCCTTTTTTAACTTTCAAAAACAGATTTCAAATTTTGAAAAGAGACTCTACCAATCTGTTCTGGGACCTGCATATACTGTCTTTGGAGCACACCAGCAAAGCTTCCAAGTCCACTGGTTAGGAATATAGTCCCAGGCAGGGCCATGCTGGAAATCTTTCTTTGGTGGCCTCAGCTGGGAAAGGGTTTTCTCTCTGCTGAACCCAAGGAAAGGCAAATGGGCAAAACCCATCCCATTTATCCACATTTGCCTGTTGTGCCAGCTARGGTTGGGATGGACTTTTCACTTTTACTTGAGCATATCAGTCTCAGGCAGAGGAAGTAAGGAGCCAGGCAGGTGTCACTGAAGTGGTCTTTCATACATTCAAAAAAATAAAAGTGAAGCATGCGTTAAAAGCCTCTTTGAAAAAAAATCATGTTAAATAAAGTTATGCTTCAAGGATGTTGCCTGGAACTTATTTTCACCTGAGGTCCTTTTCAGGTTGACAGTGTCCCTTTAAATTTTAGGTTCTTCCCATTTTAAATTTTTTTTTTCCCAAGAATCAGATCTCTATATATGTCTATTTTAAAAATSCACATAAATATCGGCATTAAGTTTACAGTTACAAATTAAGAACTAATCTTTACCATTATATACTGACAGCAATATTAATAATACACACACTTCACTGACAAACATTATTTTTTTCTGCATTTTAAATAAAATTTGCATTTGTGTAACATTTCCCACAGAAAGAGTGATTATACTTTAAGATAGTTTAGTTTGCACTCCAACATTTTCACATTAGTGAAAACAACCATGTTTTGAAAATACCAGGCCCCCTGCCAGGTACTGATAAATAGAGAATAAAAAGAAAAAATAAAATAAAAAACCCAACCACCTTTTATCCCGACATAGTAGAGATTTCATAGTCACTGGCCGAGGTTATTGGTTTACCCCTCATCCTTATGTTTTTAGCATTAGTAATCCTAGCCATCATGGACACAGGCTTGTCAAAGTACCTGACCAGAGCTGGCTCAGTCAAAAGGGAAGCTAAAAATTGTTCGAAGGTGATGGCCCAGTCTCTGTCAATGCTCGTGCTCCTGCGGAGGGCAGGGGTGCGGTTGCTCTGCACCAGAACAGTGTCTTCCCCGATGTCCTCGCAGTGCAGCTTCTCCTCCTCGTGCGAGCCCGCGCTCAGCACTGAGTAGGAGGACATGGAACTRTCATCTTTTGTGTCGTCATCGGAAATGAGCATGGAAGAACAGGCTCCATTGTCCCTGGGAGAAGAGTCTTCCAGCTTAATGTCTTCCATCTGCATGCCCAGGGCGCTGTCGGTGCAAGCAGCCTCCTCCTCACTGGCCACGAGGCTGCTCCGGAACGCCTTGTGCTGTTCCAGGGGGTACTGCTGGTGCTCCTTCTGGAACAACTCGCTCTGAATGGCTTTGCTGCAGCTGTTGCTGCTATCTGTCTCGTTGGGGGGCTGCACACTGAAGAGCTTCCCAACCTCCCCAATCTCCAGGAGCAAGCTCGTCACAGCGGCAGTAGCGTGGTACAGGTCCTGCTCGTTGGGGTCTTCACTGAACATGTTGTACATGGTCTTGCACAGCTCTATGAACTGCCCCTAAACACAGGGGCAGAAAACATTACTGAGAACAGGAAACAAATCAAACTGACATCTACCAAATCAGTTTTGAAAGTCTGGAATTGAGGCATGACACAATAGTTTATGTGACTAAAGGGAGATTGGAAATAACCCAGCTGCAGCCTAGGAAGCATTTTCTACGACTGGGCAGTCAGACGTGTTGCCCTTCTCAAAGCTATTTAGAATACACTGTTGGATGCTTCATCCAACACATGACCAATATAATTCTCTGCAGCCACAGGAGGGCAACAGAGGGTGAGCAGTGAGACACTTCCCATTAATTTTGGTAGATTTTCTTGTAGGAATGATGCTAAGTATAACTAGGAGTTTGCTAAAACTGTTGAGAAGTAATGAAAAATGAAATAAGACCTGCACCACCCTTTAACTGACAGGGTTGGATGCAAGTCTTTTGAAATTCAAAACTCCAAATTAAATAGGAAGGAGATTTGCTCAGGGCTACCTTAAGTAAAAATCATTGTTTTACAGGGAATAAACTTTCCCTACGTGCTCTGGGAGGAACAGCTACGTGTCTCCTCCTCCTTAGCAGCTGTGGATCTATGGGGAATGTGACTGGCAGTATAAATTTCAAAACATAAAATGCCTCTTTCAGGTTATGTTCATCACACATTAAGAGCTGGCTGGTGATATTCAGTGTTACATCACCTTTTGTCTAGAGATCAAAATGATCCATTATCATTCCTGTATGTGTGTATCTCATTTTTGGGGTGTTCTGGGAGCTGAATGCCAGTTACAGTATTTGAAAACAACAAGTTTCTGTAATCAGCTGACTGCTGCTCCGGTAAAGTATCTGCCTCAAAATAAAACCTTTGTTCAGTATAAATGCATTGAATATATATACATATGTGAAGAAAGTTTAAAGTTAATGAAAAATAAGTAAGTGTCAGCAGAAGTACCTGATTCAGTTTCGGCAAGTCCTTTGTGTTTTTTGCTTTTGATTTATTCTCTTGGCTCCACATTCTCAGATAATTTCGATTGTCTTGTGAGCTCTTCTTGCCTATTGTCAACAAATTACCCAGAGATACAGGAAAAAGTCCATTAAGAAACCTTAAATTAATACCTTTTTTCCATTTTCAAAAGGAGCATCTTTACATGAAACAAAAGATGTAACTCACATGGAGACACCATGCATACCTTTGTCTGTTTTCAGACTCACTGTAACAAACCCATCATCTACTCCACGTTTGTTCCTGCTGTCTAGGCCAACAACTAGGAAGTGGAGGGGCAGGGGGAGAGAGAGATCAGTATGGCTTTAGATACATACATAGTTTTCATGTGTACAGTGCAAAATGAAAAAAGGTTTACAACTGCAGCAAATGCAAAGTAAAAATTATGGGAATAAATGATGATTTTTGCTTATTCTTAAACCTGCAAACAAATTCCATTTAATTTATAGTATCACCACCAAGGCTGGGACCATCTCAGGTTTTGTTTGCGTAGTACAATGATTAACCTGTGTTACTACAACACAAACAACTTCTAGCATGATGTATTTTTGGTGATTATACTAATGCATCTTCTTTTGCCTCTCAGGACTTAAAACTGCCATTTCTAGTCTATTAACTCTTACCTTAACTCTTGTATTTTCAAGCAACTTTCCTCCCACTTGTAACCTGAATGATGGGCTATATTGTTCTTGAATCAGAGAGAAACATCCCATCAAATATCTCAAGAAAGAGAATACCATTTAAGGCACCAGCGATGACATGCTGGCTCTCATTAGGGCACATAAAGATTTCAAACTGTTGAATGACATTTTGATGTATCTTTTGCCCTCAGTTTTTTAGAATACTTTTAAGTTCTGATTCAAATACATCTTGAAAGCCAATCTATTTATTCTTATTCTCCATCAAGGCATATATGCTGCTCTTCCCACAAAATTAATTCTACTACAACACACTGGTGGCATTATCCTGCAATGCACAATTCAGGGGAGTTCTTTGTGTACACATGCCTGCACCTCTGAAGATATCAAAATATATARAAATACTTCATACTTTTTACAGAGAATACGTCGCCTTACAAAGTTTAATGCAATAAAAAAGTAGCTTCCTCAAAAGACATGTTTGGAATGCATCATCTCGTCTTCTTGTGCCTGAGACAAAAGATGCCTACCGTGTGTACAGTCTGGGGTGATGTCCTCAAAAAAGTACTGAGTAGCTTCAAAAGCAGAGTCTGGCTCTTCTTGCTCAGGGGATGGATCTAAGCAACAAAGGAAAATCCTTTTTAGTTAAAAACTGAAAGATATTTCCACTGATACATTTAGAATGTTGATTCCCAAAAGTAAAAGTGTGAGGATGTGATGGGCTAGGAATCATCTCTTTTCAGCTCACAGGAGATGAACAACCGGACTTGAATTGTCTCCTTCCTAACAGCCAATACTGTCTGACAAGCAGCTGTTTGCTTTCAGAGGCAGGCTTACCCATCTTCCCATGTCTACTTCCATTACTTTCTTCTGTACAGCTCAGTGTGTCCTAAGCAGGGTATGACCTCTTTCCTAGCTGGAAAGAGGTTGTCATGATTTGGTACGAGTTTACCAGTCCCCAAATACCAGAAGCTRCATTCCTAAAAACAGATCTTTTCTGTTATAGTTAAATTTTTTTTTAAGTATTTTAAAAAGGTATTTAAAGTATTTTTTCCCAGTTAAATTAGTGAATCACTCAGGCCTATCTCCAAGCAAAGCCAGCTAGGAGCAATCAGGGATGCATGTTCAAAGCACACAAAGGTCAGTGTCCTCTCAAAGCTTTTAGATATTTTTACCAGAGCACGTACATGTGCACAAGAATTGAACTACGCATTGAACTGCCTCTCTCACTTAGCCAAGTCCAAGTTTGTGCAGCTCCCTGGAAAACACATCTATGAAACAATCTGGAGCTTCCCTCTGCAAACAGTTGTGTCAGCCCAGAGGCGAAACCAAGCAGAAAGCCTGGGGACAAAAATGAGGAGCCAGGGCATGCATGAACATTTCAAACTAGCTTTGCTATTAAATAAAGTGCATTATGGTAAAAAGTGTTAAAGAACACTGGATTTCAGCCTAGGGATATCACCAATCCCAGCTTAAAAGGCAAGAGACATATAAATGTTTGTGGAGGGGGCAATTGAAGGCTGTGTGGGTGCTTTCAGRCTTTCCAAATCTCTGTCTGGTTATAGTAGAAGCTCTCTTAGTTAACTTCTGCATAAACAGCTACAGTAATTCCCACAAATTGATTTTTAATTAGAAAAGCTAGTCATAAACAACTCTGCTCCAAATTCCTGTTCTCAGCAAAATAAGAGCTATTTTAACATAATTTACTTACCAGGCAAAACATGCATTTTATACAGTAGCTTCAGCTTCTCTGTAAGATCTCCATGGCACGCCGCACCTAAAACGCATTACATACAGTACATTACTACTCAGCATTCTGTGCCATTTTATTATTGCTGCAATATTTTGGTTTAGAAGCTGAGATTCACTCTGGGAAGTACTGTACTTCCCTTTACAGCCCGAGATCATAAGGCAGTCACTTGACTTCTAAGATCATACAGTCTCCAGTAGGAAATAGCAAGAGAGCACAGACAAATTTACCCTGAATTTTGTACTTCAATTTTGGGTCCTTCATTAAATGCCTATTTCATAACGCTCAAAAATAAGCTATGGTTATGACATTATCACTCAGGAAGGCCTCCAGCTGGAACTTAACAAGACCTTTTCGTGAGGACTTCAAACTTTCAGATCTGAGGATCCAATAATAATGTCACATGACTCAGAGCATTAAGATATTTACTAAAAAAAAAGAAATTCAAGTAAGCAGAATTTATCACAGCTTAGTCATGGGCTAAACTGACGTTCAGGCAATACTTTCTAGTGTTTTTTCCACATCAACCCCTATTCCTTTCTACACTACAATTAGCTGTATGAAATCCAAGCAGTCTATTGTAGCCCCTCCTTCCAATTAATTAAAGGATAGTGACTAATTTTAAAGTAATGAAATAATCGACAATCAGACTCTTTCATCAATCTCACTTGTTGTGACAAGCCATTCATAAACAAGTGAATTAACCTTCAATAATTAGGTTGTGCAGAGATTTATTTTACCTTACAGATAACCATGTCAACTTCCCTCTGCTATGCGAACTACAAGGTGTGGTTTGGCAAATACTAACAATCACAGTCTCTTGTAAAGCTTAATACTCCAATAAATACAGATAGATAGGCCAAAGAGTTGAGTATATCTATAGCCATTTTGCTTTCAATGTGGTCCTTTTTAAGCACCAAACCTCGTTAATGTTCCTTTTTGGTTTATCATGCCATGCAAATAACGCTTTCTCTTCAGATGAACCTGTGTCTCAGCTTAGCACCCGGATACCACCTGGAGTGCCACACTGCTAAAGGCAACATGAAATAACCAAAGCATGAAATGAGTTGCATCCTCCACCAACAGGGAACTGCAGGGAAGCAGTCACCAAAAGAGGATTCAGGGCACAGGTGACACATGTAGGCTTGTTCCTCTCTATGTCCTCAGATGTGAAGAAAACTCGAAAAGCTCAATTGCTACTGCTTGAGAGGAATATGTGTGTGCCTCCTAATGCCAGGCCCTTTTACCCCTTAAAATTAGGAACAGCATTGCCAGCAAGTTGAGGGAGGTGATCCTGCCCTTCTACTCCGTCCTGTGAGGCACATCTGGAGTGCTGTGCCCAGTTCGGGGCTCCTCAGGACAAGAAATCTATGTAGAAATCTCTCCAGCTTACTAGGATGAGCAATCAACAACTGCTGTGCTATAACCCACTGCGCTACAGGGGTGCAGYGGAGCTTCACCCTGAGTGAATAACCCAAACAGCTTCTAACCAAGGCTGAAAACCCCTCCTGAGCAGCACAACTCATAGGGCAAACTAATCAAGAGCCCACCTTTATTTGGACTTGCAGTAACACAGCACATAGTAAACATAGAGAAGAATATGCCAGGTTGTTCCATCTTTGCTCAGCTGAGGCCCTAGGGGCATCTGAAGGAGGAAGTTTTTGAGCTATTTGTTGTAGGGACAATGAAAAGGAAACTGACACTCCCAGTTGCAACTACAGCACTTTCATATCACAAGGATTTCAAGTTGACACAGAAAAAACGGTCACAAGCTCATGCTGGTACACACAGCACCCTCTCCTTTTACCTCATCTTCACAGAGCTCCTAAAAGTCAGTGGCATCAAAGAGAGGTTTTGAGGGAACAAATCCTTAGGGTTACATGGAATAAAACTACTGAGAGTTGTGAAACAGAAGTGCTTCAGGTGCCATGGCTGCTTCAGATGTCAACAAGCACCCTCCAAAATAGACCATGCCTAGGAAGCACTTGCATAGGACATTTTGTTTAGGAAAACAGACTTGAGCAATCACGGCCAGAGTTCGATTCTGGTGTTTGGACTCAGCAAGAAGAGGGTGGTACCCACAGGTCACCTCCAGAATGCCCATCCTTTGGCCAGGATTTCCAGGAGAGCCACAAAGAAAAGGTGGCACAGGCACCTGCTGAGCAGATGTGTCTTGCTCCAACAAAAGACAATCCTCATTTAGGATACTTTCCTAGCCAAGACATATTGGGCTGGTGAGGCAGACTGAAGCAGCTGATGTTTGCAAAATTATTAAAACTTCTGGGGCATGGTGAAATATGCTCAAACAGATCCATTGTTGGTTTTGGTGACTGTGTTGTCCTTCCTACCATTCACGTGCTTCTTAAACAAAAAAGGGGTCAGCAGGGTTGACTTATTTTCTAGGGAAAAAAAAAAGTTTTCAAGCTATACCACGCTGGACTAAGTTTCTGAAAAAATGTGGGTTTGCAGAATGAGCAGTTTTAATTGTTCTTCCCATTGAAGATTTTAGTTCAGTCATGTTGGCTTAAAGCCACATTTGTGCATTCATTTCTGTTCACACCGCTCAAYACTGGCCCTCGTTCTTATTATTCATTCTTGGTTCCAAAACATGCTGTCTCAGTCAATAATTGGTTGATTGTTACTAACAGCATCCTGTAAACAGGAAGAGCAGTTGATTCATGGGTCCTCAAAAGGCCATTGATTGTTACCTGGCAAACAGTCTGTCAAACGCAAATCACTGCACCACGGGAAGCACCGGGGTGTTTTGGGTGGTGTGAAGGGGAGGTGTGCAGCCAGTTTTACTGTCACAGCTATTTTGCACCTGCAAAAGAACAGGTGTTACTGTTGCTGTACAGAGGTTTTAATGCAAGGCTGCATTTGGAGCACTAATGCTTAAACACACAGTTACAAAGAATTGCTGAAAGTCAGACAGGAAAACCTTTTCTCTCTCAAAAACGATCAGAATGGAGAAAATTCCAGGCTGCTGTGAAATAATACACRATAGATGGTGGGACATTGTTCACTTATAGTGAACAATTCCTGCTATATTCAAAAAAGGAGTGGCCAACTCCTGCCTCATCTTTGCTTCTTCATGTTAATCCTGGGGCTCACACATTCTGTTTGTGGAGACACTGAATTTCGTGTCCTGAAATCTTGTTTCTTCAAGACTTCCACAGGCCATATCTTCACCAAAAACATTCAGTCTCCCGACATCCACCTTCACTTTCTCCTTTTCAGGGGACTTCCACCCTGCTTCCTGCAGTCTTGGCTACTGATTTCAGAAGTAATAGAGGTAGTACCTCCCACTGCTGCAAATGGCATGTCAGCAGACTTCCAAAGAGAAGGACTTTGATTCAGGGGCAAAACTGGCATCCTTACTCTATCCTGCCCCTTACATATGCACACAAATGTCTCAAGTCTTCCTGAACAACTAAGGGAGCAAATGCTGCCTCTCTCGCCTTTCCAGAAGCTAGTAGCACTTAAAAATGGTATAAATTCCTATCTTTCAGGGAAAGCTCAAGGAACATATAATGAAATGCAGGGTCACTGACAATGGAACACTACAGAAGAACATACAAAAGGCTTTTCCAAAGGGAATACCATAACCAGGAGTAATAACACTGTTAAGCACACAAGTCGCAGTTCATTTTTGTGTTGAGTTAGCAGCTGGGGAAATCCTCGCATCCTAACGGATGTGTAGTTCATGTTTTGTCTTTTTCCCAGTATGATGCACCACTGGCTAATGTAAATGCACCTACTGAGGCCAGCCTAAACCCCAGTGGGAATCACTGTCACAGGCATGACGAAATTAATGGAACAGAAACAAACTGGTTTGGTCACGTTATTTTGAAAGTGCTGTTTGGATCCCCTTACTTAGCCCCGAGACGAATTCACGGAAGTTGATGAGCAGGTCTCCATTTTCATCCAGAAGCCTGAACAAGCGGGCAGCCAGTATATCTGAGTGAGTTCCACATGCCCAGGGAAAGAGGAGGGCAAACATGCCCTTGAACTGCTCGAAGTCAATGCGGTACTGCTCCAGGTAAGGCAGGCTGGGGTCATGCCGCTCTGTGGCGTTGCTGTTTCCACCCCAGTAGCAGCTGGTCAGATGCTCTGCCTGAACAGAAGGTAATTACCATGAGGTTATCAGCACCTCTGTACACAATTCATTGCTACCCATGATAAAAAAAATTCCCAACAACTCTTTCACATGCGTTCTTAAAACAACGCAAAGTAAGAGATGTATTTCAATTTACCCCACCCTTTCACTTCTGGAAGAGGTTTCTCCTCTAACCAGCATAAAAAGACATCCCTCTATAGAAAAAAAAGAAGATAAAACAAAACTTTTCCTGCCTCCCAGGCAGTTGAAACATGAAATATCTGTTTTGGCCAGAACAGTAAGCAGCTGTGACTTTCATATACACACAGGCTTGTTGTGCTTAGTCACCCTCTGCGCCCTCATCACACAGTCTCAGGAAATCCTTACTTAATCTTTAATCACATGAAAAATAGCTGTTTATTTGAAATATTTTTTGTTGCACTGTAGATTCTCAAAAATACTAAATAATGTACTATTCTTTCAGTCTTACTGAAGTCAGTGAAGGTTCTGGACCTGATTTTGGCAGAATCTAATTCAAAATGATTCAGAAGCTTAGAGAAAAAGGTCTCAGCATTGCACAGTGATCAGTCAGGGAGGACTGTCTGACTTGGTCTCACTGACTTAATGGAAGACTGAAAGAAGGCACTGCAGGACTTGGACAATTGCAAGACTTGTCATTACAGATRGGAAATTAAAAGGAAATAAATTTGTTATTTGTTACAACAAAACAGAGGAAGAAAGTATTTTGCTTTTAGACACTGTGCACGAAGGTGAAGTTAAAGCATTTAACTGCTGACCTTTAAATATGTAGCTCTAATGGCACTGCTGTAAAATCAACTTAAAAAGACATGCACTTTGTGACACTAAACTCCCATGTAATACATTCAAGCATTAACAATGGCAAAAATCAGCTATTGTGATACAAAAGTATTAGCTGTCTGAGATAATAGAATAAAGATATTTCTGTGCTAAATTCCAAAACTTGGGTCAGGTAGACAGAGACAGATGTTTAGTTTCTAATGATTGACCAAAAGCCTTTGTCTATTCACTTTTTCATTTAATAGTTTTCATCAGTATATGCTTTTTTCCCATGGACAAATCATTTAGCAAATGACTCCTTTCCTGATATATTAAAAACTGTTTGGGTTTTTATTTTTTTGTATATCAACAGTACAGCAGCTATTTCAAGTTTGTATCAAGCTACCCAATAACTCACAGACTTGACCCAGTCTTTAGAAAAGACATCGTCCCACATCAGAAATAAACATTTACCCTTCCTGCAGGTACATGATCRTATCTTCACTCAGCTTTACCTTGAAAAGAGCATATAGTTCCTCCAGTTCATCAATAGTAAAAGAAGTCTCTGTCACAATAGTTCGTACCTTTTGAAACACAACATTAACAGTTACAGATCTGAAATCCATGTCTCACTGAAAAGCTAATTTAAATTTCAGAAAGTGACTGAACTTAATATTTGCAAAAAGCATTATTTCAGTACTTACCACATTGCGCTTTGTAGTATCTTCGAGAGTTTGGATGACCTTCAGTCTTTGTTTGAATCTCATTTGTTCAATTAAATCTGCCCGGATACTTCCAAATTTCTTAAAAGAGAAAAAGTAGTACAGGATTGTCTACATATTCATACTCAGAATAGTCAGTTTGCCTTTAATGTATTTGAGAAATTAATTTAATTAGGTGATATATCACAAATGGAACTGCTGTTAAGGCACTTTTCTAACACATTATAAAGTTATGAAGACTTTAGGAATATATCACTAGATTTTATTTTTCCAATAACTTATTTTAATTTGAAAGATCTTTACTAAATTTTAAACTCTCCCATTTCAAACTGTAATCTCAGTAGTCAGAAATTCTTGTTTGCAAAAAGCAATGATGAATAGCTGATTCACAACCCCTCCTGCAGAGTTTTATTTCAGCTTGGCCTGGAATGTCTCAAACATGACAGAGAGAGGATATTAAACTAACTGATCTCTAATGGCTGAGACAGTATAGCAGATCTTTCATTCTGAGGATCTGAAACCAAGTAGCAAGAATGCAACTTCCATTAGGAAAAGATTCTCTTAAGTACCCAAGTCTTATTTTTAGAAGTTTTTTTCACAATACAGTGTCAGGGAGCTCCCAAATACACTACAGAAGCATCCTACGGGAAAACCTCTTAGGGATTAGGCACTCCTCTGCATATGAAGGCACGGAATATTATTCCTAAGATTCATTTTTGTGTAAGTATTCTAAGTAGAAGTTCCTTGCCATCCAAAAATCGCTTGTAACATACTTAGGAATGCACAGATGATCAGCAGGAACAGTAACGCCAGACATCAACTACACTACGTGTAAAGCTATAAAGGGGTGGCAGGACACACTTTCATACAAGATGGATTTATATTTCCACTCCAAGTGCATTTATATCAGCAGAATTTGCTGGCACATTCTTGTAAGACAAAACTAACACTAAAGCTGCATTTATCTATAGAGGTGTTCACCTTTATCATGTACCCTGGGAGTAAAAAGATGCTTCATGTACTTGTGAGCATTTTGCAAATAGAGAAGTCTTTTGACAAAAATGCAGTCTAGATAAACATTCACAAATATCAAGCATCACAGAGGTCACAAAACCTTGAAAGGACAGGTCTTTCGTGGCTCTCAGGTCACATCTATTCCAGTAATTAGAGTTTATTCTCTGGTCTAGGGGCCAAATAAGAAGGTCTGTTCACATCYATAAAACTAAAACTCATGTAGCCTATAAAAAAGGAAGGTTGCAGGTAATTACCTTCTAGGAATGGTAATGGTCCCTTCCTAACTTTCAAATTGCACAAGGCGTTGGAAGTGTGTCACCTGTTCTAGGTCAAAACTGTATCAAAGCTTTCCACAGCACAGACCTTTGAGTGTCAGCCCTTTAGTTGAAATGGCCAAGACCCAGATACCACTACACACACAGCTGAAGTGTTTAAGGCCTATTTTTTTTCCAAATTAACTAACTCATAACTCAAATGAGTTAAGCACATAACAGCTCTGAATATAAGTCTGCACTCCACTGACAGCTAGTGAGCTATGCACAGGCTATTAAAACTGCAGTGATTATGCATTACTTCAGTCACTTCTACTATAATTATTACGACATCACGATCTATGTCTTCCGAATTAAATGTAAAATTGAATGAAAAGATATTTCTTACTAAAAAGTATTTTCAGGAAATAAAGAAAGTACTGGCAGAGTAAAAGGCACTTGTTATCTGTACTCTCTTATTTCAAGAATGTTTCTCCTTTGAAAGTAGAAAGTCAAGATCATCACAGAGAGAGGTGCTAATCACTTAATTACCAAAAAACTCATCTGCATCACTTCAGCTTTCACTGGAGACATCTCATACATGCATCTGATATGATTACCTAAGAGCTGGACAGGGTCAGAGCACGATGGAAAGMAGCTCTTCATAAAACAATCCAAATATTATACTTTTGCCAGTGCTATCAAGTTCTCAGATTCATCACATTCCCATGACAAGTATCACAGAACAGTCTGGAAGGGACAAGGTTTTCCCCTCTCCTTGGGGGTAGTGTGTGTGTGCTTGAGGGAGGGCAAAGGTCTCTAAGAAAAAACATCTTCTTCAGCTGTAGGTCCTCCTATTTTTTTGTAAACCRTAAATGTCAACAAGATTAAGAATAGATGGTTACCCAGGAAGTACCTTTAACATTTTAAATTCTAAAAAATAACAAAAATATGCTCACTTAGTTGGTATTTCATTCTTTGTAGCTGTAACAAAGTTAACAGTGAGTTCCCAGCCCTGGCTGCACATAACTAATTGAGAAACATAACAGGTCTAACAGATGCCTTGAAGTTTTTTAATCTTACTAGTTTACTAAAGAATTGTTGGGGTTTTTTTAATAATCAAATCAACTAACAACAATGACTCCCTTAAAACTAATTCTCTCTTTGCAACCAGCTCCCTCCTTCCTCACAGTTTCTCACTCCCAGTGCTACCTGTTTTGCCTAATTATACTGGACTGCAGTTGGTTAATTCATCTAGAAGGAGCTACAAGGTTCTGTGTTGCAGAAGCCCCAAAAAGACAGACTGGTTCTGCATAGAGTCAGGTCATTCGTCTTAAAGCAGCTAAGTCAATGCAAGCAGTCTTCATGACGAGGAAAATGGAAAAATACCAGGGAAACAGAATTTCACATAAATGCCCTCCTACCCATTCTAACATTTTGCGAACAAGAAACATCCATCTACCTTGATACACTTTTCCCTTCAGCACAGAACACACTAAGGACTGCCAACTTCCTTACTAAATGTGATATGTTAAAGCAAGGGGAATTTAGGGATATAGGAAAAAAGCCTTTAAAAAAGCTGTGCTATTGTTAAGTATGAACTGACTTCTTGAACTAAAAATACTCACCCTACCTGTCAATGAAAGGGGGAAAAGGGAAATTAAGGAGAACAAATCTTTAAAGTTATTCCKTAATTTTTATAAAAAATGGCTATGTCAGTGTAACCATCAGAGGTATTTTAACTGATGGCTTATTTTTAAAATTTAAGGACAATGAAACCAGTCTGCAGATTTTAGTTGGTTTTGCAGGCTTTGTCCTGTGCTTCACAGATACTAGTTATTACCAGCTCCTTTCACTTGACTTTTTTTTAGCTTTGGTGATAGTAGAGAATATAGTGGCCCATGATCATAATCAGCACTTGCCAAGAAAAAGAACAGGCAAAAGAAACAAAGTTCCACTGATAATAGCAAGGTCTTGGGAAAACATACAGATTTCACTACTATTTCAGTTTAGACAAGCATGAAAAAGCTTAAATGAGAATTAACCTTTTCCAAATTACAAGTTCAGCCTTTTGTTTGTAAATGAGTATTTGGTTGTGGCCTGCTCTCCTTCGAAGCCTCAGACTTCTATATGAAAGAGCTCCAATTAAAAGTTTTGGTTAAAAGAAAAAGAAAGCCTAACCCCTCTCCCTTGCCCCACTTCAGCCTTATGAGATGAGTCCATATTTCTTTTATGTTCTTGCAGTTTCAAGCAAAGCCAAACTACARAGTATCAAAATTCCTCTGTGAAGCAGAAGTTATGTGCATTGGCAAGTTCCTGTACAGAAATCTTTTCCCACCTCATAGGAAGACCTGATTAGCCTGAAGATATCCACCTCAGGGTAAGGCTCTACATCATCACTGAGCAGTGAGTGAAGATGGGGAATGGGAGGAAGGGTGCTGTCCTTATTAGTCACGCTGTCCAAGTATCTGGTGGGGAAAAAAAAAAGAAATGAAAAACCCCAGATACATTTGTGTACTCCTCCCTTCTGAGGGTTAACAGCATAAGGGTTACACATAGATAAAGAAATGTAAACATGATCAAGCTGTTCTCTGAGTAAGACTATACTCATGAAATTCAGGAAAAAATTCCRAAGTTTCAGCAGCATCTTGAAAACTAAACACCACTACCAAACACAAGCAAATCAGAGGTTACACTCAGCAGTATCAGTTTCTATTAAATGACTCAAGCCACTCTATCTATAATCCTTCTGGTTCACCGAAATCTACTTGTTCAAGATCCCACCTAATTCTTCTGAGTTCTACTTAGTCCATTCCCAAAATAATTTTCCTTGACATCAAGGCTTCTTCTTAATAACATTTAAAACGYAGCAGGCAAAAGATGAAGTAACAAAACCCACGACATCAACCAAAATAATCAATCAAGTTTCTATAATCAGGTTTGGGAAGTTTATTTTAATGTCTTGAAAGAAGAATTTCTATCTTCTCGGTCACTTAACATTATTTTAAGATAATATAAAGACTACCTCATGTGGATGAAAGGGGACTATAAGCATATAAAAGATTTACATATATGGTACTGGTTTAAATTTGGTATTTCAACATAGAACACAAATCAGAAAAGCAAGCAAAAAGGAAAATAAAATCAAGATACTTAAGTTTCTGTAATAAATACCTTCCCAAGACTGTCATGGCTTCTCCATCATCTTTACAGTTAAGCAGCTTGTCTACATTAGCTTCAAGGACAGCGAGTGCTAATTGAAATATCACCTTTATTCCTTCACAGAAGAAACAATCCACAACCACCACTGCACTTTCAAATGGCATTACACTGAGGAAAAGAGTGAGGAACCAGGACAGGGAGATGGTGGAGATGACACCCAAGTCCTGCATGCAGTCATAAAGCTGTGGAATGTAGTCATGAGCTAACTCCTCAAAGACACCCTGATCCACCAGTGCTCCTGTTGAAGATAAATAACGTTAAACTAATTCCAGAGCACTGACACATCACCGTTTAGGGGAGAAAAAATATATACACATATATTTTAGCTATATATAAATACAAAGCCTAAGAATATTTTACATGGTGCTTACACACACTTTCTCACTTTCAGATAAATAACGGATTCCATTACACTACTGAGCTGTACATACAAGTTGTATTTACTGTAATTAGATTTTTTCTGTTTTAATTATATACACTCCACAATAACTAAAAAAGGGTCAATTTGGTCTAGCACCAGCAGAAGTTAAATGGTGGCTTGGTATTTACCATTACTGACTGGAATAAGACCTCAGCATCACCTGTTGAATAAGGCCCGGGTGACTTGTGAGGGTTTGGATGTATTTCAATGTTATACATTCCTATGCCATAACATCAGTGTTTTAAGCAGGAAGACTCATTTGTAAGGTTGAATGAGTATCTCAAGCATTTGTTAGCTACAGCAAAAACAGTTTCCATGATAAATTAAAGAGTCACTCATTTCCACATATATGAGGAAACTCATCTGACAACAGCTTTCAAATACTTGTGCCCTTTCAAATCAGAGATAAGCAGGCACAAAGACTTCTACTGCAAACTGCTAAAACTCCTGTTTTCACCTTACCTTGATGAGATAACTGACCATCTAAAATTCAAATTTTAGCCTCCCATCTCTTTTTAATTTACTTTGCTTAAGCCCACTTTAGAATGCTGTCTAATCCTAAGTGAAAAACCTATTCACAGTACCTATTTGGGAAATTGCTTCCATGCTCCTGAGCAAGCTGTCTCGTCACTAGCATTCACAGATACATCTACCCATGTATTTTCTTCAGTACAAATACCACCAAATAACTTCGTTATTTTTTGTACTGTTGTTTTAGAAAACGTTCCCATAGCATACCAACAACTCTTGTGTTGTAGTAGTCAGGCAGCATACGCTCACACAGAGCCACCAGCAGCCAGAAAGCTTCCTCCTCTTTTGCGTAAAGGAGGAGCACTGAAGTGACAATATTCATAGCCTAAAAGAAAGAGAAATATAATTACGCAATATCTAGCAGATAAGTGATTAGGAAATTAGCTACCTCTCTCTCTGCAGACTCCAAACAGTTCAAGTGTTTGTCAAACAGCAGTGTTTTCCCAGTGCTCAGAGAAAGGCTTAAGAAAGCCACAAATAAATAATAAAAAATGGTTAGGTTTTTTGTAGTGCTTTTTTTTTTTTGTAGTGGCATTGTTTGTTTGTTTTYGTGTTTTGTTTTGTTTTTAAGAAAAGAATAAACCAAGATTTATTTTGGGTCTGGTGCAGCCAAAACACCTCCCACAACACTAATGATGGGTTTGAATTCTCACTGTAGCTGGACCAAATCTCAAGGTTATTAATTACTGTGACAGCTTTAGGGACCAGAACWGAAGTGTCTTTCTACTGTTCCTCTGTTAAATAACCTTTACAAATGTTGTTGTAGTTATTACTTAGTATTACAGTTGTGATTAGATAATTTATTGTGGTATCTGTTAGAACTGCTTGCACTTACTTGTGTTGTATCTAGGAATCTTAAGAGTCGGACATTATCCAGCCTTCTTAGCACGCATGAATTTAAGTTTCGTCTTTGCAAAAGTAGTAGGAAAGCAAAAAAAAGACCCAYGTGATAAGCCAAAGTTATATAGCAAGAAAGAATGATTTAGGACCAGAAAATAAAGTGACCTGAATCACAGGCATAAGAATTCCAAAACCATGCACTGGGGTCAGCTTTAACTCTACAGATACAYGGTTGTAACTCACAGTGATATCTTCTAGGGTGCTTTAATTCTTTGTCAAGTGTTTGTGGGGTTTTTTGCTTGGGTTTTTTTTTAGTTTCGTTTTGAATGCTTGCATGGCATCATTGAAAAAGGAAAGAAGGTTCTGGAGGGTTACTATAACTAATACATTGAGTAACTACGAAAATATTTAAAGCTGAACACAAAGTGTTTTGGTTTTGAGTCTTTGTTGTTAAAAAGAAATAAACCTYTCTTCAGGGTCCATTTGTCATTTTCTGGAGATGCATTGCAAGACAGCTCTGTTATCCTCTGTCCAGTTTCTAGATTTATGAGCAGAAAATATGCTTACAGAAAATACCTCTCAACATGTGTTGCTAATACTGCTATTAAGAGTAGGTCCTTGTGTGACATCCCTCTGGCCTCAGCACTGCTGCCACTCTGCAGCACCAAGGTGTGAGCTCACAGCATCACCCACACATCAGTGTACTTCACACAGCCAAACACTCATGCACATGACTGAAGAATCAGGACCGCAAGGRAAGAACTGAATTCCAGAAATTGAAGGAATGCAGGGCGTTTCAATTACCTGACAATATCCTATGTTTGGATTTCTAAAAGCATAAGCTGTCAAGACTCTCCTTAGAGCAGCAATACCCATCTCATTCTGGAATGCAGGGTGTTCCGGAAGGGAGCGGTGCAGATCCCTCTCTATCTCTTCTGTAGCAAGATTATATTTTCCCATCGATTTCTCCACTAGGTCCTCATAATAGCCAGGATGAGTAGCCATTTCATTAATGGCTCCTGGGAGTGGGAGAAGAGTATTAAAACCAGGAGAAAAAAAGAAGGGTTAGCAGGTACAGTATTCCGACACGATGATCTGCTACCCTTTCATCCTGAAGGTCACCAAGAACTTTGAAAGCAAAAATGAAATGTAATTTCTGTAAGGGTGATAAAAAAATGATGTGCTTAGTTGATTATCACCCCTTCTTGTCTTCTCCTCTAGAGGCATTTTTATAATGAGGTTAAAGTCTCTCTCAGCCAGAACAAAACAGGAGACATGAAGAAACCAGCTGTGCAGTCAGATGGTGTAATGAGCTCTCTCTGAAGCTGGCTGTGGGTTTGGTTATCCTAAGTAACTCAAAACTTGTCTATGAGAAAGCTACTTGCCCTGAGGAGAGAGCGGATTGATATTTGGTTGCAGAAAGTATGATATGTCAGCCAAAAGCAAGAGATAGAAACTCATGAGCTCTATTTCTGCTTCTGAAAATGACTTTCATCTTTGGCAGAGCACAAAGCCTGTCTTAGGGATTACCACTGCATGCTCACAGAGTTGCTATGAGATTTCACTACTGACTTTAAAACCTTTCTGGAAATAAAAATCAAGCGTCAATAGCACAAAGTAATGTACATGCCAAACACCAGTTATATATACACACCATGAAAAGTGGTCCAAACTAGCTGTTAATTGGACACAAAACAGAGCTGTGCATTCCTGTGTATATTTTCTGAAAACATTTGTTTAATGCCTAGCAGCAAAGAGAAGATGTATATGATTACATATTAGTAGGGAAGAAATAGAAAACAAACCAGAAAGCATCATTAGGTTATCAGATAAAGTCCCTGGTGTGCTCATATCCTACATGGTGTGGGTAGCTATGGTGACTCTCTTGGGGAGGGTAGAGCTAAAGAAAGTATATGGTAAGTGAAACATTATGAAGAARGCCTGAGGTAGGGTTGATTTCCATATAAATCCATATAAATTAATAATTCTTCAGTGTTGAAAAAAAACCCTAAGGGGAGACAGATCTAGAGAATCCCTTATGGCACAGAAGATGGACAGAAATATTTTCTCAGTGTTTTTCACATAATGGGAGCACCTAACAATATGATAAAGTAGCTTTTTTTTAATTAACAAAAAAAAGATAGTGGTTCCATGCAACATGCTTAAATTTTGGAATTCCCTGCAAGAACTTGCTGTGAAGGCCAAAAGCTTAACTGGATTCAGAAATGATAAAATAAATGGGAATTAGGCTTGCTGGTGGTTGCTGAACATCTAGAAGGCCTCTACACTGCTGGTTTCYAGTAACAAAGTGTGTGTTCTGCTTTTTTTGCATTTTTCCTTAATAATGTAAGCCTGTTTGAGAAAGGGTATTTACTGGTCTGAACAGAAATCTTGTCTAAACCTGTCTGGCGCCTGCTAACAATCACAGTCTTACTTACTCCAAATATTTTCACACACTTATTATCTGCACCTTTAATCATCTTTGAAATCCTTTCTTTCCTCACAGTTTTGCTTGTATCCCACAGTCACACTCAAATGAAAACCTACCTGAAAAGAGTAGCCAAAGTTCCCCTCTCATGCTTTCTGGAATGCCCTTTAGCACAAGGTCTCTGGTTTTCTCTGTACGATACATACAGACCCCTTGGCCATATTCAGCAAAGTGAATCTTCCAGGCCTGTTCCTTCAGGAACTCTTTAGCCTAAAAGCAAAGTAAGGCAGGCATAAAGATGCAGCTTCTCTTTCTTAATACTCTGACCTACCGAAATCTTAAGTGCTAAAAAGCCTGCAATGTCCTAACTTTCCAAGTGAGCAAGAAATAACTCGGCTACAGTCCAGTTACCTTCTTAATGGGCTGCCTCCTCCCATTTCCTAGTTTCTCTGCCAGTAGACCTTGCTGTTAAGAGAATATTGTTGAAGCAGTCACACTTAAGAGCAGGAATACAACCTCTCCTTGATTTACTCCATCTTTGCTCATTTTTATGTAGTGAAATTATTTGTATAGGTAAAACAACACGATGTTCAACACTTTATTTCTGTGAAAAATACTGCCTCTTAACTGTCTGTCAGAAYGAAACTCTTCTGGGTGAGAAACACGAGTTTTAAAGCAAACATAATTTAACAGCTTTTTCAGTCAGGTAGAGCACTCAGAGGTGTATTTTACCAGCTTGGGGTTGAACTCCTCAGGTGACCTTCGCCGATACATTGTCATCAAAGCTTGAGTTGCTGTTGGAATGCCATTGTCATTGAGATTGAACTGTCGCTCTCCCTCGGACTCAGAGCTCAGGCTTTTGTGAGGGCTGGCAGAAATTAAACTACTTGACCTTGTAAACACCTGTAGAAAGCAGTCACAAGTGATTCAGGCATGAGGATGAGCCAGTCCGGACTTTTTACTTCATTTCACTTCAAAATTTATACACACTAACAGTTAACAAAACCTGAGCTAATTAAATCACCCAGGTACAGGCTAAACATAYGGAGCAGAAATCAAACTAGTACAGAATAATGAAATCACGTCCATTTTCTCAATAGCTCCCCCGAAACACAATCAAATTCTATAATTAGAATTACTAAGATAATGTTAAGTTTAAGTAGCCCTAGGCAACTGAACCAGCTCCCTTCGTCTTCTGTCAACATCATGGAACTGTYAACTCCCTGGGTGGCTCCTTGACTGTCCAGAATATAAGATTTATATATAACACATATTTTTATATGTGTGTATACACATAGATACACATATCTCTATCTGTATATGTTTACATAGATATATACAAAATAAATTTATTTTCCCCTCGCTTAAAAAAATATTCTATGGAAAATTCAACACCGTCAGATTGTGATTTGGAAGGAAAATATTTTGAAGAGAAAGGATTTTCTGACTTCTCAAGCAGCTTTGAAACTGTCTCACCATAGAATCTCACAGAGCAGTTCACACCAAATGCCTGAAATTGCAAATAGTAGTCATGCATATCTAGGTATTTAGTCATATTACAAAACGTAGTAATAATGCCTGCAATTATGAATTTGTGTTTATAATTCAGTAGGTCGAATGCTTAGATCCATTTAGGGCACAAGTTCCAGCACTATACATGCTTATGTGCTCTGGTATAAAACAGCACAGTAATTAYACCTCACCATCAACAAAGCAAGTAAAAAAAATTCTTTTATGACACACAGGGCAAACAGGGTAGGGCTACTCAGTGCAATATTAAGGTATGGCTTAGTACAGACTTGGAATGCAAGATCTACCTACATAAAACCAAAAGGATACACCACAAAAGCCTTTACTGCTTTGAGATCTGAACTACTACACTTTGCTGGATTTAACAGATCTGATGAGGTTGTTAAATGAAGCACTTGAATTTCATACATAAAAGCTGGAATTTAGCAGAAGGCTTGACATTCAAAGTGCCTAAAAAAAAGTTTATCTAATCACATCTTTTAAGAACTATTTCCTTCCACACATAAATAAGGAGGCGGTTCAGAATAGGGTCATTTGATGCCCAGGACAGGGCTKGTTTTTTTCCGGTAGTTCAAATGTTTCAAAATTCACTAGCAGTGCACATGYGAACCTGCTCAGCTCAGACATTGTTTTCAGAAGAATCAAAGGACCAGCTTTAGCAGCTAAAGTCTTGAATAAAAGGAATTGCATATCAACTGATAATTTTTTCAACTTATTCAAATCCCAGAATTACATTTTAATTGGGCAAGTTAATAGATATTAAAAATATTATTCAATTAACCAGTGAATTAACTATGACAGTTGCCAACAAGATACACTGTAATTCCAGAACGTGGCAGCAGGAATTAGCATCACTCTTCCTCAGCAATGATGATTTCTCTTAGGTTTAACATGCAAAAGACAGATAYCCTAATTCAACAATTTTAACGCTTCAGCTCAAAGGCATTAACACAAGAGAGGTAAGATTTCTGTGTACAAAAGTTCAGCTTTACAAAAATTTAAAGGTTTTTCCTGGTTCCTCTATCCTCACACCAGTTAAAATCCCCTTCTTCTAGTAAATTATTCCTGTTCCTCCACATACCTCATCATCTGAGCTGATATAGCTTCCAGAAATATTTTTATCCAAGTATATTTTTGAAGTGGTTTGTTGCAGAAAGTCTGAGATCCTCTGTACAAGAAAGTCTCTGTCTTTCAAGTTGGCGAAGAGGAACGTCATTCTGTTTTTCGTGCTGATTGACAATGGGCTGGGCAGCACACTGGAGCTGTCTGCCTTTTCCACTATTGTCACCTGGGGAGAAGCAGTTGCTATGGCTTAAGATCTTTAGTTAATCAAGTTGCTTGGTCTAAGAAACCATCGCAATACAATAAACCCATGTTCCTTCCGCCCTTACATCAAATCCCTATGGACACCCCTCTGCCAGAAGATATGATTTGCATACAAGGACTTACAAGTCTGAAAGACGAAGGCTGTCATCCCTTAAACAACCGGCTTCAGTACATTGTCCAGCAAAATTCCCCTGCACTACTTAGTTTATTTTCCTCAGGCTTTATTTTGAAAGAATTGGCAAAACAAAATTTCATCTGTGAGATACAAATCTATTGGCTTTTTTGTAGGACTTTCAAATACCTCTCCTGCTTCCCAACACCAGCACAGGCTGAATCAACAGAGACTTCTGCTTACCCTTCACTGCAAATACATGTAAATAAGTCAGTTTGGAGATGACACTCCTGTACTACTCTATTATAGTYGCATACTGTTATAACAACTGTTATTTTAATTGTATTTTCACAGTACACAAAAAACTTGCAACAAAGGTAAACTAACCCTATGTCTTCTCTTACAAAGGAAAACATCTAACCCTGCAAGATGGAGGTTTCTGTCTGGCCTTCAATCGTGGTCACTAATCTAACTGAACTCCAACCTGTAAACAGTACTCATACCACAATCTACTGAGTACAGGGAACTGCTTTCCCTGAGCTTTTGGTAAAACACATTAACACAAAGACATCTCAGGGGTAAGTCACTCACTGTTGATGAATTATGTAACAGATGTGTGTGCTAAACACTACCAATTATTAGCCTTAAAAACAAATTAATCCATCAAGTACAGTTCACACATTGAGCAAAACACAAATCACAATTGCAAATACTGTTAACCACTGCTTTTATGACATTAAATGATTTCTTAGGTAATGAAAACTGACTTACTGCCTTCAGAATAGAAAGGAGTACATTTTGGTTTGCTAGGACCTTTACTTTTGCTCCTTTTTGTAACCCTTTTTAAAACAGAAAGCAATGGCAAGACATGAATGCTATAATATTAATAGCTCTCTAGCTAAATGGATAGGGTAACCATTTTTCATGTATTTTTTTGTGAAGATTTAAAGACTGCAGTGCACTGCTAAGGTGCTAAACCACTTCTCTGTTCTGCCYACTTTGTTTTGTTTTTCTCTTAACTACAAATCTCTTAGTTATTTGCTAACTTAAAGGATTTTCACTAATAGCATATTGAAATCAGCTAAAATGTGTTCCTATGTTATTTTCCTGTTCCACTTAAAAACTGTTTGAGTGCAATCAGCACAAAAGACAGACAGGTTCTAAAGGCACAGGACAGACATTATTAAAACAAGCTTAATTATAGCCCTGCTGTAATGAGAGCTGATATCCACTTATTTCCTRTTCAGTAGAGACACACACACATCTGAAGTGCTGGTCTTGGAGAGGGCACCTGCTGTAGGTGCAGTGAGCAGTGCAGTCAGCCACCAAAAATCATCTTTTCCCATCATAATTTCTGAATCAACGCTTTGTTATTGTCTCATCTATCAAAACATCTCCAGAATATCACAGAATACTGGAATTATCTTAGGGTCTAACACAAAGCTTTAATTAAATAAAAAAGCTCTCCTTTAATTATCAATGGTGCTGATCAGCTKTTCTGAGGACTGGCACTACCCAGTGGGTTACCGTTTTCCTTGCTGGTTCTGAGACTTAAACCTGTTCACACAGAAGCACTTATTCCTTCAGCTACTTCTTTCCTTTAAAACTTTAGAGCTGCTCTGAATCCCATGCTGCTGAGGCTGTGGTTTTCGAAAGCAGTTGCTGAATCTGCTTCTAGGAAAACAGGTCCTGTTAAATGAAGACTTTGCTTTCCTTCTCCACCACTTTACCTGGAGGACCATCATTCTCTTCGAGTTCAGACAAGCAGTGCAACCATAATTGAATGTCTCATCTCTAATAACGAAAGTCATTGCAACATGCTGTTGAGAAGCTGTACTCATTTGAACAAATACTGGTTTACTCTTAATGATTTGTGGGGGAAAACAGTGCCTTGAAATGTTCTACAGTTCTTTGGTCAAGCCAAACTGTCCTTGGTTACATCAGCTTTGTTACTATTTACAAAACTTACTTTACACAATTTTCCATTAACCCACAAATCAAGTCAACCATAAAAAACCTCCCCAATGTAATTATATTTTTATTGAATCAAAGAAACTCTTCTTACTGAACATCATTCTTACTGAACAAGCTTTAAGTAACCAGCTTTTAAAAGGGAAACACACCAATTTAAAAATGCTGACAAATATTTTCCATATACAAGAATAAACAATTGCAAGTCTGTGTGAAAAGACAATTCAAAGCTCTAATATTAGGAATCTTTTTACATCTGACAAAAGCAAATCTTATCTGACAGATTATTTAACACAATTTCCACTCATAAATCTAGGAAGTTTCACCCTCCATGCCTCCCTATGAAGCACAAAAAATGTACAATGGGGCTGTAAACCAGAGTGCAAATTATGAGAGAGGAAGGAGTCACAAGGGTTGTGAAAACTGAGAGAAAAAAACTCCCTGTGAATCTTTGTAGTAGGAACCATGAACTAAGACACAGTCATTAAATATTACTTAGAACACATCAGAACGGCATGCTCACAAGAGATTAAAAGGATGAAAAGAGGTTTTTCTCAAAAAAAACCAACAAAACCACACCAAACCAACAAACAAACAAAAAATTCAAAGCTAGGTTGCAATATCCAATAGGACATTGCTTTATTATTTGCCCTCTAAATTTAAAAATAAAAATGTTTACCTCTCGAAGAGGGATAATAAGGCTGCACAAGTTCTCTTCTTTACTAGTAAAGCAAATGTAGTTTGTAGAAACAAACATCTGACCCAAAATATGCATTTTGTTGAATGGAGTCCAAAGAGTACAGTCGGTGTGTCCATCTAATTTCTCATCCTTGGGAAGTCGGAACAATGCACGGTATCTCTCACTCTTTGCTCTGGCATCAAGATCCCTAAAAAACCCACAGAAAGATTTTCTTGTTTTAAGGAATACATAATACATTTTAAGATATATTTTATGCAAATCATTGCAAGTTACCTGCAACATACAACTCAGCTAAGCAAGGAGTGTACAGCAAAACAGTGGAAATAGTTTGCYGATAGGGGAGGTATAGCCTTCACTTTTGGAAAGTTCTACAACTACATGAAAAAAAATCTGCCATGGATGACTTACACATTGATCCTGACTTCTCAGAGAGGAAAGGCTGAGTGATCCTTTCATATTCAGCCCTGCTTTCTGAGAAYATATACAGTGAATCCATTTTTTTAATAAACAGTAATACCAAATGCTGCTTTGAGGCTTATTTATTAACATGATGGAATCCTTAGGGTTAGAGTTTGCTAACAATTTTAAGACTTAGTCTTGATAATGCATTCAGTGCCAAACACTCAATAGTAAGAAAGACAAATGGAAGTGATATAATGCATGTCAGACGTCACTAAGTAATGAGAAATATAAACAAGCACTGGCTGTAATTTGTTACGGTTCGCTAACATGACCAACATTTAATGCAAAAATTAAGAAGAAACTAACAAACTGCAGTATAATATAAAAGAAACAGAAATATTTTCCAGATTAAGTTTTCATCCCTTAGAATTTTAAGTCAATTTTTGTATCTGTTACCTTAAATAAGTTCTAGATAGAATTCATAACCTAGAGTAATTTTTCAATTCCAGTTATAAGACCAACTACGAATGTTAGGCACATTTCTTAGTAACACTTAAGTCACTTTATTTCCTTCTCCTACTGACAAAAAGTGGCTTTACAATAGATACCCAAATGCAGCCAGTGCTGGGAGATACACTAAAGAGCTCCTGAACAARTAAGAATTTGGCTCAAGTAAGTTTCTTTTATTTTTGCAACACGTTCATATTCAAATGTTTTCCCGTTCCTATTTCAACAAGGCACCACGTAATTTTATTTCGATAATTATTTGCATTTTGCCACTGCTGGAATCAATCATTCCTTTTGGAGTTCCAGTGAATGGCAGCAACACTAGCAACTTTTGGACAAAATCCTGCAAGTGAAAGGGTTGAGGAGGAACAAATGAGTAAGAGCCAGTGCTACCTACCGTTTTAGAGCAGATACTTTTTTGGGGGATTTCTTTTTCAGTTTGGGTAATGACCTGTCTTGTTCAAATCCTTCATTGTCCAAGAGCTGTCGCATGGCTATATTGGCAAGCTGTTCCATTAGTTTAAATGTCTCACTGATATTAAGGAATACTGAGAAGAAATGTTCACTTGACCTTGTGCTCACTTTGATCATGTCAGGGAAGAGCAGAGTAGCATTCTTCTCAAGTTGAGTGATATCGACCCAGCGGATAACTAACTTTGCTGAACAGGAGCAAACAAAAAAACCCAAGATTCAATAAAAATGAGCATATTCAGGAACTTTTATCTTCCTCTTCCTACAAAACGCATTCAGCTGAATGTTTCTCACATCTTGGAAAGTTGGGAGCACGGCATAAACAGACCCAGTTTGTACAAACAATCAATCACCTGATGAACAGCAGATAAAAGAGTTTAAATATCATTTACTTCATTTACAGAACACCACACAAACATTACAAAGCTTCGTGAGCTAACTTATCATTGCCACAGCACTTGCTCAGACTCTGATGTCCTCTTTTCCTACAGAAGCAAAGAAACACAGTCTAAACACATCATACAGGCTTGTGTTACTTTTATACCATAAAGTTTCAAATATTACAGCAATGACAGATCCTTGGCTTTTCTTCCAAGACTAATACAGGTGGTGTCCTTACAACAGGGGCTAAATCCTAGGACTCATCCATTGCCCACAACCAAGTATGGCAGACTTTGAAGACACTGCTTTGAATTAATTTCCTGTAGAGCAGACTGATTGCGTCCACACCATGTAGTTATTTACTCTGGGTCTCTTCTGAGACCTTTATGATGTTCTGGTATTGTACAAATGTAGATGTGTCATGTAAGGTTGCAAAGTCTGCCAGAGTAGTACTGGAGGATTGTGTAAGAGTACAAGGAGCCAAAACTGGTGTGATCTCACCCCTTTTCCCTTTTGGGCACAGTCCCTGAGGTGAACCGTGTCTACAGACAATGCCAGGTACTGTTTTACAGAGAACTACTTTGAGAAATACAAAACAAAGGAACAAGCACACAGTTAAGCAGCATAACAAATCAGGGAATTACTCCCTGCTTCTCTTTTCCTCAGCAGTGTCTTTGTACCCTCAGTGATGAGTAGGTGAACAGTAACAAACTACAGGAGATTTCCTAATAATTCTTAGATGCACAGATTATTATTCCAGTGAAAACATACCTTCCCTGCCCATGAGGAAAGAGTAAAAGCAAAGGTGATTAATGCTGAGATACACCCAGCCCTGACGGGGAACCTTTCCCTTCCAGTAACTGCAGGAGTAGTAGTTCACTAATTTCTCTTCTTCTGGCATCCCAAAGAGTTTGTGAAATTTCACTATAGCTTCCTTGAATTTTTCTGTGTCGTCATCTTCTTTGATGCCATTGATTTTGTTGTACTCAGCAATGATGCCCTGGTAGGGAATGAAAGAAGGACACATCCTGTTAGTGGCCATGGGCTWTCAGACACCCTAATTCCCACTGCTGTCTGGGCCACAGACCACAACAGTTATTGCAATATCAAGGAAGTCTTTTGCTGAGCTCTTATTGTTCTGCTCATTCTTTGGCTTACATAGTTATTTACTTTGCTCAAGGCTTTCTTTCTAATGACCCTCCTCCCTGCCATGCCTATGTCAAAAGCAACTGAATACCAACCACTTGCCGGTACCTTGTTTTAAGTTAACCAGCCCAACTCAAATACTCCTAACAACTCTGTGAAGCACCTATKATCTGTAACATTTTCCTCTTCCATGTAAATATGCTCCCTGGGGAGACAGGCATAGGATTTCACCAGAAATTTTTCTTCAAAAGGGAAGGAAAAAAGTAAAAGGGAAAAAAGGATCTGTTCCTCATGGGGGAGAATTTTAAATGAGTTCTATGATCCCTCTTATTGGACCCCGAGCAAAGGAGAAGAGCAAAAGGGGCCAAAAAAAAAAAAAAGGAAATAAAAAGAAATAAATCTTCTATTAGATTAACTAATACGATGGAATAAACATTCCCACTTTCAGGTGCAGATGACCTTCATGGAATCTGAAGTCTGGTGAAAAGCTGTTTTTTGATATCTCAAAGACTACGGTTCCTTCTGTTTTATACTGAAGCTCTGATTTATTCACTTATTTTCCCAGTCTCTTTTATAATCATCTCTATTGCCTTTTATATTAAAGTTATAAAATGGAAAGTGACTTTTTGCCTTCAATTTGCTCCATATTTACGTGGAAAGCAGAGTATAAGACAGAAAACTATCATYCACATTTAGTATGTGTTCAACTCTAAGAAATAATGATTTCCTTGAAGGATTATATTTCACAAGACAGATGTCTTCATGTATAAGGTGTTTCCACAACCATCTATAGCCCTGACATCTGATTCACTGGTAAAACACAAGCAACTGGGGGATTCTTAAGAGAGCTGACTTATTAAATGAAATGTTAAAAGAGGAATGAGACAAAGCCAATGCTTTGAACACACTCCCCATAAATATAGTAATTTGCTTACAATCAAGCCATGATTCATGATTCAATACCGAAGTATTCATTTTTAGATAACTTTTAGTACAGATAAAGTASTTTTTGCCAGTATAGCAATTATCTCTCCTGTAAAGTGAAACAGAAATTGTGGGAAAAGCAATACCCCCCCTCCCCACCAAGCAAACTAATCAAAAAAACCAGCAAGCCCTAACACCTATATGAAGTGTAAATGTCAAAACTACAGGATTTAACTATGCAGAAGAGGGGAAGGAGACATTATGAGTGAATAAAAAAACATAATTAAGCTTTGTGCTGGAAAAACCCTTGCAACAAGAACTGTCAAAGTTTAAAACACTCAACAGTGCATTTAATTTTAGAACTTATAACATTGAAAGCCCTGCCTATATATTTATATAGATTTTTTTTTTAAATCACACTACTGTAGCTATGTGCACTAATCCCAGTTTCCCTGATTTTTACATACATGTTGCTATTTAGCATCTTCAAAAAGGCAGTGCAGTCTGGGGACTACCAGGTCAAATTTGTTTTGAATTCACATCTGTTTTCCTTCCACAGTTGCATTTATCATTAACAACATTGACAGTAATATATACACTACCTGTATTTTTCCTCTGACAAATGTATTTATGTCATTCTCATTTTCAAAGATTGAAAGAGTTTGCAACAAATTCTGTTCGAGCCATTCCCAGTGTTCAGTGATTTCCTTCCTTGAGCAACCTTTATAAAAAAAAAAAAACCCACAAACCAAAATCACAAAAGAAATCATTCACCAGAGTCAATGTCCTTTCAATCATAAACAAAAAACTCTAAGAAAACTTGCCAGTATTTCACTAGATGCTGTCCTGGACATTCCAAAATTTTCTCCCATTGTATTTAATTTAACAACTCCAATGAAAGCAACAGAATGCAACATTCTGTGCAACTTCCAGGGGAATTTCACAATTTTGGCTGTGGTACAGATACATAAATCATGCTGCAGAACAGCCTGCATATGTAATCAATATTTCAGAACCACAAATGATCAMCACTGCTACTTCTCCTTAAAACTACTGGATGCAACCAGACCTTTCTGGAACTCAGGAGGTGGTCTGAATACTATTTTATTTCTTGTTGGCTTTTATGCTGCTGTAAAAAGCAATGATGAAATGCATGAGCTATGTATATAAAACTAGACGGTCATCAGAAAAATTGCTTCGCTTTTAAGAGCAGTGACAAGCAGTGCAGACACTCTATCATGATGAACTGTTTCTTAAAGCTATTTCTGGTTCATTGTTCATCAATTATTTTTCATCACTTCTTATGGAACTGCTTTGGTTGATTATTCTCAACCTGTAACAATCCAWCTCTTTTTTGCCACTGCTTTTTGCCTCCATTATCTTACAATTTACTCTCCCAGTCTCCCCTGCTGCAGATCATGCAGTCAGCCCAAGACCTACACCCCAGTTCTCACCAATTCATCATCACAGGCTAGATCTTTCTCTTTGCTTTGTTCACTCAGGTTTAAAATACACATTAGCTGCAATGTTTTGAACTACAGGTTATTTTATCTCTGCTACTGGAAGGTTTTTGCCTATCTTAGCATATAAAAGTATTCACCCTTTTGCCAACAATGGCTTTTTAGATAAATTAAGCAATACCTCTGCCTCTCAGGGAAGGGGAAAAACCCCAACATTTAACAGTTAAATCACTGCACTTTGGAACACAGAGCCCCCAAGACTGGCAGGAAATAAAAAGAAAGTAGCTACAACATAGAAGCTTCTGTGAAAATACATATAATTACCAATACCACAAAAATCCTGCAGCAGTAAACCTGAAAAACACATAAAGCCATTGTAAGAATGACTGATTTTATAGGTGGAGAATGATCCAAAAAAGCTGTTCATTTCCAAACAGAGTTTACATATACCGCCATTTTTCCCTTAAACTGAGCACTAGCAAACTGGGGAGGGACACTGGCATGGCACACAGAAGGGCTATTATAACATGAAAGGCTGATTCTGTACAACATTTTGTTTTCTTAGACTTTTAATATGCTTAAAATTGTTCTTGAAAAGTTACCAGTAACAATTCTCCAGCACAATTCAATAGACAAAACTCTAAGCCAACACTGCACTGGAGAAAGGGCTATTAACAAGACTCCTCTCCAGAGCTGTAAGGCTTCAGATCTACCAGCCAGAATTCTCATACAGCCTACATTAGCAGAGTTAATACCCAAGAAAATTCACATCCAAAACTAATTATAAACAAATCTGAGGTCTAAACAGTCATTTTGGAGCAAACAAACACCTTTGGATTACTTTCACCCTCAGAGTAGTCTTGTACTGAGCAAGACCAATATGTCATAAACAAACCATGTAACAACCACATTTCTTTGAGTCAYTCTGTACAGCTACTTACTGAAGATGGAGACTATTTCTTTACTGAAAGCAGAGAAGAAAACAACAAATTTCTGTAAAAATAAGAGATTACAAGTACCAAATACTCGGCAGTCTACCCTTATGGAACAGGTAGGGACAACACAGGACAAATCAGAGTTACATAGCTAAATGCAGCCAAAGCCCTTAGTAACCTGTATAATTTTAACAACCCTTGATCTGTTCAGATAGAATTGCTTTAGTTGCAAATTCATAAAATAACCACAGTGCAGAGCCTTAGGGAACAGTGGGCTACTCAGCTTCAAGGTTGCATAGATAAGTTATTTGCTCTCTGTAAAATTTTACCTCTGTGTAGGATCCCCACTATTTCCCTCAGGTGACAAGGSTAAGCTAATGCAGTCTTTCAATTTAAGGAAAAAACCTAAGCCATCAACCAGATATTAGGAGACTAAAAATTCAAGAAACACTCCACAAAATGGAATCATAGATATATACATTAACTACATTAGCTAAGATTCATAACTGAAGAGCATGTTTATTAATACTAGCTTAAATGTAAACAGAGTACTATATTTCTACTTAAAATCCACAATATCTGTCACAGAAGACAAACAAAATTCTCACAGTTCAGCAGCACCACGAATTTCTACATGTATGGTACATTTATTTATTCTGGGGCCATAACTCATCTGCCTTTCGTTTTATGCCCCTGCTTATCTTGATGACACACACTGTAGGTATAAAATTACAGTCATTATCTTTAGGCATCATGTAAAAAACCCTAAAGAGAAGTCACATGGCCTATTTCCAAAGTCTTAAAAATAATTTCTGAATAWATGCACAGTACAAGGGTCTTTGAAGAAACACTATTTTATTGAGAGCCTTTGTGATACGTTATTTTCTTTGGAAGGGAGACTGCAAACAGCAAGAAAACTTGTGTCCTCAGCTGCCCCCTTTCAAGTTTATGGGATGGAGGTGGTTACTAATTGCTGTGCACTGACATCTGGATGAAAATAAATAAACATACAGGCAAGTACTTTCACCCTTCTTTCTCTTCTGAGATCCATGGAAAGCTGACATGCATCACTTATGTTCACAGCAGAGTAGATGACAGAACAAAGCAAGCAGTTAAACGAAGATTTGAACACAACCTTCAAAATACTGATAATTTCATTAATATCTGGTTTTACTATTAGCTGCCACTGAAGGCAAATTATGTAAGATACACTTCAAGGAGACCACTCTGGTGATGCAGTGTGTTTAAACGTGTTTTTTGCAATAGTGTTCGTGACTTAGAAATAATAACTTGAAAACAAAAATGTAATGCCTAGGAAAAAGAATATCGTGCGCAATTCGGAAGTAAGTCTTTGCTTTCCCTGGTAATTGCAGCTTATGAAAGTGTCACTTGTGTAATTTCCACATCACCTTGTAAGTGTGACAAAATGAAAATCAGAGAACAGAAAAGTAAGGATTTGGTGTACTTGGTAATGCAATACTATGTGCCGGTTACATCAAACTGCATATCCTCTGAAAACAGGAAATTGTTCGGAAGTGTGGATTTGTTGGCCTTAGTGTCAAAATAACTAAAATAAAAAATAAAAGGGGGGAAGTCTGATCCTAAAAATCAACTTTTGAATATAATATAGCTCCTAAAGCCACATGATATTGCCTTAAACAAAAAAAAACCAAAAACTTTTTACAGATAGCAAAAACTTAAAAAAAAGCAAAAAAGCAAAAACTTAAAAATTTTACTCTCCAAAAGTTAGGCACGGAAGAAACTGTATGCAGTGTTAATAATGGTTATTATTGTTGTTGTTGCTATTGTTATCTGTGAATTGTGTGATTGTATTGTTGCACGTAAGAAATCCAAGTTGTTCAAACTCTTTTTCCTCTCTCTCCCTCTTTTCCCTTCTGTATTGTTGCCACCACACAACCAATGTTGAGCCACGGGGTGGTGTGAGGAACCAGTTCCATTTTAATCCGTGTCAACACTGGATTGTGAAAGCTATGTGGGGGAGGGGCTGTGCTTCATGCAGGAGGCAATTGGGAGAAGATGGAGGCAGGCCCTGTCTCTAGAGAGACTTTGCAGCCATTTTATGTCTCCCACAGACTTGGCAGTCAGTAGGAGACCACCAAGGACACTATGCCCTCCAGAAGGGTCCTCCAATCGGGTGGTAAAAGGTCTCCACCAATGGACTGTGATGGAACGTTGGACTGAGCCAATGGCTCCCTGCCAGCGAGCAGCCCCCAGGAGGAGCTGTGGCACAAGCCAAGGGCCTTTTTGCCTTTGCCTCTTGTCCAGCTTTTTACTTTTGTGCCCTCACTGCGGCTTTTTGCTTTTGACTCTAGTTTGCTGTCTGTTGCCCTTGCTGGAGGCTCTCTCTCTCCCTTTTTGTCCTTCTTGACTTTTGGGTCTTTTGCCCTCCTGCTGGATGCTGCTGGACGCTTGGCCGGACACCTGCTGACCCCCGAGCCTCGTGCTCAAGCCTGTGTCCTGCCCTGCCACCTCCTTCGCCTGCTCCAGCCTTCGCCTGCCCTGCCTCTCTGTGTTCCCGCCCAACACCCCACCTGCCTTGCCCCTGCCTGAGCCACCTGCTTCCAACGCTGCTTCGCCGGTCCAGCCCSCTGCCGCGATCCCACCATGACCCTGTCCAGGGTGCTGCACCTCCGGCCTGAGCGTCCACTCACCTCCTGCCCGGCCGCCTGTCGTCGTGGGAGCTGCGCCTCGGCAGCCGCGCCTCTCCAGAGCCGCGCAGGCTCCCCCAGCGGGGAGAGTCCAGACCACCTGCCGGCTGGACGTCTACAGCACACCCCGAAGGCTATGGTGGTAATGCCCACTTTTCCTCCCTGTCTCCGCCCTCTCTCTCTCTCTCTCTCCCCCCCATTCCTTTCACTTTCCTTCCTTGTTTTCTGCCTTTTCTGTTCCTCTTCAGTGTTACGGACAGGTAAAACTTTGCAATATGAAGGCCTTGTACTCTTGTAAAATCATGGCTCACTTCTGTTACTTTGGCTAAGGACAGAAGGCCTCTGGGAATGAGCTCAGCTGACTCAGAGGTAGAAAAAACAAGTCACATAACCGTCATGTGATGACCTCGTGGCTTATGGTGACTGGTTGAATTATTGTTTGTTGTGTTACAATGGTATGTATTTGATAAGGCCTTAACTGCTTAAAAGGCCTGGCTTTTGCAATAAACGAGCTCTCCTTTGCACCTGCCTGGGAACTCTGTGTCACTCCAATGTTACACTTCAGTACATACTTTTCATTTCCAATAAGCGGTTCTCAGTTATACTACTTGTCTCGCTTGACTTAATTTTGTCCTGGACCATCCGTCTTAAAATAACTCCCCGCAGTTCCCATAGTGGAATGCGACAAGGTGGTTACTAACTGCTGTGCACTGACATCTGGATGAAAATAAATAAACATACAGGCAAGTACTTTCACCCTTCTTTCTCTTCTGAGATCCATGGAAAGCTGACATGCATCACTTATGTTCACAGCAGAGTAGATGACAGAACAAAGCAAGCAGTTAAATGAAGATTTGGACACAACCTTCATAATATTGATAACTTCCTTAATATCTGGTTTTATCTACTAGCTGCCACTGAAGGCAAATTATGTTATATGAATTTTACAATCTTCAGGGAGTTGGTACTAATAGAGGTATAGGGGAAAAAGGTTGTTTAAACTGATGCCTTCCTTCAGTTTTGATACTACCAAAAATAGTAAGAAATACTTGTGCTAATACGAGCTATTAAAAAACTTCCTACTGGATTCAGAAGGTGACACAGCTTTGATATCACCTTTGTCAGACACACAAATCATGTGCTCCTCAGAACAGAGCCTCTTTTGAACCACTAAAATTATTAGATCTATAGCAAACCTTCATCCGTTCCTCCTTCCCTTCCCAAGAGGGGATTTGTCTAGAGGAAAGTCATCCAAATAATCTAAATGTCAAATTTTACTGGGAGAATGGCACTGATGAGGTGGCACTGTTAGGCCAGAAGAAGCCTATAGCTTCATTAACCAGTATTTTTGAATGTCAGGCAGCACTTGGGTGTGCTGGAGGTTACCAGGCCATTAAAGAGATGATAGGCATGTATCCACTTCTCATTTGTCCTCTCTTCTCAATTTTCTTTCAAATGAACAGAGTTTTGGTTCTTGCCAAAAACTTTGTTACCAGTGAAACTTTTGCGCAGGAAGAGTTGCATTGAAAAGTTTCCATTTGCCAAGACTGAAAAGCAATACTATCAAATGGAGGATCTGGCCTCACAAGCTTGGCCAGTCAAAGCCAAGTGACCTCCATCTTCTGCATATCACTCCAGACACTATTTTCAGAGCCAGCAAGCAAGCTCACAAACTAACTACATTCTGGTTTATGCTACTTGCAGTAAGTACCTGACCACAGAAATCAGCACTTAGTACAGGATCTGACATATGCAAAAATCCTATTTAATGCATGAAAACATTAACTCAATTGTTTTCACTAACTACTATAATGACAAAAGGATGACAGACTGCTAGATCTGTCCAAGTTGAAGCATTAAAGACCAAAACTCTTGAGAATTGTTGCATCTATGTAAGAACATACACTTCTGTATGTAACTCTAACCAGCTTTCTGAATTTCTAAGCACATCACATTTAGAAGGACCACACATTGTCTGAAATACATGTCCAGGAGCTGGGCATCCGTAGGATCAAGGTATTTGTCCTGGAGGAGACAGGAAATACCACACTGATTGCTATTCAGCACTCAAGTGAGTSCTGCACTTTCTTCCTGGTTACCATTGCAAGGCAAGCCAGATGCCCTGACTGGGTAACTGGGGGGCTATAACCCAGGTACTCCTCCCACCACCCTCTTTAGAAACATCCCATCACCCAGGAAAGCTTAACTTTAGAAGTGCTGTAGCAGTGACCCCTTGGAATGCAAGGAGGAAGAACTGCTTGTCTGGGAACACCTTTGGGAGATGAGTGGGAAGTAACAGAGGCTTCTGTCCCTGCTCCATGGCCATTTCTGGTTTCACTTGTGYGTAACACTCCCTCATGCTGGCATTCAAGGTCTGAGTATCAGAAGCTCTGGAGCCTCTGAATTTTATTACTACACCAGGTTTTCATCCTGACCCATTTATCTGTCCTAAGATGACTGTGCTCAGCAGGAAGGATGCTCTCTAAGTTATGTGACACAGTATCCAGGAAGAATAAAAATCCATGTGTCAGTGTACTTCTCCTTACCACAAGCAATAGTCCAATAGACCAAGGAGTCTGGTGCTTGGTAGAGGATTCGATATGGTGCCACTCTGGCACTGGAGTCCAACACGACATCAAGAGTACCCACAAGGAGACCTGTGGAAGAGGAAATTCTGATGAACACACAGTGATGGACCATCCAAGATCCCACACGAGGGGGCTCTGCAGCCCCTCCCATTCCATTTCATGCTTCACAGGAAAATGCAGACCTATATATTCATCCCCACCCTTGTTGTCTCATGTTGTAAAGAGGAAGAGTGATTTAACAGGGAAACATCTTCAGTTTCAACAAGACTTCAGCTCTTGCAAGTATATCAATTCTAGCATAAAGACAGACAAACTGAAGCAAAGCAGAAATTAGTTGTCTTATAAAATCATGTTTAAAAGTGATTTTGTTCTTTCTTGTGTTTCATATACTGTTGGACCCCTGAGGGAAAAAACCCCCACCAACTACAAACCTCCTCCAACAGCAACAAGCAACTCCAGACAATACAGCCTATAAGGGTTCAAAATTTGAATGTTAGCTAGGAAGAACTAAAGACTTCCAGCAAAAATARTTGTGCTACTTAACAGTCTGATTCTTTAGGGTAGAAAGGATCAAAATGCCTTAAGAGTCAAGCTGTTTTTCAGATGAAAGGATACTGAGGAAAGACAAAGCCACACTGTTTTCCAGAAGTAGCTTTGAAAATTCTTTGCTACTGAGGAAGCCATCAACAGCTGCATACCAAAAGCTACCAATGATTCCTATTGCCACAAATTCTAGAATGTATTTTTATAATAAAATACACACAAAACACTGACTCCCCAAGCTCTCTCCCACAAGAAAGACCTATTTATTTTTAAACTATGTGAAAGTCTTCCTCCTTTTCATCACCACAAAAAATTTTCATCTCCCCTGCAGAGATGTCAGATTTAAATTCTCATGCTGAAGTTCTCAGCAAATTTTTTCAATTGTTTGAAAAAAATTTCAAATATCTTGAAAAAAAATGGATGAACTTCCAAAGATTTTTTTTTCTGAAAATATTTATTGGGGTAGAAATTAGGGGTTTTTTTAAACAGCTGAGATAAACAGCATAGACCAAAAACATTCTGAAACACTCCTGTTAAAATTTCTCCTTTCAAGTCTCATGTTTTCATCTCTTRATGTCACAGTTTTATTAGTTCCTCATTTTGCTCTGTCATAACTGCTACAAAAGACTGCTTCCCTTGCTGTTCTTCTTTCAGGTTCGTGTTACACCTCATAAAGATATTAAAGCACTACCCATTTTCCATCTCAGCAGATCCCTCAAATCTGAACTGAAACTGATACTTAGAAATAACCCACCTATCAGTGATTTTGTATTTCCCCCATTCTGTGTCTTTTATTTGTATTTTATTTCATACAGACCTTCACAGGTCAGATCAACTGTAATCTCTTTTGCCCAATGAATTAATATTCACCACTTCTTAAGCCAAGAATTCTAAAATTCATGAGAAATAAGCGTGGGCACAACATCAGGTCATTAGCAAGGTGTGCTACAAAGCTATCTGCCATTTATAGGACATGAACACAAAATAGTGCTGTAAAATATCCCAATGTACACTAGTCTAACTGGCTTTAGTCAGCCCTCATCTCTCACACATTTTGATTACRCTGACAAGCTGCCTCTGAACAATCCTCCACAAGCCCTTCTAGATACACCCTGGCTCCTTCCAAACTCAGGAGAATTAAGTAGATTATAATGTACCTGTAATTTTTTTTTTTCTGTTAATATACTTTCCATCTGAGCTTCACAAACTCAGTATGGCTCTGGTCCAGAAAGTACATGTCCACTTCAACCAAGGGCAAAGATCCTTAAACACTTAAAGTTGCCAGTACTGCTCAACCAGAGTGGGGACCCAGCCAGACACTACACTGTGCTCATCATCTGGGTTCGCTGCAAACACAGCATGGCTTATGCCAAAGATTCTTCATGCTTTTCAGCTTCACATGACTGCTGACAGTACTAAATATGCAACAGGCATGATGTAATATCTAAATAAAGTTGTATGCTGACCAAATGCAATCTTCTCTAAGATACAGAAACACTGTTCATTCCTTGTATTCTTTAACGATATGCTTGTTTCTTTCCTCCTGCTGTATTTCCAAATTCATTGGCAAGTGGGTGGTCCTGCCAAACAATTCTGACCCTAGTTCTTCGAGCTTGTTGCAGCTGTAAAAACTGAGATACGCAGGTAAGGTCAGGAAGTCATAACAAACCTAGCAACTTGTGCAGCAACATCAAGTTCACAGGAGCTTCCCATCCTACCTCCTTCTCYCCTGGATATGGTAGACAGGAGAGAAATATCCCCCTGTGCCACCAAATACTGTAAGATAAAGCAGTGTATTCAAGAGACGTGAAGAGCACTATAAAAAAAAAAAAAACCACAACAAAAGAGACAAGCCAGCACTGAAACAACAGATGGGAGGTAGGAAAGGAAAAGCATACAAAGTATACTTTCCAATGGTGCAGTAAGTAGGAGTTGCCCAGGGGCTTTTCAGAAATAAGGTCATAGGCAAGGTTAAAGGAAGAAATTCCACGAAATTCCAAAAGATCCCATGGAAATTCAAATCCTAGCTTTACAAGATAATTGCAACAGACAGTTTATCAGTAAAATTTTACTTATATCATGCAATAGCTGTTTTCATCGATGATCCATGTGATATTAAAAAAAAGTAGTTTTATAACATTAAAACCAATTAATATTTACTCGTGCAACCATGCAGCTACACCTGCTTGCTCTCATTCACRAACCGCTCCTTTTTGTGTTGTTAGGTCAGTGTTGGTTGTTTTGGGTTTGGTTGGGGTTTTTYGCAATGCAGACATGTGATGCAACCAGAATGAAATCACAGCAGTTCTTACTGATAATCTCTTTGAGGAATTTCTACATGAAGTAGAAATGAAACTAAAAAGAAATAAAAAATTTAACAGCATTTTAATATGGTTATTAGTTCATTAATTCTTCAAGTAGAAAGTACCTTTTCAGACATGACTAAGTAACTGAAAGTTTCTATAGAAACAGAACAGGCAACAAAGAATCATATTCCTTAGATTAGACTGGCCCTTGGGCAAGAGCCAGTGAATTACCCAGGCATCAAATCACGTGACTATACCGATTGCAAATTTTTCCCCATTATTTCATCAGGTTTCTGACTGCATAATGAAATAAGGGAAGAAATTTCCAATGTAAGAATACTGAATCTGCAAGCCTTCGTTGAAGTGAGAAGTTTTAATGAGAAAAGGTTTAAAGCACAAAGGTTTAAACCCTCAATCTGTAGGATTAGAATCTGGCTAATTGATGGCAGCCCCAATCCTGACAGCACTTAAGCACAAATAACCATATATTGAGGAACAGTCCCATCACACACACATGYCAAATTTCTAGAGCAACCATACCTATACATGGGGGAAGGGGGGAAAAAGTGAGGGATAATGCCTTCACTTTGCTTGRTACAACTTTATTAAAACAAACCTGAATTCTAAAGAAAAGGTTCAGAAGATTGCTCAATATTCCCATTCTTTTCTGTAAAACATAGGCATTAGCAGAGGAAGAATAGTGAAATGTATTATCTGGAACCAGGGAATAAAAGGCCACAACTGGCTGGGGTCCTGGGCAATTGCTCTTGCATTATGTTACTGGAAGGACATACAAGGCAGTAGAGGGAATTACTGGAAAAGGGTTCAATTACCTGACRCACTTTGTGCTGAAGGAAGAAATCACACTACATTTTACTTATCTGACCACATTCAGTGGTGGCTCACATTTAGTCAGAAGCTGGAGGGGCAGCCTATAACCCTTGCAGAAAGTGTACAGATTAGCAGCCTGTATTCATGCACTAATTTATGATGTGTTCTACTTGTATCCTTACACTAGCAACCGATTTTCAACCTGTTTTTTTCGCTAGAAGGGATTATGACCACATGAAGCCTGACCTCCTGCATAACACAGACCCCCTTCAAGCCAAATTATTCCTATCTCACCAAAGGATATTTTTCAGAAAGGTAGGTCATCCTGGTTTGAAAACTAAGCCAATTGCTTCAGCCAGTTAAAATTCTTTCAAGAACCACTGCACTCCCTGCTCCTTGGAGACCAGCATTCCAGATGGCTTACAGTCCAGACTGATTACAAACTGCCCACAATCAGTAATGAAATCAAGGGATGACCTGTAGAATCAACCTGGTACATTGTAGATTACCACTGAAAGCACACACACCTTAAAGTACACGGACTCAAACACCTGTAGTAAGTCACAGTATCCATGACTGTTTGGATAGCCATGGCACAGATCTTTGCTGCGGGAATATTTCTCTCTCTTTTCTTTCTTTTAAAATATAACTAGTGATTATTCTTTTATCTTCCATAATAATTTGCAAGTGTCTTTCTAAAACATCAATTACTGGTGTTTTTAAAASAAAAGCAAGTTTATGCACTGTACACACAAACAACCTCTTTATTAGCAAAGGATTTTCGTATAACAAACAGTAACCCTATTTTACAGCAAGTCATGCTTTCATTTAAATAAAACACAAAGATTAAGTGGTCTTTATCACCTTTCTACAGTCCCCCTCACAGCAATATTATGATTGTTCTTGAGAGCCTTCATGTTTCACCTTTTTTAAGTAAATTGGATTACATATTCAAGAGTGAGGATCTGGATTATATATTACCTCTAGTGCACCTTTTTAAAACACTGAAGCCAATGAATAAATAATGACACTTCAAAGCTTAAGAATTGCCAGAAGCCATGGCTTTGTTGCACAGCAAGCACCACCAAAAAGCTTGGGATGGTATGAGACAGTGACGCTTCCCATCCAGCTCTAACCTCGGAGCAGAAGTGCTTCCAGCACACACCAGGGACCTGTGACACATCCATTCCTCAGTTACACAGGCAACATGTGTCACACCTTGCCCCGAGTGGAAGGACATCACCCTGAAGCTGGTGCCACCGCTGTGCTCTCCCTTCCCCCAGTCTGCCAGAGTACAAAAATACGGTACTCACCTGGCTTCTGGGAGCAGAGCCCTGCCCTGTCACATCCTTCTCCCAGATCTACACGAATACAATCTACAGTATCTCAAAACACCTTCTGTTAGGAGATTTTTGTCTAAAAATGCCTAAACAAAGAGCATACATATTTTTAGCATGTAGAGCAAATACAAAATTATACTCTGCAGAAGAGCTGAGATATAATGCAGGTCAGGCTATGACTCTTGGAGTCATGCTCATGAACTATCACCCAAATAGTCCCATGGATGTCAGCAGCCTACTTGTGTAGGAGCTCAGCACCACAACCAAGAAAACTTGGAATGTCACGTGTCACTAGTAAGAATTCTTCAAAACAGGTATCGTGACATTCCAACACTGAATCAAAACCATACTGCTTAAAAGGTTCTCAGTATTTAAAGTGTGCTGATGACTCCTCTTTCCACTGAAGTAAGATGGACACATAATGAGCTACAGTCACAAACCTGAAACTCCCACAGGACCTATTTAGATTGTAGATGTCAGGTGATTTTCAAGAAAGCCTCAATCAATAGGGTTGATTTAAGTCATATTTGCACCCTGAGCATTCAGTTTTATATTGATTTAATGGGTAATGAATAAACTCTTCCTAGAGTTTAAGTGTTTCTGGACTGTAAAAACAGTAACTCATAACAACACATAACTAAAACATACAGGACAAGGTATTGTTTTTCATAGTAACTATAATGAATCATTACTCTTCCATTCTTTCTCAAGGCAGTTCATGTGATTAGCTCTGTCATTTGTTATTACAGGATGAGATCATCCAATTACCTGTCTGTCAAAACTCAACCCAGAGCAACAATCACAACTCCAGGGGTAATACTAATGGACAAATCCGTTTAAAAGGAAGGGTCAATTCTATTTGATTTCATTTCACAGGAAAGCCTATATAAATAGGAAATATTATATGCCATTCAAAAATAATTAGTCTTAAACTTTCAATACCGGTAATAATGCCTACAAAAGCATGAATATAACCTCCTCATTGTGAACATCACCCTCAAAACTTTATGAAGCATTATACTTTTTTAATAGGTGTTCATTCATATATGTGAAGGTAAAATAACCTCTACAGACTTACTTCGTAACTGTCTTCCTATGTGGTTTATATAGGCATGTAATGTGGTATCAAGAAAAACAAATTTTTCCTCTGAAATTAAGGCACTGAAATTTAGATTTATTAAGTTTTCCSCAATGTCTGCCTTTGCTGCCCTCTCTTTCTACCAACACAGTTCTATAGAGCACTGATTTGTCCAGCCACTCTTTCCCTTGCACATGAGTTTTCAAACATGTTCAGTGAAACTGAGGAAGAACTGACATTTAGCAAGAAAAGCAGCAAAACCAGTACTTGCTTTTTCTGTCTTCAGGCTGATGAACACAAATGAGAGAAGACAGAAAACCTAACCACTAATCTCTAAAGAAAAAGTTCAGGAAGGGCCAATGTGATACCTAGCTTGACTACTGAGGGATAAAGCAGTAACAAACAATAAAGCTTTCATCCGTCATTCAAGTTTAACAATAGTGATTGAATCAGATTATCTTCCAAATATGTTAAAGTGATCAGTAACTGTACTTGTCAAGGTGTCCAAACAACTCATGACCATTCCTGTAAAAAAATCTGTATCTTAACTTGAATCTAAATCTGATTGGGTTTAGACTTACAGCTTTTAAAACTTTTTGTAACTTCTGCTAAGCTGAAGCTCACAGAGAGAGACAAGCACTGACAGGACACACCACAGCTACAGGTATGTGAAGGCTTACAACAAAGAAGAACACTGATAGTTGGACCAAACTCCAAACAAATTATGTCACACTACTGAAGAACATAAATGTTATACTAYATATCAGTCACATCAGACTATATGAAATAAGAAAAATACAGCTGGAGTCATCAAATGCCTTCTAGGTGTGATATAAACAATTATTTATAAGTTTGTAAAAAACACTTAGGTAAAGCATGATCAAGTACCACAGACCAAAACAGCAGAGAAGTCACTGAACTTCACTCAAAACTAATTATTTTTAGGTATCCCATTCTCTCAGAATAGTATAAGAAAAACAGATTTCACCCAAGAGCAAAATTTAAATCTGTATCTGCACCAACCTAAGATTCAGATAAATTGTGTAACATTGAGGAACAAATCAAATTAGTAGGAGSAAATTAAGGAAAAAAACCCCAAGCAACAAAACAGAAGAAAAATCTCCAAGCAAACATCGTCACCGCTAACCTAAGAAAAATTACTGTAAACAGAATGTAGTCAATGAAATCAATGGTACAAGTGGAGAACTGACATGTGCACAGTAAACTCAGCAGGAACAGTCCTGAAGCACAGCATGGTCCAATACAAGCTAAACCTGAAAAGAAGCAATAGTTCTAGAAGAAGAGAATTTTAAATTCTCACTGTTCTGACTGAATACTTGCAGATCAATACGCTATCAGAGGAGGCACTTTACCAGAGAAATGAATGATCCAGAACTGAAAATTCCAATGACCTTGGCTAATCAAGTACTGGAAAATGCAGAGGGGAAGCATAAGACAGGACTGTGAGGGAAGAACAATAACAACAAAAATATTAAAAATTTACCAGCTGAAACTAAGATTACTGCTGTAGTAGAAATTCAAACATCTGTATCTGGAAACGTCAGGAAAAAAGTAATCACAAAGCTGGCCTGGAAAATACAACCTTTCTTTCAAAAAGAAAATAAGTGGAAAGATTTTGAAGAAGCCCTCCAGAACCTAAGCTCAACTCAGCACCAGATTTAAAGTCAAAATGCAAAGGTAATTTTTGAATATCAACATGGATCAGATAACAGACGAATGATTAGTGATCAACAAGATAAAGAAAACCAAGATTTCAGTCAAATGCTCCCAGCTCTTTATACACTTTGTATCATCATACTTCAGCAAAATCAGTGGCAGAGACAACTCCTGTCTATTACAGGAAAAGCTATGATGCTATGAAGGATAAAAACAAGTAGATTCTGCCTATACCAAATATTTACAAGCAGAAAAACCGTATGAGAATACATGTGTTTTAATCATGTTCCAAAATCATTTGAGTATATACACTAAGATACTTTGTGGAACTTCTTTTAGCTCTGCAGGAATGTAATTGAAACTATCAAGGGCCCAAACCTCTGTGAAATACGATATATTCTTACAAGGATGCATAACTGGACAGTGGAGTGATGGAAATATGGAAACTGATGTGAAATATGGAAACTGATGTGAAGTAGTGCTACTTCTTCTATACCTTTCAGTGTGGGACCACAGAGCAATAACAAAAACTGTGTAAGCGATATAAACCCTGGTAATAATACAGAAAATTATTAAGTGGCCTAGACATTTATTGTTTACTATCTTGTGATCCTGTGTAACATTTCCAACAGGGTTTTCTACAAACAGAGATCTCAGGAGAAATAGCAGGCCACCCTGGAATTCCATGTGTCAAACACTAACATTATTTCCGAAGGCAAAAAAGGCAAAGGACAGCTCGGCTCAGAAGCCTTGATGGGTCACACTACTCACAGTGTAAAAGATGAACTCTAATTCAAGGAAAGTCTTTGACCAAGAAGCATTAGAGTAGAGAAGGCAAAGCTACACCAAGCAACATCTCAGGCACTGTGTCTGTGCCAAGAATGCTCTGCTGTGAGAGCTGGGGATCAAGAGAAGCAGTAGGCAGGAAGTGAGACACCTTCCAACTGAGGAACTGGGAAAGCATCTGGGAACTCAACAGAAAGACTGTGAATCGATCTGCTCAATCAAACAGCAGTTCAACCCTAGACACCTGCATGTCCTCTTGAAGTGGAAATGCACTGGCATGAAGAAGCAAACACACCCACAGCAGATCCTAAGAAGCAGATCAGAGCATCAGAGCAGATTTGGTGTAGTGCCAAATGACAGCAGAACAAGAGACCAGTTTCCATTCCATGAGCCAAAATGATCATGGAAAGCTGATGGATAGGCTGATCACCCATATCCACTACGCTAATTGCATCTATGTTGATATACACTGTATTTCAAGGATCAAAAAACACATGCTTTCTACTCAAGTGAACCAAATTTGACATGCAAAATCCCAACTGCTCAAGTCAACAAGGGCAGAAAGTGTCAAGCTTGTTGAAGCATGTACCATCCTTTGTTCAGGCAGATCATATACTGGCCAAAGACTTTTAAAAATTTTAAGTATAAACAGGTGAAAACAGGTGAAGCAACTTCTTCCTCAACCCTCTGAACTGACAGGCTGAGAGCAAGACAGAATTTTAGCTCCAAATGTGAGCTACTAATTGTACTGTCCAGCAGGGCTGCAGAAAAGTTTTTCAAGTTATAACACTGTCACAGTACTAAAAATTATATTAGATCTGAGACTGAAAGCTCGCGTCAGCCAGCTGAGCTCAGAACCTCTCCTTTCTGCCTTTCCAATGCGGAAATTAAACTCCTTCTGCAAAAATATCTCGGGAAAAAAAGCACTTCATCAAATTCTTTTATCACCAAAAGTCAGCACATTTCCATCTGCTCTCTTCTGCTTAAACGTTTGAATCATTCTTGGCAACATCTCATGGACTTACAAACTCCTACTGCATCTCTCACACATGCACTGTCCCAGCTGTAAGCATAAATACCCTATCTGCAAAATAATTCACTCCTAAAAACAGTTCTTGCAAGCTAAGAACAATTTCTATCCCTTGGGATTCAAAGAGATCATACAATAACATTTTAAACAAAATTACTTAGAATTTCCTCTCTACTTCACATACACAAATGTACACAGGCAAAAAGGAGCACAGTAGCCACCACCTAACTGTACCACACCCTCAGTCTCTCTTCCTGTAAGCTCCAAGTGAACACATTGCTCTGCCATCCACTGCTAGATACACTAATTCCTTACAATAACATTTCCAAGTAGAAGAGTTTGGCAGACATTATCACAGTATAGCAGAAAGCAGTTAAGAGACATTTTTAAACCTATTTCTTGCATCTGAATGCAAGATACACTTAATAACATAAGCCTTTTAGTTGTTTATAAACTTTATGACATGTTCAAGATCCTTACATCCATGAAAGTAATACTGTCATACAGGGCACAGTGCCCAAATGATGGTAGAGACCCAAACACCTCTGCTTCAGCTGATGCAGGCTGCTGTGTAAATAAACACATCCACATTCCTCTGGAGAAGGATTTATTTCATAGAGGCCAAACTACCAGGCTGCCCAGGGAAGCAAGAATATGTATGAAGGAGCGAAGGTTAAAAACCTCCGGTACCTTTGAGAAAAATAATATGAGGAAAGAAAAGACTTTTTTCCCTGCTGGTGAACAAAAAGAAGATGAAACATTTGACCAAGGGTCACACAGAAGAAAAATATAGGCATGGCATCATGTGCAAGGCATGAAACAATTTAGTTACACAGAAAGTTCATCAACCATCAAAAACTTTTACAGCAGAAAAATACACTTTTTGGTCTTGTCCTGGAATATTAATGCAATGATGCAAAATAACATGAGTTTGGAGAACAGCTATGAAAATCCAATTTAAAATCCAATTTACAATCTTTTCTATTTTCCTTTTGTTAAAAAGGAAAATAAAACCCAAGCAACCCTTCAATTAAGGCATGCTTACAAAGTAGAGTCCCACTCATGTGACTAGTACTGACATAGACACAATAATTCAAATGAGTCCAGACCTTCAGCATAAAAATGGATCCACACTGCTTAGTAGAAAAGTTGTATCTCTGAAGTAAACTATTGATCAAATACACTTTGTTAGCACAGTTGACTTCTATGGACTCACTAATCGGCACTGTCCTAAGACGTAACAAGATCATCAGCATTCTTCTAACTTGTTACAATACAGTATAGTGGAGAAAATTACTCCAATGTCCAAACAAGTACTTAAATAAGAGGGTTTCTCTGTTCAACTGCTACATAAACAAAGACCAAAAGGAGAGAACCAGTGTAGAAAGGGTTGATTTTTCACCTCTTCCCCTAAAGTGACTGATACTCCTTTTCCTGCAAAGGGATGCAGCACTCAAAATGGATCCAGGAGAATAGGTAACATAAGTACTGTTCTTCTGCTCCAACATAAAGCCAACAAGAATTACTTTCACCCACCTCAAGACACTACATAAAATACTTGGGTTTAGGCTGAGATGTGCCAAAAGAAGTTTGCCATGATCACAGATGGAGAGAAGGGCATTACACTTAACCCTGATCAGTTTGCTGATGGGATAGTTTCACAGCAAACTAGATTTGAGGGCAATGCCAGAGAATCGATGCTTCTGATTGTTTAGCCACTGCTTAAATTACATAGTGAAACCACCTAATGTCATCAAACCCATAGTCTCATCAATTTGAAAGTCAACTGTCATTCTACAATTCAAGACAAACTACTTCAAGAGTCAATAATGAGGGAGTACAAGTCAGCAAAAGTTAGATCACAAAATAAAAAGGACAGCTGTATTTACATCCTCTCTTGCAAATATGAATTCAGATCATCCCTAGCACAGTTAAAAATCTTGTATACAATATTTCTAGCCAACTTCAAGGATATGTAAGTTGGTTTCCCACAAAGCAACCAGGCCAAATTTTATACTACATCCATGGTTGCTAACTTCTTAAATTATATCTGAGCAAATTTCAGCATTGGATCACTACAGAAATGGTAATTAAGGAGAAAAAAAACAACCCACCACACACAAAAGAGGTTTTCTTCCCTGTTTCTTTACTTTTGACCAGGTAACCTCTACCTCTGTCACAAAAACAGTATCATTATCATCTACAGAACTCCTACAGGGTCATCCTAAATCCTATCATTACTGCAAATTATATATCCTGTTTACTGTTTCAGCAGATTTATTTATTCTTTAACTCAGGATCAGCTAGGTCCCTCAATACCTTGCTTTTAATCAGTCTCTCCTACCAAGAACAATCCTTTGACTTTCTCCACCTTCCTAGGCAGACCACAGCTGCTAGAAGAACCAGTGTAAAATTCCAGTATTTCCACGAAAAACAAATAATCCTAAATTCCACTTATTAATGTGGCTGCCAAGCTGGGAGTGGCCTGGACACTCTATATCTCTTTCTTCCTTCCTTCCTCTCCCACCTTCTGTTGACCACTGTGTCAAAAAACCTTGTCATTTTAGTACATGGTCTGACAAGTTTCCATACAGCCCTTTAAATACTGCCAGCTCTAATGACTTAGTTAGTCGGGGGGGAGGGGGTTGATTAGTTATGGTTTTGGCAATATATTGAAAAAAGGTACAACTTCTTCCTGGCCCTTCTCTATACAAATAAACCAACCCCTCGGAAATGGACTTGTTGCTACTACCACCTCAATGCCACAGCAGCTGCAATTCCAGGCAAAGCACAGGCACCAATAAGAGCCACATGGAAACAGCTTTCAAAATATATGTAAAAATTTCATACTGACTTCATTCACATACTAAAATAATGGATATAAATATTTATATTCCAAGGGGCAGGGGGGAAATGCAGAAACAAAGACAGAACTACTTCTGTATTCTGAAGTTCTACCAAATGTTGTTGGCTTATCTGGACTTCACAAAAAACTGAGTGCACATTTATGAATCTTATTCCCCACTCCTGGAGAAAATCTTCAGAATTGTTCTCTCCATCTGTACAGTGATATCACCAGACTATTACACATACAGCTGCAAGAAGGCTTAGGTATGCATGCACTGTGCAAAGAGGTTGTAGAGAAAACCTTAAATTCTCAAAATGTTTCCTCAATAACTGAGAAATGACTGGAAAATTGATGGGTATCTCAAACGACCTCCAATTCAAATATAAAAAAGTCAGAAAGGCAGAAGAATGCCTTGTCAGACCCTGAAAGGCCAGGGGGAAATGCATGAAAAGAGAGCCTGAAAAGAATTTCTCAGTAAGTAGAGCAGGGCTGAAGTTTTGAGCCACAACATGTTTTTCGATGGATTTGCCAACTCTGTCCATAATTCTAAAGATTGTAAAAAAGTATTTTAAAAACCTACAGTAGAGTGGCTGCTAGTCCCTTCCCCCACAAAAATGAGGTGGTTTATCAACACACGACATTGAAGTAGACTGAAGATCTCRGCAGTCTACACGAAAACACACTTCACAGCAGTGCCTTCAGATTATAAATTGTTTACAAGTCCATAGAGCATTCAAAGGCTGAAGAAACACTTAATCACCTGGTAAATAAGTACGGGACCTTGAACCAAACACAGATGTAGTCCATATGTTTATTTTGCTTAGTCTGAAGTACTAGTTGTCGCGGAAGTGCGTAAAGAAGCATAAGTTTCAGGAGAACGAGCTTGACCACTCTCTACCAATTAAAGAAGTATCAGAAATGGTGGAAACACCATTGCCTTCTGTATCTCCAATTTCATTTAAATGCATATACATTGCCTAAAAAGGGTGAAAGGTCTCGACGAATGCACACACACTGCATTATTGAGACCTAGATGAGTATGACCCAAACCTCTACAAAAGCGTCTCCAGCTGCCAGCAGTCAGAAACAAAGCATTCAGGAAAGATACTTCACAAGGCCATCGTGGAGAATATGGAGAAGCCGAAGCAAATCCATTCTCTTACTAAATTTGTGAATTACAACACGGTCTTATTTTAAAGAACGTGTGCTAGAGGTTCAACAACAAAATGCTCCCAGAACCTGGGGCAAGTCACACCCTGATCGAGCCATCGGACACCGCTGGTCATCCGCACAAGGCTCCAGCGCATAAATCCTCGTGGGAATCTTGGCGCAGTCCGCGCACCTGAGGCCGGAGGAGGGCGCCGGGGACACCCGCCTGGGGAGCGGCAGGATCGGGGAGCACCGCTGGGCCCCGCCCCGACCCCTGAGGGACCCCGCGCCCCGGGGAGCCGCCGAGGGCCCCGCCGCCACCCTTACCCGCCAGTCCCCCGCCGCCGCCATCGCCGCCGTGCCCCTTCCTCCTCTGCAAAATGAAGTAGGGATTGGCCCGCTCCGTCACCCACAGCGCGTTCGCCAGCAGCACCTCCTCGGGGTTCACCCACATGCTCCCAGCGCGGACAAAGGCGGGCCCGGCGGGCTGAGGGGTGGCTCACGCACGCACCGCCCGCATCAGGCGCCACCATGCCCGGCCGCCGCGGCCGACGGCGCAGCCCCGCGGGCACCGGCGGACAACGGGCGGCGGCAGCAGCCGCATGCCCCCCGCCGCCTACCCGCGCTCCGTCGGGCGCGGAGGGGCGGCTACAACGGCTCGGGGCGGCGGCAGCTCCCGCCGCAGCGGTGACATCAGCGCCAGCCCCGCCGCGCTCCGCGCACCCTCCCGCTCAAAGCCCGCGGGACCGCCGCGCACCCGCGCCGTGCGCGCCGCCGATCGCTCCGCCCGTCGCGCGGGGAGCGCGCTCCGCGCTCCCGCACCTGAGCACGGGCACACCCACGGCGGGGCCGCGCTCCGCGTCGCTCCGCAGGGACACTGCGGGAAAGAGCCGCGGATCGAGAGCAGCCCTGCCTAGAAAGCCAAACGTGTCCTGGGCTCCATCACAGGCACWSTGGGCTYCMRSTGAGGGAGGGAATTCTGCCCCTCTGCCCCGCTTTGGTGAGACCCCCCCCGCAGTGCTGCATCCAGCCCTTGGGTCCCCAACCTCCTCTGGAGACAGGCTGAGAGTGTTCTGGTTGCTCAGTCTGGAGAAGAGAAGGCTCGGGGAGACCTTAAAAAACCTTCCAGTACCTGAAGGTGCTATAAGAGAGCTGGAGAGGGACTTTTTGATAGGACAAGGAGTGATGGCTTCAACCTGACAGAGGGCAGGTGTAGATTGGATATCAGGAAGAAATTGTTCCCTGTGAGGGTGGTGAGGCACTGGCACAGGTTTCCTGGAGAAGTTGTGGATGCCCCATCCCTGTAAGCATTCAAGGCCAGGTGGGATGCTGCAGGTCTAGWGGGAGGTGTCCCTGCCCATAGCAGGGGGTTTGAATGAGATGATATTTAAGGTCCCTTCCAACCCAAAACATTCTGTGATTCCCTTTTTAACTGCCTGCCTTGAAAGATTTGGCCTTCTCATCCTGTGGCTCAGAGAAGATTGTAAAACTGGGTGTTGAAAGGAAGAGCAGGCTCTGGCCTCAACTTGGAAGGAAGCCATCCACGGGAGGAGGTGAGACTGCCCTTGTGCCACGTTCCGTTTCTGTACCCCTTCTCTGCCAAGCCCCACACCACGTTTGAAGTTTACCTCTTCTGCTGAACACCACATTGTGCCTCCTGCTTAAGGTGGGAGTAATTTTTGAGGGCCTGAAAAGCCCTAAAATAAAGCACACTCAAAGGGAACACTGGTATGTATAGCTAACATGTTTTCTACCCTTGCAGCTCTGAAAGCAATTTGATTTCCAAGTTGTCAGGAAAGGACTCGATTCGCTGACCTCCCTTTAGTAAAAAAATTGTCACTATCCAACCAGATACTTATCTTTGGTTTATTAAGGGTGTTGAGAAGACTAAATTAAGCCTAAAAGAAAACATAAAACCATGTTCAAGCACAAACCACTCATGCAGGCTGTAGCCTGCAGCATCATCAGCTGATGCTGGCATGGAGCTGGTACCCAGTGCCCATCATGTGAAGACGGACAGAGAGTCCTGGGAGAAATGACTCTTCATCTGATGTAGCAGTCATGTGGCTGTTACTGTGTAGGTAAAGAGTTCAAGAGAGGGAAGTGACAGTCTTAAAGAACATTTAAAAATTGCCAGTTCTGCTCTCAGTTCCACTGCACCATGGAGAATATTCATCATCATTGCTAAGGAGGGAAGCTGCACCTTGAATGGGAATGCAGAAGTGTGGCCCTGCATTTTGCAGTTCTTCAGAGGTGCAGTGTTTTTAGTTCAGCGAAATAGTTTCTCACGCACTTTTGTGTAAACACGAATTGTTGACCTAACGGCAAAGATTGTTATGAATTCCTAACCTATATGATAGACATTATTACTAACCAGTGGACAGCAGGAGGTGGTATTCCCATCCTCCAATCCACGGTGGGTTTTGAAAACATATAAATAAAATGAGGGCAGAGGCCAGCTCTCTCTTCTTCTTCCTCCCTTTTGGCCTCTGCCTGTTGGAGAACCCTGACAGCTGTGTCCGTGTGTTTATTCGAACCCGAGAACAACACAGAAGAGCCTCTTCACCCTTTCTAGATTTATCACAAAATGAGATTATTTTGAATTTTAGTATTGTTGAAATGACTTTGTTCTTAAAGGATTTTTTAGGAGTAGTATTTTTAAGGAAAATTTTGAACAAGCAAGTTTCTTAGAGCTTTGAGAAAAAATTCAGTTCGTTGGGTTTTGTTTTGTTTTAAAACCAGGTCTAGTTAAAAACTATATGCCAAGTAGCTTGAAAGTTGAATTCTAGCCTGGCTAAAAGGAGTGGCAAAAATTCCAAGTAACTTCCTTTAGTAAATACAGGATGTCACATACACTCTTGTGTTCTCATGGGAGTAGTGATGGCATTACTAGTGATATCATCCCTCCAACAGCCTGCAATAGAACCACTAAAGCCACACTGACATTTTAGGAAAGAATAAGGACGTGATACTCTGCTGTAGTCAAAGGCAGTGATGAAGTTAATTTTCTTTGTGAACAGTACACTTGTCCTCAAGAAGGAAAAAAAGCTTCATCAGAAGCTGGGCACTCCTGCTTCCCACTCCTAACCTGCTTTTCAGCAGTGGGTACAGACGGTTATGAATGGAAAACTGTAAGTACTGAAAACACCTTATTAGTGCCAAGTAGTCAGTTTTACATGCAAGTGGGGGTGACATATTTCTGGCATAAAGAAAAGCATAATTTGTAACATCTTTCCTATTTATTTCCCTTTTAGCATTACAGAACATTTGAATAAAACTGGAAAGAAATGAAATGTCATCACTCAAGTAAATGGCATTGAAAATGAGACTGTATTGTGGTTTTTTGCTGCTGTGTTGTAGATAGTTTCAAGGCATTTTTAAATGGAAACCTGCTCTGCTTTCACTGTAAATGGCTGTAAATGTGTCATGGCTGACCTTTTCATTGAAACCAATGTAAATATTTTTTTTCCTGCATGCTCATCAGATATTTTTATCCCTCATGCGAAATGCTTGTCTATGTGTTTTAGGGGTTTTTTGAGTCTTGATGCTCCATTATAAAGTTTCAAAAATTTCTTTTTAATCATGTAGTTTGGGAACAAAATAAAAAACTTCTGGCCAGKCCTATGAATTGGAATAGTAATTTAAAAATCTGAAATGGAAATAAAAGAGTAACTGCCCCTCCATATTTTGTAATATTTTGTTGAAAATACCGCATCAGGTTGGAAACTCAGTGTGGTTTTAACACTGAATGGGGCTATTTAAAGTTCTCTATGCCACTAAATTTAAAACTTCACCATGTGTTATTCAATTTTGAAAAATGAATTAAAAGAAATCAGGAACAGATACCAATACAAAGTAAGGAGTTATTTCATATAATGATATATTAGAAACCTCTCAGGGAAGAAAATAAACATGATTCTAGAAGGACAACCATTCCGCATAATATTATCAGATTAATAGACACTAACACTACTCAAGCAGGAAAAAGATGAAATAATGGAGATATTTTGCCATTTATTGTCCAAAAGACCTTCTTACAATGGACCTCTTTACACAGTCAGCCAGCATTTGCTAGTGGTTCAGGACAGTCATTCAGTTGACTTGGAGCAAAGATAAAAGATAAAAATGTTGAAAAATTATCTTTGAGAAATGCACACCCTACTCAGGGTGAAACAACAGGCATATATATTCAGGAGAAACAAACTGACTGCAAGCTTTCAGTCTGATGAGGGACCTGCCTTTCCAAGGATGGTTAAATAAAACAGTTTCATATTCTGAGATGCATTTTTTTTTCAATTCCCTATAATTATGACTGCTCTTTTTCAATATGTCAATTACTACTTTTTCTCTCACTGTGAATGACAGCTTTTTTAGACTTTTTTTATTCTTTTTGTAAGGTTCTGCTGTTCTGTCATGACAAAGGGACAACTTGCTACAGGCTGGTAAAAAACAGTTCCCAATACTTAACTCCCCTTACATGTCATATTGACCCCTTTACTCTTTATAATGCCCTGCTGGTGTACCAGGTTCCCCATGGGTAAGACAGGTGCCTGTCCACAGCCCACACATCTCTTTGTGGACTATCCTGCTTCCTGAGGTGTGTTGGATCAGACTCACAGTTTCCAGCTCTCCTTCATGTCTATACTATCCTTTGAACTCTGATAATTTCTGAAGTGTTGGTGTTAGAGTTGGACTCTCTATGTTAACAAAGCTTTACCAGTTTTTGTTTCGTTTTGACAGAAGCAAAGTCTTTGCCAGTTTGGAGACATTATGTCTGAAACATTCTTTTTTTTTTGACCCAGCACTGCACTGGGAACACATTGAGCACTTTATCCAAAATCTTCATGCAGCAAAAGCTTTCCAAAACAGTGATCCCTATTTTGGCTACATCTGGCACCCCTCACCTTATGTCTAGTTTAGGGACATAAGCACTGGGCTGTAGTAGAGTGATCTGAGTCCTGATATAGCAGTGACCTTACATCACTATTTATTGTCTTGTTAACCCGTATGTAATTTAGAAACATTGTCATAAAGTTTCTTTAGCTCAGAATTGATCATGTAGAATATTAAAATTATACATGGACTGCTACAAACTTTCCCTCTCATTATTATCCCCTTGTTCTGAAATATCTCTGTGGGCTTGTTTTACACCCAGATGTTATGACCAAGTTAATTTCATATATGATGCATCTTTACCATTAAAATTTCTTTGGCAAAATCCAGACATACGACACCAACCCTACTATTTCTATTGACCAAACCTTTCACCCTGCCAAAAAAGAAACATGCTTTGTTTAACATGACCTACTTGCACACGACCATATCTCAACTGTGCAAGAAAAAATACAATTATATTCTCGTCCTGGAACTATTTGTTAACATTGTGGCAGATTAATTGTTCTGTTCTTGTAACAAAGTTCATTAATAGACTAATTGGTCCATAGTTTAAGTCTAACTAATTAACAGAGCTGCTTGTTTTTAAATGTGGGAACTGTGTCAGTATACGGATGAATGTAAAAGAATTTCAACATCTGCTATATTCCAGTGGAATGAAAATGGAAAAATCTTAAGAATGGAAACTCCAAAGAGGTTATTAAAATTTCCTATGACAACAAAGCTGACATAACAATAAAGCTGAGAAGAAAAACGGCTCTTTGAATATGCCTTAGGAGACTACRCACAGCTGAGCCAATGTTACTAACATAAATGGAAAGCCAACAAACATTTGGTGGCAGCAGATATTGTAATGCAACGGTGCTCTGAAAAAGGCACAGTTACCRTGTTTCAGTGAGATGCTAGAAAATAAAAAGGAGGTATACTTCTTGGTAACAGCAGAAGTGGCCCCTTTTTCTCAGAGTCAGTGATCCAAATTTATCTTGCACCTTCAGGAGCCACCAGCAGCCAGGCAGATGAGAAGTCACCAAACCAGTTCAGCAAACAGCTTCCTTGGTGGTGCTTCTTCAACATGACATGAGTGAGAAAGTTTGAAGACAAATACTGGCAAGGAATGAGGTTTCTTTTAAAGATTTTGATGGTTTCATTACATGCTCTTGTAATTAACAATTTTAACCAGTTGGAGATGACAGATTTCTTGACAAACAAAAGTTATGTTCGACAACAGAGAAGTGCTGGACTTAATTTGGTTTTAAAAGTGTTAGTAATAACTTACCCCAGAATCTCTTCATTAGTTACTTATGTTAAGCACTTGAATTTGAATACTTTAATGTACCATAAGACTTAATTAGCTTTGCCCATTCATAAACTGGTKAGGTTTGTTTATTCTTAAATTCAGAATAAATTTTGTTTACCCTCTGATGACATTCCTTACTTTTCTATACACTGGCTTTGTTATCTGTGTTATCCTAAAATAGAGCGCACATCTGTTGTTAAATAATTTAGAGAAGCAGCACTTCATCGAAAATGAGGAACAAACCTTCATTAGACCTGCAAAAACAAGTAATAGCCAGAATACTTTCTGACCATTTACACATTTGTGTATTAAACAATTTACAGAGTTAATTTAATTTGCAGTTAATTATTGGGACAAATAGAGTGTAGTTGAATAATCATAACCTAAAGTATTTCACAAATTATTGTGTTTAGTGTTTTTCTTTCATTTTAACTAGTTTATTTTATCTTTCTTTTTAACTGTCTTTGAGGTGTTCTCTACTTACTTATGAAATATAAGAGTATGTGGCATACACCAAAGAAACACCTAATGCAATTCCAGTGCAATCAGTGAAGACACATCAAGAAGAAATCTTTCTGTGACTAAATACTTGAAAAATTATTATGTGGCAGCTGGTATCTGAATTGGTACTTAAAAACTTCTGTTACATGTTCTTGAAGGAACTAGATGGTTGTTGAAATGCTGATACAATATGATTGATTTGACACCTAGATGATGGGTAATAAACTGTTTACCGCTTACTTGCCTGCTTATTGAAAATAACATGACAGCACCAAGATTAGTTAAGATACTGAGCTCTGAAGAGCTGAATTCTTCTGAAAGTATTGCATCATTTGCAGTTGAATACATTAAAATCCCTCATCTCTCTAATCCAAGCCTATAAAATTTGGAATTTCTTCATTAGGATCCTCTTTACTTTCTTCCAACCCCCTCTTCTCCCTGTAGGCAGAAGAGAATGATAGTTTACTTTGGTATCAGTGTGTCTACCCAAAAGCATATAGAAACCAACACAGTGGATGCAATTTCTGCACAGCTCCTGGCTGAGGAACACAGTACCAGCACATATCATTGTGCAAGTTTTGGAAAAATACAAAAGTTGACTGTTTGAACATAAAAATGCAAAACTAGTGGTAAATTGCGGAGTACAATGACTCAGAGCTTCCTTCCCCCTTGGAAGAAATTGCTGCTGTGGGCTCTGGGCAATTACTTCATGTTTGCTTGTGACTGTGTCGTGGCTCCTATGGAAGGAGTTGCTCTGTGCTACCTGTCCCGGGGGAGCTGTATGGGAAGAATTTGGAGTGAGGGAATAAGGGACCAGTAGGTGCTGGTAAGAATAAGGAATATTCCCCGTAGGAATACTTAAAATGATTCATCAGTCATTCATAACCATTTCCTTTCCATCCCACTACCTAGGAAAATCTATCTACAATAAATCAAATATTACAGCTGACTGCATGTACAGGCAGTAGCTTTTTGCAGAAAATTATAGTTTGGATCATTTTCAGGTGGATATTCCAAGTGGTGTAGACCTCAAAAACCAAGTGGAATTTCTTGAAATTTTCCCCTTTGCTTAAAAACAGGCACTGAGAGCAGTCATGGAAGATATCAGCTCTGAAGAAAATCTGTGGAACAAGTCACATGACCAATAAGTCATGAACATGCAGAGCTATGGGTTACARCCTGAACTACAACACGGGCTACCCCAAGAGCTTCCAATACAATTAATATTTAATTTTGCTGTTCATTTGATTTGCAATTCACATGGACATCCAAGATGGTCTTGATAACAGCATTTCTAGGGATTTGTGTCATTTTGTTAAATGTCCTATAGGAATTCTCACATCTTTTTGCTCTTCTCTGCTCTCTTACCTTCATGTAGCAGAAAATATATGTAAAAGTTGATCTGTACCAGAACAGAAACTTCTGTTAAACAGCTGTGCTAGTTTCAGCTGGGATAGAGTTAATTTTCTTCACAGCAGGTRGTATGGGGCTATGTTTTGGACAACATGTCAGAAGTTCTAAAGTTGTTTTTGTTCTAAAAACCCACTACATTTTTTTTTTTAATTTAGAGAGCAATGTATCAGAGATACACTAGAAATCAATAGTCAGGAAGAAGTATGTCTGCATGAAGAGCTTTATTTCTAATTTTAGCGGTGGAAATTTGTGTTAGAGAAGGCCTTTAGGACATTATAGAAATTAAATCTTCTGTACCAGAGACTATCATGCCTTCACTTTATACCAGACATGCCCAAATCTGTTCCTAAGCCTTCCAGAAATCTACTACATGTGACAGATGTACTCCCAGCTGAACTCCCATCCTCTTTGCCACTGCACATGGAGCTATATCTGTAGAACCTTAGGTATTGATTTAAACTATAATTTTACACATTATAGTTGTGGTTGTGGACACCCATAAACAACATTTGTGTTAAGGATTTTGAGCTCAGGAAAATTTTAATAACTCATGCAAATGAAAAAGAAACACTGAAATAATGTGAACTTCTGTAAATTACAGATATACATTTTATTTAGCTATATGCATGTATTTATAGACAACATATAAGATGCATTTGCCAATAATAAAGGCTGACAGTCAGTATCCAGTGAATCATTTACCAATTTTATTTTCAAATGAAAATATCAGCATACATACTGTGGTCACATTGCCACGACAGAATTTCCAACAGTCCTGAATCGCAACACTTTGGAGAAACTTGAAGTTTAAGAGGTTTCTGAAAACTGAGATAAACAGGAAGGTCAAGGTTCRGATGTAAGAAAAAAAAAAGGGTTGAGAGATTTCCAAGTCATGTATGCTACTGATGTAACTGAGGTACATCTAAAGTAAAATTAAAGCTCATATTTTAAGGTAATATCCAATTAAAAGGTTAATATCTCTCATTTTATTCTTTTTATAATCAGCACAGTTTTAGTCTTTGCTACCTTGTCCTGCCACCCCAGGATAAACCAGATCCCACTATTGTTTCTGATGATGGAGAAGTCCTGCTGATGAAGCCCAGTGGCTGCACAGCCATAGCTACAGGGAGCTTGTCTTCATTTGGGTTTCTTTGTTAATTAAGCCACAGTAAATCRCACAATTTTAACAAGCAGACAAAAGCTGCTCTTTGGCAGGCTCTGAGCTGCTGCTCTCTCTCCATCCCACTCCTCCTGGCTGCCCACCAAGCAGCTGCTGAGAATCTGGGATCAGGGTTTCTGTCTCCACACAAAATGCCTACTTTTACTGGCAGCAGCGGTAGCCTGGGTGCTCAGACAGGTTCTCCCCCAGTCTTCTTACCATCACACAGCCAGCCTCTGCTACAAAGGCTGTTTGGAGCTGGAGCTAGACCTATCACAACCTAAGTGGGTGTAAGCTGCACAGCTCCAGGTTAATTCAGCTCAGTAGTTGCCTGCTTTCCAGGCATCCAAAAAGGCCCTAATGTCTTCCCGCAATTCCCCTCTATGGCAAAACCAGGCTTGCCCTTATTTATGGCACTAGATCAAAACATATTAGTATAAAGCTCCAGGGTACCTACTCTCTTACACATATGCAGAAACAGCAAAAGCACTGTGAAATCCAACAAAAATGTGCACAATCAAGGCTCATACCCTGTCTAGATACAGATATGCGAAATATTTGCTATTCCTGGTGGTAAGTTATTGCTTGTTACATCAGAGTTCAGGGCAAAACTGTGCCTTGGAGCCATTCTGTTAGTCTGTGCCAGGGCTAAGAGGGGAGGATGAATCATTCTTCAACCCATTCTTGGCTACTGTGAAACAAAAGTGAAGGAAAGGGATGAGAGAAATGAAAGAAGGAGAATACAGAAGAAAATAGCTTGAGGCTGAAGGAAAAAGAAGACAAAAGGATATGTAAATAYAGAAATAGAGGCAGAGAAAAAGAACTAATAGAAATGTATGCAAGAACTTTATGGGTGGAGAAGAACTGAAGAACCRAAAGGAAGAAATTAAAGGACTGAGGCAGCACATCAAATTATCAGTGTTTTAACATTGTCAGATTATTTCAGTGTCTTGCTACCTGTTTTCTTGCATCACAGGATAATTCAGTCGATAGAAACATCCTGGCAATTCATGCCAAGGCATATGCAAAGCCAGCTCTGCCAGGTCTGTGATGTGCCCTGTGCTAGTGCCTTGCTTTCTGCTCATCTGTCTCCCTTTTTACCTCCTCTGGGCAACTCCTTTTTGTCAGGAGTGGTTTCTTTCTGGCTGTCACTTTCAACCTCAGCTGAAGGCAAATCTCAGTACTTTGGCTATGATTGCACAGGCTCACAGAATCACAGGAGTGACGCTGTCTTCTCTAGAACTGCATTATTTTCCTTCTTCTCCATCATGATGGGATGTGAGCAGGATCAGGCTTGCTCCACCACAGCAGAATGAAGTTGCCTACTTTCAGTGCACAACTGCAAGGTAAAAAAAAAAAACAAACAAAATACAAACCACCAAAAAAACCCCAAATGGATTCTGAAGGGAGATCAGATCTTCACACAGAGAAAGCCTTATCCCCATTAATCCTGCTGCTTAGCATCAGCCCAGTTTCAATGGCATAATCATCTGCCCATTACAGAGAAAAGGATAAGAAACATGCTACTCACTAAGGGAAAAGCAAACCAAACCACCAAAAGCAGCAAAACCAATGTGACCCGGAGAGCATAAATAATGTAGAAGTTGAAGGAGTCATTCAAATATAGTGGGAAAGGAAAATAGATTGGGTGAGGGTTT